>CM068963.1:86108712-86122328 GCA_035128595.1 Eptatretus atami | reverse complement strand
ACCTGATCTGAAGGCAGCAGTTGAGGCTTATGTGCAGACAGTAACCATTAAAACTTGCAGAATCATTGAAAACTTCACAATTCATGTGAATGCATGTTGTGTGCGTGGGGATGCTCACATCGAACACCTCAACTATAAACGCATTTACGCATAATGAGTTCCATTTCTCCATGATTTGGTTTTCATTTTCCGAATTAATATTTTTGTTTTTATTACTCAATGTTTTGGTTAATAAAGTTTTGAAGTGGTTAACCTTTTATTGACACACCCTGTAATATATTATATATATATATATTATATATATTATATATATATTATATATAATTTATTGTTATGAATCTGGAAGCCATCGCACGCAACAGCCAGAGTCCCCATAGATCAGTTATCTCGGTAAGTATGTGTTTATAGTTGGGTCCAGTCCTTATGTTTAATGGGTGATTAAGTGTATGTGCGCTGCGAGATTTATTTTTATAGTTAGAATTTATACATCAACCACAACAACATACATCTTCGCTTCTTCCACCATCGCCCTCCCTCAACCCGGTCGTCATTACGCACGTGGTCTTAGGTGAGGAGGTAGGCAGAGCTACAATCGCCTCAGATTAGGACTCCACCCAGAAGGGTGGGAGTTGCCCCGCCTACCGTGGGCCTGTCCAACGAGGGACGGCCAGTGAATCGCGCGACGCATCCGTCCAATCAGGAGGCGAGTGGCCAGGGAAAAAATCCCTCCCACCTCACGAGAGGAATGAATAACGGTCGGGGCGATGATTCTGTCTGGGTCTGCCTCGCCAGGAGAGATACACTATATATAATAATTTGTGTGTGTGTTGTGTGTGTCGTGTAGTGTCTTTCATTCTGAAACAAGAAGGTCAAAACCAAATATGTATGAATTAGCACATTACATACCATCATCATCATTCGTTCGTTACAGCACGTGACTGCTGGTAAGCATCAGTCTTGCAAGAGCGTAATGTGGCCTGATGCAGTGCCCTGGAGGTTAGAGGCAGAGATTTGGCACCTGGGTTGCATAAAAAAACAAGGACAAATGTGTCCAAGAGGCAGCGTCCTAAAGTGTTTTGTCGGCTAAAAAAAAAATAAAAAACAACAACAACTTCGATATTTCGTCCGTGCTTTTGATTAAGCAATAGCGAGAACCAGTTCATAATGATTACGTAATATAGTGTATTTACGAAATACAATAGATAAAGGAATAAATCTTTAAATAGTTAACTAGACTTTTCGAAACTTTAAAGCAAATGTCCGATATATTTAAAAGTTCTGATCAGACCGCTCTCAAAAGGGACCGTGCAATGTGAGGATGTGTACATGGTGCTCATAGGTATTAAGGAGACCTGGATCTGTATATACAAGACGGAGTCCAGAGGTTAAGGTTTTGTCTTCAACAGAAGAGAAGAAGAACAACAACGCCGAGCTCTCTATGAGGCAGCGTTCGCTTATGCGAGACGCTGCTAAAAATGTATTATTTTATAAGGAAAAATGGTAATTCAGGCGAGGCCAAGTAGAAACAGAGGTCGAAGTTATTCCTGGAATGTGAAACTCCTGCAACGCCGCCTGCAGAAACTGTTTTTTTTTTTTTTTTTGGAACGCTGGCTGCATTTTCCCATCCAATTATCGTGTAAATTGTTGAAAAATTATCGCATGGGGAGGCGTCCTATGTTGAAAGTTTTTTTGTGTCAATCGTTGAAGGTGATTGTGGAAGAATATTGAATTTATATAGCAAATAAAGATTTTTAAAAACCAAGCTCGGCGACGTTCCTCAACATGGTCAAGGATGCCTACTTCGAGTTCATTTCATTATATAAGGAAATATAAAGTGATATAAAAGCTAGATAAAAAAGTTATCTAAAAAAGTTATGGAAGGGAAAAATAAAAGTTATGCGAGGGAAAAGTTAAAAAAGGAACAAAATTAAAAAGGCAACAACCTTTTTGCCCCCTTGACGCAGTGGGGAGAGATGGAACCTGGGTTCTAATAAAGATATACTGTAATCCCACTTATGGGACAATGCAGTCTAATTGTCCCACCCCTTTTTGAATAAGCAAAAAATATTATTTAAGGTAGAGAAGCAAAAAACAGATCCATGAGAAAATGCAAACAGTAGAAGTTCAAAAGGCGCAATGTACACTATGATAGTGACACTATCCCCCAAACACTTGCTACAAAGGAGTACAACACAGGTTTAATCCATTTACCAAAGCAATCCTCGTGTGTGCCTTAGCAATGTTAATGGTCTTGCTTGTATGTAACCTGAAAAAATTATTAAGTAGGGGCAGACGAATGGTAATTGAATGAGGAATGAGGCAGAACTGTGATGATTCGCATTCAAGAACAGGGAATCACAAAACCTCAGGTTTTAATACTGCTCCTGATGAAACCACAACAGCAAAAGAATGGATATGAAGCTCCTCGTGGTGTCTCTCTTATTTATTTATTCACATGCGCTGCGATTGTAATAATGAGAGGACGCAGAATAATTGAATCCTGTGGAAATTGGGTTGATATACACACAGCATTTAGAATGTTGCAACCGATTCTAAAGTGGGGTTGGTGCATTAGGGTGGGCTTGCTTCCAAGCACAAACTCCTCTTAGGATTACATTTCAAGAATGACATACAGTATCGAGTTATTTTAAACGATACATGGCATAAATATTGTTGCGGGCCGGGGGTCGGTGAGAAGACCACCAGGGGCGAAGCTATCTCGGGTTCCCACCAGACGCCCGGAATTGCAGGCCGTCGCATACGGATAATTCTGGGACGTGGCGGGTCGCAAACCGACCGTGAACGCCAATAACTCAACCACTGACCCTCGGGTCCTCCAGTCTGTGTTAATCGGGTTACCTAATTAATCACCTGACCTAATTAGCGGGGGACACGCCCTCGGTACGCCTTGTCCAAACCGGATTCACTTTACCAGATGAGACGCAGCCGAGCGACACTACCAAGGACGTACCGGCTAAGAGGAACTGATCGTTGAGAATAAAGCCCGCGCTAAGTGAGGATACGGACCATTGCTGGATCAATGAAAGAACAGACGAAAACAAAGTGGGAACATTTCTACAAATGGTTTATTAACAGGCAGTGAGGAAGATATGTGGAACAGTTAATGATGTTTATTGTTGTCTGTAGCAGGAAGAGGAAGAAATGTGAAGTGTGGCAATTTACAAGCAACTTACAAAGCAGACACAGAGCAGAGTTATCCCAATATAATTATTGTACAATTCTTAATTTAAGCGAGGACAGGCGCCAGACACACACACACACCCTGATGAGAGGAGTTAATGAAGAGAAAAAAAGAGAGGAGATTGAGGCTAACGGTCTCTCAATACCTTGAAGCATTGCCCGACCGCGTCAGCAATACGTTTTGGAGGGATGCTCCGCTGGGCGATACCTTCCTGACAGCTGGCGCGTTCTCTTGCTTCGTGGCACTCGTGCAGCTTTGTGTGGTCCAGAGAATGAAGACGCGGACCGTCAGGCGTGAAAGGGAGGGACTTGGTGGAGCCAGAAGCCAATGGGTGGAGAGAGTGGAGTCAGCAGGCGAAGTGGTAAAGAAGGGCGGCGAGGTGGTGAAGAAGGCAGATCAGCAGTGAATTGGTAAAGAAGGGCGGACTGTCGATCCCAAGCCAGGCAGAATGAGCCAACAGGAATGAAGACAGGAACAACACACACTAGTGCTCCGTGACCCGTCCTTTTATAGATCCGGTGGTGCGGGAGAGGGTGACGACCCGAAGCGGTGTCATCATCCAGAATCGGGCCCTCTGATTGGGCCCGGCCAGCACACGGGTATGGCTGCCATGACCGGAAGCGGCCCACTTTACTCCGGCCAGATGATTCCAAGCTGCGAATCATCTCGCTCCAGCACCGTGACACAAATCGCCCTGCACCGAACCCCGTGATATGAATTGCCTTGCACCGAACCCTGTGCCGTGCCCGGTGACCCGCAGTTGGCGCTGGTCAATGTGCCTGCTCCATGGTGGGCTACGCGGCCGGAAACTATCCGGCCACACATCATGCCTTTGCCTGGCAGCAGCTGCATCAAGAGTGGCGCAGGAGGAGGTCTGCCATCTGCGGGAGACATTTGTGGCCGCTGTGGTGAGCGAAGACTGACGGTAAGACATTGTTACCCCATGCGCAGACCCGAACAAAGATGTGTGTTATTCGTGCCCCGTTCTGTATGATGATAAAGTATCACGGCTGCGTGCAAGTCCGCCATTGTACACGTAGTCAGCGTGCGGGTCCACCCGCCATCGAGCATGCCCCGTACAGTGCGAGCGGGTCCACCATTGTACACGTAGTCAGCGTGCGGATCCGCTTCTCCATGCGAGCATTGCCCCGTACAGTGCGCGCGGGTCCGCCATTGTACACGTAGTCAGCGTGCGGGTCCGCCCTCCAATAGAGCATGCCCCGTACAGTGCGCGCCGGGTCCGCATGTACACGTAGTCAGCGTGCGGGTCCGCCCTCCATCGAGCATGCCCCGTACAGTGCGCGCGGGTCCGCCATTGTACACGTAGTCAGCGTGCGGGTCCGCCCTCCATCGAGCATGCCCCGTACAGTGCGCGCGGGTCCACCATTGTACACGTGGTCAGCGCACGGTCCGCCCACCATCGAGCATGCCCCGTATGTGCATGCGGGTCCGCTATTAAGCACCTAGCCAGCGTGCAGATCCGCCCTCACATCGAGCATGGTGTTCGCGGTTATCAGAGGCAATGGGATGCACGGTGCCAGCCCTGATCTGTGTCAGGGAATTGAGGGAAAGGATTGGATATAATTATTAATGAAGATTTGGATTGAAGAAGAGTGCGCCATGTGCAAACTGTATGTTGTTAGCATTTGGTGTGTTGGTTATGCCTCTGATCGGCTGAACAGTGGGTGGGGCGTCGTCGCTCTGGGCATGCGCTCCGTGCAGCGCTGGCGATTATTGTTGGCTTCTACTGCTGCCCTTGGTCTTCTGTGAGGACGCAGTCTTACGGAAGGGCGCGGCTGTGTTTTTTACCGATGGGTGCCTGCCAGCATTGCAAGGACCCCTTGCTTGCATTTACCTCAGGAATAGCAAAAAAGAAAGAGTAGGAATGAAAGTTCAGAGGTTTAATCAGACCTAACTATGGATTTACACAATGCACTGTCCGTTTGACCCACTAGACTAGAAGGAAGGGACTATCTGAACATACATTAATGAAATAACTGACTGGGGACCAATGTATGTTGGCTGCTATGGTTTTGGAGGGATGCGGTTCCTCGAACCGCAACAATATATGAACAAAAAATAATGTAAGTTTTAATTACCGAAATAAAATAAAATAATGTAAACAGTTTTGTAGGATTAGAACAGCGTAGAGGTATGTGCACAGCCTGGGTTTGAATCTCAGCCCAGCTATAAACCGTCATCCTGGTGTCTCACAGGTCAGGCGATGCATCATTGTGTGTGCTGTCCCTCGGATGAACGTTAAACTGGGCATCCTGTCATTCAATATTTTGTGGTGGATGTTAAAAATCCCACACTGTCCTTCGTGTCGAGTCAGCGACCTATCTCCGACCATGGTCAAATTTCAAACTCCTGCTCTAACTTGCAGGGGAACTGCATCAGTGACACAGCTGCACCACCAGCAAATTGATAATACCAAAAAAACAAAACAACCATCTGCTGCATATGAAAAAGAAAAAGAAGAAGAACTGACAAGGAAAAGACAAGATGCATAATGCATATGTGAAAAAGTGCAGAAGAATTACTATGGAATGTGAAGGAAGGCTGGATAACATGGATGTAACAATGAGCAATATTTATGAAAAACTAGTGTGCAAACTGGTTAACATTAGATGTGGGACATCAGAGTATGCTTAATAAGTGGTGGATTTTTGATCCAAAGAAATAGTGGCATCATTTATACATGCTCATGCATCATGCATAATGAATTGCATTGCATATTGATAAGCTACATGAAAGAAAACACCCTGTCTCGTTTGTGGCTCCTCTCCTCGTCTAAGGTTCAGATAAAGAGCAGCACAGTCTGTACGATGATACGATTGGCTCAGTGCCGTATAGGTTGCCGTGTGGCCTGGTGTTGTCCTGCTGAAGCAGCACCTAGGACATGTTTCTGATGTAATCAGTCTCTCTGTTTGGGTCGTTAGTTTTGTCTGTGTGTCTGTGTGTACAACTCAGAATTTATTATCAGCACCCTTTGGCATAAAGGCGATAAGCATATAACACCTTCCTGTTTACACAAGTGGTAATCATTTTATGGCTGATGTTATTTCTTGAACTTCTTTCGGGTGATCCTTCATGGTGCCACCTCATGAGGATGGCACTGCCAACGTTTTTTAAGTTTTCAATTCAACATTATTGAAAATTATTTTCCAACTCGTTAAAAAAATAATAATCAGGTGTAATGAGCGATGTTCTAAAGTTGCGGCAATGAATCTTTGTTATGGCAGTATGCTGATTGTTGATGTCTTTCACATTAGTGTATGGTCCCGTGAGATTCCTTTTTGATTGCATTGGTTTATGGTTGAAATTGGTGATCCACATCTCGTCTCCTGTGATTATTCATGAAAGAAATGCCTCACCTTCAGCTTCAAAATGTTTGAGTTCAGTGCAGATTGTCTTCCTGTTATGTTTGTGGACATATTCAGCATCGAAAGCACTCATTGAGCACAGACCTTCAAGTAACCGAGATCCTTGATAATGCTCACGATTACTGGCTTGACAAAAACCACTGCATTACACTTGTCTGGAGATGCGTCAGTCGTTTCGAATGAGCTCATTCACTTTGCACTTGATTCTGAGTGTCACTGTCATGGCAGGAAGACCGCTGCGTGGCTCGTCTTTGATGTCTGCTTCTCCAGTCTTAAAATGCTTTACCCACCACCGTGCTCACACCAACGGTGAAGTGACCATACCCATTTTCCAAATCGCAATTTTTTGTCAACAGGATGCACTCTGCATTCATTAAATGCAATCACTGCTCTGTGCTTTGAATGCATTTCAAAATTTGCAACAATTTGAACGAGTAATGGGTTGTTGTCACATTATCAGATGGAACTGAAAGTCGGGAAATATTATTATTTAAGAGAAATTTCGTTACCTTCCTACTCAGGGCATATCTGAAACTAGAACGCCACTCGTAGAGCGCATACCTCCGCCAAGATGAACTGTTTACATTTTGGATCAACCGATAGGCCGGATCTGGATCCGGACCTTAACCAAAATCGTATCGTGTTGTTCTTTTCACCAACCAACTCATCCACATAGTTTTGTCATAACTCGTCCCAAACTTTTTGAAAATATCATGTATAGTAATACAGTATATCGTTTTTGGCCTCATTTCTCAATGATGAATTGAGATGAATCACTAAAAATCAAAAAATTCTTGGACCGGATCCAGATTCGGATCTTCACAAATCGAATCAATCTATCCTTTGGATTGATTCTGTCCTTGTCAATCTATCCTTGCAGACACCTAAACTGTCCAGTAACCTTCATCCGAATTAGTTCATAAACCTTTTGAGATACTGTGCTAATATATCATTTTAGCCCTATCACTCAATGGGGAAGAATCACTTCAAAAATTATCGGATTCGGATCTTCACCAAATAATAATCAGTTCATCCTTGTCACACACCCAACCTCTCCACCAAATTCTGTCTGAATACGTCCACACCATTTTGAGATGTCCTGCTCACAGACAAACAGACAGAGGTGAAAACATAACCTCCGTCGACCTTCGGTTAAAATAAACTCAAGAATTTTTCGGTGGTGGAGGTGAGGAACTAAAATAAGAAGTATTACTAACCTTGTATGTGCAAAAATTAAATTAAAAAAATTAAAACGCTGTTACATAACCGTTGGCTGTTTGCGTCATCATCTCAATACTCAAAAGAAAGGTTTCACTCCATTTTCGCTCAGAACCTTTGCGGTACTTACGAGTGTGCCCCACAGCAGATAAGCCAACCAACCATAAATATAGTAATAGTGATGCGCTCTTTGAACTGTTGAGACCCTTCCCAAGGTTTCAGTTGGAGTGGCACTTGGAAGTCATTAAGTATGGGACTCCTTGCAGAAGAACATTCATATTTTAAGGTTGCATCACATTCTAAATTTGATTGCTCTTTCCAACTACTTGTTCTATTAGTAATGACCCATGACTGCTGTTTCTTTAAAATACTTAGTTCTTCATTGTAGTGCTCCAGAAAGAGGGTGTTCTCCGTCTATTACAAGAATCAGAGAGAACCTGTGTGCGGAGAGTGCGGGGAGATGACTCCATTCTCGATTCAGCTGTTTTGTTGTGATAAAGTAAAGGAAAATAAGAACTTTGACGGCCTGCCAATATCAGTGCCAGGGTATTGACATTCATATGCAATTCGTGCATGAGATCCTTAACATCTGCAAACTAGCAAAAGAGCCGATGGGAGCTGGTTCAATTGCCCTCACTTCAAAAGGTGAAAAAGGAGGTTTTTTTTTAATCTGGATCTCATTCTGTAAACTATCAACATCTATAATAAACAGGTCAAAAACGGGCCCGATGTTCTGTTAACCTTGCCAGCATTTGGTGTTGGAACCGAAATATATATATATATATATATATACTGTATATATTGCTGTGATATCTCACCATGCTTCAGTGCCCTCAGGAATATTAAAATGATAGAATAATTAAATCTGAGCTTCTGGCAGGTACATCATGGTACCTGTAAGAGAATCACACAGAGCAGCTAAAACTGATGTACCGATATGCAGCATCGCTTCAAGTGAATGATTCATTTGAGCAATGCAACAGGTCAGAGAAACATTTGACTGTACAGATATATTTGGTTAGAACAATAATCTCATGACTGCCATTTTGGAATAAAGTAGAGAAGTAGAAGTAAAGTTTATACCGTAATTATACTCTGCTTTGTAAGCTACCAACCACTGGAAATTATTTTTCTTTAAGATGATAATTTTCCTTTTATAGAAACGTTCGTTTGAAATGTAAATTTACATCAAATGCTTCTTAGTTGTTTTTTTTTCTACTGAAATCCACAAGAAAGATAATTGTAATTGAAAGTGGATGGATTAAGAAAGAGGTTATGCCATTTTTCAGACATCAAAAGACCGTTTGATTGAGAGGCCGTTTTGCAACGTCGAAAAACCTGATTCAGACTTGTTGCCGAAATGCAACATAACTTTTATTAGCAAGAATACTGTCTCTTGTCATGCAACTAGTTTGTGTCACATCAACTCTCCAAATTATTTTTTAACAGCTGGGCTGGTAAGATGACCTAGAGATCCACACACTCACCTCTGAGCTGTTGAATATGGTTCAAATCTCAGGCCAGTTGTAAACTGTCATCCTGGTGTCTTGCAGGCAGGGCGAGGCATCAATGTGTGTGCCGTCTCTCAGATAGACGTTAAAATGGGCATCCCATGCATTAGTTGGTGGATGCTATAGATCCCATGATGATCTTTGCGTTGAGTAGGTGAGCTATCGCTGGCACCATAAACAAATTTCAAATTCCTGCCCTAACTTACAGGGAGTGTTAAATCAGTTACAAAGCCACACCCTCATCAGACAACAATGCTACTCACAGCCATGTGCTGCATACTAAGGAAGAAGAAGATATAACAGTTAAAACAAAAGTCACAAGGAATCCCACACAAACACAGTGGTCCATAGGTAATCCAAGCTGTTAGTCAACTGATCAAGCAACTTCATCCTTTTTGTGAATTAATAGAATCAGTATAGACCTGAAAGCTCTGCTGTTAAAAAAAAAAAAAAATAAGTGCTTCCCAATGTCTTGGTGGAATTAAAATGGAAGAAAAGTCCATCCACAATTTATCAACCAAATGCCAATCGGTCTCTTACAGGTGAAGGCGGCTGTAGCCAAGTACTCTCACCTATTGATCATATCGGTTTGCAACTGGGAATACAAAAAAGAAAGAATCCTTATTCGTTGAGAAAGAAAAGATCTTTACATGAGGATTACAGAGAAACCACAGAGCTGCATCACCAAAGAGTCATGGACAGTTATAAAAGCTTGAATTCACACACACACACCAACAGAGGTGGATACTTTGAGACTGGGTAGGTCTCGTTCCATCACCTGAAACCCACCCACATGTGGAGATGGTAGCAAACAGCAACTTTCACACACACATACATATTGTTACGAATTCGCGGGTGTGCTCCAAGCGCACACCACAACCTTGTCCGCACTCTACCGCGCGCGCGACTGGGTCAATCGCCGAATTGTCGATATACCGAATTATTCGCGCGGGCAAGACTACCGAGAGACCGTACCTCAGCGAGGTCTGCTTGGACACGAACCGCTTAAGCGGTTCGTTCCGTTCTGAGATAACCGAGCGGGGTATTATCGCGAGACGTCGCTGGACCCGATTCTTTTATCGGCAATTAAAAAAGCCCGCTACCATTCCGAAGTGCAATACGGCGTTTCAATGGGGGAAATGACACGACGAACAGGTTCACATTCAAACAAGCACACTTATTATTTCCCACACGTATACAGTCATGCAGGTATGGAATCAATACAAAACACACACATACAATTATACAGCCAAACACAATGCAAAGGAAGAGCCAATACCGTCTATTTATTATGTAGTCACTTGTACAGTTTAATTGCGGACATGGCGCCACAACATTCATTTGAAAGCAAAGAAGAGCCCCAGGACAGACGAGGGGCAGACTGGACCCTCTTGGGTCTTTATTGCACGGAGCCGTGTAGACCGCAGAGGCTCCGCGAGGCCGCGCAGGTTACCTTCCTCGCTGGGGCGACCCACGACGCTCCTTCCCCACGGCAGCTAGCGTAACCGCGGCTCGGCCGCGGCCTGGTGATTCGGCTTCTCCTCAGCTTCTCCAGCTGCTGCAGCTCAGCTTCAGGCTTCAGGCTTCAGGCTTCCACTCAGCTCCTCGACCTCTCCAGACTGACACTCCACCGACTGACTGAACTGGCGCTCTGCGCGCCGTTTTATAGACGAGATATAGTTCGTGAGACGAGATTTTGACCTCCGCTCTCCGACCTTCGACCCCCGCTGGCTCCGCCCCTTTCGCTCTCTTGATCCGAATTCCGAGGCGAAGCTTCCACAGAGCGGACGTGCGCGAGATCACCAAACTTGCTCGGTGAGCGGACGTGCGCGAGATCACCGACTTGCGCGGCGAGCAACACCCCCGCGTGTGCCTGCAGCGATGCCATTCGATGCGGACTCGCCGCGGCTGGTGCAAAGATGGCGTCGCTTCGGGGATGAAGGTGAGGCGATGTTATTCGGTTGGTCTATGGGGGAGATGCGGTTTGGGAGATGGTGAGGAGATGTCGTTGTTGTGGAGAGGGTGGTTGGCGTGGTGGAGAAGGTGGTTGGCTGGTGGAGCAGGTGGTTGGTGTTTGCGTGGTGGAGAAGGTGGTTGGTGGTTGACGTTGCGGAGAGGGTGATTGGTGGTTGGTCCAAAATAACGATAGTAAAAGAAAAACGGCTAACTCAAAGATCACAGCCCGGGTGACACGAATAAATCCCATTAGACAACGGTGGGGAATCTAACTGACAACGGACTTATCGGCATAACTGAACTAAGGACCTATATGGTGTTCTGCGAATTTCCACAGCCATAACAATATATACCGAAACACACACACACACACATATACAACCGATACATAACACACCACACACACACAGACACACACACAGACACACACAGACACAACCACACACACACACACACACACACACACATACACCGATACACACACACAGACACACACACACACACACACACATACATATATACGATACACACACACATACATAAATACCGAACAACACACACACACGCACACACATATACTGTATGATATAAAGGGTGTGTCAGGAAAAGGTGAACCGCTTCAAATGACCTTTGTACTTTGAGTCATTACCTAATTTTTTTTTGTTTTCCAGGAGTGATCAATGATCTTTGGAGAAGTTATTCAAAGCATAACCAAAGTGTTCTATGGAAAAACTGAAGTTTTTTACGGAGCAAAGAGTAAACATTGTCACGTGGTATTTTGAGATCAAATCAATTGCTTCCGTCCAGACGAGGTTCTGTACTGAATATGGAGTGCATCCCAGAAACAAACCAAGCAAGCCAGCCATTTGGAAACTTGTGAAAAGTTCAAAAGTGAAGGGACAATTCTCAACTATGGCTGGTGTTGGTTAATGGTTAAGGTGGTGGGCTTGGGATCCTAGGTTCCTAAGTTCAAATCCCACTCAGCTGTTGAATTAATACCAGGTGGGTTTGACTCGCCTGTCGTCCTTCTGCAGGTGCGTAAACTGAGTGCCAGCTTCCTCTGTATCCTGTGTCGGAGTGGCGACCCATCCAGGATTGTACCCAATAGACAAGGAGACTGCTTCGGCAGCACCAACACTGCACAGAGTTTGGTCCAATGGATGGATGGATGGATGGTTTTGAAGACAAACATGGAAGAACGGTTACCATCAATCAAGAACAATACCGGTCGATTGTCAACGCATTTACGAAGACTTGAAGCAATCGATGAGCACGACAGCCCTGTGTGACAGTGGTTCATGCAAGATGGTGCTATGCCACATGCAGCCAATGAAACAATTGCCTTTCTGCGTCAAAAATTCGAAGAGTTCTCAGTTTGCATATGGAAAATGAATGGTCTCCATACAGCCCCGACTTCAATCTGCTGGATTTTTTCCTCTGGGGAGCTTGTAAGGATAACGTCTCCAAGGAACACCCCAGATCTGAACCTGATCTGAAGGCAGCAGTTGAGGCTTATGTGCAGACAGTAACCATTAAAACTTGCAGAATCATTGAAAACTTCACAATTCATGTGAATGCATGTTGTGTGCGTGGGGATGCTCACATCGAACACCTCAACTATAAACGCATTTACGCATAATGAGTTCCATTTCTCCATGATTTGGTTTTCATTTTCCGAATTAATATTTTTTGTTTTTATACTCAATGTTTTGGTTAATAAAGTTTTGAAGTGGTTAACCTTTTATTGACACACCCTGTACATATATATAATATATATATATATATATATATATATATATATATATATATATATATATTTTATTGTTATGAATCTGGAAGCCATCGCACGCAACAGCCAGAGTCCCATAGATCAGTTATCTCGGTAAGTATGTGTTTATAGTTAGGGTCCAGTCCTTATGTTTAATGGTGATTAAGTGTATGTGCGCTGCGATTTTTTATTTTATAGTTAGAATTTATACATCAACCCAAACAACATACATCTTCGCTTCTTCCACCATCGCCCTCCCTCACCCGGTCGTCATTACGCACGTGGTCTTAGGTGAGGAGGTAGGCAGAGCTACAATCGCCTCAGATTAGGACTCCACCCAGAGGGTGGGAGTTGCCCCGCCTACGTGGGCCTGTCCAACGAGGGACGGCCAGTGAATCGCGCGACGCATCCGTCCAATCAGGAGGCGAGTGGCCAGGGAAAAAATCCCTCCCACCTCACGAGAGGAATGAATAACGGTCGGGGCGATGATTCTGTCTGGGTCTGCCTCGCCTGGTGTCGTCTGTTCCGTCTGGAAGCTTTTTCGGCCTTGATCGCCTGACGCTTCGTCGTCTCTC
>CM068963.1:86084893-86094947 GCA_035128595.1 Eptatretus atami | reverse complement strand
TAAGTACAATGTAAATGTATTTGGAGAGTCTAGAAAGTTATATATAACAAAATGTGTCACAAACATGATGATAAATAAACTGAAGTTTTATCATGATTATGGTTTTGAGAATTGGTATGAGCATACCCCTCTTCTTTGTCTGGGACTGGGCTATCTGCTCTTATTAACCGTGGTTCAAAACTGGTGCCTGTAGATTAGCAAAGCAGCTGAGGCAGATGCACTTACGAATGTATTCAAAACTTTTATTTTTTGTCACTTTTCAGTCCGTATTCGGCACATGACAAACCAAACACAGATTTTACAATAATAATGGTCTAATTATTAAAGGGAACGCCGAATATCCTGTCATGATATCATGGGCTGTGCCCTCAAATAATAGTTTGACCTTACTGTGAGATGATAAGTCGGTCTTCAGTCATTGGTCCTTTCAGTCTTGCTCTACGGATGTGAGACTTTGACTCTGACAGAAATCTGAGATTGGAGACTTAAATTCCCTTTCACCCAGGTCTTATCGGAGAATCCTTGGCATCACTGGTCGGAACTTTGGTCCAACGACAGTTGCTGAGAGAGACTCCAATGAGATTTGTTACCTGCATAGTCCGTGTGGGTCAGCTAGCGCTGTAGACATTGTTCTCGTTTTCCTTACGCTGATCCTGTCACCAGATTCTCTCAGCGGTGAGCCGTGTGATGGAGGAGCCATCGGACCGACCACGTCCTTGTGGTTGCACAGGTTATCAGGCATCTCAAGAGTGATGGCCAAGGCATTCTGCGCGGGGGATGGGCAAGACGAAGGCCCCCCTGGAGACGCGAAAGTGGACGCAGCGACGCGCTCCTCCGGCAACATCTGCCATACTGACTTTACCTGTTTCTCGTATATGGTTCCCCTTCATCCCCCCCTTACCTCAAATGGTTACACAACTGGACCACGCCACGGTGAAAGGCTGACATGCCAAAACTCTGTGTTTGCTCTAATCTTGTGTCCCAAACCCATCCGCATTCTGTACCACCTTACCCAGTCACACCCTGCTGTTTCCTGGACTCTGTTCCTTTTCTTCCTCGACAGGTGCGAAGTTTCTTGTCAAACCTCGACTCAGATTCTTGCAACCGGTCCAACGCATCAGCCCACAACTTCTAAAATCCTGCTCTGCTGCTCTTCGCACACCCTCTCTATTCTATTCACTCTCATTTACTAAATTGAACATTCTGCCATCTGCTTTGGAAATCAGCTAACATTACTGCGTTCACGTAAAAATGTCAAGAACAGATCCCACAAACTACAGACAATCAACTTGCTTCCAATCATCAGTAAGCACTGAATCTGTCACGATTCTTGACATTAAATCCTTCCTCTTCTCAATGGCTTGATCTCAGATCACAATTGGGACTTCGACCAGTCTCTACCTGGATATGCTGCTTCTCTGTCCCAAAAAAATGGATGGAGATCCTCAATGCCAGACATGAATCAGAAGCAATCACCATGACATATCGTGGAGCTTTCAATATGGTCTGTTAACCTTCCTGTCACCAAACTCTCTATTAATGGTCCACTCTGCCATGCGAACCTTCCTCTCCTGTTGTAGTCAATCTGGCTCTTAATGAATTCACACATCTTGTTCAAGGCTGAGCCCCTCAAAGCAGTTTCTGGGCCCGGTGCTTTTTTCTAATCTCATCCAATGATCTCCTCTGCTCTCTGAAAATCCTTTATATTGTTGCTGATGACTCCACCCTCTGCCGCACCATCTCTCATCTTCAGATCGGAAGCAGCAGACCTCTCACTCTCCAGAGACCGTATTAAAATCACAAGCTGTAAACACTTGTAAATGTCTTTCATCCTGACCAAAACTCTCGCACGCTCACTGTCTCTCCAAAAAGACCGTCTGAAACCACCCCCCATCCCACTCCCCAATTCTACTTTCTCAACTATCTTTTGAGAAGCTCTGTTCTCAAGCTTTTGTTCTCACTGTCTTGCCATAATCATTCCTGCGGAAAGCCACATTTCCAAGCTGCCTCCAAAGCTAGTCACAGACTGGCATCCTCTGTCTGCCAAATCCTTTCCTTGCGCACCTGATCTGAACAACATACAATTTTCATTCACAGCTTTGATGGAAGTACTGCTCTCCCCTCTAAGTGGTGCTCCTGCCTCCACACCTAGCTCGCTTCACACTGTGGAAAACCAAAGCTTTTGGATCATTGATCTCCACGATGAAGATGAGTCGTTGGCTTTTCACTCTTTCACCGCAGACATATGGTTGTCTTTTGGTTTTCTAACAACCTGCTCTCCGGCTTTGCACCCCCTGCTCTTTGTTTCCTGCTCCCCTAATATTTCATGCCAAAGGCTCAATGTCTGCTAGCAACCCCCTCTGGCGTAAAACTACCAAAATCAGAATCACTGCTCACCTTCGCTCTTTCATGCCTATTTTTTTCCCCGCCTCTGAACAAACTCCACACTCTTCAAAACTCCCACACTCTTCATACTCTTCCCTCCATCTTCAAAAACAGCTGTTCACTACCATCTCATCCTTTCTCCCATCCAAAACCATGATCTTCTCTACCCATGATAACCCACCCCCAACAACCACTACCTCTCAATTTCCCTTTTCCCGACTTGAAAGTTCCCTGTAGTCCCATCTTGTTTACGCCCATAGCACCCCACCCCAGTCTCTCTCTCTCTTCCACAGATCTCTTGATGTCCCTTGTTCCTTTACTGTTGTTTGCTTCGCTCTCACCGCCCCCCTCTTGTCTTCGCTGCTCACTTGTGCAATCTTCTGTTTCGCTCTATAACGAGCTCGACCAAGTATGCAAAAAAAAATGAACATACATTTTGCTTTGCTGGGTGAGCCAGTTGATATAAAATCATACACTGGACTCATTACAAAGGTGTTTGTAATAGATAGCAGTGTAGGGTCCGGCCTAATCGGGTATCTTTAAGTACGTGAAATGCATAAATACTGTACCAACGACAGTGATGGAATGTTTTTCACATGTTGTCGTTTGTGTTTGTTGTTTGAAATATCTCAAAAAAAAGTTATAGGACTGATCTCGCCGAAACTCACCCTGATACATAGGTTGGGTGTTGACATGACGAATATTCAATTAAGTGAAGAATCTGCATACAAGAAATTTTTAAGTGAGATTTTCACCCATTGCGCGATATTGGTCACAAAACATATACAAGTATAGCATATGTATATCAACATACGTTAATGGACGGATTAGGACAAAGTTGTTGAGAGGTCGGTGGTAACAAAGACGATTGTTCGATTTGGGTGAAAATCCCGATCTGGATCGGAATTATTAATCTTATATGTATCTTCACAATTGATAATCAAAGGTAAAAATGATTCTAGCAGATATTTCTAAAAAGTTTGGAAGCATTATAACAAAACTTGGTGGATCATGTGTAGTGACAAGAACAAGCCAAATTCATTTTTGCGTAACATGTGGATGCAAGAGCCTATCGATTAGTGGGATACTAAAAAATGTAAACTGTTCAGGTCTGGCGGAGGTATCGCTTCTACTAGTGATCGTTCTAGTTACCTCCACCACGAAGCTGAAGAAGTTATGTTTCACCCCCTTTCTGTCTGTCTGTTTGGTGTGCAACGATATCTCAAAAAATTGTGTTGAGATCCGAACGAAATTTGGAAGGTTGGTGTGTGACAAGGACGAACTGAAAAGATTTGTGAGATCCGGATTGCCTTAATTTCAATTCACCATTGGGATAGCCAGGACTTAATAAACTGTATGATTCAATGTGTCGACTTCTAAATTTTTATTCCCTTCACCATGAGAGATAGGCCAGTAAATGAATATTAGCACGATATCTAAAAAATGTGGACGATTCAGATAGAACTTTGGTGATATCAATTTTGGTGAACATCCGACTTCTAGAATTCTTTAAGTGGTTCTCACCATTTAGAGAATTTGGCTAAACGATTAGATAACACACATATTCTCAAAACGTTGTAGACGAATTCAGACGAACTTTCTGCGGAAACGTTGGTGGTGACAAGACGAAGTGATTCAATTTTGAGTGAAAATCCCAGATTCCAAATCCGCATACTAGAGAATTTTTTTAGTTTACTTTGACATTCGCAATTGGACATCAGGCTAAAAATTATACATAGCCATGATATTTAAAAAAAAGTTGTGGACAAGATATGACAAACTTAATGGAATCAGGGTACGGTTGACAAGAAACAGGCGCAATTCGATTTGGTTAAGGTAAGAATAGCAGCTTATTAGTGGAATACAAAACGTAAACTGTTCAGCATGTGGAGTTTGTGTGCTCTACCGATGTGAATGTTCCAGTATAAATGGAAATCGGTCTTGTTTTGTTTTCATTCATAATTTACCCTTACTCTATAATTCCAATAAATAACATTATATGACTATTCATAATGAATATTCATCCGATGTGGGCATTGATGCCTCGGTAGGTTCAAGAGTAATGAATTTGCCACTGTTTAATAATTACCTCCCACTCATGTTAAAGAGTGACTCCAATGGACACCTTTCTTGCACCCTGGCCTCAAACTCTTTCTAAATTCAGTTTCGTTGTGCTGTCGAAGTTTACTTGCCAAAATCATAAATCTTGAGCATGAAGACCTCTGGGGATGTTTTTGGAGGTTCCCAAAGACCCATGGGATGATTCTTATTTGTTAATGATTAATCATGTGAAAGAAATGGGAGACGAACCAAATTGGTTAACGTGTCATCTTTCTCCCAAAATTGAAAGCATACTGCACCAATTGGAAAGTCTATAATTGAAAAAAGGATTGATTATTCAGTGCTGACAGAGCCTGTGAAGAAAAATGACATCTGGTTAAATGTGTTCTCCCTAATAACAATAAAAGAAAAGGCCTGTTTCTCTCAAATGCCTGATATAATGGTCAGTTCTCACCTCTTACAAAACAAACACATCTAAACACACACATCTAAAACGCATTTAGCAACGGTTCCCTGAGAATCTCCACCATCACTGTATACCTATACCCTTAAAATAAAGCTCTTCGGATAAGCTGAGGGAAACTCATCTGTTGGTGGTAGCAGATGTACTGGACGTGGAAGTAGTTATATAAAAAGCAGCTCATCAAGCCCAAGGTATGTGAAGTGACAGTTGGAGAGTTGTGTGCAGTTTGTTGCTTTTTGGCCGACAATATCTGAGGAGTCCAAGCTCTCCATCATTCGGATTATAGCCACATCAAGATACTCATGAGGGGGTCGAGCCATTAATTATCACTCCAGGAAATTCCATTTGAGCTGAAACCTCCACTGTTGACCGACCACAGAATCCATTATTCAAGTTTATACCTATCGGATAAGCCGGTATTCTGCGAACATTTTGCATTGGATTCTAAAAAACTCATCCAGCACTCGTTCTGACTTCTCCATCAGAGTTCATTGCTGTATGCGCTGATCTCTCAAAGTGAAAACATAGTGCCACTCTTCATTATTCATCTTCAAGCATTTTTTTGTTCACCAATCGCATGACTGCAGGACTTGCTTTTTTGCAATAACCTTCGATACTGACCAAGCGAAATCCCCTCTCTCTCCATTAATTATACACCTGTAGAAATTCTGCAGACACTTAATACTGTGTGGTGAACCGCAGTGCTTACTCCATGAAATGCTCACAGTGCTTGCTTCCCATCTTCTTATGCCTTTGCAAGTGCACAGACCGATAAGTGCTGTTGCCGAACATAGACACGTTAAAGATAAATTGGATGCTTCATTTTGTTTCACTTGCTTAAATACAGTTTTTAAAAACTCGAAGGCACTCGTAGAGCACTACCTCCACGCCACGTAATGCCTGATCCACGAGAACATATCAGCCCAATACATTCTTGAAATATCATGCTATGCAGTTGCTTATTTCGTTTTGGCCCTTATCTCTCATGGTAGGAATCACTTTTAAATTGAAATAATTCCGTATCAGATCCGGATCGGATCTTCACAAAATAAAAGCAATTTCTTCTCTTGTTGACCACCAACCTGCCACCAAGTTTCGTCCAATCGCCCACACTTATTGAATATCCTGTACACAAAACAGAAAACAAACAAAAGGGCGAAAAAATAACCTCCTTCACCTTTGTGGACCAGAAGTATAAGCCAGTTATTTTGAAATCAAGAGGTGGTGCTCTGACTTTTCATCAATTTGTCCGATTTAAATCTCTTAAAATCCACAATTTGGCATTCATCTGTTGCCATCATGCCAGATAGTCCCCAGTGATCGATGTTATGCACACTGTTGTTGGTTTTGCTGCGCCTTCCTGCGTGACAGCTTAACCTTCCAAATGCCTGATGGGCAATACAGATCCCTGGTCAAGTGACACATATTCTCATTAACTCACTAAATTTGAAAGAGCGGGCCAAGGTTACTAATTTATTATTGGGTTCAATCAATTTTACCTATCTGGGTAAAGATTAAATTGAGTTAGCAATTAAACCTGGGTTGGCTGAGTGTTGGGGTGCTGCTTGGGATCTTTGTGTCCTATTTAAGCACTGTTTTTCCGCTGAATTACACCAGGTGGTGACCACCTGTCATGCTTTGAAGTTGTGAAATGAATACCAGTGCACGTGTAATAGGGGC
Organism: Eptatretus atami; assembly: GCA_035128595.1. Taxonomy (NCBI): domain Eukaryota; kingdom Metazoa; phylum Chordata; class Myxini; order Myxiniformes; family Myxinidae; genus Eptatretus; species Eptatretus atami. The sequence continues at coordinate 86,088,358 of CM068963.1, read as the reverse complement.
ACAGCATCAGCAGCATAGTTGCGCCTTCAACAACAATGAGACACTCAGCAGCCAAGCTGCCATATGCAAGAGAAAGAAATGCAGATTTTGGACTAAGAATGGATTTGCAGATGGTAGATTGAGGGTGGGGGGGGGGCATGAAAAGAAATGAAAATAAAAAGTGAAAGAGAAAGTTAAGACGAGCAGGACTACAATTAGGCCAATTATACTCTGCTATGTTCTAAGTTCAAACATTAGTTGGTGGAATGTCAAACAGATAATATGTTACCATGTACCAGGACACCAAGAAAGAAAAGATCGCAGAAGATTTCAGAATACCAGAGAATCATCTAAGGTTACAACCTAAATGGAGAAAAGAACCCACTTTTCTATATTTGTTCAGCTATAATGGGCATCTGTTCAATGTATCTCAAATGTAGATTAATGGCCTCGAAACCTCTCTTACGTGAGCTGGAAGTAAGTTCCTCAGTGTTGACTTTACATTTATCACATTGAGGTAAATACACCATATGGCCAAAAGTATGTGACAATTCTCGTACCACTGTCATTCAAATCATGGCATATAATATGGCTTGGTCCCCCCCCCCCTTTTGCTGCTCTCACAGCCTCCACTTCTGGGAAAGCTTTCCACTAGATGTTGAAACATTTGGCTGCGGGATTTGCTTTCATTCAGCCACAAGACATTGGTGAGTTGGCACTGATTGTTGGTGTTATGTGCCAGGCATCATAGTTCTTCCACACCGATCACGACAAACCATTTCTGTTATCACATGTTGAAAAACCAGTCAGTGTTAGTTAATACTAGTAGCCTATACTGAAAGTCTTTGAACAAAAGTGCCAGTGTTAATCATTCAATTAAGCTACCTACCATTCCTGCAAATGTGCATATACCTCTATCCCCATTGCTCTAATTACTGAGTATACAAGTTTAAACCTATTGTTCTTTCTACGCAAGCTACCTTTCCAGGAGACCATTCCCATGCACTTACTTACTCTCTGACATGAAAGGACTCTCCTTACTACCCTCCTAACTTCCCTCTTTACTGGGAATTGTGGCCCCTGGTCCTGCATTCTTCTGCAAAACACATCTGCAACTTATGTTGCCTATACCCTTCATCATCTTAAACATCCTGTTTGATGCATTTGTAAGCCAGCTCCTTTCTAGGGTGTAAAAATTCTCTCTCCAGCCTCTACTCATGGCTTAGTCTAGCTAGCCCGAATCATCTATCTTCTACACAAAAAGCCTCCACTCGGCAGCCATGTCCTTTCTCAGTTGTGCGGACCAAACTGCTCACAATCCTCGAGATAAACCTCACTGAATTCGCCACCAGTGTTAACACAACCTTTAATTTATCTCCCAATGCAATCCTTACTCCTCATCCACGAACGGTGTTCGTTGTTAATTGTTGTTTTTTTATTATTGTTTTCCGCTTACTCGACAATTCTGCCCAATTACTCCCAGACTTGCCAAGATCAAGCATAACCCCAATTACTGTTTCGGTGTGTTTTGTATCTTGTGTGGTGTCTTGGAGGATGAGGTGGGGGTTGGGGGGAGCGGACAACCACCAAATTCTTCAATTAAATGGATTGTGTCAGCACGCCTCCAGGGGGTGAGGTTTACAAGTCTCACCTTTACAGTATTCCATGTCACACTTTCAAAGTGCTGTGAGGTGCTTTGAATTTATAACAATATTGTATGTTTTTGCTTCATGCACAAATCCAGGTTATATATTATTTTCCTCCACAGAGCCTGTCAGCTTGTCTATACACCACCCCGAAAAGGTATGTGTCAGAAGAACGGTTGCATACTTGAACAAGATTCCCGAAGGGTGTATACTCTGCTAGGACACAATTAAAACTCTTTTACTTCCGATATTGCCCTGGCACTGTGCTGCCTGCTGACTCCCCCCCCCCCCCCCCCCCGAGATACATTACCTCCCCAGATCCTTCTCCTGTGTGACACGCTCCAGACTGCCCCTTACATCATGTATCTCTATTTTCATATTCTTACCCATCCCCAAGCCCTACATTTACTTTTGAAACCTGTATCTGCCAATATTTTGCTCAATTTATGAAAGTATCAGAATTTCTGAATCTGATCACCTCCTTCCTGATATCAACTTACTTCCAAGCTATGGTATCTGCAAATTTGACAAATCTGAACTTTTAAACCCCATTTTCAAATCATTGGTGTAAATTATGATATAATAACGGTCTTCAAAGCCACTCTTTGCTTTTATCACGAAATCAAGTTTCCTAATAGATTTAGCTACACTAAACAGCCCGCCAGTCCTAACCTTAGTTGACAGCCTTATATGTGTACTGCCTTATTGAATTGAATACCTTTTCTAAAATGTAGGTCATATAGGTGTTCCGTGACCGTGAAAGCAAAGCAAAATTTATGATTGATTTTGGTTCATTGAATATTTAGAAAAAAATAGCTCCTATGTCTGTCGCAAAATGCGGGCTAACTCCACAGAGGTGCGAAATCAACATGGCCGTCGCTCGCTCGGACAAAAAAGGAGGATGAATGGAAATTGGAACCAATTGACATAGAAACATGTTTAATGTACTTTTATATTGATTCAGCATGAGAAATTCATTGAATAGTCTGTTTTATGCTTTATGGTCAAATCGATGGTCAAAAAATATTTCCTGCCAAAATTAGCTAAAATGAATTTTTTGACTTCCACATTTGCTAGATATATTTCAGATACAGGAAAAAGTTTAGGCTAAAAAATGTTATTAATTTAACAGTTCAAAGAAAATTTAACAGATTTAAGATATTAATCACAAGATGCACATGAATATACAATTAATCACAATATCACAATTTCAACTAAATAGTTAATTAATTTGACGAAATACTGACTTTCGTACAGCAACATCACTGAAGTTATATAGAAGCGTTTATATCTGTGCTTATTCAAGCACAATACACTATGAAAATAAGACTCGATTGAGCATGGCTTCTCATACTTTCAATTATTATATATGATGATACTCATTACAAAATGTTTGTGAAATGCATTCTTAGATTTCAACAAAAATTATTATTTCATTTATTGTAACCAATACTGAATTGTAACCTTGAAAACATATCTATGTTCACCAAGGGGTTGACACTAATTCATGCAAGTACAAGTAAATGTATTTTGGAGAGTCAGAAGTTATATATATCAAAATGGTCACAACATTGAAAATAAACTGAAGTTTATCATGATTAGGTTTTGAGAATTGGTATGAGCATTACCCCCTTCTTTGTCATATGAGTTATTCTTATTGACGATGAATGACTACTAAATATTTATTTTCTTACCTGTCGCTTCCCAGGAAGATTAATATTGTCAAATGTTAATACATGTCAGAGTCCACAATCTGACCCCGAGGAAGACTCATTCTTATCGGAGAGATAGACTGATGAATTCCTCATTCTCAGACCTCCACATTGGACCCAATTCATTG
>CM068963.1:86043247-86070626 GCA_035128595.1 Eptatretus atami | reverse complement strand
AACCAAAATCAATCATAAAATTTTGCTTTGCTTTCAACGGTCACGGAACCACCATATATGACCCTACTAAAATAGAGATAAACTACATCCTCTGCACTTTTCTTGTCCACCCAGTTACAAACTGACTCATATAACTCCAAGAAGTTTGTAAAACAAGACCACCCTTTAGTAAATCCATGCTGACGACCTTTAATTCATTTAGATTTATTCAAATGATTCTCCAACCAATGCCTAATTAACGACCACAACAGCTTCTCCACAACTGAAGTCAAACTAACAGGTCTATGATTCCCCAATTCTTCTCTGGATCATTTCTTTAATGATGGTGTTACATTTGCTACTCTCCAATCCTCCGGTACCTGTCCTGACTCCAGTGATCTATTGCAAATACCCATTAACATCTTGCTTACCTGCTCTGCCACTTCCCTCAATATCCTTGGAATGGTACTGGAAGTCATCACTGACAGTGTGCACTGAAAGTGAGCACAGGCCTTGTGATCAAATATCCTTTGCCCAAGGATTATGCGTATCTGCAGTTAGAAATACTGTAACAAGCACTGCATTGTAAGCAACATGAGTTGCTTGGAAATTGCATGATTTTCCTTGAAGACAACTCAGCACACCTCTTCACCTACATAATGTACATTTCTTGTTGCAGTAATGACTTTGGAAGGTTATTCCATAGGCTCTATTCTCCTGACCTTTCAACAGGTGATTATTTCCTGTATCCCAAGATGAAGAGACCATTGTGAGGATATTGGTACAAAGATCATGATGAACGAAATCAATGAGGTAGTCAGTGCAGGTAACTTTGCATGCTCGAGTGCTGATAAGTACAATGCTGCTATCTTTCTCTTGCCACACCACTGGCACAAATAGCAATGCTCAAAACATTTGAAATGACCATTGTACACAAGTAAAATGTTTCCCACCTCTGTGACACACTTGACACCGATCTTATAAAATGTCGTCCTATTAGACTCCTCTGCCAAGCTTGCAAAGGCACATCTAGTTCTGAGTAAATGTAACATCCTGAACACTTGCCTCTGAGCTGTCTAGCTTGGGTTCAAATCTCAGCCCAGCTACAAACTGTCATCCTGGTGTTTCGCCGGCAGGGCCATTCATCAATGCATGTGCCATCCTACATTAAACCGAGTGTCCAACCGGTATTTAGTTGATATACGTTGAAGATCCTATGGCATTCTTCGTGAAGAGGTGAGCTATTGCCAGCACCTTGGCCAAATTCCTGTTCTTACCTACAGAGGGCATTGCATCAGTGGCACTGTCACGCCCCTGCCAGAAATGGTACTAACCCGTAGCCACATGCTGCATACGAACAATGGCGGCATCATAAGTAGCTACCCCAGTGTGGTGTATGCTCTGTTGGGGCTGCTGAGTGGATAGGTGCAAAATGTATATTTATATTGCTTTCATTAGCACAGTTCAATTGATAGAGAAAATCAGGTTGAGTCTTTGGGAAAATGCAATAAAAGATTGAAAAAGAAATAGACTGACTTTAAAAAAAAAGAAAAGTTTCAAAACAACATCCAATTTGCCATTTGTTATTGTAACAATTAAGATTGTGAATCTTTATTCATGGGTTCACACCCAAAAGTTTCCATTGCACATTCATTTTTACCTTCAATTAAATTATTTCAAATAATCACTGATATTACATTTTAGGTAACTGAGACATAATGGATGTATATTTTGAGAAGACAATTTGAGAAGATGAAGTTGGAGGTCTTGAAGGCTCCTCTTTCACTTGCTTCTACTCGTTGGGTAGAGGGGGCCCACCATTGCTATCCCCAGATCAACTACCATTGATCTCTTATCCCCAGGAAGGTGGTACTCATTTTCCTGACCTCGAAAGGATGACAGGTTGAGTCGATCCATCTGGTATTATTTTGGGCATAGTTGGAGATTTGCACTCAGGAACTTAAGATCCTAAGCCAACCGTCTTACCCGTTAAGCTTGTGCAACATGTCTACTTCAAACTGTAATCTAACTCACGAAGCATAGGACAAGCACACACTTCATTACCTACAGTTAGCTCTCATTCTGACAATTGCATGACAAAATCTTAAGTCACTTGTGAATGTCTGCCCCGATATAGCACGACACGACTGTGGGTGAAATAGGAGTTTATTGGGAATGAAGAGGAACAGCTCTAATTAAGGGACATGGAAGCAAAGCTTCTTGTCTCGGAGACATTTCAGTTCATGTCACCTTCAGCATTTTGATTCAAGAAAAGTGAATAATATTTATATGTTCTTTTGTGGCTGTCTTTAATCCATGCATTAACCATGTATGATTTGAGCATGCCGATTACATGATTTGAGCGATTAGCGAAATATATCTGGTACATTGTCATTTTGGTTTTAATGTTTTTCCGGAAAAAAAAATTCATACATACTTTATCTTAAAATCTGTCCACTATACAATGGATGTTTGTGAGCAAATGCGAAGGAGGACAAAACTGTATGGTGGGATGAATATCTTGCACAATTGTTTTATGATCCTCTGGCCATTCACAGATCATCTTCATATATCAGACAAACCTTTACAGGAACTCATATTAACAAATAAACAATTTTATGTTGGGTTTTAGATGTCAGTTTGTGTTCTGTTTATGATACAATTATGCCTTCTTCCTGATAAGCATTGGCCTTGTCATGACTTCGTAACTTTATTATGTGCGTGTAGCTTTATATTGTGCCAGATTTGTGAAATTGCCTGCATGTGGAAAGAATTGTCAATAAAACACACTTTACAATTCAGTTATTGCTTGTAGTTAGATTGCGATAACCATCACGATACTCCGTCTTCGATGGCCAGAACTCGCAAGTGGGTAATGGATTTCATGGGGCAGTCCTCGCAGGCTAATGACCAAATAAACTCTGATCATCACACATCCAGTGTATAGTAGCTTACCCTGGCCATTGTGCTGTGAGGAATGCTAAAACGTTCTCCCACAGTGCACATATATCTTACAGCATGTGCTCTGAAGTTGCATTTGTAGGCTATTAACCTCACTCCATGTGTTGTAATTACATTGGAAACCCGAGATTTCAACTTTCCCCGAAGCAGGTTTCCGAGCTATGCAATTGAAGGATTCCTGTCTTCTAAAAAAAAAAAATCCCAACTTCTAAGTAGATTATGTTTAAATAATAGCTAAGTTAAACCTACTACTTAAAGATAGTTCTCTTTTATTGGACATATATTTAATAATTTAAGCAGATCTATGAAGAAAGAGACAAGTTAGAGAGCTCAGCCTTGAGAGTGGTGGCAAGTTGAGCTAATACTCTTGACAGGGTAGAGTCATTCATAAGTAGTAACTGCTTTAAGGGACAATCAGTGAGGATAATGCAACAAGGCTTTACCAACTTAACGACCAACACACTTAGCCTCCTGGTTCAAGTGGCGATGAGCAAGTGTGTCTGAAAGTTCAGAGCCACAGACTTTAAAAATGAACCTCAAACAGCCTTTGAATACCACCTTGCAGGAAACCATCTTTCAGGACAACCGAGTTAATCAGTATTCGATCACCAAAACTTATACCATTTTTGCCCCATTCTATGCCATTGTCAGATGAATCTACCACTGCGTATTGGAGGATTTAGAAGGTCATTTCTACAATCTGATGTTTTGCCTTCATCCTCTTCTTTGTCTAGAGAGTTCTTCACCTGTCATCTTCGACCTTTTATTCCAAGTACTGGGTGGAAGTTCAAAGATCTGGTCTGGAAACACTCCACTGACTAAATAAGGTTGAAGTTGATTTTTCACACACCGATTCCTCTTCACAATCTTGGGTTTACCTCCTTCAATGGGATTGAATGGTGTGGGTCACGGCCCTCATGTACATTCGTAAATGAAATGGAAATCTATCTCACTCCTGATTTATGACCATATTTACACCATATAGGGCACTAGAACCCAAACGGATATATATATATATATATATATATATATATATATATATATATATATATAAATAACACAGGTGGAGGCCAATTAACTTGGTGTGAGATTTTGAAGGTGATTGGTGACACCTGAGCTAATTTGCAATTTCTATTATAAGGGGGGTGGACACTTATCCAACCAAGATATTCTAGTTTTGTATTTTGGAAGTTGTGGGTTATGATGTGTAAATAAAGGTGGAAAAGGCCTGATTTAATTCCAGGCTATAAGGCAAGAAAAGTCAAAAATTTTGAAAGGAGTGTGGACTTTCTATAAAATATAAAGCAAAGTTGCTTTCTGCAGCTTCTCGGCAAGAAGAACATGGGAGGGGTCAATCCTAAACAGCTGGGTTTAATTGATTAGGTGAGAGCTAATCTGATTAGGTGAGATTAGGACAAAAGAATTTCCCTCCATTCACAGATGAGAGATGTGGGTGGGTCTTGTTTTTTCTTTATATGTTGACTGCTTTTGGTGTTTACATGTGGTGCATGCTCGGGAGCCTCGTTGGTATGCATTTCTGTCTGCGCTGTCGCTAATGATTCGCCAATAGGCAATGAAACCGGTCCGGCAGCTGAAAGGAGTGTCTACTCAATCATAACTGTAATGTTTCACATCGATTGATTAAGCAGTTCAAGAGAAAGTTTTTAAAAATAATTTCGTTCATGCCAATATGGCTCCCAGACCATGTGACCTATAAATTATTCGTGAACACCATGCTATCCCCAAGGCTTGGGGAACATGTAAGTGAAGTTTCCCCTCGATCTGTCAAGCTGTTCTGCAGAAGAAGATTTTAAAATGTTTAGTCTTCAAAAAATCATAGCTGCCAAACTATGTGACCTATGACGTCATAGGTGGAGAGCTTTTGGTTCTTCATGGATAGGGTTTGACATTTTTCATACTGATCGGATAAAGGGTTCGACATGTGAAATTATGACGTCATATGAAACTATGACTTCATAAGTATGACATCAAAAAAAAATCACCATTGTTTCTCATTGGGAATACTTCACACGTGCCAAGTTTCAATTTTTTCCATGGAGCGGTTTTGGAGATACATAGGTCCAATTTTTTTTCCTTTTTCCCAACATGGCTGCCACACCACGTGACCTACATCATATCATATTTATCACAAAAACATTCGATATGAGTAGTCGCATCTATGGTGAGAATTTCGTGAAATTTCCATGGTGAAAAAAAACACCATGCTGCCCCGCTTCGATACAAACCCGCTTTGATCGGACACCTAACCCACGACGTCCTCTTTATCAAATCAAATTCAGAATGGGTGGCCGATCACGAATTTGGAGTTTCGCATTAATTGGATAAGGTTTTTTGTCCAACATGGCTGCGAGACCGTGTGACCAATTATGTTGAAATTTTCAACCAATATTCCCCATGACAAGTCGATCGTATTAAAAAAAAATTATTTCTCTGAAACCGATTGGCCTTTCGATGTGAGACTTTGCAGTGATGATCCACTACTGTTGCTACAAATATTTTATTGAACAATTATCTCATCAGTCACAAGATGTGATGTGGCAGCCACGCTGTTTTAAAGAAATAATTAAACAATTATTTCTCTGAAACCGTTTAACCTATCAATACTAGACTTTGCAGTTATGATCCATTGCCCTTGCTGCATACATTTGACTTTAAAATGATGTCATCAGTCACATGGTGTGGCAGCCACTTTGGTTTCAAGGAAAATATTAAAAAATTAAATTTTGGAAACTGCTACAGCAATTGATGCAAAACTTTGCAGCTGTGATTCACTGCCCTTGCTCCATGTACCGCAACATGTTTCATATTGATCTGTAAAGCGGTTTTTGTGAAAAAGGTTTTTTAATTTACGATTTTCAAACTAACATGGGAGTGAAACAACGTGAACAATGGAATTGAAAATTTGGACTCTGCCCAAGATTTAGTACAGGATCACATGTGTGAAGGTTCGTTTTTCTATCCAATATGGCTGCCACACCACGTGACCTTTGATGTCATCAGTTCCACACTGTGTGCAGGTATATGGTTTGTTGATACTTGGTAAATTTTGCGTCGATCGGATAAGCAGTTCCAGAGAAAACATTATTTAATATTTTTCTTCAATCCAATCTGGCCACCGAACCACGTGGCTTATCCATTATTCTTTATCATCCTAATATCCCTAAGTCATGGGGAACATGTCTATGAAGTTTCCCCTCAATCTGTCCAACTGTTCTGGAGAAGATTTTTGAAGGTTTTAGGGTAAATCAAAGATGGCTGCCAGACCACGTAACCTATGAGACCATAGTTATCAAACTTTATTCAGCATGGAGAGTCGATCATTTGTGTGCAGTTTCACTTCGATCTGGAGAAATTTTTTCCATTTTTTTTTTTTAACAATATGGCTGCCAAACCATGTGACGGATGACATCATAATAATTTTTGCTGTGTTGAAATATTTGCCGAGATTAATCTCACAAATTTTCATACTGATCGAATGCAGCATTCTACTTGTCGAATTTTGACCGGGATACCACTTCACCAATGATGTTATTGTCAAATCGCTCTTATTCCCCATGCAGAGTGGTTGGCCAGGTGCCAAGTTTTAATTTTTCCATCTTGCGGTTTTGGAGACACAGAGGTCCAAAGTTTTTCAGTTTTTCCATCATGGCTGCCGCCCCACGTAAACTATGACGTCATAATTATCATTAAAAAATTCTGCATGATGAGTCACATCTTTGATCAAAATTTCATGTCGATCGGATAGGTGGTTGCAGAGAAAACAGAGAAAATTTGCATGTACGTACATACGGACGGACGGACAGACTGAAAACATAATGCCACCAGTGACATCGTCACCGGAGGCATAAAAAGCGAATAAAGGTAAAAAAGTGAGGGTAGTAAAAAAAAAAAAAACAAGTGAGTGCCTCGTCCGTTCCACAAGATGGTCAAGCATGGTTGTGAATGCCTATTACTAGTAATGTTTAAAAGGTGGGGAAATTACATTCATTGTTGCTGGCATCTTTCTGAACGCTTATTTGTGACCGGAACAGGTTCACCACTATGTTTCATTAGAAAAAATCATTATCTGTAACTCACGCCTCCCTAACCAAAGTTCACTGATTTAGAATCCTGCCGACTGTCAGTTAAGTCTTGGTTTGGGGTCTCCCACCAAGTAGTTAATAGTTGAAAGGGGTTCCATGAACTCTTAGGTTAAATGTAGTGCGTGTCCGTTGATGTGTGTCTTTTGTCATTAAATGTCCACATTTCTCTGCACGTAGACCTATAGTCAAGACAAGGAGAAAAAGACATAAAATGTCAAAGCACCTGTCATTTTAGGAATTTTGCTGTGAGCAGTTAAAGGACAAGCCCACATTTACAAGATTGATGTGTATGCACAACTAACTTGAGTGGTCATGTGACATACAAGAATATTTGTGCCATTTGCCAAGTTTGAACAAAATCCTGTGTCGGGGTGGCGACCCGTCCAGGATTGTGCCCAATAGCCAAGGAGACTGCTTAGGCAGCACCAACGCTCTGCACAGAGTATGGTCCCAATGGATGGATGGATGGATGGATGGAACAAAATCGGACCATGCATGTCCGAGAAATGGTTATGGAGACGTTTAAGTAACAAAATGTCCACCAGTTGGCCATCTTGGATCTGATCTCAGGTTGAACAAGATCGGTAAATGCATGTCCGAGAAATCGTTGAGAACGAGTTCAACATCGGGTTTTTTTTACAGCCGCCAGTCTACCAGTTTGGGCATCTTTTATCAGATCGCAAAATAAAGTGAGGTGCACGTGTATGTCATCATGTTCTGTGCTTGTGCCAAGCTTGAACAAAATCTGACCATGCATGTTCAAGAAATGGTTGTGGACACGTTTAAGTAACAAAATGGCCATCAGTCGGCCATATTGGATCTGATCTCGAAAAACAGTGACATGCATATGCAAGTCATCATTCCTTATCTTTCTGCCAAGTTTGAACAACATCGGTAAATGCATGCCCGAGAAATGTTTGAGGACATGTTCAACATCAGGTTTTTTACAACTAAGATGGCCGCCTGCCGGCCATCTTTGATCGCATTGCGAAACAAAATGATGTGCATATGTATACCATCATGTGGTGTCTTTGTGCTAAGTATAAATAAAATTGGGTCGTACATGTCCGATATATGGTTGCACACGCACGCACGCACACACGCACGGACTTGAATATCGAGACCAAATCCATAAGCCCCCATTTCGGACTAAGTCCAATGGGGGCTAATAATAAGCTCTCTTTATGATTATTTATTACATTGGAGTGAAGGAAATATAATATGTGCTTGTATAATTCATGTAGATGTAAAAGTAAATCTAACGAGCTATAATTTTTGAATGAACAACAGGAACTGTATTTCTAAGTATGTGCACGTGCAGTTGTTCAATAAATTAGTGCACGGTTATTGTTGTAAACGGGCTGGCTTTGTTTTCTTCTGTGCATGTCCGTGAGGAGCAGTTGAAGTAAAGTACTGTATGTTTATGGTCACAATTGCAAGGAATTATGGTCACAATTGCTAGTCCTTGTTATTTGATCACAGTGAAAAGACACATCGGACCACTGGGGTATTGGCACATCATTCCTTCGGGAAAGTCAACTGGTCTTCTGTTACCAGGTTGAGTTTCCATTCTTGGCAATGCTCTCAGCATGTTATCTCATGACAATAAAGCTGCCAGAGAAACAACTAACATCAGAGTTACAGACTGTGTACCTGACATAAATATTCCCTTTGTTACCTCCACCACCGAAAGTGAAGGAGGTTATGTTTTCACCCCGCTCTGTCTGTTTGTTTGTCTGTTTCTGTCTATTTGTCTGTTTCTGTCTGTCTGTTTCTGTGTAGGATATCTCGAAAAGTTATGGACGGATCCAGATGAAATTTGGTGGGCAGGTTGGGTGTGTGACAAGGACAAACAGATTAGATTTTGATGAAGATCCGGATGTGGCTACTCGAATTTTTCAGTGATTCTTCACCGTTGGGAGATAGGGCCAAAAACGATATGTAGCACGATATTTCAAAAATGTATTGGGCCCGATGTGTTCTCGTGGATCAGGCATTACATGGCAGAGTTATGTGCTCTACCGAGTGCCTTCTAATTATTTCTGCCTTGTGCCATTTTCTTTGAACATTGAGGATTATTTCAGTTCTTTCACACTACAACTTGAGCTCAAACTCTGCATACGTTGCCCCATTTTTACATCAACGAACTTGACCTCAAATGTTATGGATAATGAATGATTTACAGACCAACTTGTACAGTTAAAACTAAAATGGGAGATTTAGGTTACTTACTTGTAAAAACAGAACCCTTACTATGAAATTTGTTTGAGCTGGTAGGTATACAATGAGAATAAGAACGAATTCAATTGGGCGATATGGAAGTGATGGAACATGAGGCAATGGAATGGTACTATCAGATTCCCCTGCATCTTAAAGATCAGAAGGATGCATGGCATTACGTCGTGGTTTATATGTAGCGCTCTGTCCCAAAGCGATTAATATCTTACATATTGCATTGCATACATATGCATTTATAAGCTCAGAGGCCTTTTGAGAAGATACGAAGCGGATGAGGCACGCATCAATTAAAATGCAGCTCATGGCACGAACCTGCACACGTCATTGATGAGTCTTGACACTATCAGGTCAAAAAGAATAGAGGCAAAGGAAATAATTCTAAATCCATTTAAAATGTCTGTTGTTTTTGTTAAAAACAGCTGAGCAGCTTCTTTTGTCTTCACATCTGAGCACTTATGATGCTGTGACTCCATTTTGATACACAATGTTGATTTGTTCATTGTCGACCAATACTTAGGCCATTGGTGTTAAGTTTATTGATGTCGACAAATATAATTGACCAAAATACGAGTATACTAATGTACAAGTGTACTTGTCCAAGTTCCTAATTCATCAGCTTTAAATACTGTCGAAAAAATTAGTGGAAGTGGCCAGAAAGTGACACGACTAATTGTGGCTTCTGCTGTGATGATGCATCTACTATAATGTTATATTGTTATAGAGGATTGTTATCAACTGAATGAAGGAATGGATCGATATTTTGTGGGAGGTAACAGTGTGGAAAATTGGTAGATAAAAGGTGGTTACGTTTGTGGAGGGAGTCTGCAGAAGAGATTTGTCATGGTGAAGGTGGTGTAGTGTAGGTAATGGTGAGGAGTAGCAAGTGCAGGCAGTGGTGAGGCTGTGGTGAATGCATGCAGTGGTGAAAGTATGAAGAGTGCAAGTAGTGCTGAAAGTGGGGGGAGAGTAGGCAGTGGTGAGGGTGGGATGAGTGTAGGCAGTGATGAGAACGAGTGAGTGCAGGTGTTGGTGAGGGTAGGGTGGATGTATATGGTGGTGAGGTGAGGACAGATGGTGAAGACGGTGAGAGAGAGAGAGAGAGAGAGAGAGAGAGTGAGCAGAGAGAGAGAGAGAGAGAGAGAGAGAGAGAAGAGAGAGAGAGAGAGAGAGAGAGAGAGAGAGAAGAGTAGATGAAGGCTGTTGGTGGAGAGGGTAATGTCATGGTCGGCGGTGCTGAGGGTGGGGTGAGAGCAAGCAATGGTTATGGTGGGACTGAGATAGGTAAGAATGAGGCCAGCAAGATTTGTTTTAGTGGTGGATGAATCAAGTACATAATATGTAGACTCTTCTTTCTGCAGGAACTATTGTAGACAAAAAATTATGTGTTGCTTCGAAGGAACAGGAGTAAGGAATATTTAAGGAAGATTATATTGTGTCATATTAAATGACATAGTGTCTGTCGGTCATGAAAGGAAGACTTTGGTCACAGTATATGTAGAGCAAATGATAGAGAAAGTTTACTTGGAGGATTTCAAATATATTTACAGTTAATTGGGTAGCCGACTGAAAACAAGGGGTTGTGAGGCTATGTTTTTCTGGTGATCTTCTGGGTATAGGAAAGGGTACAGTATTTATAAGTAAAGTTTTAATATGAACCTATGGTTGAAAGAATGGTGTATTGCAGCAAGATTTTGTACTTCGGAAGCAATGGGAATCAATTCAGGGGCAACGACAGTGTTTCCAGAATGATGCCCGGAGGCTAAGCCGAAAGGGTGCAGGAGGGGTTGCATTGATTGGTAGTCGAGGAGATGATTACAGAATTTTAAGCTAGAGGAAGGTGGAAAGAATAAAAGGTAAGGAACCTGAATGGATAGCATGATTAATAAGGAAGAGGCAAGAACAATAATTACAGGATGGAACAGTCAAATATTATTCCAATACAACGCTAGGAGTATAAACAATATAAGATTGTACAGCCTGGAGCTACAGTAAGGAGTATGATATAATTGCAGTAAGCGAGATGTGATTTAATAAGGAGAGATATCTGGAAATCCGTCCTTGAAGGAGGCCTAGCACTACCAACTACCATGATTCTGGTGCTGGGAGTGAGAGTCCAAGGATAATCATTGGCACTTAGTGCGCATTGCAAATGTACTGGTGCACTCCTGGTATCCTCCGTCATTAATGAGTTTTTGTTCACCTCTTCACAGCAGTATGTGTAACACACTACCTACATGTGTTGAGGGATGACACGAGGAGCAATTCAGCTAATGGTCCACATGTGTTCGTTATCAGCTAAGTCCTGAGCACTTTTAAAGCAGATAAATTAAGTATAAATGAAAAGGCCAGTCATTAAATGAAAAGAGAAGAGTCAATCACGTGACTAATGATACTTCTCTCATGTATGAGTACTTGTGACCTTTCACTAAATCATTTTATAATTCAGTTAACTTAATCAGTGCTATATTTGATCACAATATTTTAATGGTGTGAACAGTGATGTAGTAGCAAATTTTGAGGTCCCGGCTGTGACGTCATCACCAAATCTACCGTCACATCATGTTTTAACATGACACTAACCATTTGAGTCCTCAAAAATGAGTCATAAATTAAATACGCACATTTTAACATGACAAACAAAAGTTTACCAATCACACCCACTTAATCTCACACTTTATTTTTTAAGAATCCCCTTTTAAGAAAAAGTCAGATCAATTTAGTCTACAACCACCAGTTTTTTCAACAAAATTGTATTTTAAGAAATGACGTTGTTTTTATTATTATTGAGTACATTCTGGTAAGGGCTTGCTGGATGGCCTAAAGGTATGCACACTTGTCTTGTAAAGGTTGTTACAGGTAAAGCTGTCGAGCCTGGGTGTGAATCCTGACCGAGCTATAAACTGTCATCCCAGTGGTTCACAGGCAGGGTGATTAATCAGTGTGTGCCATCCCTTGGATGGACGTTAAACTTGGTGCTCCATCTGCCGGCATTAGTACATCGGTTGACATCATTCATATTAGTTGGTGTATTTCTTGGAGTTGATGAAAGAAGATATGTTTGGGGCCGGATAAACATTAGGGAGCCTTTATCAGAGCTGTCAAAGCAAAGTGGTAAATGCATCATGGAAAGTCGTAAATAGTTCACATGTGAACCATCCACAGCATTTGCGAATATTTGATGTTAACAAGTAAATGTAAATAGTTCACGAGTGAATTCGGCCTTATAGAGGCCACCAAGTACCACATTCAAACCTACCCAGCATGTGCAAGGGACTGATGAATACATTTTTAAAATCTAAATAGATAAAGAATAAAGATGCATGATAGCATCGAAGAAGTGGATAAATAAATAATGCTGACAAATTTTGTGTTGAAAATGAATTTGTGATTTTCACATGGGTCTTTTTTTTTCCTCTTTCCTGTTGCGGAGCTCAACTCCATCTCGGATGGATTGAGGTGCTGGAGCAGCGCTCCTGTGCACTCAGGCAACACTACACCCCAGAATGTGAATAACTTCACCTTCCTACTCCATACTACGCTTAAGTTCTGATTTAAATAAAAGCATACTCGAAGCAGGGATGTTCACTTAACCGTGGTGAAAGTGAATCAAATATAATATTTGCCTTGCTCAAATTGAACGACTCTAAACATTTTCTGCTTTGTTTGACGAAGTGTTTTGGAGTACACATGAGTATGTTGATAAGCAGATACACAAGCAAATGCAATTACAAATTAAATGGAAAATGCAAGTCAACTACAAAGGGTTAAGAATGTTGAGTGAGTACAAATGAGGATAGTGTACACAGAGAACAAGTAAAATGATAGATTAAGAATAATGTGACAGCCACTGACTAGCAGGAGAAACCTCTATCTACCTGGAATCTTGAGCATTGTGAAACTGCACCAAAACTTCAGCAAGAAGAAATTGATGTAAAAATTCCCACTTTGTACAACTTTGCAATTCTAAGTTATAAAACGAAAAGTATTTTTAATAACCCACTTTGATGGTAATTTACGATGTGTTTTTAGGCATAACGAAGTGGCTATTTCAAATCAGTTGCTTTGCTGGACTATGCAAAATTTCACTTTGTATAGCTTTGAATTCCTTCTGAGATACAGAACATAAACAAGAAAAAGCAATCAGAGATTTCAGACCCTCGCCAGGACTTGTTTTGTATGGTGTTTGTGCAGTTTTATGTGGTGTACTTTGTGTGGCGTTTGTGTACTGGTGTGTTACGTAATTAATAAGATATAATTGGAACTGGCACTTTATAACTGCTGGTAGTGATGACCGGGTACCAAGACATCCCGCTTTGATGCAACCCCGCTTTGATTGGACAGCTGACCGTGACCCATGACGTTTTTTCAAATTATTGTTCAACTGAATTCAGAATGGGATTTAAATAAATTCAATTCAAATCAAATGGAAGACCAAATTTGTACAGTCCTGCATTGGAGTAATCAGAAGGAACCAAAGCAAGCAAAAAGAAAAGATGAAGTCATCAGGAGGAACCTGGATCCTGAATCTGTTTAGGAAAATAGGAGAGGATGATGTGGATGCATGATCTAACATGAGAGGGGAGTTGCTCGAAAATGGGGGAACGGGGTCTCACTAGGAAGAAATAGACCACAGGGTAGTTATGGGCAGCAGACATCAGAGGGTGATCCTGTATTCTCAAGCTGACAACACGGAAATGGTATGGGACAATGTAAAATACACCTACTTTTACCTGCAATTAAAACACACACACACACGCTCATATAAAGTTGACACATAAAATAAGGAAAGAAGAAGAGGGAAGGAGAAGAGGTTTGGTTTTAAGGGAGGAAAAGAGAAAATAAGTTTCTGTATGGCATGATCAAGCTCAATGTTCATTCCAATGGACTGCACACAGCTTATCAATATTGGAATCTTCACCTTGGACCCAAGTAAGTAAAGGACATCACTCGGTGTGGCACCAAGAGGAAATGTAGGTAGATGGAAAGGTTTTTGAATCACACTGGCACCTCCTGGTGTCCCAGTTTTCTCCATTGTCGGCAACAACTATTTCATGAGGAGGTTTCATTTAATCACATCACGTGGTTTTGAATAGTTTCGATTTGCACAATATTTTTGGGAAGATTATTATTTAACCAAATTCGGTGATATAATAGTTTGTGCATTTGCTTTGAGTCTGGGAGGTCAGCGGTTCAATTTGGACCCTGGCCGAGTGATACCAAAGACTTAAAAAATGGTACTTGCTGCTTCCTCACTTGATGCTCAGCATTTAAAGGATAGATAATGAACAAACCCTACAGCATGGAATTATTGGGAAGGAGGAAATTCCGACTTAATTGCCCTGCTAAGTGTGAAAAGAGAAGTGATGTCATAAAGTCCATGGTGTCGCGGGTACACAGGGTACTCTCGAATGTGATGCCACTTACCCCAAGCTCAGTCGGTGGCTGTGTTTGTCTGGTCAAGTCTGGTGTTATCTCATGCATTTGTCGACATGTGTGAGCAAGATTTGTGTCACAGTTCCTCCACGAGCAGTAGTGGAGAAAATAAATAAATTTTAAAAAATGGAACCAAAGCATATTAAAATACCCTAGTTGATTCGATGGAATTTCATGCACATTGGAATCTTGATTCTGGAAGGTGTATAATTATCATGGAGTGAGATCATTTCCTGGCACTGAGGTTACATATTGCACACTTTCCCTTGTAGGTCATTGGGATCACTGTAATGTTTATGATCCTCTTTCTTGAACATGTGATGTGGGGTTTTGTTTTGAATTATTACACATAAAACTTTAATCCTTATATTCATTAGCCCATAATCGTTCGCAGTCAAAGACAACTATAATGATATTGGTTTGTTTGCTCACAAGTTCATATTGGATTAGGATTCAATTTTGAATTTAGCCCACTGAAGACATCATTACTGCTGCATGGCTGTGCCACTGATGCAGTACCCCCTGACCATTTGGACAGGAATATGCAAATAAAAATTGACGGTCGACCGACGATAGCTCACTTACTATTTACAAAGGAAACCGTGGTATCTTTAACGTTCATCATCTAATGCTGGTAGACAAGACACCCAGTTTTATGTCCATCAGATGGAAATGGCACACAATGATGAATCACTCCATCTCCGAAACACTGGGATAACAGTTTGTAGCTGGGTCAGGATTCAAACACAGGCTAGATAGCTTAGAAGTGAGTGTGAGTACCTTGAGGGCCGATGCCACCCTGCCCGCCCAATCGCATCACATGATCTATGGACCTACATGCTATAATTGTTCAATATATTTTTCCAACGAGATATTTGTCCCCTCACTCGACTTTTCCTGTATACCATGTACTATAGCCAAAATAATTATGGCCTTCAATTTGAACATCATCATCAATGTAAGCATTCTGCCTTCCATGTGTACAATGTGATTGAATGTTCCCATTAATTATATTTCCTATTGTTTTTAAGCATGCGAGTCAAATGACCAAAAAGTTAATTTTATTTATCCATTAATTTGTGATGTTCATTTACTATCATTGATCAACATTTCTATCCATCCATCCATTGGGACCATACTCTGTGCAGAGCATTGGTGCTGCTTAAGCAGTCTCCTTGGCTATCAGGTACAATCCTGGACGGGTCACCACTCCGACACAGGATGAGCAGCAAGCTGGCACTCATTTTGCTGACCTCAAAAGGATGACAGGCAGAGTCGACCCCACCTGGTATTAATTCAACAGCCAAGTGGGATTTGAACTCAGGATCCATAGTATCCCAAGCCCACCATTCTAACCATTAAGCCAAGACCAGGCATATACATTTCTATCATGGTCATATTGTGAAAATGACAGTTATGCTTAGACATTTTCAGTGGACATTGAGGGCAATGTTAGAGTGAAGATGGCCTTGTTATAAGACGAAAAAAGAAAAAGAAAAAAAAGAGTAATGTGATGAAATAGAGGTATCGTTGTGATAGTGGGGAAAAAAATAGTCTAAGAGGAATGGGATTGAAGGTGTCGGAAATAAATCACATTGCATCATGTTCTACTCACACAGTTGTTCGTGATGTTTTGTTTTAATTAAACTGTCAGAGGCTGTCATTCCACACTGGTTGCGAGGCGACTGCTTCATACAGATTAGACTGTTGTCCCTTCGCTGCGCCCATTGCATTCTGTCCGTGCCTGTCTGCACTGAAGGAAAAATGGAGGTGAGAGGGCGTGAAGTGGCACAAGCCAGAGGCAACACAGCATCATGACTGCAACAGAAGGGTTCCATGGGGAGAGGCAAACTATTTGTCAGGGAATACAAACTTTTCATATTTATTTTTCCAGGGTTCAATGATACGTATCCTCTGTGGTACGAATGATTAAACACATCTTTTGTGACACCATTGGGGAATCCTTGAAATTACATTATGTGCCGAGATAAGCTTCTTTTTTCAATGGCAATATATAACCATGACTTCACAAACATATGTGTTTGTATCTTTGTAAAAAAAAAACATCTTTATTTGTGGATTATCACTTTGATGTCAAACAAACAAGTGTCCATTGGAATGAAATGTTTCAGTCTAATTAATTTAGAGGCCACTGCATAAACCAATGGTACTAATGTTAGCGTTGATTTCAGAAACCTCATTTATTTGTGCTTTGCAAGAAGGGCATTGCATCACAAAGTGTGCCGTCCATGAAATGGACATTAAACTGGATGTCATGTACGCTGGCATTATTTTGCAGACATTAAAGATCCCAGGCTGTCTTTGGTGAAGAGTGGGTGAGTTATCGGCCCCCTGAACAGATTCCTGCAACTTCCAGTTGAACGCCAGGCCTGGCCAACCGGTTCGTGCAGGACTTGGGCCAAAATCTTTCCCCCGGTCGAACCCACAAAAAGTGGCAATAATTATGGCCATATATATTATTTATTTATATATATATATATATATATATATATATATATATATATATGTATAGAAAGACCCATTCATAGGTGAGAGATGTGGGTGGGTCTTTCTTTAGTTATATATTGACTGCTTTTGACGTTTGCACGTGGTACATGCTTGGGAGCCTCGATGGTATGCATTGCTGTCTTCCCTATCGCTGATGATTCACCAATAAGTGATGAAACCGGTCGGGTAGCTGAGGGGGTGTGGAGCATTGGAATTCTCATGTATGTACTATGTTTGAATGTCTTTATAGTTGTTGAGGAACTCTGGGAATGGTTTGAAACAGCATAGTCCTTACCATGTGTTGGTCTTCTTGGGTTGCTTTACACAGCTTCTTTGGCAAGAGTAGTGTGGGAGGGGTCAATTACATATATATATATATATATGTCGGGAATCGTACCTTTTTCTATTAGCTTTGCTTTTCCAAGTTATTATATGTTTTTGCAGGCTTGGTGTTAATCAAACTATACTCTTGGCTGGCTGCTTGGGTAAAAGGACAATTGGAACAGTGTATGCAGAAAATATGATTGTGATTAACCTTGAGTAATCCAGAGGAGCACTATGGGAGCAGGGCTAGGGAGTGAACCATTATTTTCTCTTATCTCTACTTCTGTTTCACCATTCCTGTAATGAAATGAGCCAACTGCTTGCAGCTGGTTAGGTTGAAAGGACAAAATGTGAGATAAACATTTGTCCAAAGATAAACCGAGTACATAAGGGGTGGTAAAACCGTCTCAGCAGTGACGGCACCCTCCGAGCATATGTTCCTGGTGTTTGCCGTGCTCCGGTGCACGTACCTTGGTAAATAATAAACAACTTTCTCTCAAGTACATCATCTGTCTTATACCTTGGTGAAGGTGATTGACGTTTACGATATATATATATATATATTATATATACATATATATTCTGATTCTGATGTACCTGCTCTGTTACAGTCTGTTGCTGACAAAGCAGTCTCTTGGCAAGGGTTATACTGTTGCGGGCCGGGTATGCGAGCAAGCACGACCACTAGATGGAGCTGCAGAGTCGACTCCACCGATCACCCGGAATTTAGATCGTACCTTTTCGGAAAACTCCGACAAGTACGGGTCCCCTACCGGACCGTGAATCGTCAATAATTACACCACGTGGTACAGGGTTATTTGCCAATCTTCCAAGAGCTCCACGTGGCGAGTTTACCGAGTATTCACACCCTCGACGGCGCTCGTACGGAACGAGCCGCTAGCATGCTCGAACCGTGGTGCGACCCAAGCGGATGATCACCGAGATCCGTTGGTCCAAATGTCCCCTTACGGCGGCAACAACAGCCTTGCTAATTCTCCAACACGCGTCACGTTAAGCCAATGGAAGGAAACACAGCAACGAACTGATACATTTAACACACGGGTTTATTTATAACGGGGGAAGGAGGGAAGCACGCAAGAAACAGAGTTATCACGACTAATAGAGAAGCACGTATGTCCAGCCAAGAGCACTTACACAATTCCTACCTACGGACAGGCCCACACTCAGACGCACGCCCAAAAGAAACGGTGGCCGCAGCCTTTATTGAGGCCTCCAGTTCGGAGGGAAAGGCGAGCTGAAGACCAGAGCCTGCCTCGGACCTGTCCACCTCGTGTGGTCTTCATGAAGATAATAATATATATATATATATACATATATATATTTACATATATATATATATGAAATAGGTGCAGTCGAGTCAGAGACTAAATTCAAATCAAATGGAACATCAAATAGGTACAGTCCTGCATTGGAGTAATCAGAAGGAACCCAAACAAGCAAAAAGCGAAGATGAAGTCATCAGGAGGAACCTGGATAGGATTGGGGTTTCAACTGCTACTGCTCCACCCTCAACCCATCCAGGTGCAGCCAAGTGAGCTTTATTCAAAAAAGGTGGAAATCAAAATGAACCCACAAAAAAATTAAATAGTTCTGGCTGTTAGACCATGTGTCTGATAAGGTTGAAATTTAAAACCTATATTCACTGTCACTACTATATCATTATTTTGAAGTTTCACTTCGATCGATGAAGCAGTTGAAGAGAAATATTTTTAAAAGATTTTCGCTCAATCCAATATGGCTGTCAAACCATGTGACCTGTCAATTATTCTTGAATACACTTGTATCCCCAAGGCTTCAGGAACATTTTTGTGGTTTCACCTCGATCTGTTCAGCCATTTCAGAGAAGATTTTTGAAGGTTATTTTAAAAAAAAAAGACAATTTGGCTGCTGAACCACATCACCGATAGCGTCATTAATTTTTTTTCTGTGGACTAATTTATCCCCAGATGACCCACAAAAATTTTCATACTGATCGGATGTAGCGTTCTGCATATGCAATTATGATATCATAACGAAGGCACCTATGGCATTGAAAAAAAAATCACATTCCCCAAAAACCTTATTCCCCAATCACACTTGGCCATGTGCCAAGTTTCAATTTTCTTCCTTGGTGCAGTTTCAGAGATACAGAGATCCAAAGTTTTTCCTTTTTCCAACACGGCTGCCACACCATGTGACCGAATATGTCATCATTATGATTAAAACATTCTACATGAGTAGTCACTCCTGTCGTGAAAATTTTGGGTCAGTCAGACAAGCGGATGCCGAGAAAAACAAACATTCACGTTCTGTGCGGAGAAACAAACAAACAAAGACAGACTCAAATGCAATACGCTGTCCTCTGGTGAGGGTAAAGCCGCTGTCACACCTTGACGTTTTCGCCAGCGTATGGCAACGTATCAAAATGTATGCTACAACGCTGGCGTACGCTGAACATTGATGTTTTTTTTCAGTTTTTGGCGTATTCATAACGAGTTGGACGTATGCATAATGTATTAGTAACGTACACAGAACGTTTCGATAACATATAATAACTTTACCACGAATGCTTAGCGTGTTGTTGGCGTTCACAACTATGCCCAACGATAGTCTAACATATGCATAGCGGCGGCAGCGTATCGCCGACAATCATGGGCGTAGCCTATAAAAAGGCTGCTGCTCGACGATTCAATCATAACCGCACTAGACATCGAAGTGTCAAGCCCTGTCACACCTTGACGTTTTAGCCAGCGTATGTCGATGTATGAAAAAATTGCCGAATACGCTGGCACACGTCGAATACGTTATGGGTAAGTTTGTATACGTTAAGAGCATGCTGAAGCATGCTGGCATACGTCGTAGTACGCCGAGCACGTCGACAAATTTTAAGCATGCTCAAATTTTTAGACGTATGCAGCGTATGACTCACACGTTCCGCATACGCTGGCCATAAGTTGTAGGCACGTTACGCGATCGTTGACACACGTCGACACGTTACTTGTAAGTTAGTCATAAGTCGAAACACGTCGAGGTAATGTTTAGCGTACCCGAAACTTATTTCTAACCTATGAGTAACGTGCTTTGAACCTATGTGTAACGTATCCAACGCATATTGACATATGTAGATGTATTTGACGTCTTCCGGATGACCACAGAACTTACTGAACATGTTACTAACTTACAGCTATCGTATAATGGCGTATTGAGGCGTTTAGGAATTGGTATATAAAAATGGGGTTCACACAGGAGGAACCCGTCAGTGTTCCAGACTCCATGTTTTTTTTTTGTTTTTTTTTTTCTTGGCATGACGGTGATGTTGACACTTCGATTTCTAGTGCGGTTATGATTTAAATCGTTGAGCGGCAGCCTATTAATTATATATATTATTAAACCGCACTATAAATCGAAGTGTCAACATCACCGTCATGCTGAAGGAAAAAACAAAAAAACCATGGAGTCTGGAACACTGACGCTAAACATTACCTCGACGTGTTTCGACTTATGAGTAACTTACAAGTAACGTGTGTCGACGTGTGTCAACGATTGCGTAACGTGCCTACAACTAATGGCCAGCGTATGCGGAACGTGTGAGTCATACGCTGGCATACGTCGAAAAATTTTGAGCATGTTAAAATTTGTCGACGAGCTTGGCGTACTACGACGTATGCCAGCTGCTTCAGCGTGCTCTTAACGTACAAAACTTACCCATAACGTATTCGACGTGTGCCAGCTTTTAGACAAATTTTTCATACGTCGGCATACATGCGCTAAATCATTGAAGGTGTGAAGCGGCACACCTTACAAGAAAGAGCAATCAGAGATCGCAGACTCTCACCAGGACTTGTTTTGTGTGGTGTATTTTGGTGGCAAATAAATGGAAGGATGTACTACGTGAAAGGTTGTTGATTGCAAATGAAAGGTCTAAATGGTCTAATTGTAAATGTGTAAAGGTCAAAGGTCTGAGAAGTTGTAAAAGTCAAATGGTCTAAAGGTCAAAAGGTCTGAAAAGATCGAAATGGGTCGAAAGGGTCAAAATGGTCTCAAGTGTCTGAAGGATCTAAAAGGGTCTTAAAAGGTCAAAGTGGTCTAAAGGATGTAATTTAAGGTTTCAAGGGTCAGAAGTGTTTGAAGGGTCCAAAGGGTCCTAAAACCTATAAAAATGGTCTAAAGGCCAAATGGGTCTCCAGGGTATGAAAAGGTCTGAAAGGTGTGAAGGTCTAAAGGTCAAATGGGTCTCCAGAGTGTAAGAAGGTCTGAAAAGTGTGAAAGTCCAAAGGGTGGAAAGGAGTCTGAGGGTCTTCGGTGTTCTAAAGGGTCTAAGAGGATGAAAAGGGTCTAAAAGGTATAAAGTTTCTAAAGCATGTAATGGCATCTGAGGGGTCTTAGGGTTATAAAGGGTCTTAGGGGTCTTGAGGATCTTTGGGTTCTAAAATGTATTAAAGGGTATTAGGGGTCTAAAAGGTCTTTAGGATATTAAAGAGCCTTAGGGGTCTTCAGGGTATTTGGGTCTTTAAGGGTGATCAGGGTCTAAACTCTAAAGTGTCTTAGGGGTCTAAAGGGCTTTAGGGGTCTTACTGGGTTTTAGGGGTCTTTGTGGACTTCGGGTTGTAAAGTGTCCAAAGGGTCTTAGGGTTCTAAAAGGTCTTAAAGGGTCTAATATAATTAATACACATACGTAGTCACATTCTGTGCAGACAAATAGACAAACAAACAGACCCAAATGCAATACCCTCTCGTCTGGGGAGGGTAATAACAATGCCAATGATAATCGCATAATATTCATGTTTTAATATGACAAAACAATGTTATAATATCCCCTCTCCCCAAGGGGTTTTTCTTCTTGGACAAACGCCATGTAAACATGTGTAAATAGCTTATCAAGGCGTTTTGTGGGGAAAACCAAACAGAAGTAAAAAATAATTTTAACCACAAACACGTATGATTACATTTTCAAACAGTCGCTACTGATGTTTAACACTAAACTGAAAGGGAGGAAACCTGACATTCTTGAGGCCGAAACCTAGATCTACTGTAATCTCTTTACCCTAGCGAGGACAGTAATTACATGTCCCTTCCTGCCACTCCTGTAGGCAGTGGGTGTACTAGTGTACCTAAATCAGTCATTGTACCCCCACCTTACCCACCTGCTCTTTTACCCACTGACCCTGCTTTGATGCACAGACCTCTGACTCAGCCCCAACCTATAAACAACCCTCCCCCCTATCCTGCCTCCCTGGTATCCCTGACAAAAGTTAACTTGTTCTACATGTACTGTATAATGATTTACAAGGCTGCTTGCTCTTTCATTTTCTGAATCATACCTTTCATAGAATGAAAATGTATTTTCCTTTTCCCGGTTTTATCTTCGGTTTCACCGTCATGCCAACATGTGAACAGGTGAATAATATGCTTCTGTGTTTTCGACTTACCATGGTGAGGACTCCTTTTTTCTGTCATGAGAAGTGGCTAAGTTTGTTGTACATTTACCTGTGCTCACAAACGAGCAACAATTCACATTGGAAAAGGGGTTAGCGTTTAATGAACTTTCTCCTATTTTAAAACGTCTCAGCATGAATAAATTGTTGGATCTGGAAGGGCTTCCTACGGAGTTCTTCGAAATATTTTGGGGCATGTTTGCACCAAAGTTGCTTCTGGTTCTGCATGGCGATTTAAAAGAATACAAACGCTCTTGGAGTTATAGAAGAGTTGTTGGCCTACTTTTTCCCAATAAAGTGTGATCCAACAATGATCCAAAATTGGCATCCTATATCAGTAATTATATACTGATTTATAAGATTTTTTTTCTTAAACCCATGGTCATGCATTTATCTTTCATTTTAAAGGAAATTGTTCATTTTAGCAAACATATTGTATCTCCAGCCACAATATTCATGACTGTATTTCCGTTCATCATCCAATGAATGTTTGCTCTCTGCTGGTGGCACAGAAGGCCACCTTCATTCCTGGGTTTCTAACATCTTCCACTCATAGTCAACTTGTTGCCATCAATGGAACCCAGTCGTCTGTTCTCTCCTCTCCTAGTTTAGGCTTGAGTGTCTCAAGGCAGTGTATTGGGCCAGTCTTGTTTCTCATCGGCATAAACAACGTTTCAGCTGCTCTAGAAAATCCTCTCTTCCTTTCTGCAGACGACTGACTTCACATTATATCACGTAGTACCCAATCACTCGGACAGGCAGAAAGCAGCTGCGTCACTCTCTGCTGATCTGGAATTGATTAGATGCGAATCTGATAAATGGAACATGTCCTTCAAAGCTGGAAAATCTCAGTCTCACCCTATTGATCATCAAACGAACCCACCTGTCTGTCTCCATGGTCAGCGACTGGATGATATTGCACTAGTCTTTGCTGCAAAATTGTCACACTGCTGCATCAAGTGTTGATGCATCCGATGGGTGTCAAGTTCAAGTAGTTTTGGGTGGTAAGAATTTTAGGATTGTGCCAAGGAATTATGGTAGTTCAGAAAAAAAGAGCTTATTTTTATTGAGGAAAACAGGGAGGAGTAGCAAATTCTTCATGTGCAAGCCAAGATTATAGGTAGTTATAGCTGATTGCTATGTTTCAGCCTGTTTCTAAAGTAAGATTTAATGAGGGGTTCTTAAAGTATGCTTGAATGAACTAAAATAAGGTGGTTGTTGGCCATTTAATCGAACTGCTGTTTTACTACAGTCCTACATCTCATTTGCAGGACTTGGCGGTTACTGCGAGACACTGACATATCACATTCACAAAATTCTTGAAGATGCAAGTGAGGAAGCAATGTCTGGTTGTTTGATCTGTCGCCTTGCTTTTTACCCCCAAATATTAGTGAGTTAACTCTTTACTGCTTTTGTTTTGTTCTTCCCACAAGTTTCGAAATCGGTTTCGAAAAATATGCCAAAACCTTGAGGCAGTTACTGACAAATAAACTTGGCATCTATTAAATAAATCATGCAGTTCTACATTGTAAGGAGGGTGAAACTTCTGTTTGGGAAGCTTGTGCATTGCAAAGTCTGCAAGTTGTGTAACTCATGATATGATGTTATTAAAACGACGATGACAGATTATAATGTGACAATAACATACACTACATGCGAATAAATCAGACTAAGAATCCATGGAAAGAATGTATTGAATAAATTAAGTGAAATGATGATTTTACAATAATACTAAAGTCGTAAAGCAATATAATATACTTTTTCTTGAATTGCACCTACGTTTACATCACACTTCAGACGGCATAACACATGAACTGCAACAATATAAAATATATTGATTTTGTAACTAACAATTTTTGTCACCAGTTCATGTCCATCGGCAATATTCTCAGATGCTGCAGTTATGTGAGGCAGAAGTTGGAGTAAAGCCTCATTTAGGTATGGTACATAGTCTGGGAGTCCACAAACTGCAGGACACTTGAATTTCACAAACTCACGACGTAGGAGTCATATAACTTTTCCAGGAGACGATGATGTTCCTTTGGGACTTTCCAAGTGCATGGCTTAACCCAAGAGAATCAAGAATGGTAATTTTAGCAACTGATCTGTTGCAGCAAAATCAATCTGGCTACCTGGATAACACGTCTGAAGGTGTTTTACAAGGAGCACACCTATGTTTAATTTAGAAACTCTAATTTTTAAATAAATGAAATCTGAAGTGTAATTTGAACTAGATGTAATTGGTTTGGTGTGGTGCTTTTCCTGATCCCAGCACTCTACATTCTACTCATATCAGCTTCCCTTTTTTTTATTCTCCAACCCCCCACACTCACTCCCAATACCAACTCCTGTGCTTTGCATTTTAAAAATTAATTTCCTACCTCTATTGATTTATTTTTCTTGTTTAGGTCATTCACTTTTATTCCCCCTTCCACTGATATTCTCATTGCCCACCCTGCTGTTTCACCGTCTGTGCAGTCCTGGCTCAGTGTTTCACTTATTGCAAAGCTCAGCATGGTGTTTCTCCTCTTGCCTGGTCCAGCTTAATGCTTTGCCTCTCACGTGGCCCAATCTGATACATTAACTGTTGTGTAGCCGAACCTGGAACATCACCTCTCACATGACCTATCCTAATTTTTATTGAGTTGGCCCTTTTTCATAATTACCCAAACTGAAGCCTCTTGAGTCATCCATTTTTTGATAATTTCCCAACTGAGGCCTTTGAGGCTATTTCTCATTTTGCAATTTCCCCTTGCTTTTGTCCTTGTGGTTCAAAAAAAATTGCTCGGAGCAAAATTCCTTAGTCTTCTCAAAAAAATTTTCCCCCTCTCTGTCTCTGAATATCTTTTGATTTGTTTTGCTCTTCTCCCCCCCCCCTTTTTTTTGCACCCATTACCCAATATCACTCTGCTTACATATATTTTTAAAACAATAGACTGTCCATTACGCTCAAGCTGCGCTAGCTCAGTGGGTTAATGTACTCATTTTACAGCCAAGTAGTGCACGCTGCCATGCTCTATCAATCTCTCCCACTGAAAATAATCACCCTGATGAACTCAGGAACCAAAAACTATTTGAAGTATATCCACTGAAACGTTTGTAATATATTTATCTCACAAACACATTGAAAATTATGGTTTATAAATATTTTTTGTCAAATCCCTCACAATTCACCCAATGCTTTGGAGGAAAAATCGGTTACTATGAAAAATTAAATTCCATATGAGGAAAAATGTACTTTGTGTCAATAAAATAATGAATCTTGGCAATGATGAGAATCTGGTTTTTTTTCAGAATGAGGTTCTTATTGCATATTGTCTGTTTCACTCATCTTATGATGACATGAAATGATGCTTCAAGTTATAAAGCCTTGTATAGTGAAATGACTTTGCATTTTGATAAACTATCTGCCACATATTTTCAAATCACATGATCAGCCAATATTATTGGTCTGACGTATTGATTCAATAATGGATAAAGCATGGTTTCAGAAGGATTCTTTTTCTTTTTACAGTTATTACCTGTACCTGAGAGATTACGTATTGTAAACTAAACCTTTGCGCACTTTTCTTCTCAGGTCAGGTCAGGTATGAGAGCATGCGCTAGAGCAGCGCGTTGCTGCGTCCACATTCTGCTGGTACTCCAGGGGCTTCTGTCAAGCCATTCCCTCGGCAGATGCCTGGCCCATCCCTATCTCCTTGAGATGCTGATCAACCTGCTGCAACCACGAGGAATGTGGTTAGCCCATTGGCCTTCTCCACTCACGAGGCTCCCTTGCTGAGAGAATCTGGTGAGCAGGATCAGCATCAGGAAAACGAGCCACAAGTCTATACAGCCACAGCTGATGCTCACGGACTATGCAGGTAACAAATCTCATTTGAGTCTCTCTCAGCAACCGCTCATTGGACACGAAGTCCGACCAGCGATAGCCAAGGATTCTCTAAAGAGACGTGGTGCCAAAGGAATTAAGCTTCCATCTCAGATGTCTGCTCAGAGTCCAAGTGTCGCATCCACAGAGCAAGACTGGAAGCAGCAAGGACCTGAAGATTCGGACATTCGTCTTCCTGCTCAGGTACTGACCACACCACACCCCATGGTACAGTGAATCCATGACTCCCCAGACCCGATCCAGACGTCTACTTACCTCTGGCTCACAGCCAGTGGAGACATGCATATCACTGCCAAGGTAAGTGAATCTCTCTGTGACCTCAACATCCTCATCACAAACAGGTACAGACAAGATAGCAGCATCCAAGATGTCATTGAAAGACCGGATCTCAGTGTTCACCCAGGAAACCCGTAATGCCAATGGCTCTGACTCCTCATTCAGCACCTCGAGGGCCCCCAAAAGGATATCCAGAATCCCTGCAAAGATGACTGTAATGTCTGAAAAATCAA
>CM068963.1:86010458-86025394 GCA_035128595.1 Eptatretus atami | reverse complement strand
TACAGTCTTACACATCTGAAGAATCTAAGCAAACAGCAAGAAAATGTGTCCTTATGCTGAGAGCTGAGCTAAAGAAATGTAAATCACCTGATGTATGGCCATTGGCCACCAACCCCAGAAAACCTGGACAATGATTTTGTTTCCATACCTGAATCTGTGACTGACTTTCTCAGGGTGCTTCTGACAGGTGAAACACAAAATGACACACGAACCATCTGCCACGTGTGCAGAGATTAATCAACTCCTTTGCTCAAGATTACGTGTTTGCTGTAAGTGTAGGCAGGGTTAAACCAGCAAAACACATACTGCTACCAGGAGCTATCAAGTCACTTACTGCAATGGGGAGTTGATCAAATTTCTTAACAGATTTGGGCATGGAGTGTCATATAGTCAACTGGAGGAGATTGACACACTCAATGCTTGCAAAAGCTGAAGATGGGAAGAAAAAGGGGTAGCTATTCCATCCAACATTATTCCTGAGGAACCAACCAATGTTGTTTGGATAACATAGATAGGGATGAAGAAATCCTGAGTGGGAAAGGTACATCTCACAGGGTTAATGGAATAGTTGTGCAGTGCCTTCCAAAACTACAGGAAGACAATGTAAAATATATGCCTGTAAAACAGCCTGATGTTCTGCCAACCATAGAGAAATCTAAGAAACGTTGCATCAGCCCCACATCAGAGATGTTGCAGCCATACAATGCTGGAAAAAGAGTAGGACCTCCAGTATTGTAGCCACTTGAGTTATCAAGCACAGAACCTTCCAATTATTCTGTATTGAAAAATCGTGTGTGGTCTTTCGTGAGGCAGACAGACACTAATGCCCAGAAAATCCCATCATGGACAGGTTTTAATATAAAGACAAGGAACCAAATCATTGTATCACAAGACGGCATTGGATATCTTGCCACAATCAATGCACCAGCCACAAATATGACAACTGTCAATGAAATCCTCAACCGCAGTTTGAAAATCATGGAAGCATTAAATCTGATGGAGATAGTTTGCACTTTTGATCAGGCTCTGTATGCCAAGGTCACTGAAATTGCTTGGAAAAATCATTTTAAAAATTCAGCCACTTATACTCCGGATGGGAGCATTCCATATGATTTGTAACTTACTTTCAGTAATTGGAAAACGCTTCCAAGATGCAGGGCTTCGAGATATTGCAGTTGAATGTGGTGTTGTAGCTGAAGGTTCGATCAACAGTGTAATGGAAGGTCGAAAGTATAACCGAGGGGTCAGGATATGCAAGCTCCTATATGAGGCTCTTTTACGGCTTGCCTGGAAGGGCTTCTATCCATGGATGGAGGATCATCATACAAGTGAGATGCACCACCTGAATACTACTGCTAAAGTAATGAAAAGGTTACACTCAGACCTATCACAAGTGCAATTTGAAGAGTTACTGCAAGATGCTTCTTGTTGCAAGATCTTCGAGCTGTTCAGCTTGTACTTACATCATCTGCGGTGTATGAATGGCAACCTGTCTGCTTTCTGGGTGAGCTTTGTGGAAATGAGTGAGATATTGCTTGGCATTATCCGTGCATCAAGGGAAGGTAACTGGCTTCTGCATCTCATATCAGTGAGGAAGATGATACCCTGGAGTTTTGCTTATGACCGGACCAATTACGCAAGATACCTCCCAGCGTACTTTGCCCAGATGAGCATGTTGCAAAATGATTTTCCTGATGTGTACAATCATTTCCAGGCAGGTGGATTTTCAGTGCAGTTGGGTGATCATAATCCATTTGGTCGGATTCCCCTGGACCAAACCATAGAGGAAACAGCAAACAAGGATACTCAAACTGCTGGGGGAACATGAGGATTCAGTCTAAGACCTGGAGCTGTCAGCAGATACGATCTGACTGCTGAACACAGAAGTATCAGCTTGAGACAGCTTCGGAAAATGACTGAGTGCAATGCCCAGGACTAAGTCATGCAGATTTGGAACCTTCTAGGATCTGTAGGATGAGGCTGATGTTGATGCAATAGTCACTGTCATTCAAGGGTGGACTAATCCCTTTGGATCTAGTTCAGAAATTGTGAGCCTTTCCAAAGGGCTGAGGTTCCAATCGATGTTGCAAAAGACCTATTGAGTGCTCAAGAGGGGTGAAGATTCATACACAGCTTTTACAAAGGAGAGACTTGAAACACCCAAATCACAATCCTTCCATAATAGGCTGCCAAAACAGAACCTTAAGACATTCACAAGTCTCAAGAAAAAGAGAAAAACCCAGGTCTCCAACAAAGAATTAATAATGAAAGCTGATCACAGGCTCTTTGGTCATATGGTTTTGATTGCTACTAGTAGAACCTCCACATGAAGGATGTCTTGAAGCATCCACTGGGTCCATTACCTTGGGCACTGGCCAATTGTGATGGTACACTCAAGAAGACAAACAAGGCAAGTCTTGCAAGGCAACTTGAGAAAATGAGTGCTCCAGCAGACTCCATTCCAGCACCATCTACTACAGTTATCGATGGAATGAGTCTGATGCATAAGATCAATGGTGAAAATAGAACATTTGCAGAACTTTCACAACACATCTGACCTCAGCTCTTCAGGAAGGTGCAGACAGTGTGAGAATCGACATAGTGTTTGACACATACACAGACAATCTCTCATCAAAACTCTTGAAAGAGAACAGAGAGGATCTGGCTCAGGAATAATATTCAACATTTCCAAATCACAGAATCCAACAATGGAGACGCCTTCTCACAAACTCTTCTAGCAAGACTGCATTGGAAAATTCCTGACTAGTGACTGGAAGAAACCAGAGATGCTTGAAAAATTAGGTGACAAGGAGCTATATGTGACTTGTGCAGAAAAGTGCTTCCGACTGACAAAAGATGGACATGATGAGGTCAACTGCTACAAACATCACAGGAGGAAGCAGACACAAGAATGCTACTCCATGCCAAACATGCATCAACAGTGTCTGTTGTCATTATTGCAGATGATACTGATGTACTGATTATCAGTTTGGAATTCAGCAGAGACTAAACTGCAAAGCTTTACATGCGATGTGGTACTAAGAACCGCATACGATACATCGATATCAAGAACCTAAGTACTATCCTGGAGTGAGAGTGTGTAAAGCCTTAGTGGGTTTGCACTCTTACACAGGCTGTGACTCAGTAAGTGCCTTTGGAGGACTGGTAAATTAGGTGCCCTGAAGCTTTGCATAAAAGATCCCAAGTATCAGAAGGCATTGGGGATCTTGGACAGCGATGGATGCTCTCAGCAGACCTGTAGTATGACACATTACAGGAGTTCACCTGCCATATGTATGCCACTAGATTACTAGTTACTGGGTCAATGACATGCGCTATCAGCTTTTCAAAGCAAAAAGAGGTGACTTCGAATCAGGACAGCTTCCTCCTTGTAATGATTGTCTTACTTTCATGCATTAAGGGCAAACTACCAATCCTGCATATGTGTCGTAGCCTACATAATTATCCGTCCATCCAAGTCCTGAAGGTCATGGTTGGGTCCTGAATGAAGAAGGGCAACTTATCATTCAATGGATGAAGGGCCCACCTGCCCCAGATGTTGTGCTTGAGTTTATGTCATGCAAATGCTCACGAGTATACATGCAGTCATCCTGATTGTCAGTGCATGGCAAATGGGCTTAAATGCACAGAGATGTGCAAGCTACAAACATGTGACAATATGAAAAGTGACTCAGAGTTTACCATGGAACAGGAGTTCAATGAGGATGATGCCAGTGATGAAGAATAGTGTACTGGTACTTGTAGTAAGGAAATTAAAGGTTTACAATTATCACAACTAACTTATAATATTCTACAGAACTAGAAAGTTACTAATGGTGTTATTGGAAATAGATAGAAGTAGATAATGTGACATGGTGGTGGTGGTTGCCTTTTGTAGTGCATCTCAAGAAATCAGGACCTTTATCTTTATTGTGTCAAACTGTGTGGTATATAATGGTACATTTTTCACCAAGGCCTATATAACAATACAATGCTGTTTAAAGTTGTATATATGATTACAGTATTAACTCATTTAAAATGTTTGAAGAACTTTTGAAATGATGAATGGATTACAAAGATAATCCCAAAGTATGCATGATACTAGTGTTTATACATTTAGTATAGTAATATATGAATCTAATAATCACTAAAGAGTATCTTATAAAACATAGTTTAGCTATATTGTAAAGATTTTAAGAAAAGAATTCCAGGACTAGGAAAAATCAGTTATTTTCCTTCATTTTTGTCATTCTGGAGATAGTGATAAAGATTGGTGTGCTCTGGCACTAAGCTACCACATAGAAAAGTCTACATGGACTTTTTGGACTACTCAGATGCATAGCTATCTAAAATGCATTACAAAGTCTGGTGCCTCCTGATGGCAGTCGTGAGCCAAATTTGAGGTCTGGGCTCAAGGACTAAAGATGGTGCCACAGCTCATGATCCAGTGAATTCATGACTCCCCAGACCCGACGCAGACGTATATCGACCTCTGGCGCACAACATGCGGAGACATGAATATCACAGCCAAGGTAAGTAAATCTCTCCGTTACCTCAACATTCTAACCACAAACAGGTACAGACAACATAGCAGCATCCAAGATGTCAATGAAAGCCTGGATCTTAGTTTTGAAGCAGGAAACCCATAATCCCAGCGGCTCTGACTCCTCACTCAGCACCCGAGGGCCCCCAAAAGGATATCCAGCTTCTCCGCAAAGATTACTGCATCATCCACAAAATCAATGTCAGAGATCTTGACATTCCCAAATGATGCACCACAGCTTGATCTCTTTGACATCCTTCTCAAAATCTCCAGTAACCACCTGTCATGATCTCACCACTATCTGTTCTCAGAACCTCAGAGAGTGCTGCAATACTGATGTTCAAATGCTGGAGCACAGATGAATGAAAGAGTGAAGGTGAGCAATGATTCTTGATTTTGGCAGTTTCACCAGAAGGGGTTTTTTGGCGGACCATGAGCGCCCTGAGGAAATATAGGGGGGAGAGATCACAGACAGTGCATGGTGGTGGGCAAGGCCAGAGAGGAGATGGTAAAAGACAGATAGCCCACTGACTTGCCTCTAGTGAGAGAGTGAGAGACCCAAAGCCTCAGCTTCATCAAGGGAAATACCAATGACCCTAAAAGTCTTTGTTTCCACAGCGTGAAGTCGAGCTAGATGTGAGGCAGGAGCACCACCTCAGAGAGGGGAGCAATACTCCATCAGACTGCAGATGAAAGCGTTGTAAGTGGTTAGAAACTCAGGTGTGCCAAGGAAGGACTTTGCATGACATCGTATGGCCAGTCGGCCACTGGCTTTGGAGGCCAGCTTGGAGATGTAGCTTTCCCAGGAAAGATCATGACAGATAGTGAGAACCAAAAGCTTGAATGAAAGAACTTCTTCAAGGGGATTGTTGAGAAAGTAGATGGGGGGTTCCCAGATGGTCCTTTTGGAGAAACATGGTGAGGGTGTGAGATTTGTCAGGATTGAAAGACATATTCCAAGTGTTTGACCAGCTTGTGATTTTATCCAGCTCTGCGGAGAATGAAGAGGCTGCTGCCTGATGATCAGAGGGATGACAGAGGGTACGGCAGAGGGTGGAGTCATCAGCAAAGTGATGGAGGATTTTCCAAGGGATCTGAGAGATCATTGATGAAAACCAGAAAAAGCACAGGGCCCAGAAAACTGCCTTGAGGAACTCCAGCCTGGACAGTAAGAGGAGATGAAAGAATTATATTCAGAGCCATGCATTCACTGTGACAGGAGAGGAAGTCCACGAACCATGAGTGGAGATTGCCTTGGATACCATAGGAAGAGAGTTTGGTGAGCAGGGAACGGTGCCAGACCGTA
This sequence comes from Eptatretus atami, assembly GCA_035128595.1. Lineage (NCBI taxonomy): Eukaryota > Metazoa > Chordata > Myxini > Myxiniformes > Myxinidae > Eptatretus > Eptatretus atami. The sequence goes on along the minus strand of CM068963.1, from coordinate 86,019,545 downwards.
TCGAAGGCACGCAATATGTCGAGGGAGATGGCTCTGATCTCATGTTTGGCATTTCGAACCTCTATCCATTGTTGGGAAAGCAAAAGTAGCATGTCCAGGGTTGAGTGACCTGGTCTAAATCCAAAATGATGATCAGAAATCAAGCCATTGGAGAAGAGAAAGGATTTGATGTCGGAAGCGATGATAGATTCAATGACCTTGCTGATAATTAGGAGCAGGCTGATTGGTCTGTAGTTGCAGGTATCAGTTTTGCACCTTTTTTATGCAGAGCAGTGATGTTTGCTGATTTCCAAGCAGATAGCAGTTGACTTTGAGAAAATATGAGGGTGAGTAGAACAGAGAGGGGGTGAGCAAGGGCAGTAGAGCAGGATTTTAGAACACGAGGGCTGATGCAATCTCGTCCGGTTGCAGAATCTGAGTCGAGGATTGACAGCAAGCTCTCCACTTTGTCAGGATAAAAGGACAGTCCAGGAGCAGCTGGGTGTGACTGGGTAAGGTGGGTACAGAAAGCAATGGGTTTGTGACACAAGATTTAGAAGCAAACACAGAGTTTAGGCACTCAGCCTTTTCAAGTGCAGTGTAAGCTGTGCAGCCATTTTAAGAAAGGGAGGGGATGGAGGGTGAACATACACCAGAAACGGACTTAACTAGATGCCACCAGGATTGGGAGGAGGGAGACAGTTTTGAGAGTTCAGACTTGAGATGAGAAAGATGTTGTTTCCTGGCTCTCCCCAGGGTAGACGCACACTTGTTCCGAACTTTCCGGAAGGACCTGAGATTGCCTTCAGTAGGATTTGCCTTCCATAAGGAGAAGGCAAATTGTTTCAGGCCAACTGCCCCACCACAAGCTTCAGTGTACCATGGGCGGGAGGAAGGGAATTGACAACTGAAGATGAGATGGGATAAATCTGTGCATGAGAGAGAGCAAATTTCTCTGAAAGAATTGCCAGGACGAGTTGATGTCGGAGAAAGTAAAAATGGGAGACCAGTCTAGAAGTTTGATGGCTGTTTGAAGACCCAGCCATTCGGCCTGAGTGAAGCGCTAGACTTGACGGTGCTGAGGTGATTCTCTAATAACAGCCAGAGAGATGACCGCTTTAACAAGCATATGGTCTGATGAACCAACTGGAGCAGAAGAAGAACAGGAGATATTTTCTGGGAAATTGGTCAAAATCAAATCCAGAAGTGACGGAGTACCATTGGCTGAGATCTGGGTCAGGAAATTGACAGATTGAGTCAGTCCCAATGAGTCACAAAAGTCCTTTGCTGAACTGCCATGGCAGGTGAGAGAGGTACCACACCCAGCTAACTGGCATGATGACAGTTGAAGTCACTGCATATGAAAAAGAGAGAGTTTGGATGAGTGGCTAGAAGTTGGTCCATGTTTTTGGCGAGTGAGATGTAAATGGAGTCATCACTGCTTGGTGGATGGTACAACACACACATAAACATGAGGTGGGAGTGGAGGGGAAGCCATAGCCAGAGGTATTCCTGGGGGTGTGGAGAGTGAGGGGCAGTGCATGCAGAGTGAGAACGAGTTTTTGATGAAGTGAGCAACTCCGCCACCAGGAAGGTTCAGGTTGTAAACGGAAGGTGAGTAACATGGAGTAGATACTTGGGAGTAGAGACGTTCTGAAGGAGAAAGTTTTTTAAACAGAGGTATGCCTGGTTTTTCAGTGGAACTGTATGGAGTCTGTCAGTAAGAGCGAGAGGCCCCAGATGTTTGAGGTCAACAAGTAAGGATAATGAGGGTGAGGAGGCTTGGGTGGTCAGGCAGTTGGTAGGGGAGGAGAGGTTAAGTCGTGAGGAGGAAGTCAGGGCACGTATGAGTAGAGTGAGAGAAGATAAGAGAGGGGCAGAGGTAGTGAGGTTGAAATGACATTCGTAGAAGAGCTAGGGGTTTGAGGTCAGATGGGAGGAGGAAAAGGGCTAGCTGTGTGAAGGTGCATGACGTTCAGTGAGGAGTAATAAGAGACGGGTGGTAAAGGGAAGGGGAGATTGGAGGAGGTGGAGGAATGAGCTTGGAAGAAGGTGGGGAAGGAGGCAGCTTGTAAGATTATGAAGAGAATCTTGGAAGGAGGTGGGGGTGGGGGGTGAAGGGGGGAGAATGGGGAGAAGGGTGATGGGGAGAGAATTGAAGGAAGAAAGTTGGGGGTACTTTGAGAAAGGTGAGGGGAAGGTTGGGGGGGGGAGGAGAGAGTGAAGTTTGCCTGAAGAGGGAGGATTAGGCAGCTGAATTAAGAGGGAGGGGTTCAAGGGAAGCCTTGAGAGGGAGGGAAGACGTGAGATGAGACAGACACAGTCATGGAGGAGGAGGAGAAGGGGGGTGGAGGAGAGAAAGAGGGGGGGGGGAGATGACTGAGTCGTGGTATGTTGGAAGGTGGGAGCGGCTGGGGGGGGGGGAGGAACATAGATTTGCGGGGTGGGAAGAGGGGAGATGTGATGAAGAAAAGGGAGAGCGTGATTGAGGATGTTGAGCAATGTGCTGAATGAGAGTGAGAGCAATTTGAAACCGATCCAGTTGGGATTCAGAGGGTGGACTGTTAGTATGCGAGAGACATGGGAGAGAGTGTAGGAGGGGCAAGGGGAGGGGTCAGGAAAGGTATAACAGGGAGGACTTTTGAGGAGGTAGATTAGGAGGTGGGGATGATTTGCACTGAAGTTGAAAAAAAAAGACGATTAATTTATGGAAGATGACTAATATTGCAAAATGGGATTTTAAAAATTTGTCGGTCAGAGATTGTGTAAAAACATGGAAGATGGATGGAGTGCAGAAGAATTGACAGAGTGGAGAAAGGAAGCGTTGTAACCGATGGAATTTTTAGACACGTGATGAAAGAAAGATCGAATTGGACACATTATTTTGAAGAAGAAGAAGGGCGAGAGGGGGAAGTTTAAGCATATCATTGCGGAGCCTGTTTTTTTTTTTTTTGTTTCTTTTTGAAGATTCGGGAAGAAGGGGTTAGAGTAAGGAAAAGTTTGAAGAAAAGGTTGTGAAGGTGGTGGTGAAAAACTTCATGAACAGAGTGGGATTCCTGGGAAGAGGGGGAAGTAAGGAAGAAGAAGAGTCCGTACAGGAAGTCACATGGTTATGTGGGGTATAAGGTTATTTGTTGTTGTATTTTTCTTATTATTTTAACACATGGAACAGAGGATGCAGTTGGGAGGGATAGAAAGAAGATGGAGGGAAAAGTGGTGAATATAAAAACTGATGGTAATAAGGAGAAAATACAAATAAACATGATTGTGCACATAGACGGGAAGATGGGAAGGCCTCAAAGAAACCTGATATGACAAGACCGATGAAAACTCACCAAATGGCACAAGTTTTGAAACAAAACCGAACTAGGAACACACAGTAAATGTGGAGGCAACAAAATAAACAGTCAAAACACAACAAACAACGACCGGAAACTTATATTTGAGAAAGTCAGCAGAGACCCCTGGAGAGAACCAATTGTCGTCTCAAAAACCGGAACTGGAAGTGAACTTTTGCAGTCAGAATTAAAAGAATATAAAGAAGAAAAAAACCTTCAAACCCCTGAACATCGGGACCTATAATGTATGAACATTAAGCTGCAGTGATACTAACACGAGATGGAATGAAGTACTGTTCTGGTTGGCTGGAGCTGGAGCTGGTTACACATTCTTCTGGAGTGATCACAGTGACAAAGAATGATGAGAGTCTGGTCTTGGCTTTGCTGTCAATCAGCTGGAAAGTCTACCTCTGGGTGTAAACGACTGCCTCATGACTTTGATATCGTCTCTTTCTGGGAAGTGTCGCACAATTGTCATGTGTTTCCACTCCAACTATGACCAACCCAGATAAAATCAAATATATATTACACCATGGTCTAGATCATACTATCTCTCAAGGACCGAAGAATGACAAACTTGTTCCACTTGGTGATTTCAATGCTCATGCGGGTACAGGCTACCAGACCTGGCCATGCATCATATGCACGCATCCATCCATCCATCCATTGGGACCATACTCTGTGAAGAGCATTGGTGCTGCCTAAGCAGTCTCCTTGGCTATTGGGCACAATCCTGGACAGGTCGCCACTCCAACACGGGATACCAGCAAGCCGGCACTCATTTTGCCGACCTCAGAAGGACGACAGACAGAGTCAACCCCACCTGATATTCATTCAACAGCCAAGGGGGATTTGAACTCAGCATCCTTGGATCCCAAGCCCACCACCCTAACCATTAAGCCAACATCAGGCACAAAGGAAAGCATTCATTGGTAAATGTAACAGCAATGGTCTACCCCTAATGAGAAAATGCATTGAGTACAATCTTCTTGTTATTACCAACACATTGTTTTGCATCTCAAATAAAAACAAGATGATGTGGATGCATCCTTGTTCCAAACATTTGTATCTGATAGATTATGTTCTTGCCAGGAAAACCGATATCCAACATGTCAGAGCTACAAAAGCCAAGAGGGGAACAGAATGCTGGATGGACAACCATCTGATTCTATCAAAGTTAAGCTTCCATATAAAACAAGTTGAAAGAACCCAGGGTAAAAGAAAAGCACCAAAAAGCTGAATGCCAGTCAACTTCAAACATCAGCTATTAAACAATGCTGTATTGAATCTGTAGAATCCCATCTCTGTGCAACCAAAACATCTTACATACACTTGGTCTCAGGAGGCTTCATTTGGAGGTTTTAATAAGTTCCGTTAAGGGGTGATTGGCTTTGGTTCACACTCTTAGATGATTATGGCATTCCCCACCCCTCCATGGCATTCCCCACCCCTCCAAGGCATTGCCCCCCTCCATGGCATTGCCCACCCCTCCCCCCTGCATAGACCAATTGCCACATCTTCTTAACCCCACCCCCCACTTCCCCAATCACCCTCCTTCAAAATTTCCAGTTTTCCCTCCTGGGAGGTCCTTCTGTATCCATCTCGTACACCCCATGCATCTCATCTTCCCACCCTCCCCCATGTCCTCCCCATACCCATTGCTCGTCTCTCTCCCTCTGTCTTGGCCTTCAGCTCTGCTGCTGGTATTTCCCTCCCTCTCTCAACTGTTCGTTTTTTTTCCTGTTGTGTCCTGATTGGTTCAGTGTGCAAGTACTCACTCTTCCACCACCCTCGACGATATATACACAAAAACGAAGACAGAGAAATCACTTACACTTAGCCAAGTTAAATGACAAGTCATCTACATCAAAGATGGCATATTATAACATCTGCAAAAACAGCTCAAACTAATCTTTGAACCACGTGTGAGCAAGAGCGGAGTGAGAGCCGATGAATTACAGTCCTTCTCTGACAGCAACAACATGAAGCAGTTCTATACCAAATTGAAGACAACGTATGGTCCCCAATCTTCAGGTTCTTCACTGGTTACGGACTCAGATGGATCATCCCTCTTAAGTGAAAGGACCAAATTATTGAGAGATGGGTTGGCCACTTCAACAACCTACTGAACAGAGAATCAACCACCAGCACTGAGGTCATTGAAGAACTCCCTCATTGTAGCAGAGGGAAAAAATGCAATAAAGCTCTTGGAAAAAAAATTAAGAAAGCCAAGAGCACATCCCACGACGTCATGGATTGGAACTGTGAAGAAAAATATTGAATATTTAGGTTTGCACATGACTGATGCATTGTATAAATCCATATGGAAGAATATTTTATACATACATATATATATATATATATATATATATATGTATGGTATATATGAGGCCACGTGAAGAGGAGTGATGTAAAGCGAACATTTTTAATGATATGATGATGATAGGCTCGATGATAGGGTAGGGTTAAAATAGTGCTATATGGCATTAACATCCAAAATGGCCGATGTGTCCTTACATCACTCCTCCTCGCTGCGCCTCATATATATATATATTATATATATATATATATAATTATTATATATATATATATATACATACATATATAATATATAATATAATATATATATATATAAACACACATACACGTAAACACATACATATTATCGTGTTCAGGGGTCCAGGGTTTAGCCCCACCTGGACGGATGGCCAAACAGTACTCCCTTGGAGGCCCACAGCCGAGACTCCCAGAGATTAATGCGGGCGCGGGACAGAAATGCGAGGCACTTCACCAGGGTGGTAGCACAACACGGGTTTTACTCTCGAAACCACAACAGAACATGGACACAAGCAAATTAAATTAAACAAGTCTGAAGACGACAGATGGTTCACGAGCGGTATTTGACGATGTAGATTGTTTCAGAAGTCAAGGATGAGACAATGTGATAATTTTTGACCAAGTTATAAAAATGATCAACATGATGTGGTACGAGTGACGGGTTATTATCTGCAAAATGTCGAAAACCCGGTTTCGTTCAACAACGTTCAAAATTTTACCTTTGTATAACCTTTAAAGGTCACAAACAATGTTGTGGACATTAAAATAGAAACAGGATATGTGCTATAGCTTATTGGAGTTAGTTCGTTGAAGAAGGTCAAAAACCCGTTTTGATTCCCACAACTTTGAAAATTTGACCTTTGTGCCTTTAAAGGTCAAAGGTCAAGGATTATGACCTTTGGTGCAAAACTTCCTCGGGAACATTCAGGAACAATATAACGTCATATAGGCTATATGGCATTCGCACTCCTCGGATTATCCATACTTTGATGAAATCGGAGTAAAAACAAACTTGAGGGGGCGCCACGGGCAAGGTGTTCGAGATAGAGAAAAATGGTTTCAAGACTTTAGGTGGGGAATGACCTCAAGATTATGCATAAAAAATATTGTCATCCTAGCTCTCAAAGTTTGGGCGGTCGTATGATTTTCGGTCAAAATTCGCAATTTCTAAGTTTTTGACCTTGTGACCTTGACCTTGGGACGAAAAAAAAAAATCGGACAACGACAAGTTTTAGATCATTCATTTTGCTATTCAAATACCGAAGACCCATTCATTCAGTCAATTCCCTCGGAGAAGATAGATTTTTAATCTGACTACCCCCTAAAAATGGCTATTTTTGGGGCGTGGCTCTGCCATAATGGGCATAGCACGCCCTCATCCAGGAAAACACAACTAGACATTGATATCGAACACATAAACAAGTTTCATCAAGATTGGATCAAAGTCCACGGAGTTATGCTCTGGACAGACAGACACACAGACAAGCCGGTAGGCGACATGGGTAGTCGGCCGTTGCTAGGCAACGGAGGGGTCCATAGCAACGTTTCTTTCTCACACATACTAGGACACACCATGAACCTACCATACCAGTTTCATGTAATCTGACTCATAGTCTCTGAGATATAACGAACTTCGTTTTTTATTGTTTTCGACCAGGGTTCATTCAAGTCTCCTTCTCCGACAGTTTTCATAGGATCGGCTGGAAATTTTTGACAATATGGCTGAATGTACTGCCCACAGTCGCTCGTGCGCCGATTTTTGATTTTCGAAAAAATAATTTTTTAATGATTTTTCAAAAATTTCAAAGTCCCGTTGCTAGGCAACGGTGGTGTCCATAGCAACGGTTCTCATTTGCACACAACTAGGTCATGGTATGACCTACCAACCAAGTTTATCGAAATCGCATTTGTATTAACTGAAATCGTCATTTTAAATACTGATAATAAGGATAGAACAAATCTCAAAAAAAAAAAAAATTGTTTTTTTTTTTTTCGACTACATCGACTACCCAACAGACACACAGATATAACGAATATAGTGGTCACTCTGGCTGGCGCTCCGTGAACCAATTAAATGGATAATTTAATGACAGTAATCAAATATGTACCCATGGTACGATAATTCAAATTTAAACGATGAAAGAAAAACGTGAGGTAATCTACAGCCTAAATTTCTATTTGAGGAACCTCTGCACTCAAATACACACACAGACAAGGGGTCAAATAACATAGAAAATAAAGAAATCCCTTTTCGTTCCTTTACTTATCTGAGTCCAGGCGATGTTTTCGGACGTGACGATCAAACCACGTGGTCAGCGTGTGGGTAACCATGCCCCAAAAATGTTGCCCAGCAATTCGTGAGGCAATATTCGACGTCAGGGCTCCCAATCCACAGTGAAGCTTCTTCGTCAGCCGCGCTTGCCGATCCTGTTCTCTGCAGAATGGCGCCGCTCCCTTTGGTGATATATACGAGGCTTTGACGTCCGTCTCTCACGACCAACCAAGAGTCAATGGCCGGCGTCTTGCTCAGCACGCAGCCAATTTGCCTCAGTACAAATACGAGAATCACACAGCTATTTCGTCGTGCTGAGAGGAGAACGAAGCGAGACCCCCCCCCCGTCTCAGTCACATCCCTCTCACGACTACAACTGCAACCTCACTCTTCATGCATCGAACGAAAGCCGGCTGTAATGTCCTGCTCTTTCGGCCGCCGATCTTGTCTCTCTCGCTTCTGTCCCGCTTCGAGCCTTCGTCTCCGACCGTGTCTGTCTCCTCTTGCAACGACCTGCCTCCCTGTTCTCTTGCCGAGACAAGCTTTGCTATGCTGATCGCCTCCCTCACACCGAACTCCACTCATGCATTCACTTCTTGCGACGAGCTGCTTCCCCGTCCTCTCTGATCACCTGCCTTCTACGTGCTCTTCTTCTTCTTACTCACATCATACCCATCCATCATCAGCCTCAGGGGCATGACTTTGCCTGCCATCACCCTTGGACGTGGGGCTTCTTCCGACTTGGTCATGCAGGTCAGTTGTCATGGTTGTTGTGGATATAAAAACGTAATTCTATCGTTGCTGGTTCGTAATGCAAAAACATCAGGAAAAGTCACAGGTGGGCATTTACATACTGGGGGAAATTATCCTTAATCCCTATCTAATTAACACCGCTACGGCTCGCTTCCTACAGCCCCTTCTAATTTATTTCATAGGCTAATTAGGTGCTAGTCAGTAAAGTGGTAAGGCTGGAATGGTCGCCCTGCATTGAACCTTGCAAGAGCTACAGTTCCGGGGAGGGGCTGTATTCTGTTTGTGGGGGAGATGAAGGGATTCGTAGGAGAGATAGGATTGTATAGAGTTGCTTGGCCCGTGGACGTGTAGGAGGCATCTCGATGTAAACTAAATAGAGAAACTGTGAGCATAAGTTTACTTGTCACC
>CM068963.1:85997511-86010433 GCA_035128595.1 Eptatretus atami | reverse complement strand
CCATGTCTAAAAGTATTGATATGGGTTCAGCGGGGCGTCGCAAGGGGAGTTCTCAGAGCCATTCCTGTCCGATGGTCCTGATTCTGATTGAGCTGCAGATAACTCAGCAGCATGATGGGTTAGCTAAGGGCCCTGTCACACCTTGACGTTTAGCCAGCAAATGGCAACGTATAAAAAATTGATCTAAAACGTTGGCGTACGCTGAAATTTGAAATGGTTTTTTTTAGTTCTTTTGGCGTAATTCAAAACGTGTTGGTCGTTTGCATACATATTAGTAACGGGCCACAGAAACGCTTTCGTGGTGTTATACATAACTTTTACCAACGAATCTTACCTTGTGATGGCGTTCAAAACCTAAGACAAGCGATAGTTCAACTTACCCTTTGCGCGCTATACGTATCGCGGCGGAACTCGTGGCGTAGCCTGTTGAGACTTGCCGGACGCCGATGAAATCAAACTGCCCGAGATTTTGAATTGTCAACAATTGCAGTCACAACCTTGACGATTTTTGCCAGCGTATGCCATTCTAATGAAAAATGGGTTTACCAACGCTAGGCACACCGTCAAATACGCTATGAAAGTTGAGTATACGTTAAGATTATGCTCTAAAAAATAAATCATTGAAGTACCGCTGCGCATATTACCTAGTTCCGTGTCGATACGTCGTGAAATTTCAGCATGTAAAATTTTAAGACGTACTCGACGTAAGGCTCACACGTTTCGCATGCGTTGGCATCTGTTCTTGCCGTTCCGCAATCGTTTAAACACTAGGCGAACACACGTTACTTGTAGGTTAGTCATAAGTCGAAAGGCACGTCAAAGTTAATGGCAACCATACCTTGAACCATTATAACCGTTTGAGTTAACGTGGCTTTGAACAAATGAGTAACGTCAGCTTAGCCTATGTTTACGTGCTTGGAAAAGTAATGAGTAACGTGCAATTTAACTATGATAACTGGCCTTGAACCAATTGGCTACCGTGCTATGAACGTAAGAAGTAACGTGCGTTTAACCTATGTGTAGCATGTTTTGAACCTAATAAAACGTGCATCTAACCATTGAATAAACATGCACAAACCTATTGCAACGCTAATGTATAACGCACATTGTCGTATGTGAACGAATTAATTTGACGTCTCCGGCAACCACAGAACTTATACTGAAAGTTTTCTAACTTTACATCTACCGTGTACTGACGTATTGGCCAGCGTTAGGGGAATTGCGTACATACAATGGGCTTCACAAGAAGGAACCCATCATTGTTCCATGACTCCATTGTTGAGTAGATGTCAAGCCAAGTAAGTATCAGTAGTATAATCACTATTAGCAGTAGTTGGTGTGCGTGGACAGTAGTAATAGTAGTAGTTAGTTGTAGTAGTAGCATTGGTAGTAGTTTAGAATGTCTACATCGTTAGTAGTTAGTGGTATGTCTATGTCCAGTAGTAGTAGTTAGTAGTATGTCTATGTCAGTAGTAGTAGTAGTAGTAGTAGTATTGGTAGTAGTAGTAGTATGTCTTAGTGTCAGTAGTAGTAGTAGTAGTAGTAGTAGTAGTAGTAGTATGTCTATGTAGTAAGTAGTAGTAGTCAGTATGTCTATGTCAGTGTAGTAGTATGTCTATGTCAGTAAGTAGTTGTAGTTAGTAGTATTGGTAGTAGTAGTAGGTCCCATGTCAGTAGTAGTAGGTGAGCGTGATGGGAGGTGTGTGGTGATTATGGATCCTGCTTAGTTCGTCCCACGGAATAAGGGAGACTACTTGCACCAATTGTTCGATGTTCTTTTCGGCTAATTTTTTTTCCTCCATTTCCCACGATGAAATATTTCTTTGTTTTAACTTTTTAAAGTATTAAAAACGATTTGACAAAATGCATAATGTACTATAATCGAACAAGAACGCTTCCGATAACTTATACATAAGTTTAATACCACGATTGTTTATCGTGTTTTAGGCGCCCACAACCTATGCCCAACGATATCCAGCGTATGCATAAGCGTAATAATTTCCCAAGCACGTTATTCATAGCGTATAAATAAGTCACGGCGTACCCTAAAACATTACTTTGATGTGTTTCGACCATATTGAGGAACTTTCAAGTAGCGTGTGCGAAGTGTGAACAAACGTTCGTGTAGCTACTTACAAAAACGTTACTCCATAGGTTAGAAATAAGTTTCGGGTACGCGAATGTTACCTCTACGTGTTTCGACTTATGAGTAACATACAATTAACGTGTGGTCAACGATCGCATAACGTGCCTAAACCTTATGCCGGCGAGCGGAACGTGTGAGCCAAACGCGAGTACGTCCTAAAATTTAAAGCATTCGAAAAAGAGAGAACAAGCACAAAAGTCAAACGATTAAGCCAGCGTACAACGAGTTATGGCAGTGTTTTTCAGCGGTATTCCTAACGTATACAAAACTTACCAATAACGTATTCGACGTGTGCAGCGATTCAGGCAAATTTTGTAAAAAAACGGCATACAGTTCGCTAAATCCGTAAGGTGTTGACAGCCCTTTAGGCCTAAGTCACATTTGCTCTATGGCGAGGATACGGCGGCCGCACGCCCTCTGAATTGACAGAAACGTGCGGTGGCCGCAGAGTTTCTGCAGTGACCTCAGGGTGGCCCTACGCCATTTTAGTTATCTTTTACAGGCCGTAGGGGTCACCGTGGAATTATAACGCGGAGTTATAACTATTTTTCATTTCTAACTTTGGCCGTAGCAATTCGACATTGCCGTAGTTGTGACGTATTTGTATTCCACGTCGACCGTACGTAGGGCGTACGGTGGCTTGCGTTATTCCTGCAGCTGCCGTAGTCTCTTATCAATGGAAAATGAATTTTGCCCTAAAAACCGAATACATTTTAAAAAACCGAACCACAACGAAGCGTTCATGTTTGTTCACGTGTCTCCCCCACCTGTTCAAGCCGCATCTTCGCGCTTTGTTCATCCAGTTCGTCGGTGGAAGTACTCGTGAAAGCATCTCTCGGGTGTCAATCGCTACTTTACCTCGTGTTTTCACCTTGATTTGTGCTGTTTTTTTATTTTAACTCATCTTGTGTTTTAATTAATAACAAAAAAGCAATCCGATTCACGTGGTGTGATGGACTGTCGCGGCAAGGATTTAATTTCACAGAAAAACCGTTGTGAATTTGGAATATCCATGATTTACCTCAGCCCGATGCGTTGATGAAAGTGATTGTGGTTCTGGGGCATCATGTTTGATGAGCTGCCTGGGGGAGCGCTCCAGAGCTGCGCCGCCTGAGCGAGTGGCAGCGCTCAGACCCAGAGTGCGCGAGCGATCGGCAACCAGGCCGGACACATCCTGTGTGGACCTTTTGGATGTGGTGATTGTACCAGTTTACATACAATACGCCGCCACAAAGGTCATTTACTCATCTTATTTTACCTAAACATGGGGAATTTCAGTTCAAAGTGTCTTGAAAGTGGGTTTTCTTGGGGTCCAGGAACAGATGAATTCACTCCATTATTTCTTATTGGGAAAATAGTTTGGGAATCGAACTTTTTGCAATCCGAACAGCCTCCTGGAACGAATTCAATTCGATTCTGGGGGAACCACGTACTGGTATATTCCGAACTGTTATATTTTTATTTCAGTAAAAAAAGAACTGGTATATATAACCCACTCGTTACCCGTCCGTCTGGCCGCACGTTCACCTTAGGCCCCCCTGCGGTCGCCTTGCGGGCACCTTGAGGCTACCTTGCGTCTGCCTTGAAAATTATATGGCCACCGCAGGGACGCCTAAGGTCACCGTGCGACATCAAATCAAAGACCGTACGGCACCTCCACGTTTTCGGTCTCCACAATTTCTAAATACTCCGTGCGGCTACCGAAAAATAAAAACATATGTGACTGCTACAATTGTGTGACCGTGGAAATACTGCGCCGCCGTATAATTGCTAGTGGCCGTAGATTTTGGAGACCCCACGGCCGCCGTGGCAAATGTGACAGGCCTAAAGCAACCACAGATGTCATCTGAGATGCTTAATTTATGGTAGGGTTCAATGTCCAATCCCACTTTACCTCCCCAGAAAATTAATCACCCCAGATAAGGAATGTGCTTCCAGTGCTCCACTGCTGTCAATCAAAATGGCCGAATAATACCGTAAGTTGAACGTTGGATAATGTCTAACCATAATGAAATGGTGGGGTGGAACTCTCTGACAACTAATTACACGCTATGTCGAAGCAATGGAAAGGGACAATCGGGCATTTGGAAAGCAGTTTATATGGATTAGCAAAGGTACGTACTTACAAGCAAACAGTGTCACAAAAGAAAGCTGTTACCCTGAGCGCATAAGCCCACTTAGTCAACTTATCACAATTCCTGCACACCACAGGTGCCTCAATCATTTTGGGGAATCAAGATAAGAAAAATATTTAGGTCGAGGGTAGGGTCAGCTTATCGCTCATACCGACTCAAGGCGGTGTGCTCACATTGGTCCCAACAAAAGAAAGGGGAAGGGAGAAAGAGAGGAGGTTAGAGGATGGAGTGCATGGTTTAGGGAGAGGTGCAGGTGAATGCCTGGAGTGCTTTAGAGGAAAGTGTGAGATTAGAGTTAATAAGCCAGCCGTAATAAGGACAAGGGCTTATTGTTGAGAGCTCTTGTGCATTCAACATGACTGAATAGATGGTTGGAAAGCAGTGATAGAAAAATTAAAATCAGTGTGTGAGTTGGCACAAACTGGCATGTTTTATAACGCTGCTTGGTCTGATTCTAAGCTCTTCACTGCCACCACGTTTACCAGCCCATCGCAAGGAGCCCAGCCATAGATATACATACATATATAAATATATATGTATATATATATATATAAACATGTGTATGTATTTGTATGTATAATGTTATATATATTATATATTTTAAAATATATATGTGTATAATATATTGTTGTGGTTCTTGGAACCGCATGCATACAACAGAGAGGTGTCCCAAGACAGTTATGCCATTAATATACGTGTTAGATAGACCCCTTCCTTTTGTTTAGCAGGACAGCGGGAGTGCGTTGCGATGGTCTAATAGTTAGGGTTATTAAATCATTATCCCCTCCATTTCATTCCCACTCTCCTTCTTTTCTTTTCTGAGGCAAAATCCGCAATGTGCGCTCGGTGCTGGACTGTCGCTTTGAGCTTCCACGACAACCCACGGTACCCTCCCCTCCGATCACTCCTGAGGTAATCTGCCTGCTGCACCAACATCTACCCGAAACCCGACATGTGCGGCGAGTTACGTGCGTTTCGCTGTAAGGTGGCAGGCTGCCGCGCCACCGGGAGGATCTGCTCCACAACGTAACCCGAAACCCGGCCCAAGCTGGTGACCACGTGAAGGGTCGGGGCCAATCAAAGCGCCCGATTCGGGCGATGACAACGAATTTCGCATGATCCCCTCCCCCGAGCTTCGGCTCTATAAAAGACGGAGAAGCTCCTCTGTCTGGGTGTGTGGTGTGGTGTGTGTGGGTGTTTTCACACGGTGTATTCCTGCTCTCGTCTCCACCCACATGACTCGACTGCCTCCTGCTTCTAGTCTGCGCCCACTACTCCACCCTCGCACTCTGGACTCGCGCCCTTCTCCACTCAAGCTCCTCGCTGTCCAACACGAAGGCGTCCACACGTGTGGCTTGGGCAGAAAGCGTACACTATGTACAGACGCACCACGGAGCATCTCCCCTCCCCAAAATGCCCAGGTACCGAGAGCATAACCTCAACCCCCATTCTCCCTGGCTGCAAAAGTCCCTCTCATTGGGGTTTCTTTTTCTGTGTGTGTCTGTGTGTGTCTGTTAAGTAAGTTCTGTAGAAGATCATTATTGTGTTACTGTTATTAATCTCGCATCAAGTCTGCTCTGTGTCTCTTTCGTAAGTTGCTTGTATTGTTGTCACACCACACCTTCTCTCCTCTATCCCTGCGTTACATACCTCAATAAATTCTTGACTGTGCCACATATTTTTCCTCGCCCATGTTATAAAATCATTATTATTAGGAATGTTCCCTGCTCGTCTTTGTCTTTTCTCCCATTGGTCCAGCATGGTCCGAATCCTACTCTAGCCGGGACTTTATTCCCAATGATCCGTTCCTTTTAGCTGGTACGTCCTTGGCAGTGCGCTCGGCTGCATCCGATCCGGAAAGTGATCCGATGTGGTCGAGTGATCCGGTTCGGACAAGGCGTACCGAGGGTGGTTCCCCGGTAATTAAACCACATGATTAATGAGGTAACCCGATTAACCCATAGACGGGAGGACCCTAGGTCACGCGGTTGAGTTATTGGCGTCCACGGTTGGTTAAGCGACCGCCGGGTCACAGAATTATCCGGTTGCGGTTGGCCTACAATTCCGGGAGTCTGGTGGAATCGACATAGCCTTCCCCACCTGGTGGTCTTCTCACCCGACCCCCGGCCCGCAACAATATATTGCTTATAGAAAGTCTACCCCCTTTCAAAATTTTCACCTTTCGTTGCCTTGTAGCCTGGAATTAAATTGCATTCAACCACCTGACCTGAAAATAAAGAAAACTTTCTGAGTTTCTGTATCATATAAAAAACAGTATCATGTGTATGTTTGTGGCACTGAATATATGAACAACAAAAAGTTGTCCAGGCTTTTGGAACACCTGTATAACACCTTGCAAAAAGTTGCTTCCAGTTATCCCTTTGGGACATCCTTGGCAATGACATATTTGACGAATGTGATGTAATCACGATGGTCCCTTTCATCATCTGGCATCTTCGTCTTCCACCCATGGATCCCTTGATGGTGGGCTCCATATTACTTGGTAAAATGACATTCAACTCTCTGAAGGGAAGCCAAATTTCATAATGTCCGTTCAAATGGCTGACTTCTTCAGGAAATTATTCTCCTCCTTTGAGTACCCTCACTCATTGAGAATCTTTCTGTTTAACCTCTGGTTGATAATTTGGTTCACAGTGATGTTGAAATGTAATCTCACCTCACAGGGAATGGCAACTGTCCAACTATGGCAGAGACCAGTGGCAAAGGGTCTGTCACCCTCACTGGGTGTAATTTTCAGCCATTGAGTTCTGCAGGACAGTTTGCTGCCGATCAGTAGACTGATGACGTGATTGGTCTGTATTCTTGAATTTATTTGGCAATCTTGCAGAGATGCTGCAGTGCATGACTGACGATTTCACGTTTTGAAATCTGATGGTGGCTCCAGGAATATTGTGGCACATAAAGTCGAGGGTAATTCAACAACATTCCGATCATCAAATTCTGACACAAAAGGGTATTCAAACAATGCTATAAATGGAACTCTGATGGTGCATAATCCTGAGCCTAGTCTCGACTGTTTTCCATGGGCACCCAACTGCTGATTGACATTTTGGAAAAAACACAGCCATGGTTGTTGCGTGTTGTATGTTGGTTGTGAAAAAAAACTTAAAATGTGTTGTTTTTGACCTAACTTATTTCGTGCCATTCAGGTATAACCGGGAGGATAGGATGTAAGATTATGGTTTCATCGATATCAGTGGTATTGCAGATACTCCTTGGGACAGAACTTTTTTTTAGATCCTCGTGGAGGATCTCTAAGTCTTACTCACGTTGTTGTTCTTGTGGACTTTTTTGTTCACAGCCTACAGTTTTCATCGAAACTTCCTGAACTTGGCATATATATGTAAAATACTCTGCGCAGACAGTAACCATCTCCGATTTGAAAATTCCTCCTAGAAAAAAAGTTATGACGTCAAAATATCTCCGCTAATGGAAATCGTCTAAAAATTATCTCCGAAACTAGGCAAGCTTTTTGAATTCTGTTTGCGGGAATCGAACAGGGCATTAGCAGAGCCGAATTACCGCACATATGATACATCACTATGACGTCATATCAATTTTTATGACGTCATTCCTATTTTTGTCATTTTTGTTTCACAACCCAGAGTTTTCATCGGATCTTCGTGAAACTTGCCATGTATATGCAGAAAGCCCACGCGCAGGCAGTAACCATCTCCGATTTTTGAAATTCTTCATAGAAAAAAAGTTGACGTCATAATATCGCCGCTAATGGAAATCGCCTATACCATTATCTCCGAAACTAGGCAAGCTGTTTGAATTTTGTTTGCGGGAATCAAACTGGGCATTAGCACAGATAATTTATCGCAAACCTGTTACATCACAATGACGTCATATTCGTTTTTATGACGTCATCATTAAGAAGACGACGGATCTTAGCTCATTCGAGCTTGTTCTTCACAAGAGAAGAGGCTGGGCTCATGGAGGGCACTTTCTTTGCAAGAGAGGTTCATGGAAACTCAAGGCAAAGAAGGGTATGAACTAAGAGTGGGGCAGTATGGAACAGAGGAAAGAGTGTGAAAACGTGTATTAAATGAGTAAATGTGTGTCCGTTTAATTTTTGATACACATTTTAAACATCTAATATTTATCGATTGACAGTATTTTGTAGCAATTAGAGTCGTGCTTTTCTCTTTCATAACTCAACAAACATATTATTCTCGCAATATGAAATGATTTTAGATGAACAAAGTTGTTTCTTTGGTACATTTTGAAAAGAATAGTCATAAGACAGTCACTCAGGTAAGAAGCTGTTTATTATCACAGCAGTTTACATCCCTGCACTGTGTGACTCACAAGCTCATTTGGCCTCAAGCTGTGACTTCGATATGGAGCGAGCCTGTTCAATTCAAAGGCTATTTTAGCAGCTTCCCATCATCTCATTTTACGATTGAGTGTGCTTGCTTCCATATTCACATTTTATTCTGAGTCTTGCATAAAAATATTTTACTCAAAATATTATGTTCTATTTAATGGAATAAATCGACAAAAACAAACTTTTAAACAACTTTTTTTCTTGTTATGACATATAGGGTGAGTTAAATACAGTTTGTGTGTGTGTGTCAAGGTCAAATTCTGTCACCAAGCAGATGAAACGCGATGCTACCGACTAGTTTCGCCCTTATTGGGGCTCGTCAAGGAAACACATCATTGTTCCATCCACTTCGTGACTTTTAAATTAATCGGTGGACTGGTTAATGATTGGTGACAGCATTTCTTTTCTTCATCTGCTTGGTGACAGCATTTGACCTCGACACCTTTGCACTGCTGGAGGTCCTTCCGGGTTTGCAGATATGATTCATTGTGACAGTATCATCACAGCATTTGTCCAGGTTGTAGAACTTCAATAATCGGGTCTTAGAACTCCCAACTGCTTAAAACAATGTTGATGCTTCCTGTTGTGATTTGTGGGGCGAAACACAATGTGTCCATGTGGCTGATAGAACTTGTGTGTTCCAGATACGATCCAGCCTCCACACCAATCATTGTTAGAGGTGATCTTTAACAAATGTGGTATATATATATATATATCTATATATCTATATATGATGTCTATGTCCATGTTCATGTTCATGCATCTATATATATCTATATCTATATCTATCTTACCTTGCGTAGCTTTTCTTGGTTGCTTTATGCAGCTTTCTTTGTTTGGAAGAAATGTGGGCTAATTATTTGGGGGTAATTGATAAACGAGAACTGATAGATGTAGGCATCGATATGGACAGAATGAGAGAACTCTAGGATTACTAGATCCTGGAGGAGGATGTCGGCATCGTCGGGACAGGATGAGAGAAACTCTAGATTATCAGATCCCAGAGGAGGATACATGCAGCGATCGGGAGTAGATGAGAGAACTCTAGATCTACTAGATCCTGGAGGAGGATGTAGGCATTGATTGAGGGTGAATGTGAAATCTCTATCTACCAGATCCTGGAGAGGACGCAAGCTTCTGGGAAAGGATAGGAAATTTGGGTCTACCAGATCCAGGAGAGGGTGCAGGTATACGAGGTGTGTTCAAAAAGTATCCAACTTAATTTTTCGTGCATAAACAAATGAAGCTAGGGAGGCGTGGTTTGGTGCACGTATGTAGGCGATCCTAATCCGTATGCGTGAATATTTTCCTGCCTGCAGAAGCTGTCAGTCGCCGCACAGACCACCGAATGATGAGGAAGTGTAAGTGAGCGCCGTCGGATTTTCGTTTTTGACAAAATGACGGAAAAACTTGAACAACGCTACTGCCATCAAATTTTGTGTAAAGCTTGGCGATTCCTAAGTGGAAACGATCCGCAAGATTCAACAGGCCTTCGGGAACGAAGCAATGGCCACCACACAGATAAAAGAGTGGTACAAACCGCTTCAAAGAATGGTCGCACATCAGTGGAAAGTGAAGCACGTTCTGGTAGGCTCTCAACATCCCGAAATGAGATCGTCATTGACCAAGTGAGGACCCTGCTGATGCAGGATCGTCGAATCACGATCAGAGAACTTGCAGATGAGGCAGGCGTCAGTATTGGATCCATTCATCCATTGTGACTGAGGATTTGGGCTTAAGGAGAATCTCAGCGAAGTTCGTGCCAAAGCTGCTAACGATCGAGCAGAAGCAACTCCGTTTGGAGATCGCACAGGACATGCTGGAGACCTGAACAGCGATCCCAACTTCTTCAACACAGTGATCACTGTGTGATGAACCACAGTGATCCGTCATTTTGTCAAAACGAAAATCCGACGGCACTCACTTACACTTCCTCACTCATCGGCGGTCTGTCGGCGACTGACAGCCTCTGCAGCAGGAAAATATTCACGCATACGGATTAGGATCGCCTACATATGTGCACCAAACCACGCCTCCCGAGCTTCATTTGTTTACGCACGAAAAATTAAGGTTGGATACTTTTTGAACACACCTCGTATATCTTGCTGCCTCTCCAAGAATGTTTGTAACACAGTTCTTGTGACTGATCTGGTTCTTTAACATCTTCTCATCGAGGGTGTGCTTGAAGTCTACAAGTGCACCCAAACCTTAGCCATGTTGGTCTACAATATGTTGGAATAATAGGCAAATTTAGAAGAAAAAAAGGGGAGTATGGAATCCAGGGAGATTGAAAGCAACGAATCCACAGGGGTGGATTGGAAGGTGCGAAGGAAAACTAGAAGGGTGGATGACACTCTTGGGACCCGACCAACCTGTGACGACTTACACTTTGGGTAAATGCCTTGGTGCTTACTGTCCCAAGGTTCGGTTTTGCTAGAAATTGGGACATGGGTAATTAGGATGAGAGTGGGCGAGAGTGACTCAATTGTCGGTAAAGATTTGGTTGGAAACCATAATTGTCTTGTTGTGTGATGTTGGTGTCTGTTATGTGTAAAGAATTGAATACTGTTTGGAAACGAATGTGGATTATAACATGTAGGCAGGCCATGGCAGTGTTGGAACACGATCACCATTTTTGCATTGCAATGTTGAGAATTGAATGGCAACAGGGGAGGAAATTAAATGTTGGATTGTGTGGGTGGGGAGATATGTGGGTCCGCAGGAATGATCAAGCTCTTGATGAGCGGTGACTGCAGCTCCCCCTGAGATAATTTGTCCCTGGCAGCTGGTGCTGGGACCGTCGAAATGGGGACCGTCGGAGGGAGTCTGGTTGGGTGACCAGCGGTAAAGACCCCTGGTGACCGGTATGAGGCCAAGAGAGTCTGGATTGGGTGGAGACCCTCCACAGTGGGACATGCAGCAAAAGAGTTGTTTGGCTGTCATGGACTGAATAGTTGAGGGGGGGGGGGGGGGCAAAGAAGTCGTAAGTCAGGTGACTTGTTTTGGACTGCGAGTACCACAACCAGAAGAGCCCCACCATTTTTGTCATTATGGTGCCTCCCCGCTGTCTAGTTGAGGACACACATGTGTGTGATAACATTTAAGCCATGTCTTGCAAGGTTTGGAATGAATGATTTATATTTGGTTTACAGTATGTATGAGTATGTGATTGAAGGATCACTTAATCGATGTCACTAACCTGTACCAGAGGGACAGGGTTTGTGGAAATTTGGATAGGTTAAATGGGATGGCTCCGCAGGTACTGTTGGGTAATGCGGCATCTACTGGGGAATGCAGTCTTCAGAAGGGAGTTGTACAAACGTTGTTTTTGGATAAGGTTTGTCTGTTGTTACAGTAGATTTTTGTGTGTTTTCTGCCATTTTCTACCTACCCCATGAGTTAGGCGCAAGGAACCAAGAGTTTTGCAAAACTTGAATTGTTGTGTTTAAGGGTGTAGAATGTTAAGGAGAATAGGTAAGTTAGCTATGGCTCGCTTCCTACAGCCCCTTCTAATTTATTTCATAGGCTAATTAGGTGCTAGTCAGTAAAGTGGGTAAGGCTGGAATGGCGCACCTGCATTGAACCTTGCAAGAGCTACAGTTCCGCGGGAGGGGCTGTATTCTGTTTTGTGGGGGAGATGAAGGGATTTCGTAGGAGAGATAGATTGTATAGAGTTGCTTGGCCGTGGACGTGTAGGAGCATCTCGATGTAAACTAAATAGAGAAACTGTGAGCATAAGTGTTACTTGTCCACCACACGGGGGGGGGGGGGGTGTTAGCTAACTTACCTATTCTCCTTAACATTCTACACCCCTTAAACACAACAATTCAAGTTTTGCAAAACTCTTGGTTCCTTGCGCCTAACTCATGGGGTAGGTAGAAAATGGCAGAAAACACACAAAAATCTACTGTAACAGACAAAACCTTATCCAAAAACAACGTTTGTACAACTCCCTTCTGAAGACTGCATTCCCCAGTAGATGCCGCATTACCCAACAGTACCTGCGGAGCCATCCCAATTTACCTATCCAAATTTCCACAAACCCTGTCCCTCTGGTACAGGTTAGTGACATCGATTAAGTGATCCTTCAATCACATACTCATACATACTGTAAACCAAATATAAATCATTCATTCCAAACCTTGCAAGACCATGGCTTAAATGTTATCACACACATGTGTGATCCTCAACTAGACAGCGGGGAGGCACCATATGACAAAAATGGTGGGGGCTCTTCTGGTTGTGGTACTCGCAGTCCAAAACAAGTCACCTGACTTACGACTTCTT
>CM068963.1:85962225-85991442 GCA_035128595.1 Eptatretus atami | reverse complement strand
GAGTCCAGAGTGCGAGGGTGGAGTAGTGGGCAGAGACTAGAAGCAGGAGGCGAGGTCGAGGTCATGTGGGTGGAGACGAGAAGCAGGAATACACCGTGTGAAAACACCCACACACACCACACCACACCACCCAGACAGAGGAGCTTCTCCGTCTTTTATAGAGCCCGAAGCTCGGGGGAGGGGATCATGCGAAATTCGTTGTCATCGCCCGAATCGGGCGCTTTGATTGGCCCCGACCCCTCACGTGGTCCACCAGCTTGGGCCGGGTTTCGGGTTGACGTTGGTGCAGCAGATCCTCCACGGTGGCGCGGCAGCCTGCCCACCTTACAGCGAAAACGCACGTAACTCGCCGCACATGTCGGGTTTCGGGTAGATGTTGGTGCAGCAGGCAGATTTACCTCAGGAGTGATCGGAGGGGAGGGTACCGTGGGTTGTCGTGGAAGCTCAAAGCGACAGTCCAGCACCGAGCGCACATTGCGGATTTTGCCTCAGAAAAGAAAAGAAGGAGAGTGGGAATGAAATGGAGGGGATAATGATTTAATAACCCTAACTATTAGACCATCGCAACGCACTCCCCGCTGTCCTGCTAAACAAAAGGAAGGGGTCTATCTACACGTATATTAATGGCATAACTGTCTTGGGACACCTCTCTTTTGTATGCATGCGGTTCCAAGAACCACAACAATATATTATACACATATATATTTTAAAATATATATATATATACATTATACATACAAATACATACACATGTTTATATATATATATACATATATATTTATATATGTATGTATATCTATGGGCTGGGCTCCTTGCGATGGGCTGGTAAACGTGGTGCAGTGAAGAGCTTAGAATCAGACCAAGCAGCGTATCAAAACATGCCAGTTTGTGCCAACTCACACACTGATTTTAATTTTCTATCACTTGCTTTCCCAACATCTAATTCAGTCATGTTGAATGCACAAGAGCTCTCAACAATAAGCCCTTGTCCTTATTACGGCTGGCTTATTAACTCTAATCTCACACTTTCCTCTAAAGCACTCCAGGCATTCACCTGCACCTCTCCCTAAACCATGCACTCCATCCTCTAACCTCCTCTTCTTTCTCCCTTCCCCTTTCTTTTGTTGGGACCAATGTGAGCACACCGCCTTGAGTCGGATGAGCGATAAGCTGACCCTACCCCTCGACCTAATATTTTTCTTATCTTGATTCCCCCAAAATGATTGAGGCACCTGTGTGTGCAGGAATTGTGATAAGTTGACTAAGTGGGCTTATGCGCTCAGGGTAACAGCTTTCTTTTGTGACACTGTTTGCCTTGTAAGTACGTACCTTTGCTAATCCATATAAACTGCTTTCCAAACTGCCCGATTGTCCCTTTCCATTGCTTCGACATAGCGTGTAATTAGTGTCAGAGAGTTCCACCCCACCATTTCATTATGGTTAGACATTATCCAACGTTCAACTTACGGTATTATTCGGCCATTTTGATTGACAGCAGTGGAGCACTGGGAAGCACATTCCTTATCTGGGGTGATTAATTTTCTGGGGAGGTAAAGTGGGATTTGGACATTGAACCCTACCTAAATTAAGCATCTCAGATGACATCTGTGGTTGCTTAGGCCTGTCACATTTGCCACGGCGGCCGTGGGGTCTCCAAAATCTACGGCCACTAGCAATTATTACGGAGAGGCCGCAGTATTTCCACGGTCACACAATGTAGCAGTCACATATGTTTTTATTTTTCGGGTAGCCGCACGGAGTATTTAGAAATTGTGGAGACCGAAAACGTGGAGGTGCCGTACGGTCTTTGATTTTGATGTCGCACCGGTACCTTAGGGCGTCCCTGCGGGGCCATAAATTTCAAGGCAGACGCAAGGTAGCCTCAAGGTGCCCGCAAGGCGACCGCAGGGGGCCCTAAGGTGAACGTGCGGCCAGACGGACGGTAACGAGTGGTATATATACCAGTTCTTTTTTTACTGAAATAAAAATATAACAGTTCGGAATATACCAGTACGTGGTTCCCCAGAATCCGAATTGAATTCGTTCCAGGAGGCTGTTCGGATTGCAAAAAGTTCGATCCCAAACTATTTTCCCAATAAGAAATAATGGAGTGAATTCATCTGTTCCTGGACCCAAGAAAACCCACTTTCAAGACACTTTGAACTGAAATTCCCCAGTTTTAAGGTAAAATAAGATGAGTAAATGACCTTTGGTGGCGGCTATTGTATGTAAACTGGTACAATCACCACATCCAAAGGTCCACACAGGATCGTGCTCCGGCCTGGGTTCCGATCGCTCGCGCACTCTGCGAGCGCTGCCCCCAGGGCAGCTCATCAAACATGATGCCCCCAGAACCACAATCACTTTCATCAAACGCATCGGGCTGAGGTAATCATGGATATTCCAAATTACAACCGGTTTTTCTGTGAAATTAAATCCTTGCCCGACAGTCCATCACACCACGTGATCGGATTGCTTTTTGTGATGTTAATAAAACACAAGATGAGTAAAATAAAAAAACAGCACAAATCAAGGTGAAAACACGAGGTAAAGTAGCGATTGACACCCGAGAGATGCTTTCACGAGTACTTCCACCGACGAACTGGATGAACAAAGCGCGAAGATGCGGCTTGAAAACAGGTGGTTGACACGTTGAACAAACATGAACGCTTCGTTGTGGTTCGTTTTTTAAAATGTATTCGGTTTTTAGGGCAAAATTCATTTTCCATTGATAAGAGACTACGGCAGCTGCAGGAATAACGCAAGCCCACCGTACGCCCTACGTACGGTCGACGTGGAATACAAATACGTCACAACTACGGCATGTCGAATTGCTACGGCCAAAGTAGAAATGAAAAATAGTTATAACTCCGCGTTATAATTCCACGGTGACCCCTACGGCCTGTAAAAGATAACTAAATGGCGTAGGGCCACCCTGAGCTGCCAGAACTCTGCGGCCACCGCACGTTTCTGTCAATTCAGAGGGCGTGCGGCCGCCGTATCCTCGCCATAGAGCAAATGTGACTTAGGCCTTAGCAACCCATCATGCTGCTGAGTTATCTGCAGCTCATCAGAATCAGGACCATCGGACAGGAAATGGGTCTGAGAACTCCCCCTTGCGACCCCCGCTGAACCCATATCAATACCTTTTAGACATGTAGACCTTAAGAGCCCTTATATCTTTTCGCTCCCTTAGACCAGGGGTTCCCAACCGTTTTGGCTGCGCATTCCACTTTGGCGTTCTAGTGTTGTGGTGATGTACCACCAATCAATGAGTGGTTAGAAATTCATGAAAATTTGAAATGATTGATTAATTTATTTATTTTCAACCAGTCATTTGGAATGAAAAAGACTCAAAACACTCACCAAACTTAACAACACAGATAATGGGAAATTTTAACTTGTTTTTTTTGCGAACAAGATCATCAATGCGCAAGGCGATTGTTGTGGCAGCACATCTCAGATAATGTTCTGGGCTCCTCAGCCCCGATCTGTTTTGTTTTGATGCCAAACAACAATGAAAATGTCGACACACATAACCACATAGTTGGAAATAACAGCAGCTCTTGAAAGCAGGTTTTGTGACTCTTTCATAGGACTTCTACATGCAGAATGAAAATCTACACAAAGTCTTCTCATGGTACGCCTCCCACACGGTTTTATCGTGTTGGAGGTCGATCGGGTCCTCCTGCATTCCATTTCCTGCTGGTAATTCTTTTGGTGAGGCCCCAAATGAATTGCACAGGAAACAAAGGTCCTCCTCCTTGAGGTCGAGGAAGTATCCTTTTAATTCCACCTCCAGCTTGCCAAGATGCTCAGGCCAGAGACCTGAAGTTCTCAGAAGATGTACTATCCAGTTCCAGAATCTCTGACATAGTTGCAAACATGGTGAACATGCCAGCCTGAATGTTCCCTCTCCACAATCAAAGTTTCGCGACAAATGCTCTGAGTTTCGACATAAGTTTGCAAACCATAATCTCGGTCCCTTGAAGACTACGGTTGAACCCGTTGAGGGTGTCGAAGATGTCAACAAAATGGAGAATGAAGGAATGATCCTCCAGAATGGTAACAAAATCTTTACACTTGCCGCTACGATTGAAGAATTCCAGTAGCTCATCCCGCAGCTCGAAGATGCATTTTGTGACATTTGTCATTTTGTGACAAATAACACTTGAGGGTCACCAGTTTCCATGATATGGAAGAGGAGTATGCTGTGCTCAGCTCCGAAATCCTCACACAGCAATTTGAACAGCCGAGTACTGAGGGCACTTCATTTCCCATTGTTGATAATTTTGACCACCAATGACAGCATGCTTCCCAGCGCCTTTGGAGAACCTTGCATGACAGAGAAAATCAATGAATGATACAGTGCATACATACAGCATGTGGAGCCACTTCCTTGAAGCAAGCTTGAAAACCTGATTTCCGTTCCAACATCGCTGGCACACCGTCCGTGCTACAGCCTTTCCAGTCAGTCCATTTCAAGCTATGCCTGTTGAAAAATGAATCCACGGCATGGAAGATGTCATCGGCTTTGGTAGTGGTTTTCAACACAGCATTGAACAGGATTTTCTTCTTTCAAGCCCTCCTTTCCGACATACCGAACAAATACAAGAAACTGTGAACAATTCGCCACAGCTGTGGACTCATAAAGTTGTATGGTGAATCCAACTGGAGATTCGCGAATCTCACCGACGACCTGCTCCAAAATATTGAAAGAAATTTCTTTGATTCAGCACTGCACTGCGTTGTTGGAGAGCGAAATTTGGTTCAGTTTCTTTTCAGCCTCATTTCCAATGACAGAACCTACCATTTCTTTGGCCTCTGGTAGGATGAGATCTTCTCCAACAGTATGTGGATTCTTCTGCTTGGCAATCATGAGCATGGCCTCGTATGAAGCCTTCACTGCTGCGTTGGATTGCTGGTGAAAGATCCCACCTGAATCGAGTCGTTTCTTGAGGAATGTCTCTTTCCACTTGAAAAATTCAAGATCTCTCTTATTATCACTGGGGTGAGCTTTCTCCAGATGCTGGGAGAGAAGGCTTGGCTTCAATGAGTCGTTGCCGAGTGTCTTCAGGCAAAGCACACATCGCAGAACTTCAGTGTCGTTGAGAATTGAAATGAAACCAAGTTTCAAGTAATCCTCTGAATACCTGCATTTGGGCTTGCTCATGACACTCACAGCTGTGATCTGAAAGATGAAATGAGATAATATAATGAAATGAAATAACGGGAATAAATAAATAATACAAATAAATAAATAAATGCAATAACAGGGAAAAAGTGTCAACGTCACACAGAAAAATGAAGAAAAAAAAATTCTCTGTTACTGGACTCTCAACGGTAATGGTAATGCACGATATATATATATATATATATATATATATATATATATATATATATACATATATCTATATGTTATGCTCAAAAAATAAAAAAAAATAAACACATGCAAAAAAGCATCCACAAAAAAACAAACAATTACCTGTTAGCCTGGAAAAAAAACCCGCAGCACAATTACACACACAACCAATGTGCACACCAGCCAGAACACACCCACGCTAAGAATGAGGTTGCTAGATTTCCTGTACTGTATGATAGTGGCAGAAAACCATACAACACATCGAAAAATCTAACACACAACAAATTTGTCCACTACCATACATCGTGGGGAAATAGTGAGCGGTGGCAGAAGTCACTTCCTACCACAGAAAAAAGGCAAAAAAAAGCACACACACCAAGGTCATACAATCCCAGACATGGATTTCCCAGCTCTCCATGTACCACCTGAAAACTTGAAATGTACCACTGGTGATATATGTACCACCGGTTGGGAACCCCTACCTTAGACCCTTTAGAACCCCAAGAACATTTGAGATCCCCTCAGACTATTAAGCCCCTAAGTCTCTCGAAGACCTCTAATACCTTTTGGACACTTACGACCCTTTAGACCCATAAGACCATAAAGACCCTTAAGACCACAAACACCGTTTAGACCCTTTATAACCCTAAAACCCTCCAAGACCCTTAAAAGCCCAAATACCCTTTAGGATCCAAAGACCTTATTAAAACACTTATTCTCCGAAGACCCTATCCACCCCATTTGACCTTCTGCCTGAGGGACTTCTGCAATAACACTTGAGGGTCACCATTCATAATCAATAGGCCCCCCATTGGTGAAAAACATCAGTACCAAACTAAGAGGGTGCAAAATTCACTTAAGTAATTAATTTTCTCTTTCTTTTTTTTCGGATTCTGATCATCTTGATTAGTGGAAAAGTCCCACGTGGCAAAGAGACAATGATGTCCATGACAACAATTTCACCGCAATGTAATCAAATGGGATTTTTTTGTGTTTTTATTATTGCCAAGCCTCAGAAATTTTTCAATATATCAGATGGAAACTTACACAGTTTATTTGTACACATGCATTGTACATGTGTGTAAAATCTGGTCAAAATTAGTCAAAGGTCAAGGTCAATGCCATCCAAAACATGTAAAACACCTATTCGGGCAGCAATGAGAAAATGTATCAACCACATTTGTTATGCGCAACATTCAATCATGTAAATCATTTGATAGGTCAAGTTTTCCAAATTACCAAATTGCTGTTTCCATGACAACTATTGTTTATTTGGATTTTGCAGGTATCGTGCTCTACACATCTTTCTCGTTATTTGCGAAAATCAAAGTATTTTTTCAAGTACAGTTCTGTATATTGGTTGGGAGCGTGCGTTATTCTGTCTGTATGTCAATTGCCTAAGGCTAAGAGAGAGGTGCAGGCTAAGCAAGCAACCACAGGTCACAATTTTAAACCAATCTTCACGAAACTTCACCAAATGGTCGAGTTGGTCTTAAGTAAAAAGCCTATTGATTTTGAGGTCAAAAGTTAAACACAGGCCAAAGGTCAACAACTTAGGTGAGATTTCTAAAATTATCAATTTTCATCCGATTGACATGAAATTTGAAGAGGACCTGCCCATTTGGTCACCAAATTCAACCACCAATTATTTTTAAGGTCAGATTTGTTTTCGGAATTTCGCAAGTATATTACTCTGCATGACATCTTTCTTGTTTGTTTGTCTGTGAGCAGGATATCTCAAAAAGTTAGGGATGGATTCGGACGAAATTTGGTGGACAGGTTGGGTGTGTGACAAGGACAAAACGATTATGTCTGGATCCTGATCCGGCCTATAAGTGGGATACAAAATGTACACTGTTCACCCTGGCAGAGGTATTCGCTCTTCCGAATGCCGTTCTAATCTTTTTTTGTAACTCATCATTGTTATAATAAGCATTGTGGTGTGTAAACAGTTTTTTATTTTTCATATCTAGTCATTTTATTTCTTCCCTTGTCCAGTCAATAGTTCGAAGCCATATCCGTGGACTGGTATTGTCACTGTTGATGGTGGTTACTTTATTCCTTGAATTTACTTAGCTTTGGATTAACAAAAGTCAGCATTTTGTTTCACAAATGCTTTTTGTTCACACATATCGTATGATCACATTTCAAGTTGGGTACAGTAAAAATGTCCATTAAATTGTGTGAGCCTGAAGGTTGATGGCACGTTTTCATGATCAATTGCAGCATTGAAGGGTTGAGAGGAGAAAGTAAAAATGAAGGATGTTTGGCTCGAAGCTAGCAAACATCCATAATCCAAAAATGTGTTGTACAGTTGCAGACGAAAAATATATCAGGATGATGGAAACACGGGGTAAAGCTGACAATTGTTAAAGGACACAATGGAATACTAGTGTCGGTGAAGGCTAGTGTCTGTATGCATCGCTGGACAGGACAAACAATGGATGTTATCAACCAAAGGTTGATAAGAATATGCTTTCCGCCATGAGAAATGATGCCATTCGTCAGAGCAAAAGGGCTCCGACTAAAGGCTAACGCTTGAAACATCAGTAGCACCTGATACATACACAAGGAAATGCAAGGAATTTGGACACAGTAAGAGGCCATTTTGCCAATCGTTCCTGTGCTTTATCTCGACCCCATTAATTGAATCGATTCAGTTTATTTACTTAATTTCACTGGGTGGCGGTGGGGTGGGGGGGGTGCGTTTGAAGGAGAAGGAGGAGTTGGGCGGAGAACATTGGCGCCACCACAAGGACATCACCAGGAGGTATTGTTATTTTACTTTAAGGAAGCAGATGGTTGTTGCATGAGGGATGAACAAAAATCAACAGCATATTCACTTTTTGATGAGAACCTCTCAAAGACATCACAATCACTGAACATATATACAATCATCCATCAAAACCTAAACTATGGTCTTCCAATCATTCCAATATCTATATACCCCTATATCCCTAATGCTTCTGTCGTTATAGTTACCCATATAATTCCAGTTTAAACTTATCTTGTGGTTCTGCTGCTTCTAAGTTCCTTACTAATTCCAGTTTAAACTTTGTTTCCCACGATGGTAATTAACATTACTGTTATCAACGTTTAATTGATTAAATTCATTCTTATAGCACATTAATCTGAGTATTATTAAAACTCTATCCAGTACAGAGATGGTGTCTCCTAAAAAACACCCAATGGGGGGAGGAAAATTTATTTTTCCACCTGGCCTAGTTACCCCCTCCTGCACAGTGGTCTTGTGAAAAGGTTTCCTTGTTTCAGGACTAGGTGAAGGTTTTGCCAGTTTTTCCTCTTCTTTTTCTTTCTTAGTTCCTTACCTAGAGTGACTTTATGCCTTGTTTGGGGCGACTTCCATAAGAAAAATAAAAACTAGCATCAGCACTCCTGCCCAGAAGGCAGGAGCACCCATCTCAGGCCACCTTTGGTGAGCAATTTAAAGTTAAGTGGTGATATTTCCACAAAGTGATACTTTCTTCTGGAACACACTGCACACTTGAAAAAAAAAAAGAAAAAAGGATATACTGAAAGCATATCCAGCCTTGCTGGACCATACTGTAATGTTTTTGTGCTATAAAATGCAACAAAAATATAATTTTAAATAAAGTGATGTTTTCTGGGACACAATATACACCTGGAAGTTATTTTTGGGACATAGTCTAATTTTGGGACATATTTGGCTTTGCTGGTCAACACTGTCGTGGTTTTGTGCTATAAAATGCCAAAAAAAAAATATGTAAAATTTCCACAAAGTGATAAATGTTTTTTTCTGGGACACACTGTACACCT
The DNA here is from genome assembly GCA_035128595.1 of Eptatretus atami. Lineage (NCBI taxonomy): Eukaryota > Metazoa > Chordata > Myxini > Myxiniformes > Myxinidae > Eptatretus > Eptatretus atami. The sequence goes on along the minus strand of CM068963.1, from coordinate 85,982,282 downwards.
GAAAATTATTTTCGAGATATACTCTAACCATATTTTGTCCGACTGGATTACACTGTAAAGGTTTTTGTTATGAAAAATGCCAAGTGATTAATTTTGAAGTTTTTCTCATATATATTGTAATGGTTGTGAGTTGTGAGCCTAGCGAGGACAGTTGTGAACCCCTAGGATGATAAAGCACATTCATATAAGATTATAATTAAAGCTAGTTATGTTGGAGTATTCCTTTTAGCAATTATTTTTTTTTGTATCCATCGTCAAGTCTCGTGGAAGAGCTAGCACACTGAACGTATCAGGATGTAGCAGAGAAAAAACAGGAGGAAAAACACACATGCAGGGAGAAGGAAACCAAGGAAGAAAAACTGGAAAATTATGACGGATTTGGGTGGAGTTAACCCTTTGAACCCTGAGCTCCTTGGACTTTTGGTTCCCCCACCCTTGGCTCCCTGGAGTAAAATCCGACCACTCGGGAGCTTGGGTTTGTAGGGTTAATGAGGGTGGAAAAGATCATGGTTTTTGATTGGGGAAGACCTGAGATGGTGCTGAACAGCTGCTGTCTTGATGACCTGGGAGGAAGAATGAGATTGAAGAGGATGTGTAAGTTGATTCCACAGGTGGGGAAAGAGAGGAACAAATGAGTGGAGGTGCGCAGTGATCCTAGATTTAGGTAATTTTATCAGAAGAGCGTTGATGATGGACCATGTGAGCAAAACAAAGCAGGGAAAGAGCAGAGGGTGCAAAACCAGAAAGGAGGTGGTGGAAGACAGAGAGACCACCAACCCGTCTGTAATTAAGTTATATCGTGTTCATGGGGATAGATGTGCATTGCAAGTGTGAGTTAGACGAAGTGCATGTTCTTTCTTTCAATTTGACACTCTCATTTGGAGCTATTTCCCAGAAAACGTACAAAAACTCACATCACTGCATCCCCACATGCTTCCTTTAGTGGAGAATCTAGCGCAATTGACTCAAGTAAGGGAGGGGATGCAAAGGCTATGTGCCATTTCCCACCAAATGGAAGCCATCCATCAAATCTGACAGGTGAGCGCTAATCTCCTACCTCCCTCCCATTTCCCAGAAAAGATAGCCTGCAGAAGCCGCTCCACCAATCAGGCACCATTGCTGGGTTGAAAGACAGGACTCAACCAATGACCATCACAGTGGGTTTTGACCATCCTGGCAAGTCTGAGGAGCAGCGAAGCCGAGTTGTAAGAAAGGGAAGAATGAATAAATAGAGGAACGCATGCGGAATTCAGAGAGACACATAGGGAGACATTGGACAGACACATGGAGACACAGATAAATAATTCGGAAATGAACAACTTTTATCTCACCATGTCTCTTCCACACCTTACCCAAAGCTTTCCCTGATGCTTCTTCTTCACCTTTCGACTTTTCCGACTTTCATTTCATGACGTTCTTCACATATTTTTGATTCTTTCCATTTCTTTCTACCGTACTTTCTGCGGTTTTCACCCACACACTAACGCACACCGACGAGCCTGATGCGTCTTCATGTAACCCGGTTGTCACCATGCTGCCACGGACTCACTGCCTCACCACACAACACTACGCGAGATTCTCACCAGCCATGGAGTCTATGGCATTCGGCCAGAGAACATCGAGTGACCCCTGCGCAACCAGGGCACTGACAAAGTGGAGGAAGGAGACCAGGAAAGAGTGTGCAAGAGATAAACCCGAACCGTTGAGCAGTGGGCTATCACAGCTTCAGCCAGGGTCATACATAAATGTATGAGCCTGTACATTTATGAATATTGCTTGCCTTGCCTCTCTTGAATTCAAATTCCCTGTTTAAATTCCCCAACCACCATTTCTCCCATCAATTTTCTGCTTGTGTAATAAATTAATGAAAGAGTTGACATCATATCTTGACTTACACTGCTCGAGTTATATCTGAGATGGCGCTCCTGGGGCATTGGCCCGAGTGAATATTTGATCTGATAGACGATAGAGTGTGGCACTTAATCCTGGTTTGCTTGACCAATTAATAGCCATTAAACAGTCATATGCACGGTTACCCATCTACTTCATTCATCTCACAGGTACGGTAAACTGACCTTGAGTGCAAAGATCTGGACAGAGGTGAGTGGTGTAGACGGCGTCCATGGTATTTTGATAGACACGCTGGGATTTCGGAGTTATCCGAATGGTGGTCATTCATAAACATAAACATATATATATATATATATATATATATATATATTATATATATATAACCATAAACACATTAGCTGCAATACTTTAAGAGATACGCTGCAATAAAAAAAAAACTTCATATATTTTTATTGTTTTTCAATTCAAGGGTCTAGCCTGAGGGAGGAGCTTAATGACAAAAGGCAACATGTTTAAAGGTGAACAAAGGGTGTGTATGTGGAGGGAGGGGGAGGGAGGGATAGGGGAGATAGACATACACAAGGAGGAAAAGAGGAATAACACAAAAATGAGTAAGCAATGGCCCAAAGCCCAAAGAGGAATAAAACGGAAAAGGGCATGCTGTAGAAGAGATTGTGGAAGTGCATTGTTGAGCATAGGAGAGTGATGGGCAGCACGTTTGAAAGAAATGAAGTGAGGAGGATGAAACAATGGACACAGGGAGACGATTCCACAATAGGGCAAATAAAAGAACAAAAGAATGCAGGTGCGCAAGCAGCCAAGACTTGGGGAGGATGAGCAGGTAAGTTTTCTTTAGGAACGTGTGCAACCTATGGTGGCTAGATGAGGGCATGGGAGCAAGGCCAGACATCAGCTTGGAAAACATGTTTCCACCTGTAAGATAGCACTAGTCCCTGGGAATCTACCTCGTGCCTTGAGATTCCAAAGGTGAAGAAGGTCTTGTTTACACCTACCTCAAGAGGAGAAAGGTGGTAGCAGTAACACAGGCCTAGAGCTGGGAGCCATACTCCATGGAGCTCTCAATGAAAGCCTTGTATACCATGAGGAACATGGAATGACTCAAGTTTGCCTGAGCCCTACATTGACTACCCAGATGATGACTTAGCATATGATGCCATTTTGGAGCTAAGATCCTCCCATTAAATTTATGATAGATAGTGAGGTCAAGGACTTCCAGGGTCTGCACAACTTTTTCACTGGATGGCCAATTGTTGTGGAGAGACAGTGTGAGAGCATTCATCATGTTCCAAGTAGGTGACCAGAAGCTTATCTTGTCCATTTTAATTGAAAGAGAATCAGCAGCAGCTAGCCTTTCACAAGAGTGATGTATCGTTTGACACTGTAATCAGTACTGTAATCGGTGTAATCTGTAATCGGTGTAATGTAATTACTGACACTGTAATCGGTGCAGTCATCAGTAAAAGGTAAAGTTGGTTTTCAAGAGAATCAGACAGATCATTGATATAGATCAAGAATAATATAGGTCCTAAGATTCTGCCTTGTGGAACCCCACCCTGAAGGAAAAGATCATGCGAAAGGACACCATCAAGCATCACTGCTTTTTCGACTCTCAGAGGAAATCAGACAACCACTTGGGCAAGGGACCCTTAATAGTAGAGAAAGATAACTTAGCAATCAAGGCTGAATTACAGACAGAGACAAAGGCTTGAGCGATATCCAGAGAGATGGTCCTAACCTCTTTTGTGTATCAGGACATCCATCCAGGAGTGGAAAAACCAAGGTGAAGTTGATATGTGATCATAAAGTGATTGCCATGGGCAAGCCTCCCCCGGCACCCGCAATCCAATGATGGCCATATTCTTTTCGGACCGCGATGTGACCTTGACCTTCAACATTTTGGGATAGTGTAAATTAAGAAAATGTGGCCACATCTACAATTCAACATCATGAAAATTGAAGGAAAATTATTCAAGTTATGACCAAAAAGGTGTTTTTTGTTGATTAGGTCACAATCCGAAAAAGTAGGTCAAGGGCACGAATCAAATGTCAAGTGCACAACTTCAATGCAGGTACACTATTATGATGCAAGAACATCTTGAAAGGCCAAGTGGTCTTTGAAATTCTGAATTGGCAGAATTGAGGGATGACAAAAAAAAGGTGTTTTTTTTCTTCTTTTTTTCAGAATGCCATTTGGTCTTGATCTTTACCTAATAGGGGTATGATGCAAAAGAAGTGTAAATGTGCCTTGCTCTAGCCTATCTAGTTAGGGCAATTTTGTTTATATGGGACAAACCTTAGTCAAGTTATGGTGAAAAATGTTAAAATATCTATAATTAGGTAATGACCTGAAAATTAGGTCAAGGTAAAAAAAAATCAACCCTACTACGTACTTTATATTCCCATTATTGATGAAAAATTTCATTCCGAAAGTCTCAAGAGACAGCTCGGAAAAAAAACAAAAGTGGTGATTTCATATTCCGAGGGGTGTAAGAAACTCTGGGGTACCATTAAAAAGTGGGGGGCACTCATTGCATAAATAAACCCTACAACAGCCTTAAGCCTCCACCTTTCCTTTTGGGGGAGGCTTAAATATCAGGTTGAAAGCGAAAATGGTTGTTTGAGATTAGCGAGTTAAATAAACGAACGTGCCTGAGGATAGCCACAATCGTCATGTCATCATACATCTCCAAATCCAACACAGGGAAATGGGGACACCCATTCGTACCTGTCAAATGCAGACTGCCACAACTGTTGTGCCTGTGTCTTGTGGTCCACCTCAAGCTGATGGACCCAGTTGCTGTGGGGGTGACCTCAGGGCCATTTCCAGTTTGGCCCGGGGTTGATTCCTCCATGAACAGACACTTAATTTGAAGGCAATTTGTGCGGGTGTGTTGGCTGGCGACTTCTGAACATTCCCAAAAAGGGGAATGAAAATGAATAAATAAATAAAAAAGCCAATACAAAATGGCGATGCAGATGTCATCAAGACCGGTGTTTTGTGATATTGTCTTGTTGGTGACAAAGTCAAACCATTGGACTCCAAAGATGTGATGCTGGCACCTCATGTGGAAGCCCTGAAGCTTTTGCCCATCCTTAATGAGCAAAGTCCAGGTTTTGGACCCATACAGGAGCACTGGCAATATACAGGTGGTGGATATTCTGAGTTTTGTTGATAGACTAAGTCGTTTATTCCACCACACATGGTTCAGCTGACCAAAGCTTGACTAGGCGAGGCCCATACATTGGTGAATGTCAGGTGAGGAGTAGCCTGTGGAGTCTAGATCAGTACATCACATCCATGGTTCCTGAACTTCTCCATTGCTGCAACAGTGTGGTCCACAATGATGACTGGTGTCAGTAGTGGGCTACGGCCTATGCTCAGATCCTTTGTTTTTGGCCAAGAAATGTGCATTCCCATTTTCTTGGCCTCTTCCTTGAACCTCTGTAGTGACTTTGGCCATTGCCATTAGTCGGGCCTTCCTAGGAACAAGGCTACATCATCAGCATAGTCCAGATCCATGAAGAGTGCACTGCCGACAGTTATTCCAAGGTCTCGCTGACAAGAGCACAAGATCCAGTTGATGGCACAACAGAATAAAGCTGGAGCGAGGATGCAGGCTTGATGAACACCTGAAGTGGTGAGGAAATATCCGGAGATGTCACTTCCAGCACGTACCCTTGATGTGGTGCTCTCATACAGGTCCCAGATGAGATGGAGCAAAAATGAAGGTGTTCCAGCAACTTCCAGGGCCTTCCACAGAGCTCTCTGATCCACCAAGTCAAAGGCGGACTTGATGTCAATGTAAGCAACGTTAAGCAGTCTTGCAAATTCACGGTGGAGCTCCGCCAAAATCCTGAGGGTGAGCCCCGTATTCATGGTTGACCTTCCATTCATGAAGTCAGACTGCTGTGGGTGGCAGTGACAAGTGAGTAATGGTTCCAGGCGAGTTGGTAAAACATTACTAAACACCTTTCTAGGGACCCACGACAGTGTAATGGGTCGATAACTGCTACATTTATTTCTGGGTCCCTTACCTTTGTACAAGGAGATAATTAGGGTATCCCTTCACTCTTCAGAGACTCTTCCTGAGGCCTATACCTTATGGAGAAGTTCATGAAGGGCCAAGCTGATCAGAACCTCTGCGCACTTGAGTAGCTCCAGTGGAATGCTGTCTAACCCCACGACATGGCCATTCTGAAGCTTCCTGATGGCACGACATACCTTGACAGCAGAGAGAATAGCTGATTGTATGAAGAACCAGGTGGACTCTGGGTCATTTGGAGTGATCCGAGTGCCTGGAATTTGTTGCTCACGGCAATGTTGTAGTGGCCAGTGGTGCTAGTGTCATCCAGAAGCGATTCAGTGTCAAACCTCTTTGATGGCTGGCAATAGGCCTGAATTTTGATGTCTTCAGCAACTAAACAGTGGTCGGAGTTCACATAGGACTCTTCACCCCTGTATATGCAGTATAACGTGAAGATTGATGGGTCCCTCATCAGCATATAATCAATCTCCTTCCTAGTATGGCTGTCGTTGGATATCCACATTCAGCGGTGGATAAGTTTCCTTCTAAAAAAATGATCTCACAACTGCCAAGTTGGTGAAGGAACACATTTAGGCGACGGGTTGAATTATCATTTAGGGATTTTAGGAGACCGGAACCGTAGTTTCTCACAACACACTCGTATCCTATGCAGCCTATCCCGCTCGTGGCATCAAGGTCTCTCATAACAAGTCGTTGATCGTGGGGTGGAGTGGAGTGTATCAGCAGTTCTAGTTGGTTGGAGAAGTTGGCTTATCCTCAACAGAGGCTTCCTCGGTCGGTGCATAAACTACGATGATGGTGATGCATCTGTGTCTATGATGCAGCCGTACCTGCAGAATCCTGCTGGAGAATGTTTTCCATTGCACCAAGGAATGGTTAACCTTGTTATTAAGGAGCAATATCACTCCTTTTGTGCGGTTCCAGTATGACCACTCTTCATTTTCATAAATGCCAAGGTGAGCCAATGAAAAAAGCCAAGAATTCACAAGGTTTCGGAAAAGCGATGATAAGAGAAAACCTATACGCCAAGAAAACCTATAGAAAACCAAGACGCCAAGGTGAACAACGAATAGCCAAGATCTTGTGAAAAAAGCCAAGGAGTGGTCACACTGTGCGGTCCTTTTCACCTGAGTGGTGCATTATGTACTGGTCTACATGGCACTCTCCACCCATTTCCTGGGATGCGCACTTCTGTAATTCCAGCAATGTTAGTCTGGTAGCATGTCAACTCACGGGCCACAGCTTCCAGGTATCCGACCTTGGATAACATAAGAACATTACAGGTGGCAATAGGGAGAGAAGACCGCAAGTCCAGTTTTGACCCCGGTGTGGAACCCACAGTCAGCCTGGCACCAGCACAGAAGGGCATGAGGTGTCAGGCATCATTGAACCACGATAAGAGTTAACTTGTCATGATGTAGCACCACATGAAGGACCTAAAGAAGCAGGTATTTTAACCCAAGTGTTGCAGTTGTGGTTCATGATTGGTCAGATTGGGTGGTGCCCCATAATACTCCACCTCCTTGGGACAGGGGAGGCATGGAGTGAAGTATTGAGAGACCACTTCCGAAAAGTCAGTGCGCTTCTCCTGTTGTGTCTGTCAGATCGTTCGGCCATAGGAGGACCTCGTCTGCTTTGCTGGCGTTGTCATGGCTGCTGCCCCATGCCTTCACCAGGGTCTCATTTGCCGGTCATTTCAGAGTTCATGATAGGCCTTTTCAGCTACTCTAGCAGTTAAAGAGGACAAGCACCGACGTACGTCACCCAATAAGGCATTCTCCAACTTTGGCCGTTGTCTGCCCCTCCCATCCCACATCCACAACGTGGATGTGAGACTGAACTTTTGGGGGATTACTGGCCTCCAATATTTTGCTTACAATGGGCAGAGGGATGACAGGTCTCCAGTTGAGGGGATAATTTTTGGTGCCTTTCTTCTGGATAGGAGTGATGTTAGCAACTTTCTAAAATAGAGGAAGTTCCCCATCCAAGAAAGGTCTGTAAAAGAGTTAATGGAGATATACATACATACATACATACATACACAATATACATATAATATATACAATACATTCCATGGACTAATATAATATATATAATATACATATATATCTTCTTCTTTTCAGCTGCTCCCGTTAGGGTCACCACAGCGGATCATCCGTTATGATCCGCATAATGATTTGGACAGGTTTTACGCCGGATGACCTTCCTGACGCAACCCTGGTCGCCTCTTACGACACAGGGATATGGTACACCTATTCTAACCAGGGCATACACCAGGCCCAGTCACCTGGTACTCACTTCGCCGACCTCGGAAGGATGACAGGCTGAGTCAACCTCCTGGTGTGTATTAATTCAAGCGGCCAACGGGGCTTGAACTCAGGACCTTTTTGATCCCAAGCCGCTACCCTAACCACGACGCCAACACCAGGATATATATATATATATATACATATATAACATGGAATGAAGCACAGTTGCTGAGAATTATAATTCGATCATGATGATCCTCCAACTTTATTTTTTATAATCCACATCTAAAGATTATACCAAATGTCTTCTTCTCCGCAAATTGTAAAATAAATCAATTTCTTCCATGTAACACTCATTCATTGTAAAAAAAAAAAAAAAAAACATTAAATATGAATAAAGAATAATAAACTGATGTTTGTACTCATAACCATGCACTTCTTATATCCCAGCATGCAGCAATTTTACTCTCACAAAATAAAAACAACCTCTCACTAGTACAAGGATGGAGATACAGTAATTTATGAGTGGACTTTTATTAATATGTAAATGTAATACTTCTTAAATCTTCAAGATAACTGTATGAAACATAATTCAGTGAATAGCCACAGTCGATTTATGCATGACATATTAAGCATCAATTTATTTTTGGGATAAAGCAATTCTATTGAAAAAAACCAGAATCTTTGGCTCTGCCGTGAAGGTATCTTGGACGGCAGATAATGCACACTTTCCAATCCAAAGCGTGATCAGCATTTGAACAGGCAGTCAGGAATAAAAATTTCCTTGGCCAGGGCAGGTTACAATCCCAAAAATAAACACCTCGTTTAAAATTAATCTCCTTTGCATACAGCGAATGCCAGTTATGAATGTCGTAAATAATAATCTTGGGACCTGCCACTCAAAAGCACCCACAAAGGTTTGGATGGAATACGAGTCCATGTTGATATCGTGGCTGCAGTGTTGTAGTTGGGCCATAACCAGTATGGATTTCAGATGGAGAGGGTCATGACCTGATGCTTGGGAGACAGAGACCGTAATTTATTAGTTGTTATTATTGAACTAACGTTTCGTATTTATTCGTGTTAATTTTTTTTTTTGCATTATTGCATTGCTATGATTTGTAGTACACATTTTATCATGAAAGAAACGACACAATTGAAAAGGAACACGACGATACAATTTTAGTCTCAAGGAACTAAAATTGATGTCTTATTGATAACAGTTGAGATTTGAAACTTTCTTTCTGTCACTTTTCCATTAAGAAGCATCACTTCACTCTCTGAAAATTACCATATAGTGTTGATCGAGTTTCTCACGAATCTATGGTCCCTATTTTTGAAGACCCCAATATAGAAATGGCAGTAACTGTGACATCAGATCATGATCTTCACATGCCGTAGACTTACCTATGGAACAGGGTGAGAAATAATGAAAATCTGTGGTTTCAACAAGATGGAGCCACATCCCACACCTCTAATGAATGTCTTGCTTGGCTGAGGGGAAAAATCCGAATCATCTTATCAGTCACAAAACTTAGTTCCCATGCCACCCAGATCACCTGACTTGTCAACGCTGGATTATTTTTATGGGGACTAGTCAAATGGAGTGTTTCAGTTGAAACCAACCACAATTGCTGATTTTAAAGATGCAGTTTTTCATATTATCCTGTGAGTTAGGTAAGATACCTTTCAGAAAGTAATGTGTAACCTGTTGTTGCATATAAGAACAATATATAAAACAGAGGGGAGGTCATATTGAGCACTTGGCTTGAGTATCTAATTTGAGGATTGTACAAATATTTTCACATTAAAAATTATCTCATACAGTACCTTTCACTGGTGTCAAGTTAGGACTTTTTGTTTTACCTACCCTTTTTATGGCCCACCCGGAAGTACGTGCGTTTTGTCTTCTCCTTGCAGTTCAAGGACATCTGGATAGGAAGCATCCATATCTGGACAAATCCAAGAGAGCTAGCAGGTGCTACTGAGGGATGTGGCCTGGGCGAGGATGTTTTCTGCCGATAGCCTCACCTCCCTCATTAATTTGAACACAGCAATTCTGTGTACCATGTATTTGGGGTGGAATGGGGGCAAGAAATTTATTTGAAGACCTTGCTTGATTGACCACTTTTTCTGAACTGTTTATTTATTATTTTTTTTCATTTGATTCAAAACTCTATACGTTTTTCTGATTCTTTTGATATCATTATTTTTGTTTTGAGTCTAAACTTTTTTTTGCCCAAAATTATGTTCAAAAGTAGAACTTTGAAATTATGCCAATTTTCTCAAATGAGGAGGTCATGTGGAGCCAAAAAGTGCAATTTTATGGACTTGATGCCAGCTTCATGGTGCAGTATTTTCCCTCCGAAATATAATTTGGGATCAAATTTGAGGAGTCATAGACATCCCTATGTATCACCAGCCAACAGATTACGAAGGCCTTTATTATGTAGTAAAAATGTGAGTGATACCTACGTCAAATATATTACAACAAATTGTAAATTTCTCTAACTTTGAGCCTGAATATTACCGTAGCTGTCCGAGATAGACCTTCAAAAATCGGTGGACCCATAATATGGAGGGTAAGCTACTTTAGATGAAAGTTTGGTGCCCAGCACAAGAAAATCAAATGGGTAGGGGTTTGTCAATGAAAATGGTTCTGGGACTTATTGGGACTGGGTCTTGAGTTGGGTGGAGCTTGGTGGTACCTGTGGTGGGAAGGCTCTGTGTTATGTGCTTTGAGGAATTATGGACTAAGAACAGGCCTTTACCTATTTGGGGAATACTTGGAGATTAAAACAGCACAAAAAGGCATCCCAATATCCAATTTTAAGGTATTTTTTTTACTCACCCTGTTTCTCTGTCTGACAAACTCTCCCATCTCATTCCTAAACAAACCACTTGAAGACATTGTCACTCAAACTTCTGGGCCGAACCATCAGCCATGATCTTTCTTGGGCAGACAATATTTGCAAGATGGCCTCCAAAGCCAGCCGCTAACTGAGCATCCAACATCATGGAATGTCTTTCCTTGGCTAATCTGAACTTTTGACAACCTATAAGGCCTTCTTATGCAGCTTGATGGAGTACTGCTCTCCCATTTGGGCTGATGCCCTTGCCTCACACCTTACCCTTCTTGATGCTGTGGGAAGCAAGGCCCTCAAAATCATTGGGATTTACCTCAAAGTAGCTGAGTAACTCGGCCTATTACTCTCGCATTGCAGACAGATTGGTGGTCTCCTTATTTTACCAGCTCCTTTTTGGTGTTCCATCCTCTGACTTCTATTTTCTCTGTTCCTCCCAGGAATCTGAAGGATGCACATGGTCTGCCAGTTAACCCTCTTATTCATAAAATCCCCAAATCCATGCTCACTGCTCACTTCCACTCATTTATTCCTCTTTTCTCTCGTCTTTGGGACCAACTTCCCCACTCTGTCCAGTCCCATTCTTCCCTTCAGGGTTTCAAGAGAGTTATGCACCACGACCTCAGGTCCTCTGCCAGTAGTGTCCGTATTCATGATCTCTTCTACCCCAAATGACCCCATTCCCAAGCACTCCCTTTTCCAAGTTAATGTGATCCTCCTCCCCTCCCCTCCTTTTTTGTTTGTTAGTTGTGAGTTGGTTTGGTCCTTTTATGTTTCATCCTAGCTTTCCCCGTCCTATTATTGTGTTTCAGCTTGTGGGCAGCTTATTCTCCTCCATGTGTCCTTCTCCCCTCCTCTTGATCGCACTCTCACTTCAACTCTGCTTTTGGTGTTTTCCCCATTACATTCTGCTCAGGCTCTTCCACAAGCCTTGAAGATGTACAAATATATATATATATATATGTATATATATGTATATATATATATGCATATATACACACACACAAAGCCATTTCATTTTCATTTCCCATCAGACTCGTCACACTTCACAAAAGCCTATTGAGATCGATCTTGGAAGTGTGCAGTAATATTTTGGTATCCCCATTGCCAAAATCTGTGAGTATCAAATTTGATCGGTTGAGATGACGTAAAATGCCATTATATTTTGTCCAAGTACTGCTAAACGAAAGGTTTTTAAAATGCCAATTAGGCAACTTGTGTTCTACAGTGTTCAAGTATATAAATCAATTGAAATAAAAGAAAGATTTTAAAGATTGTAGAAAGAAAAACTTTTCAGAAGTTTACCACCATTGATGCAGCATCTTTTTCACCACCTTATTTGACATGTTACATTAGTTATCTGGACTTGTTTGTGTCCTTTATGACATCCTCAAAAACAGTAAGTTTCCTGCTTGGAATGATTTTCAATTTTGTTTGACTGTCAGACAGGCAGACAGAGTAAAATAAATTATCTTGCAATCGGGACTAATTCAGAGCCAATGTACTGCTAAATTACAGGTTCATTTTCTGATTTGTGTTCAAAATATAACATTTAATTGAAATCAAGTTGTTCCTTCATCATAAACTGACGTTTGTGGATAGAGAGGCAGACAGACAGATAAAGTGACCCAAATGCTTAACTCCGCTTTTCGCTTCACACACGGGGGGCGGGGGGTAATTAACTACTTTGAGGACACACTGTTGAGCTGGGGCCATTGTCACCCACGTGATGGACAGTTCGTTGTTTGATACTGTCCATCCATGCCCATCAGGGGATGGGGGGTTGATCATGGGTTGTATTGATCACCAACATATCGCAGCTTGCTCACGAGGCATGCCAAGTGTGTTGATTCAAAGCATCCTTCAAAGCATCCTTTGCTCACATATGTTGCAAGGCAGAAGACATTATTTGCTTCTGTTAAAGTGATGACCATTTACCACACCATTGATGGACCCCTCAGCTATGACCTCTGATTCAATCAGAATATACTTTATACTGGCATCAGCGAATCACTTTCCTATTAGAGCAAGAAAGGCCATGCAGGTATGAAATTCCAGTAGCCTTACAATGAATCAATCGGTTAGGACCTCATCTTTCCATCTGATCTGCTGGACCTCAGAATAAAATGCCTGATAAATAACAAGCACCACATGTGACAAATCCAATTGATCGGCTGTCTCTCAACTTTTGTTCAGGATTTCTTTCACAGTTGACATTTTCGTTGGCAGGGATTAAATTACTGGCAGGTAATGATTGGGAGATTTCTTTAACGTCTCGACCTCTTGGAATGGAGCGAAATTCAGTCCACCCAAGAATTGAGGTGAATGTTTCACCGATTATGTTTGCTATAGCATATGCCTCCTCGATGGCAAGGGCTTTCTTTAAAGTCTTGCCATGGCAGTCGTCATGAAAGTAGAATCATTAGCTTCATGAGAAATGTGGAGAGGTCCCTGCCTGTTTGAAGATGATACTCTTCAATCTGACCAAAATAAGGTTTCTAAGACTGGGCGTCCTTCTTTAGCAATTCCCTTCTAGACAGAAAATCAGACTCTGCAATACGAGCTTGAATCATGTTACTTTTGGTATGGTAGGTCGTACCTCGCCCGGATAGGGCCTCTTCCCCAAAATCAATATTGTCCAAACAAGAATAGTGAGCATGTTCTGAGCAAATCCCTGGGGAATGCTATTCTGTCCTTCCAAGAGAATAGGTTCTGCCAAATTAGACTTGAAGTCAATGATCTCATCTACTGATGCACAATGACCTAGAAAGCCCTAGATTATTTGAACAAGATTCGGTGATGTGATGGTTGGAGAATCAGCTCTGAGTCGGAGGTTGGCAGTTGTAACCCATCGCTGGCTAAGTCATATCAGACATTAAAATGGTACTTGCTACTTCCTTGCCTGATGTTCACCATTTCAAGAGGATAGATAGAGCACAAACAAACAATCATAAGTTGGCAACCAATGCACAGGCTTTGATGGTCCAATGGCTTCCTCCTGAATTGAAGGTCTTTGCAAGGGAACTCATGTTATATTATATTGTACACAGATAATTCCCAATGCCATATCCAGGTGATGCATGACGTCATCGCCGGGAGCCGAAGGACGGGAGTACTGAGTTTTCGCTTTGTTTGTTTGTTTGTTTGTTACTTGGCAATATATATATATTGCATTTTTATTGACAAGTATGTTGATCGCTCTGTTTGTTGTGTTTGTGTTTTGGTGTGTTGTGGTGTGTGGTGTGTGTGTGTGTGTGTCTGTCCGCTCGCCTCCAACCCAAACGCTCAACCTATCATCCTGAAATTTTCAGAGATTAATAGCTCCCACACTGTGACGGTCCCTTATTGAAGTTTCGTATAATTTAGTCGACTGAAAGGTCAACGTAGGCCAAGAGGCTAATTTGAGCAAAGTTTTCTAAAATCCTCAGATTTCATCCGATTGACTTGAAATTTGAACAGGATTTACATTTCAGGTCAGTGAATTCAACCACCTATTACTTTTGAGTTTATCATAGGTCAAAAGGTCAACATAGGCCATAAGATCAACCCAAAATAGGCCAAATTTTAATTTATTTCTAAAATTGTCAATTTTCATTCGATTGCTTGAAATGAAGACCATTTGCAAATGAGGTCGGTGAATTCAACTACTATTAATTTGAGATCAACTTAGGCCAAAAGGCCAATTTAGGCCAAATTGGGCCAGATTTTCTAAAATCCTCAATTTTCATCCAATTGACTTGAAATCTGAAGACCATGTGCATATGACGTCGCTCAACTCAACCATCTATTCATTTTGAGGTCAACATAGACCAAAAGGTCAACATAGGCCAAATTTCTAAAATCCTCAATTTTCATCGGATTGACTTAAAATTTGAAGAGCATTTGCATATCAGGTCACCAAAAGCAACCACTTATTAATTTTGAGGTAAACATCGGCCAAAATGTCAAAATAAGCCAAAAGGCCAATTTGGGCCAAATTTTCTAAAATCCTCAATTTTCATCCAATTGACTTGAAATTCTGAAGATCATTTTAATGTCAGGTCGCTGAATTCAACTACCAATTAATTTTAAGGTTAAAAGGTCAACACAGGCCTACTTTCTAAAATTGATAGGTAGCGCCAAAAACTAAATATATTACG
This sequence comes from Eptatretus atami, assembly GCA_035128595.1. Lineage (NCBI taxonomy): Eukaryota > Metazoa > Chordata > Myxini > Myxiniformes > Myxinidae > Eptatretus > Eptatretus atami. Next base: position 85,967,112 of record CM068963.1, on the reverse strand, counting down.
ATATCTCAAAAAGTTGTGGACAAGTTATGACAAAACAAGGTGGATGAGTTGAATAGGTGACAAGAACAAGCGGATTGGATTTTGGTTCGGATCCAGCTCATCAGTGGGATACAAAGCGTGAACTGTTACACCTGGAAGAGGTATGCTCTCTACCAAGTGCCATTCTACTTTGTGCTGTGTCCAAGTTGTCACTCCATGAGTGATTTTCATTTTCTTGTTTGTTTGTCCGGGTGATATCCCAGCTATCCTTTGACCTCGGAAAGCTGAAAATTTGGGGACAAAAGTGAAGATGTGCTTTGGCGAAAACGGTATCTTTTATTTTTTGCTTAATCAATTAATTTATTAATTATGTAATTATTGTCGATTTAATCATTACTTATTTTATTTCTTATCCTGGCAATATCTCAGGCACCTTTTGAGCTCAGAAGCTGATTTGGACAGGACAGTGACCAAGTGATTTGGCTATAAAGACTATTTTTGATTTTATTGATTTCAATTATTTTCTTTCTTGCTTGTCCAGATGATATCTCAGCCATCCTAGCTGAAATTTGGGGATAAAAGTGAAGATGTGCTTTGGCAAAAAGGTTATTTTTTCATTAATCAATTAATTGATTAATTATTTAATTATCACCGATTTATTCATGACATTTATTTTATTTCTCATCCTGGCAATATCTCAGGTTTATTTTGAGCTCGGAAGCTGATATTTGGACATGAGAGTGGGTCACACTTCACAAAGCCTATTGAGATCGATCTGGAAGTGTGCAGTAATATTTGGTATCCCCATTGCCAAAATCTGTGAGTATCAAATTTGATCGGTTGAGATGACGTAAAATGCCTATTATTTTGTCCAAGTACTGCTAAACAAAGGTTTTTAAAATGCCAATTAGGCAACTTGTGTTCTACAGTGTTCAAGTATATAAATCAATTGAAATAAAAGAAAGATTTTAAAGATTGTAGAAAGAAAAACTTTTCAGAAGTTTACCACCATTGATGCAGCATCTTTTCACCACCTTATTTGACATGTTACATTAGTTATCTGGACTTTTTGTGTCCTTTATGACATCCTCAAAAACAGTAAGTTTCCTGCTTGGAATGATTTTCAATTTTGTTTGACTGTCAGACAGGCAGACAGAGTAAAATAAATTATCTTGCAATCGGACTAATTCAGAGCCAATGTACTGCTAATTACAGGTTCATTTTCTGATTTGTGTTCAAAATATAACATTTAATTGAAATCAAGTTGTTCTTCATCATAAACTGACGTTTGTGATAGAGAGGCAGACAGACAGATAAAGTGACCCAAATGCTTAACTCCGCTTTTCGCTTCACACACGGGGGGCGGGGGGTAATTAACTACTTTGAGGACACACTGTTGAGCTGGGCCATTGTCACCCACGTGATGGACAGTTCGTTGTTTGATACTGTCCATCCATGCCCATCAGGGGATGGGGGGTTGATCATGGGTTGTATTGATCACCAACATATCGCAGCTTGCTCACGAGGCATGCCAAGTGTGTTGATTCAAAGCATCCTTCAAAGCATCCTTTGCTCACATATGTTGCAAGGCAGAAGACATTATTTGCTTCTGTTAAAGTGATGACCATTTACCACACCATTGATGGACCCCTCAGCTATGACCTCTGATTCAATCAGAATATACTTTATACTGGCATCAGCGAATCACTTTCCTATTAGAGCAAGAAAGGCCATGCAGGTATGAAATTCCAGTAGCCTTACAATGAATCAATCGGTTAGACCTCATCTTTCCATCTGATCTGCTGACCTCAGAATAAATGCCTGATAAATAACAAGCACCACATGTGACAAATCCAATTGATCGCTGTCTCTCAACTTTTGTTCAGGATTTCTTTCACAGTTGACATTTTCGTTGGCAGGGATTAAATTACTGGCAGGTAATGATTGGGAGATTTCTTTAACGTCTCGACCTCTTGGAATGGAGCGAAATTCAGTCCACCCAAGAATTGAGGTGAATGTTTCACCGATTATGTTTTGCTATAGCATATGCCTCCTCGATGGCAAGGGCTTTCTTTAAAGTCTTGCCATGGCAGTCGTCATGAAAGTAGAATCATTAGCTTCATGAGAAATGTGGAGAGGTCCCTGCCTGTTTGAAGATGATACTCTTCATCTGACCAAATAAGGTTTCTAAGACTGGGCGTCCTTCTTTGCAATTCCCTTCTAGACAGAAAATCAGACTCTGCAATACGAGCTTGAATCATGTTACTTTTGGTATGGTAGGTCGTACCTCGCCCGGATAGGGCCTCTTCCCCAAAATCAATATTGTCCAAACAAGAATAGTGAGCATGTTCTGAGCAAATCCCTGGGGATGCTATTCTGTCCTTCCAGAGAATAGGTTCTGCCAAATTAGACTTGAAGTCAATGATCTCATCTACTGATGCACAATGACCTAGAAAGCCCTAATTATTTGAACAAGATTCGGTGATGTGATGGTTGGAGAATCAGCTCTGAGTCGGAGGTTGGCAGTTGTAACCCATCGCTGGCTAAGTCATATCAGACATTAAAATGGTACTTGCTACTTCCTTGCCTGATGTCACCATTTCAAGAGGATAGATAGAGCACAAACAAACAATCATAAGTTGGCAACCAATGCACAGGCTTTGATGGTCCAATGGCTTCCTCCTGAATTGAAGGTCTTTGCAAGGGAACTCATGTTATATTATATTGTACACAGATAATTCCCAATGCCATATCCAGGTGATGCATGACGTCATCGCCGGGAGCCGAAGGACGGGAGTACTGAGTTTTCGCTTTGTTTGTTTTGTTGTTACTTGGCAATATATATATATATATATATATATATATATATATATATTATATATATATATATTATATATTGCATTTTTATTGACAAGTATGTTGATCGCCTCTGTTGTGTGTTTGTGTTTGTGTGTGTGTGTGTGTGTGTGTGTGTGTGTGTCTGTCCGCTCGCCTCCAACCCAAACCGCTCAACCTATCATCCTGAAATTTTCAGAGATTAATAGCTCCCACACTGTGACGGTCCCTATTGAAGTTTCGTATAATTTAGTCGACTGAAAAGGTCAACGTAGGCCAAGAGGCTAATTTGAGCAAAGTTTCTAAAATCCTCAGATTTCATCCGATTGACTTGAAATTTGAACAGGATTTACATTTCAGGTCAGTGAATTCAACCACCTATTACTTTTGAGGTTACATAGGTCAAAAGGTCAACATAGGCCATAAGATCAACCCAAAATAGGCCAAATTTTAAAATTATTTCTAAAATTGTCAATTTTCATTCGATTGACTTGAAATTTGAAGACCATTTGCAAATGAGGTCGGTGAATTCAACTACCTATTAATTTTGAGATCAACTTAGGCCAAAAGGCCAATTTAGGCCAAATTGGGCCAGATTTTCTAAAATCCTCAATTTTCATCCAATTGACTTGAAATCTGAAGACCATGTGCATATGACGTCGCTCAACTCAACCATCTATTCATTTTGAGGTCAACATAGACCAAGTCAACATAGGCCAAATTTCTAAAATCCTCAATTTTCATCGGATTGACTTAAAATTTGAAGAGCATTTGCATATCAGGTCACCAAAAGCAACCACTTATTAATTTTGAGGTAAACATCGGCCAAAATGTCAAAATAAGCCAAAAGGCCAATTTGGGCCAAATTTTCTAAAATCCTCAATTTTCATCCAATTGACTTGAAATTTGAAGATCATTTTAATGTCAGGTCGCTGAATTCAACTACCAATTAATTTTAAGGTTAAAAGGTCAACACAGGCCTACTTTCTAAAATTGATAGGTAGCGCCAAAAACTAAATATATTACGATATCTCAAAAAGTTGTGGACAAGTTATGACAAACAAGGTGGATGAGTTGAATAGGTGACAAGAACAAGCGGATTGGATTTTGGTTCGGATCCAGCTCATCAGTGGGATACAAAGCGTGAACTGTTACACCTGGAAGAGGTATGCTCTCTACCAAGTGCCATTCTACTTTGTGCTGTTTTGCCAAGTTGTCACTCCATGAGTGATTTTTCATTTTCTTGTTTGTTTGTCCGGTGATATCCCAGCTATCCTTTGACCTCGGAAGCTGAAATTTGGGACAAAGTGAAGATGTGCTTTGGCGAAAACGGTATCTTTTATTTTTTGCTTAATCAATTAATTTATTAATTATGTAATTATTGTCGATTATCATTACTTATTTTATTTCTTATCCTGGCAATATCTCAGGCACCTTTTGAGCTCAGAAGCTGATATTGGACAGGACGTGACCAAGTGATTTGGCTATAAAGACTATTTTTGATTTATTGATTGATCAATTATTTTCTTTCTTGCTTGTCCAGATGATATCTCAGCCATCCTAGCTGAAATTTGGGGATAAAAGTGAAGATGTGCTTTGGCAAAAAGGTTATTTTTTCATTAATCAATTAATTGATTAATTATTTAATTATCACCGATTTATTCATGACATTTATTTTATTTCTCATCCTGGCAATATCTCAGGTTTATTTTGAGCTCGGAAGCTGATATTTGGACATGAGAGTGACCAAGTGATTTGGCTATAAAGGGTATTTTTGATTTATTGATTAATCAATTAATCGATTAATTATTCATTTTTCGATTAATTACTTAATTTTCAAAAAGTTACAGATTTGGATGAAACAGTGGTGGTTTAGGTATGCTATTCGGCAATTGATTGAGAAATAAATTATGTTATGATTATTTATTTATTTTAATTATGCAATTAATCAATTAATTATGTACACCACTCCCTCCAAATTCCAACTCCATCTGCTGCAAGGTGGCATTGCCGGGCGCCCCAGCGATGTCACGCTGGAGGATTTGATATTATTTACAGTAATATTGCAGGGCG
>CM068963.1:85941172-85955322 GCA_035128595.1 Eptatretus atami | reverse complement strand
ACAGATTATGGTCCCAATGGATGGATGGATGGAAGGTTTCCATTAGCGGGAACAATCATCTCGGTGGCAGACAGATGGTTGCTCTTTGCGGATTATGTGGTTTTACCGTGTGAGACGTAATCCGTGGCGATGCTCACCGTAACAGTCAGGATCTTTTACAACATCCTGGTGTGTCTGATGTGTATATAGGGTGTCCCAAAAAATATACAACTTTTAAAATGCTTCGTTTGATCCTAAAAAAGCAGTAATTTTGTCACTATGCTTCATTTCTTGTTGCAGAGATCCTGAAGTTTATTTTGATTCCAAGCAAGCACCAGAAAAATGCCAAGACTGACCGTACAACAACGGACGAAAATTGTTGAACTTTGGCACCAGACGAAAAGTGTCATACAGGTGCAACGTCTTTACTCGAGACATTTCGGTATCCACTTGCGCATGCACCAAACTTTCGGACAACAAAGTGCACCATCGCAAAGTTTACCAATGCGGGAACCATCTGTGACCTTCACAAGGTTCACAGTGGTCGGAAGAGGACAGGTCGTAGTGAAGAAAATGTGGAAATGGAGAGACAGGCGGTCGTTCAGAGTCCAAAAAATCGATTGACGACTTTCTGCCGAGACAAACATTCATAAGAGTACCGTTCAGAGGATCCTTCGCCAAGACATTCATGCTTTCCATACAAAATTCAAATGGAACGGTGCTTACTGATCAACAGAAATGCAAACGACTAGACTTTGCAAATTGGTTCTCAGGAAATTTGGAGGAAGATGCAGACTTCCTCAAAAAACTTCACATGACGGACGAATGCCATGCTCACTTGTCCGGGGAAGTAAACAAGCAACACTTTCGGTACTGGGGAACTGAAAATCCTGATAATGCATCAACTGAACTGGTGCCTCGATCTGTTCTCAAAGTCACCATGTGGATGGCGTTGGTTGGTATGGGATAATTGGTCCATACTTCTTTGAAGATGACCAGGGACACACTTGCACGGTAAACCAGAGGAACTATCGAAATGATTCAGGAATTCTATCTGCCTGAGCTACGTACTCAGGCCCGTAGGAGAAACAACCTGATCCAGATGAGAACCCAGTGGTTCCAGCAGGATGGGGCACGCCCCATACAGCCAGGGAAACAAGGCGTTTTCTCAACCAACATTTTGAGGGCCGCTTTATCTCCCTCTACGAAGACGTTGAGTGGCCCACGTATTCCCCTGACCTTACTCCTCCAGAATTCTTCTTGTGGGGTATCTCAAGGACAGGATCTATGGAAACCCTAGGCCTAAGACTCTTGATCAGCTGAAGGAAAACATCCACTGAGAAATCCAGAACATTCCTCAGGAAAGTTTCCCAAAGTGATGGAGAACATGACAACGCATTTGCAGGCAGTGATCGGACAACGTGGAGCCTACGTCGAACATGTGGTCTAAAAGAAAACGACCTTTCTATACAAAATTTAAATTTTGGTGGCAATTTTGACATTGGTACAATAAACTTCAACCTTTCAGCTTTCTATTCAGCTATATATCTTTTAAAAATATATGTTATCACCATCCTCTTTGCAGATGAAAAGTTGTATATTTTTTTGGGACACCCTGTATATGTATGTATGTATATATGTATAGTCGTGTATATATATATATATATATACAAAATATATGTATGTATATTTTGCAAGCTGATGGACGTCGAAGCCGGTACACCAGAAAAATTTACAGAATCATCGGACAGTATCCATAAATGAAAATATAAATAAATGGGGGAAAAAATGAATTTTTTTTTTTTAAAGTGCAGGTGAATGACCCGAGACAACGGGGAAGCATCGTAATTTTTGTGCTAACTGGCATCGAAGCCGATACACTAGCAAAAATCACAGAACCATCGAAAAGCATCTGTAAATGAAAATAGAAATAAATTTAAAAATATATGAAAATAAATAAATGAAAAATCAAATGCAGGTGAGCGACCCGAGACAATGGGGAAGCACGATTCATATCCTTACACAATGTGTAAACACATCCCACTCGTTTATGTATGTGTGTACACACACACACACACACACACACACACACACACACACACACACACACACACACACTCCTGAAGTCCTTGTGCAAATTTGAACTTTTATAACTTTGATGTTCACGTGATAAACAAACTATAAATGGCATATGAAAGCATAATTCATCAAGTTTTGTTGATGTTGTAATTAATGTTGTTGTTATTGCTGTTGTTGAATCCACAATTCCCCATTTTTTTTTTGACAATTGAGATTTTCTGATGAGGCAACTTCTACATCAGTGGTCAAGTCAACCACGACAATTATCACATTTAGAGACGGAAAAACAACAGGAACCCTGGCAACAAGAAACTCACCAAAAATCAATGTCTGGTGTTCTCTCAGGGAGTTACCCATCATTGGTTCTTTTTTTGGGGGGGGGGAAGAAGCAACAATGAATGGTGAATGTTACTTTACAATGTTGCAGAATTATTATTTTTTTGTTCCAGAATATACGAAGATTAAATCTTTCACATATCACCTTGTACCAGCTAGACTAGGCTCCCGACCACTGTGGTTCAAATGTGTGACAGTACTTGAATGATGTCTTCCCAGAGAAGTGGATCGGTAGACGTTTACCAATTGCTTGGAAACCTCGTTCGCCTGACCTATCCCCATTGAACTACATTCTACATGGCCATGTAAAACTGTTATTTACTCATCAAAACCACATTCTTTGGATGAAACGAGAGCTACAATCACAGATGCAATTCATGGAATTACTCAGCAGCACCTGGAGAATGTTTTCAACAAGTTGAAAAATAGTATTGAACGATGTATTACAAAAGATGGCGGTTATGTTGAAGCCTAAGATTCTTAACTGTATTTTGAAAATTCTTAATGGATTATGCTTTCATGCACCATTTATACTTTGTTTCTACCATGTGTGCAGTACATCCAAAGTTATGAAAGTCAAAAGTTGTGCAAGGACTTTATGGACACCCTGTGCAGTATATCGTACAAGAATGAGAACTTATAACCTGGAACATGACAGAAAAGCATTAATAGATAATTAAACTGAAAAAGTAACCTTTCTCTTGCAATCAAACTGTGATAGGCTTCAAGCTGTGACGACCAGATGTGGATGTTATGGAGCCTGAATTTGTTTGTTTGTTTTCATTTAATGTTCATTTCCATCATTGTTTCATCACTCTCCCCACAAGCTGTGATATTTCCTGTGAATTTGCAGTCTTGTTTTATGTCCAGTGTAGAAAAAAACCAAAAATTACAAAATATATATATTTTTTAAGAGTAAATAATGAACCATTCTGGAAATCAAAGATACACACAGCAAAAAAAACATATTTAAAAAAATGGAAGCAGTGATTGAAGCAAAAAAAAAGTCGATGGAAGTTAAAAAACGATGCATGCAAATTGAAACTCCTTGCAATGTAGCCTTTTAATGATAATCCAGATGGGAGTTGTTGAGCAACAATGCATTGTTTTTCTGCAGCCATATGAATGAAAATGCCACAGGATCCTCATTGCTGATTTCAACTAAATTTCATTTCAATTTCCTTTACCTACGTACCTCAAGGTCAATGAGTAAACCTTGAAGACCATTTTTGAAAATTAGTACAATTTAATTCTCATCATATTCTAATATGCTCCACTGTGTTATTCACATTCATCAACTCATTTCCGGTTTGGGGATCATTATCACTTCTGGTTTTTGGGGATCGGTGCATCGTGGATGGCTGGGTGCGAGCTCTCCTTCAGTTCTTCCAAAGCTATAGTCGGGTCAACATACCACCTGACCCACAACAAATTGCAACAAAAGGTTTTCAGTGGTTTTCATTCCTACTGGATATACTGATCAACAGAAAAAAGTCTACCAAAATTTCATCCGGAAATGGGTTAAAACAGTCATTTTCAAATGGCCCACCGGGCTTTGAAATAACTAAAACAGCTATAACTTCTTCAATAATTTGTGATAAAAACATAATTGTTGGTCTGGTCCATGGTTTTAATGGATCAGCAATCCACTGGTGTCAATAAAATTTAGATCTGATCAGTATTTAACATGAAATCCAAGATGGCGGCAAAATTCAAGAGTGAAAAAATCAAAAATTTTCCATCTGAACCAAAATCACTGAACACCTGGTGCCACTGAAACATTTATTTGTGAACATTACATAATGGCAGTTTAGGTTACAATTTCAGTCCTCATCACTGTCCTCTAGTTCCTCAGAGGCTTGATTTAGTGGATGTCACAAAACGTCACTTGGCATGATCCACGTGCAGACGTACACGGAAGCCCATTCTTTCTGCAGCTGCAACGGGGTGTGTCACAAGCGGTGGTGCAGTTGCAGTGTATCATCTTCAGAAGAGTGTCTGGTGCAGCATTCATGGCAGTCATGATAAGTACAAATCGATTGTCTTCAAGTCCCCAGCCCCAGTCCAGAGGATCGAGGTCACCCTTCATCCCCATCCAAACCATACCTGGTAGTACACTCGGACAATGAAACTTGGGTGGCAGATTCCGTTGGGGAGACGTTCAGGTGTAACAAAGACAGCAGCAGCGACCTTCTTTGTAATATCTTGTAACCATGGCTGCCAGAGAACTTGTGCTCTCCCCACCAAATATAACGGCCATCGCTTGGCTGCCAAGTTTCTTATTTCCGTTGAGCTGACCCTTCAGAAGTGAATGTATATCTGCACACAACTGGAGCCTTGATCATCTTCCACGAGTTTCTGAAAGACTATTTTTCCCCAATGCCATACACACGAGATGTTTGAATCACATCCTGTGAAGCGCGGCAGGAATAATAGTTGAGTGCACAACTTATTCCCAAAGATGCTTCATCCGATTGATGTCATATTACTTTCAGATGCTTCTTGACTGGTTGTCTGATCTGAAATATAGTGGTTTTCCATCTGGTATACAGTAATGACAAAAAGCATCAACAAATCTGTGTCCTCCCCGATTAGTGTGGTGGAATGCAGAATGTGCTGTTTACGGCTGTCTTGGCAATGTCCACATCAGCGTCCCCTTCTGCCTGAATAACTCGCAGCCACTTTCTTCAGCTGATCACCTAATAGGTGATCAGCTGTTGCTCATTACTGCCAACAGATAGAATTCATCTCTCTTTCCGTCAAATTCAGTTTCTCCGCGTGTGAAATTCACCAGTCGGATAGCTGTTGCTTGTCCCGTCTCTGCTGGGTGTTATCCTTTATCGAAGGGCCTGCACCATAGCCATCAAAGACAACAGTTGCTGTCCCATATGTTTGTTGTGAAGTCCGCATATGCTCGGCTATTTTGCCATATTACTCCCTTCTTCCACTTGAGCTTGTCAGCAAGGATCCACCATCAAGAACCACCTTTCAGTCTTAAGTTGCTGAAGTTGTGGTTCAGGTACTCCTTCACATCAACCTCTCGATTGACGCTCACATGGTACCTTGGATTGACGGCTTGAGCGAGTTGAGGTTTGTCGGCCTTCCTCAAGATCTTGTTGTCCTCAAAAGGGAGGAGGTATGGACTGAGCTCAAAACTCATCACGTCCTCAAATGACAAAATCACCTATCGGGATACCACCAGGAATCGCTGAATAGCACACTGGAGTCGATGGTTCTGTGAGGAGCAACCTGGAGAGCATAGAATTTCCAGGGTCTTTGCCTTTCTCTGCCTCTTGATGGAGAAGGAAAACACAGGTTGTCCAATCATTCTCTCGATATTTTGTTCCCAACAGCTTCATATTCATGCACGTTGATGTCTTCGCTTGCACGATACCATTTATGATATTTCTCAATGTAGATCAGAAAGGTGAAAATGCATTCAGCTTTGCTTATCTTCGAGAGGTCGAATGCATGTCTTTCAATTCTGGCACCAGTTGCTCTTTTTTGCTGTTCGCTTGTCGTATGTGAGATCATTGAAGTCCTGCATGCGACGTTGACCTCAGATGTTATGGGGCTGACATTGTCCACAATGCTAGGTTCCTCTGTCATCTTACTGCATGAGTCAAGCCACCGGTGCTCTTTAGTGATCTCATGAGTGTTGTTCGATGACTAGATCACAGCTGAGCCTGCCCAAAACTGTTTGTTCGCCGGATCACATGGAAGCCATTTTGAAAACTTCTCATACACATCTGGGTGTTGCTCTCCAGTTCACTCATTTCTTGTACATAGAGATAAGCGGACTTCTGGTAGTTGTAGTGTCAGCTGCTGCAAATATGGCAAGGCATCAGCAACAGCTTGCAAGTGATCCTTCCAAGACCCAGTGCGATCTGCCTTGATCATTGCCCGAGCTAGTATGAGCATTTTTCTGATAACCCAGCCAGGCTTACTCGTTTTTGATTGTGCAGCAAGTTCAGATTTCTTTTTCAAGTTCATCAGTGATCTTCACAATTGCAGCTATCTTCAAGGCTTCAGAGAGAGGTCACCCGTTAGCAAGACGAATAACATTTTCTCAATCTCTTCTACTTGGAGCATGAACTCAGGATTTTCCTCCACTACAGATGCCACAATAATTCGATGTAGACACTTGCTCACCAGTAGATGGCCTCGGAATGCCCTCTGAACAGATTTTCCGGACATCATATGAACTACAGCATTTTCACCGTACACCAGTTACAGGATGTTTTTCAGTCCTGTTCCCCATCAACGTGCCTATTGCTCCAAGCAGATTCATGAACGTGTGAAATGTTACCCAAGCCCTAGCACGCATCCCTTCAAATGGCTATTCTCTGGTGCAGCACTGATTATCTCGGCAGCTTTCCAGTACAGCGGTTGATCACACGTGATCACAGGAGGGACATGGTGTCTGATGGCCATGTTGGACAGGAAGTTCTGATGTTGCTGATCCATTAAAACCATGGACCAGAACCAACAATTATGTTTTTATCACAATTATTGAGTTATAGCTGTTTTAGTTATTTCAAAGCCCGGTGGCGGCCATCTTGAAAATGACTGTTTTAACCCATTTCCGGATGTCAGATTTTGGTAGACTTTTTTCTCTTTGATCAGTATATCCAGTAGGAATGAAAACTGAGAAACCTTTTGTTGCAATTTGTTGTGGGTTTGGTGGTTGTTTGTCATAAATTGACCCGACTACTAAGTTTCCCGGATCACTTACTTAGTTTTGCTGTTTCGTTTTAGTTTCTGTTTTGTTATTCGTGTTTTTCGTCAACTTTTATGTCCCCAATCATGTCCTGTTGTGTTGAATCATTTGGTTCGTCTCTCAATCTCAGTGTGATAGTCGGGTGTACGTGCCCTCCATCTTCTTCCTCGTTCTCGCTTCCTTGTTCTAGTTGTTGCTTCTGGACTGTCAGGTTAGTCTCTTTTGCCTCTGCCCTCAAAAAATTAAAGCAAAATGGATCTCCTCCTTCACCCACCAGCAAATATAATATAATATAAACAAATTACCAATAACAACTGTGAGGATGTCACTTCCTGTAGTTCGCAAGAGGGTAAGCTCGACCAGAACAAAACAAGTGTTTTTTGTTTGTTGTTTTGCATATTTTGTTGTGATTTGTGCCAGGGCTGTGGAACTGTAATTATAAAGCCGTATTTGTGTTCATAACAGTTTTAGCGTGTATTTATGTTAGTTTATTGAAAGAAGCAGGGGAAGGCCTCGTGTTAAATTTAGCGTTAAGTCAGTTGGGGCCTTGGGAGTATGGGGGTGAAAAAGGGTATAAATGGAGAGCAAGGGAGAAAGGAAGAGGAGTTCGTAAAATGTGAGAGTTGCTCAATGTGGGTTACATCACCAATATGGGAAGCAGAGGGTTTTTTTTGAGGTGACCTCACTTCGGTGATTGCAGTAAGTGTGAAGAAATAGCCCACTTGAGGATGGTTATTACTAGCTTGGAGGAACGCATAAATAATTTGCAGAAAGTAAGAGGTGAAAGAACGAAACGATTGTATCTTATTTGGGAAACTATGACTATATAGCATGTCATAGAACTGTTTGGTGGCATTTTCGGCTCAACAATGTGCTTGAAGACCTTCGGCATACCTTTGAGTGTATAGTGACAGAACAAGAAAGTATCTGTTCACATCCAAAGAGGATGATTTTGTTTGTTGCAGAAGGTTTAAAAATGAGTCAATGTCAACCATAAGTGATTAAAAGACCAGAATTTGCACATGTAAAGTGGAAGGTACAAGCAAATTTAGAGTGCAGGATGTTTTTTTTTCTTTTTCTTTAATCCACCATAAACAGTTTCTACCAATGTACTGCAGCTTCTGATCTTTGAATAACATACAACTCACAAAATGGTTGGCTGAGTATAAGTGTAACTCAGAAAGAAGGGATCGGTGCAGCCCGCGAGAGAATGATTGCATTATGAGGCCTTATCTACAGTAGAGGATGAGCAAGGATGGTCTGTCGAGTTTCTTGCAGTTGAATTTAGAGGTTTGGCTTTGTCTCACATTAATTGGTTACATTCCTGAAGGGTGTGGTCTTTATAGAAACAGTATTTTAAAAGTACAGTACTTGCATGAAGAATTAACTTTCTGGTGAAGGCGAATGTCAGTCGGACAGATAGAACACGTCAGCTCATATTATTACAAAAAGATACAACTCTAATGATTACTCTCGCTAAAGGAGAGGAGATTGCATTAAGGTACATTTGTCTGATGTCTGTCTGTCTGTTGCAAAATTGAAGATTTTTCAAATATATTGGTCAGTCTATTTTGTTATTCTGTCTATCTGTTTGTTATCTGTCTGTTTGTCTGTTTATCACCTATAGGTCACAAATTTTAACCAATCTTCACGAAACTTCACCACTTGGTGGAGTTTGTCAAAAGGAAGAACCATATAGTTTTTGAGGTCAAAAGGTCAACAACTAAAGTGGTGTTTCTAAAATCCTCAATTTTCATCCGATTGACTTAAAATTTGAAGAGGGTTTATATTTCAGGTCACTAAATTCAACCAGAGAATTATTTTTGAGGTCGACAGAGACCAAAAGGTCAACATAGGCCCAAGGTCAACAACTAAGGCGGTATTTCTAAAATCCTCAATTTTTATCCGATTGACTTGAAATTTGAAGAGGATTTGCCTATTAGGTCACTGAATTCAACCACCAATTATTTTTGAGGTCATTATAAGCCAAAAGGCCAACATAGGCCGAATTTCTAAAGTTATCAATTTTCATCCCATTAACTTGAAATTTGAAGAGGAGTTGCATATTTGGCCATTGAATTCAACCATCAATTATTTTTGAGGTCAAATTTGTTTTACGGATTTAGCAAGTCTCGTGCTCTGCACAATCTCTTCTCCTTGTTTGTTTGTTTGCTGGCACAGAACTTTCGTGTTTTTCTCCGCAACCGCTTGGCGGATTGAGACAAAATTTTCACCACAGTTGCGCAACTACTCATGTAGAATGTTATAATCATAAATATGATATCATAGGTCACGTGGTTTGGCAGCCTTGTTGGAAAAATGGAAATAAAACTGCCATGATCTTTCTTAGAAAAGCCACATCTCCAAGCTGGCCTCCAAAGCCAGTCGCCGACTGGGCATCCTCCATCATTCAAAGTCCTTCCTTGGCACACCTGAGCTCCTGACTACATACGAAGCTTCCGTCTGCAGCCTGATTGCTCTGCTCTCCCTTCTGGCCTGGTGCTCCAGCCTCTCACCTTTCTCGGCTTCACGTTGTGGAAACCAAGGCATTTAGGGTCATTGGTATCTCCCCCATGATGAGATATCTCCCACGATGAGGCTGAGTCTTTGGCTCTCTCACTCTCTCACCACAGGCGGGTCGGTGGTCTTTCTGTCTTCTACTGTCTCCTCTCCGGCCTCGCCTCCTCTGTCTGAGATATGTCCCTCCCATATTTCCGCAGGGCGCCCAAGGTCCACCAGCAACCCCCTTCTGGGAAAACTACCAAAATCAAGAATCATTGCTCACATTCACTCTTTCATTCGTCTTTTTCCCCTGCCTTTCAAACAAACTCCCACACATACTTCAATCCCACTCTTCCCTTCAAGTCTTAAAAACAGCTGTTCACCACCATCTCTTATCTTCCACCATCCAAAACCATGATCTTTTCTCCCCCCGTTAATCCACCACAAAACCCACCTCCTTCAAATTCCCTGCTTTCCTTCCTGAAAGTCCCTGTAGTGTCCATCTTCTTTACCCTGTGTACCCCACCCCATCCCTCACCCTTCCACAGATCTCCTAATATCTCTGTTCCCCACTGTTTTGTCCTTCCCTCTCCCATCCCTCTTGTCTCCTGCTTCCGTTGTACTTTCTGTGTTCACTCTTATAGGAGCCTCGAGATTGTATACAAAAAATTTTTAATTTAAAAAAAACAAAAAAAACAATGACATCATTTATTTAATTATTTTGAGTCCAGTGATGTGACTTACAACTGTCACTCAAATAGGTTTTATGTTGTCAAACTGTAAAGGGAGCTTGACAACATACAAATCAACAGCAAAGAACCAGTAATTGTGTGAATTCATACTTTCGCGTAAAAAGGCACGTGAGGGCAAGGCTCAGGTCTGAGAGTTCTAAAAGTGTAGTATTCATCCCAGACAATACAGGAAATGTGTGCCAGGTGTTGTTCGGTATATCCTCACAGATGAGAGTAGGAGCGGGGAGCACAGAAGGAGGTTGTGTTGTGGGGCTTGTGTCATGTGCCTATGATAGATGGTGAGACCCATATTTTCATCATTGGTTCACTCTGTGCATGGAATTACAGGAGATATAGTTTGTTGTGTGTTCAGGTTTGGTATTCATGTGGTGAGTATGATTCATGCAGCCACCTCTGTGGGCATGGGGCAGTTTGTGTGTGTGGCTACCTTGTGTAGGTACTATCCCTAAGGCTCAGCAAAACACATACCATCACAACATAGGGCAAGGTATCAAATATTTGTTCAAATATCATTATTACCAGCAATAGCAATGGTGAAGCACAGAATAATTTGTGACTTGCTTTTGTAGCCCAGAAGGTATATATTTTGTGTGATCTCGTTCATTAATTTTTGCATCCAGAAGACATATTGAATTTATTTTATGGACTTTGCTTCATGTATTTGCTGAGTGAGATTATACAGGGTGGACCATAAAAAAGGGCTACATTTGATTATGTTGAGATTTTCTTTGTGTTATGCTTGTGAATAACTTTCAAATTTCCTGAGAGTGCCTGTGACACAAAGTTTCTTTTTTGCCAGTTTAAAAAATAATGGGGCAATTTAACATCGAGCGGCACATCTTATTTATGAAACGTACATTTAAACGGTCACCTAAGTATCTGTGATATCAGATCGTTTTCTTCACATGCTGAAGACACACTTATGGAACAGGTCAAGAAATAATGAAAACTTGTGGTTTCTACAATATGGAGCCACATTCCACACCTCTAATGAATGTCTCACTTGGCTGAGGGAAAAAACATCCTAATCTTATCAGTCACATAACTTAATTATCGTGCCCCCCCCCCCACCCCTCTATTCCCAGCAGCAAATTTTCTGTTCACTCAACTGATAGGCCAATCTTTTTTTTGCATGTTTACATTGCTAGGCAGGAGAGCTAGTGGTGGACTATTGCAAAATGTATACAAATTAAATCAATATACATGATGTTGTGCTATGTTTTATTGCATAGTAAACGTTAATGTTTGAAAACGTTATTTCTGACCTTTAATGTCAGTCTTATTAATCACCGATTGTATATTCCACGATAGTTTGTCAAATATCATCATGTGACAGCTGACAATCATTCATTTTCTACACTGGTGAAGGCTGTTGCATTTTACAACAGCTGTTGCATGCTAACTTCTTTACTCTTCCCAAATGCAAGATTGAACAACAATTTCATGAGAATAAGCTCAGTTTTCATTCCTCATTGATAAATCTCAAAGGTGACTGGATCTGCAATTTAGATTTTCTCTTTCCAAAATAAACTTTTCTTTTACTCTCCAGTAATTCCGGCATCGTCATTTCACAATTGCTTATGGCATTTTCTTTTTTTTGTAGGACCGTTCATGGCAAGTTGATTATAAGTTAAATTATCACATTGCCTGTAGCGTGAATGTATCACCCCCCTCCCCCCCCCCCCCCCCGACAGTGACACACACACACACACACACACACACACATTTTTCTTACACATGCAATTCTGACAACTCTTCAACAAAAAAGCCTCAGCCTTCAAAAAAGTCATTAATCCTCTCCCCACAGTCATGCCTTCAAAGTCCTCAACCCCCACCCATCCAAAGCCTCAACCTCTCCTTTCTAGCTGTCGCATCTTTACTCTCACCGTCCTCCCACTCCCACTCATAAAAGCAAACGGCATTCCCATGTCGAAACAGTGGAATAGTTAATACATTCTGCTCCAGTATCATGTGTCACCCACTTCACAGAAACCCATCACAGTTGCCTGTTCAACTCACCATTTTAAAAGAAGATAGTCAGAAAGAATTACTAAGGACCTGCAGAACCTCACTATTTCAGTAAAAGCTCTGTTTGAGAGAAAGGGTTCTAAAGGGTAAATTCTAAAGTTCTAAAGGGTTCCTAAATTGGCAGCGATAGTTTTAGAAATTCAGGTGGAGTCAGGTGAACTGTCCAACCAATGGGTGGAACTCGCATGCACAGATGGCCAGACGCACACACAGCTTCTTTTATAGTATAGATTAATAGCAAGCTCGCTTACATGATTAAAAATACATTCAAAACCTATTTCCTGATTTATTCCTTTTTTTATGTATATTAGTCACATCATTTTAATTTTTTGCAAGAGGAAGGTGTGATTCAGAGGAGCAAAGTAAAATCCCTCGATGGGTAAATGAAGCTATTCAAGAAAGCGAAATGTTACTCAAATGAATTTTCAAGATAAAATTCAACTTTTTCACACTGGTTTGTTTAGTGTACGTTTATTGATGGAGTTTGAAAGTTCAACACATTTGTCGCATGATTATTATATATGTCTCAATTATTTGAGTAGTAGTCTTTTTCTGAAGATTAAGAAGCCATTGGAACGTTGTAGAACAAGCGTGTAACAAGTTCATACCTGTAAAGTTTTGGCCCATTGTGAATGGTGCTGCTTGATTGCATTGGCAGGGAGCCTGAAGCAATCACGGCAATGCGAATTACATCATGTCATCCTTCACACAGCTGCTGGCTTCCACTAAGTGCATGGAGCAGTTTCAGCAAGTCTTCTCTGTGTTGACCTGTCCTGTGGTTGCTCAAGCTGTGACAAATTCCAAATCATGTCACAACTGTCCTGACAAGTTTCTAATCCCAGTATTCTGCAGTGGCAATGTTCATACAAATAAAATACCAAACAGTTTTGTACAGAAAATAACACTGTGTGTTGGGTTTGTGTGTCTGGCATATTTTATCACTGAATTGACATGACAGATGTCTCACTTGAAGAATGGTAGCCAATATGGCTTTTAAAAAAGCTGGCATTTTAAAATAGGAATCACATCACGATTTTTACTTTTACAAGCCTCTTAATCATAAAAACAGATTTAATTTAGCAAGCATTTGACATGGTCAGAATTTGGACACATGCTAGTTGGGTTGGAAAAATCATCAACAGAAACAATGGGTGAGTAATCCTGTGTTTATATTTACATTAGCATACATCCAACCAAAGGTACAAATTTCATGTAAAGTTTAATGTTGTTTCACTCATTATCTCTACTACATACTCCCTCATAAGACAGCCTGCTCAATTCCTAAGCGGAATCCATTCCATGCTGATGATGGCCAATAAACAATAAGCCAGAAAAAAAGTTTGATTTATGCTGCAGTTATTTTATTGTTTCTGCACAATATCAAGGCTCATGAAAGAGCAAGCAAGGTGATGGAGGCTATGAACTGATAGGACAAGGTAACAATTCTTGGACAGAATAAGCAAGTGAATGAATGAACAGAAACAGAGGGGAGAGGGAGAAGAGAAAGAGGAGAGAATGAAGCATTGCAACCTCCAAATAAGATGGGTGGGTTAAAAGGGGCTATTGGGGGTAATAAAGATTATGGGTAAGAGTAAGGACAGAGGATGCAGGAGAGCAGCTGACAAAGTGGGTGGTTCTGTATATTTCACAGACATATACAGTGCTTATAGAAAGTCTACACCCTCTTTAAAAATTTTCACCTTTTGTTGCCTTATAGCCTGGAATTAAATTGCATTAAATCAGACTTTTTCCAC
>CM068963.1:85923587-85938319 GCA_035128595.1 Eptatretus atami | reverse complement strand
CCTCTAGCCGAGGAAGCCATGAACGCCTGCACAAGGTAAGTGCGTTGTTGTTTCAAACCCTTCCCAGAGCTCCTCCACAGCTTTTAAGGGGAACACGAGGAACATGAACGTGCTCGGGAAGCTGAACATATGAAGGAGGAAATTCGAATGAAGATTGAATTGGCAAGAATACAGTTAGAGATTGAAGCAGCTACATGTGGTCGCACTACACCTGACACTGGTGATGTAAAAGTAATGGCGAACAAGCCGAAACTCCCCACATTTGATGAGAAACTCGATGAGCTGGATACGTACCTTGAGAGATTTGAGCATTTCGCTGCGAGTCAACATTGGAACAGAGCAGTGGTGTAGTCTACGTGATAGGCAGGTATACGCCGTATACCCACTAAGAAAGCACCAGGATTTCCGTATACCCACTTAAAACTGCGCAAAGATACGTAACGATATAGTTTTGTGACAGAACTTTTAGTTCATTGATTTTGTTCCAAAATACCGGGTAGAGTATAACTGCAATAAAATAAGCCTTGCAGGGGAAGCCATCTACTTCATTCATCTCCATTCATAAATTCACCCCCCCCCCCTCCCACTCCAGTGCGGTGCTGTTACAAAGCGTGATACGCGGTGGCTCACTGGCTGTGACACGTGACCTAGACCTGACCTCACGCTCACGCACCTACCAACGATGAACACGTGTTTGACAGTAGCTGGCGTTGCAAGTTTTTAATTAGCTAACATTATGAAAAGAAAGCAAACTACACTTTTTGAGTGTTTTTTGTAAGCCTGGCCCTGAAGTTACTGCCGCTTCGGATGACACTACAGAAACTACAGAAAAGGAGAAGCCTGATGCGAACGCTACACCTGGTAAGTGAAAGTCGCATACAAATTAGTTAATCTCTATAAATAGAGGGGTGGGGGGGGGGATTGGCCAATTATTATTGATCTATCCTAAGGCGAGCTCAGGGAGGACAGAAAACTACCTGAACATTTTGAGGTATGTTTGGACGTTTTCGGAATTTGTATCGTCATTTTATGAGTGTTTAAAGAAATCGCGGCTTCGCGCCCGGAGCGTCACGCCTAAGATAGTTGTAGGCCGCAACGGTTCGGGCCCCTTTAGCGACCAAAATGGCTTCTTCCACCTTTATAACTGATATCGCCGGATGCCTGACGTTATTACCTGCACGATGATGTGTGTGTTGAATTTGTGTGACTTTGGGTTGTCGAGTTAGAGCGAATAAAGGACTTCGCGCCGCGCTGGCCTATTCGATTAACGTTAGGCCTTACGGCTGTGATGTAGTTTCACTCTACCGGCTCTCACGAACGAACGGAAAGATATTTGGAATTCTGTTTTCAGATTTCGCAGTCGGTAGCCATTGGCTAAATCCCAACGTAGAAAACCAGGTGAAAATCGGAGGATTTTTGGTATTTTGGCGACTAAAGCAGCTTTGGGTACTTTGAGAACAGGAAATAAAATGCGCTGATTAATTCCCTTAAGCGCGGTTAATGTAAATAATTTTTCATCGGTACTTGGAGGTAGGTGAGGTATAGACCTACGAAACGAGGGGTATCATTCGGTTGTCGACTTGTGATGATTAAATTACAGTAAAAAACGATTGTTGGCGGGCCGCGTACATTTTGGCGCCTCGCCATCGAAGGGAACGAAAAATTTTCAATCTGTTTTCGGATTTATCAGTATCTATAGGGTGGTAATGAGATTACCTCGAAAATCCGATTAAAAACGGCTTATGTTTCGCAGTTTAGCCGCGGCTTGCATTTCGTACTGGGAAAAATAACATTCCGGAAGGAATTCTTTCCACCATCATCCGAATAATTTTTCCGTCGGCACGAGGACATAGAGGATGGATAGACTGACAAATAAGGAGTTCTACTAAGCTCTGTGACTTATAATGATTAAATTAGAGATTTTAAAGGCAGCGGTGGAAAAATATGCAAATTCACTCCAACGGCTCTGACGAACGAACGTAAAGTTATTTTTGAATTCTGTTTTCGGATTATACAGTATGTATATAATATATAATATATATATATATATGTTTCAGGTCCAGGCAATAATATTGTCAGTTAGCTGTGAACCATTGATTGCGCCATGACCATGACTATTAGGCCTAGTGTGCTATTGCCTTCCCTTGAGTTTGGCTTAGGCCTATGCCTCATCCTCATAGTGCTATTGTTCACACCATAGCTCATTATTTTAAAAAAAAAAAATCTTCATCCAATTTAGTGCTTAACTTCAATGCTGAAGACTCGTGCACTTGAACCTGGTGATTACATGCAAACTAGCCGCACAAAGCTCTCTTGGAAGTGTCAACATTGGGGGTTCTGACACCTGATGCATTCAGACTATTCCAGTCTCGTACTGTTTTAATTCGTATCCTCCAGCAATGCAAAATCACTGGGGATCACTAAACGGTAGAAAATCAGTCCAAAGTGTTTAAATCTTCCCAGCTGTAAATGTCATTAGCTGTTATAGTCTGTGTTGGTAATAATTTGTTGATAACACATACCCATTCTTGTGGAATGCTCTCAGTTGTGTGTGGATGCATGTAGTGTATGTGATGGTGCTTATGGGGTGTCGCTCCGGCACAGATGTGGCGAAGGCGGGGAGGGATTCGGGGATCATCACAGTATACTCACTACAAAAACCTAGACTACACACTGGAACAGAGAGGACTGGGCAGTTAGTCTCAACCCCTTCTGACAGGCAAAGCACTCCAGGTTATACCGGTATGCCCTCAGAGAATGCTCACGATGATGATCGTTGAAAGTGGCCTTGTTAAAGAGGTATGAACTTAGAGGAGGGATATCACCAGAGGTTCAGAAAAATTAAACCTGACGAAGGTGAAACTGCATTTTGGTTCAGACACGTTTGAGACGGTGCTTTACACAATGAACTTTGACGCAAAGTGCGAATGCAGCTTTGAGGCATAAACTGACTTGTTGGTTCGTAAACAGTTCCTCAAGTGTGTTCTACAGAGATGGCTCTGTTCATACATGAGAGGGGCCTGAGAACACTCAAGCAATGAAAACCATGGCTGAGCAGTATATTGAAGCACTGGTGGGTGCATTACTGGGCGGACAGTCAAGATTCTAGAAGGAGGACGTTAAAATGAAACCAAGGTCAGACAGTTTTCTGCACAAGACTGACCCATCTCAGCCTACAAAGCCCAAACTCACTAGAAGCATGAAGGAATGCTATATTGCAACAAGAAAGGCACAATGATGGCCGAATGTCGATTGAGGAAGGCAGCTCAGATGAGGCCACAACAGAAGGCAGCCATTGCAGTGCATGACTTGCAGAGGAAGATGTTATGTGCAGAGCAGAGCTGAAAGCGCAGTCTACATCAGCTGTGCAAAAGTGTCCTGAAGAGATCTGGGTGAACAAAAGGAGGATTTCAGTCAACACCTATGGTCTTCAGCAGTTGTGAGAAAACACGCTGGCATCGCCAATGGCAACATCACGTGGATGAAGGCTCTATGGGTTCACAGAAAGTGACAGTACTCAAGACTCAGGATGTACTCGTGCAGCTGTGAAGAAAGACTGATGACTACAAGGCAGATGACTGACAAGGTCTACTCCTGCAAGCTGATTGATTGTACATTGCATCATGATCCAGTTGCAAAGATCCACGTGGACACACTGCACTACATAGGAGAGGTGGAGGTCATATGCATGGAGGACCATTTGTGATCTTGTGATCAGTAATATACTGGGAGCATGAAAGGTCAAGGATCCAGACAAACTGGATTCTACAGTTGGCACAAGCAGTATTGACCAAGGCACAGACCAACCACAACAAGGACAACATCAACCATTGAAGGTGTCACAATCTGACATTCCAAAGTGACTGTGCAAAGCTCGACCAAGCTCAGAAGGAAGATGTCTCACTTCAAAAGTTGTGGAAGGAGGTGCAGGATACCAGAATCATCGGACGTGGAACAAGAGCAAGTACAGGCTTGAAGTCCACAAAGGTGTCTTGCACCGTATCTACACAACTGTCACACCCGAGATGAAGAAAATCATCGTTCCACCCAAGTATCGGGAGGCCATGATTAAATTGGCACATGAATCAATGTTTGGAGGTCATCTTCGAGTGAAGAAGAGAACTGACAGAATAACGAGCAACTTCCATTGGTCAGGAATAACGAGTGACGTCAGCAGATTCTGCAAGTCCTGCGACATTTGCCAGAGGACCATCCTCAAAGGGATGGTTTCCAAGATACCATTGGGAACCATGCCGTTGATAGAGGAGCCTTTCACAGAGTGGCCGTGGACCTGATTGACAATTGTCCCCAGTGTCTAAGGGCAACCGGGACATCTTGACCATTGTAGACTTTTCCCCGCCGCGCCATGAGGTACACTGAAGCAATTGCACTCCCAAGATTAAGACAGAGAGTGTCACGAAAGCTGCTGGAAGTCTCTCTCGGAGTCGGACTCCACAAGAGGTACTGAGTGACCGAGGTACTCAATTTACATCAGAGCTGATGAAGGAGGTGTGTCGACTCATTGCAATGAAGCTCTCTTCATGACACCATATAACCCAGGTGCAATGGACTTTGTGAATGGATCAACGAAGTTCTGAAGAGCATGCTGAGGAAGATGCGTCAAGAGTGACCATGTGATTGGGAAAGGTACCTGCAGGTGGTGCTATTTGCTTACAGAAAGATGCCTCAAGCAAGTATGGGTTCTCAGCATTCGAGCTATCTATGAATGAACTGTAAGAGGCCCGTGCAGTTGTTGAAGGAACTGTGGACTGGAGAGAACTGTTGGAGGTTCATAATGCTACTAATATGTCTTTGACTTGCGTAATTGATTGGAGGACACTTGTTGACTGGTGCGAGAGATCTACACGCAGCTCAAAGCAGTCAGAAACATTTATATGATAAGAAAATCAGAGACAGAAAGTTCAAGGTTGGAGACAGTTTTATTGCTACTACAACAGAGCACAACAAGTTGAAACAAGTACAGCCAGATGTGATTGGTATGGTGGTCATAGACCCAGAACCGGATGGTGAAGAGTGTGTCTTGGCGAATGAAGATTTGCTAGAATTGAGACCCAGGGCTGATGGAGAGACCCACGAGGATGTCAACATCAGCAAGGATTTGTCAGCAAGACAGAGGGAAAGGGTCAGGTACAGATGGAGGAAGAGAACTCACCTGCGTCAGAAACGCCCAGTACCGATAACCAAAAGACAGGTTAGATCATTCTTGGGCTTGGCGGGGTACTAAAGGAGGTTCATACTGAACTACGCAGATGAAGTTGTACCCTCACTGACCTCACCAAAGGGTCAGCTCACACATTCTATGGATGCACCCCAAAGTGGGCATTTGAAAGGATGAAGAACCTTCTTTGCAATGCCCTGTACTACAGATGCCCGATTTTGCAGACCATTCATCATGCAAGCGGATGCAACTAATGTCGGAATCAGAGTGGTGTTGTTGCAAGAGTACGAGGACAGTCTTCCTGTAGTGTATGCCAGCAAGAAACCCCGACCCTGCAGAAGGAACTACTTGGCGATAGACGTGAATGTCTTGCTATCGTGTTTGCTGTCAAGAATTCCGAAACTATCTCTGCAGATGAAAGTTCATCATACAGACGATCATCAGCCCCTGTCATACATAGAGAAGTGTAAGATTGACAGCACGAGGATAATGCGTGGGCATTGTTCCTACAGAACTATCACTTCTGTATTCAAGCATTAAGGGAACCGAGAATGTGGAAGCTGATTGTATGAGTTGACTGTGATTGGTTATTTTTGGTTTGTTTTGCACCTCTAATTTTAACGGACTTGTAAAATATATATTTTCAATAATATTTTCAAAGGTGGGGCTTATTTGTCAGTTAAACCTAGATGTGGTAAATTTAATAACTAGTAAATGACGATAAAATGGACGTTTACATGTTAGAACTTTTGTGTAGCATGGATCGGTAAATGGTAATATAAACTGCTTGATGTAATGAGCTAATTTTGATTGTTGATGGCAGTATGTATTGTAAACTGCTGGTGAGATTCGTGAAGGTGCTGGAACGTTCTCAAACGAAACTTCCAGTATAGACTGGAATCACATTTGCTGAAAGACACGGGATTATTCTGTTACTATATAACCTGCGAGAGCGAGGTGAAGAGACAACGGGTGATATGTGATGAGCTGTGGTGTTTCCATCATCCCCCGTGCAAAATTTCCATCGTCCCGAATGAATGTAATGTTAATGTCAAAGCGGTTGTTAACACGTGTGCCGATCATAATCAGGTGATTAAAACTCATCAAGTTGTGTATCGGGAAATAATTCCTTTGAGCTCTTAAAACAACCTTGTGACAGGCCATCGTACAAGGACACCAGACAAGATCGAAGAATCGACAAACCTGAAGGATGAGGTGAACACGCGTGAGTTTTGCTGGCAGGACTGGGACACTGGCGGTGAAATACTAACATGGAATGTGAGTTGAACATTGCATGTAATGGTGACTTCTTCATTTGATGAACTTGGATGAAATTGTAACTTCCTCAATTTAGCTTCCTCCATCTCATTAATAGTCATGTTTGTAATAAATGTATGGGCCATTACTCCATAAGAAAATTATGATGAGATATTTCAGGCCTATAATTAGGTCTCTCCCTTTTGGATAAGGGGGAGGCTTATAGCTGTTGTAGGGTTTGTTTCAACAATTAGCATCCAAATTTTAATGGTACCCCAGAGTTTCTCAATCCCCGATGAGTACAAAACCACAATTTATTTTTAGTTTTTCTTCCTGCACTCCCAATTTCTGAACTATCAAATTCTGAGCTGTATGTCGGCGCCAGCTGCGACTTTCGAATTAAATTTGCCTTCATGGTGTCAATAGAAAGTATGCAGGGATGACAATTATTTTGACCTTGACCTAAATCTTAAGACCATGACTAATATAGCCATTTGAACATTTCCTCCAAAACTCGGCGAAGCTTTGTCCAATCAGATTGAGATTGTCCTCACTAGATAGCCCAGAACAAGGTAAATTTGCACTTATTTACATAATACCCCTCTGAGTTAAAGGTCAAGGTCAAATCATGGTTGAAAAAATAACGTGTTTTTTGTCATTGCTCATTTGCCAATGCAGTATCTCAAAGACGCTTGGCCTTCTAAGATGTTCTTGCATCACAATAGCGAAGCTGCACTGACGTTGTGCACCTGATATTTGATTCGTGTCCTTGACCTATTTTTTTTCGATTGTGACCGAATTAACAAAAAAAAACACGGTTTTGGTTATAATTTGAATCAATATGTGAATAGAAATTATGACGTGAAAAGCAACTTTCTCTGATGTTCATAATATTGAGTTATGGATAGGGACACATTTTTTAATCTACACTCTATCCTTAAATGTTGAAGGTCAAGGTCATAGGTGCTCCAAAAAAGGAATGGCAATCATTGGATCGTGGGCCAAGTGTAAATCGGCGGCGATCACCAAGGGTAAGCCTCCCTTGGTCGGAGGAGGCTTATACCCTTGGCGATCGCTATGTGATCGAGATATCTAATTGGGTACTTCAATTGTTGCATTCTATAGAATGAAAGAGTGTGAATGGCTCTTTATTTATAGAATGATTCCTCTGACAAAAGGGGATCACATCAATGGTAATTATAAAATTATTAAAATAACATTTAGGAAACTGATAGGTGCAAAAAAGACCTGTTTGATACAATTAAGGTGCAATATCAACACGCATGAAAGAAAATGGTGAGCCTGAGCATTAGAAAGAGTTGGAGGGTCATCATTCTTTTGCAGAGGACAGAAACTAACTGAGTAGCCAATGGAATCAAAACACACTTCAAAGGATAAGGGTAATGCAACAATCCCTTACCCACTCCACCACAACGAAGTCATTTTGAATTCATAATTGAATTCCTATATATCAGAAGAAAGAGCTCCAGTTCTCACCTCACCTACTAGAGATAGAATTATTTATGCAGATAAGCTCATGCTGTGCAAATTATTTTGTGAACATACCATGGGAGTTTTAATGCCACAACTTAAACAAACACGAGACTGCTTGCTTTTGGGCTGCAATCATAAGGCAGTATGCCAGAGAGCACCCCTGCTGACAATAAGCAAAATGGCAGTTTTAATTTGACATAGGGATTGACCCACACAAGAAGACTCAATTGCGAGTACCATCCTAATTGAGCTGTACTTGCATATGTAAACACATTTTTGAGTTGTTATTAGCTTTGTAAACATTGGTACACCTCATTTTTGCAAAACATTGATGGAATAACAGGGGGAGTAGCAACAGACAACAACGCAGGTATGCAATGCAAAGTACCATTGACAGGGATTGAAACTAGCTGAACATGTTCTGGCAGGCCATACATGAACAACAGATGAGGAAATCATGAAAATATCCAATTGTTGACAAGATCAGAAGATATCCACAAAATAAGATTGAAGCCAGAGATGTTGCAATCCATAAAAATAAATTTTGAACTGACTACATGCTCCATTTGCTTGTGCTGTACTGACCCTGGCGATAAATTTGATTGTTTACAACATTCATGTTACAAAACTGCAACTTGGGGGTGAAATGTCAAAAGGTGATATATTCATCTAATTAACACAGATATTTAAATAGGATCTATGTCGGTCATCATACCTATTTTGATTGCAAAATGTTGAATACGCCGTTTATTAAAGGTGTAGCTATCAGTTATATGGAAAACATGCATTATTTGAGTGGTTGAACGAATACTGTATCATTGGACTTTGTGCAAATAAATTCTGCATCTCTCGTTTGATACTTTTTGTCCTGCAGCAAGCATCGGGTAAAACTAGATACACACAAGAAATTAGACACATGAGGAAGGCCATTCGGCCATCATGCAGCACCACATACCGCCAGACTAATTTATCAACACAAGATCAAAAACAAGGAAAATGTGAAATGTTTTTTTTTTTAAGTGTTTTTTTGTGGGGGGGTTTTTGTAGTTTTTTTTCTTTCCAGCGGGGTGGGCATGTGTGAAGATGAGATGGTCTTGGGTAAAAAACACAGCCTGCGCAGATAGCAGCTTAGTTTTTAAAGCACCAGGACCAGAATAATAACATTTGTTATCATAGCTAAAACTGACCTCGGTTTATGAAGTTCATATGAAAAATGTGATGAGAAGCTGAAAAGTGATGGCAATTTACATACGCCACATTTCAACATGATCAACCATCTCAAAGTCAACTTTCTTAAATCACTAACTATAGCACCTCGGAGCAAGATCTTGGTGCCTACTTGATTTCAGAGTCAAGGAATACAATTAAACAATCGAACATGATTATTCACACATTGCTAAATACAGCTGACCACAGTTAATTTAGATTCACTGTGAACTCACTGTCATAGAGTGCTGCTGTTTCAGAGGATTTTTACATGCAGTAGTAATCTAATGCATCATTGGAACAACTGCTTCACCGAATATTGGTCGTACATGGTTTTTCATTCTTGAGACAAGTGCACTGGGAATCACAGGAGTTTTGTTTGGCAATAGCGCATAACGTCATTCAACTGCTCTGTGCAGTGGCAGGTGGTTCATCAACTTTGGGCATGATAGATGTCCCATCTGTGTTCTTCTCATAACAAAACTCTGTAAGATAGAATAACCTTGCATGCTAATGACAGCCTCTCGCATTTCTGCAGCTGATATACGCACTATTGAAGTGTAAACTGAAGCTACTTCTGTTGGAGGTAGCTTCTTCGCAGGTGCTTCTCACACTGAGGGAATTCTACAACTCGCAATGTGCTTGGCCATACAGCCTCAACAAATTTCGTGGCGTGACTTGCAATGTCAAACCTTTCCCCTAATTGAACAGAGCATGGAATTTTTCAGCTTTCTGCATCATCAAATGGTACACTGTTAGCTTCATGCCACGGAAGGAGCTCTCACAGTGTCACAACTGGTTATATCGTAAGCTGGCAACATGATGTCATCGCGTTTCTTTTCCCAACTTCTCATATATTCTGTGGATTGGGATGTACCTTGCGAGATTGGAATGCTTCCACTTCTCTCTGTCGGCGAGAAGAAATATTTCCTCGAGCAGAGAGTAATGTGGTGATGTAAAAGCAGCATAAGGACATCAGTGTCAGGACTTGTTTTTCCCAAATAGCTGTGCTCCATTTTCTGGCAGCAGCTTATGTATGTTCACATACTGTGTCTGCCTCTTCATGGTTTGATGCGAAGCCTCATTTCATTCTGCTACCTTCGTGATCTTATAGCTTGTTCCTGGACCATTTTTGTGATATAGAATTATATTCGACAGCATAAAAAAATGGGAGATTTTCAAAAAAAGACTGGCATTGTACTGATGTTGATAACCTACAAATGTGATTTAATTAAAATATTAAATAACATAAGGTTTCTAAGTTAATAATAATTAATCTCTTTTCGAGATTGCTGAACAAATCGTTTTGGTTTCCTTTTATGAAAAATTAAGTTTAGATACAAGAAATCTAACATCTAGATGAATACATGTTTGATATTCTGTGGTGTGAAAGTGGTGGTTCAAAGGTTGATAGGGATGTGGAGGGTTAGCCAATATTTATGTACAACTAAAATGGCGGCCAGTCTACCAGTCGGCCCATCTTTGATTAGATCGCAAAATAAAGTGAGGAGCACGTGTATACAATCATGTCCTGTGCCTGTGCAAATTTGAACAAAATGGACCATGCATGTCTGAGAAATGGTTGGGGATACCATTAAGTAACAAAATGGCACCAGACCGCATCTGGATCTGATCTTGAAACATGAACTGCATATGTAAGCATCATTAATTATCTGGGTGCCAGTTTGAACATTGAAAATGCAATTCGCGAGAAATGGTTGAGGACGTGTTCAACATTGGGTGTTTTACAAACTACAACGGCCGCCAGTAAAATGACGTGCATATGCATACCATCATGTGTTGTCTTTCTGCGAAGTACGAATAAAATTGGTCCTTGATGTCCAAGATATGGTTGGGATGCACACAAAACCGATAACAAATCCATAAGCCCCGTTTTTGGACTAAGTCCAACGGGGCTATAAGTATCAAACTAGAATGGCACTCAGTTAGAACCGCATACTCACCAGTAATGCTTGATCCACGAGAACATATGGATCCATACGTTTTTGAAATATCATGCATATAGTCATTTTTGGCCCATCTCTCAATGGAAATAATCACTTCAAATATTTAAATTATTCTCGGATCCAAGATCCGGATTTGGATCTTCACCAAATCACATCATTTCTTCCTGGTCACACACCAATGTGTCCACCAGAGTTTAATCCAATCCATCCACAACTTTATGATATATCATGATGCATATTTTTCGCTCCCTCTCAATGGTGACGAACATGAAAATTCTAGTAGTCAGATCCAGATACTGGATCTTCACAAAATCTAATCAGTTCAATCTTTGTCACATACCCCAACTGCGACCAAATCTTCATCTGGCATCCATCCATTACTTTTGAGATCCTGCAGACTGAAGCACACAAAAATTAATCGAAAATCATCATGGAGTGACAAACTTGGCAAAACAGCATCAAAGTAGAAATGGCACTTGGTAGAGAGCATACCTCTAGCTAAGGTGGAACAGTTACGTGTTGTAGTCCACTGATGGGGCTGGATCCGAACCAAATCCAATCCGCTTGTTCTTGTAACCTATTAACTCATCCATCTTGTTTTTTTTTCCAAAACTCGTCCACAACTTTTTTGAGATTATAGTGAATATTTAGTTTTGGCCCATCTATCATTAGAAATTAGGCCTGTGTTTGACCTTTGAACCTTTAAAATTGTTAGTTTAATTCAGCGACCTGACATGAAAATGCTCTTCAAATTTCAAGTCAATGGATGAAAATTGAGGATTTTAGAAAATTTGGCCCAATTGGCCTTTTTGGCCATTTTGACCTTTTGGCTTATGTTTACCTCAAAAATTAATAGGTTTGGTTGAATTCCCGTGTCATGATTTGCCAATTCTATTCAATTTCAAGTCAATTGGATTAAAATTAGATTTTAGAAAATTTGGCCGATGTTGACCTTTTGGTCATGTTGACCTTTTCGCCAAGTGACACAAATATAATAGGTGTTTTAAATTCAGTGACCTGATATGTAAATATTTTCAAATTTCAACTCAATTTGGATGACACATGAGGATTTTAGAAAACGTGGCTCAAGTTGGCCCATTATCAGATGATAAAGGGGTCTCTGGGAACAGACCCATTCAAATGAATATGGGGTAAAAGGGAAAAACTTTCTTGGACTCGAATCCCCAAAAGCCCAAAATAGGAGACTTGATTTTCTCCCCACCTACTTCCCTCCCATACAAGCAAATGTAAAATTTGGAACTATGAAAGATTTAGACTTACTGATTAAAGCACTTCTTCCCAACATAACATCACAGTCCTTATTATACTTTCATTCAATCCAAAGAGCGAACCAAACGAATATTTGCCCATGTTTCTAACTTTAGGGAATAACTTAATTTCTTTAACATTCATTTCTCATGAGTATATTCACAAAGAATAACTTGGAACTTGTTCTTGCTTTAAGTGTCTTTGTTGAGCAGAAATGAAATGATAAACTTCTCTTAAAATGCTCTTATGACCACCTCCTGAGCCACGTATATTTTTGAGATTGCAGTAAATTGTTTTTTCCATTGTTCAATTGATAACCATAAAGTTTTCAGTCCATTCAAGGATATTAATTTTTTTCTTTACATCCTCCAACTTATTTGTAATTAACTTTATATCCACTTATTTGTTTTATCTACTTTTCACCCTGGTATTTCTTCAATAAGACTTATTTGATTATTTCTCACATTCTTTAATGTTTCCCATTAAATCCGGCAAGGCTGATTACATCTCCCATCTTTGGTTTGGTATTGCTTGGTTCTATCATTTATAAATCAGTAAAAAGATGGCGGTAGCCTGTTAAAATTCCCAACCCAATATCTTAAACACTTATACTTATAACATATATGATTCCTCCATTCTCCTATGATTCCATTCTCCGAAATATATCTTTTTATCATCAAAAGCTCCTAAGCATTCTTATTTATCTCTTCTGTATATAATTGATGTTTTATAACTTCTTATTGTAATCATTTTTCTGTACTCTTTACTCTTTAAGGTTAAACAGTTGTAATAATGTTTAAAGTTTATTGTTTCCCTGATTATATTTTCTTATTCCTTTCCGCTTCTTAAACACAACCTTTCAATGTTATTCATTATGAATAATACGTTAAGCATAAGACTTGATCTCATCATTAAATCACTTCATGACCTTTCCCACCCAATTAATCTTTAAACTTACCGATAACAATTTTTATATTATTGATGAAAAAACACCTCACCTGACTGATAATTCTTGTATCATATATATCAATATTATCAATCATATCCTATATACAACCACTTGTCTTAATTTCCAATAAAAAACTATTGTATCCATATTATAACAATGACAGAATTATCCTTAATACTTGATTTTTAAATTATTATAGTAAATAGTCCATACCATTAACCAACTTTAAACAAGTTCAAGATTGGAATGTTCCTATATAGAATAGGTTAATCCTTTCAATAATTCTTTTTTTTCAAATGAACAGCACAAAAGTTCTCTGAAAACACCTCCGCTCACTCAAAACTTGGTCTATAATTAACTTTGAGCCTGTTCCAAGATGTAGCAAAGTCTTATGGTTTTTCGATTCCTAACATTTTCCATAGTCTTTTCAAATACAGCATTATTCATTAATTTATAAAAGTCCTTCTCAAAATATGTTTTTGCTTCTGTTTCTTCCTTTTGGTATTAAAATCAATATACTTCTTTAACCATGACTTTTGTTAAATTTCAAATCCTAATGAATTTCCCCTCACTCTCTAACCCAGCAGATAAATATTGTTCTAAAGTTCCTTTGATGTAAAACATAAACTTTCTTTATCATTTAAGTAAGGAAGTTAGTTTTTTCTGGAGATTTACTTTTTTATTTAAATGAATTTTGGGTATTCACTTTAACCATTCTTTTCTTGGACTTTCTTTATCAGGGGCAATAAGGTGGTCTTTTATGTTTTTGATAAAGTTCTTCTAGATATTTTAAATCAACCTCAGAAAACTAATATCAACTTTCAGCTTCATTCATTCTTTTGAGAGGAGACCCACAATGTCTTGTAAAACGTTTTCATAATGTTTTTTAGCTCGCCTGTTCGAAAACAGAGAGCGAAAGCGAACCCCCCGCGTGAGCGTCCACGTGAGCGTGAAAATGTTTAAGTTTTGGGTGCAAGTTATTTAGAAGCTTCCATTCATTAATATTGTCTAGATGCTGATATTTGGCATGGGAGTTCCTTGGGGTATATTATTGATGAGTGAAGTTGAAATTAAAAAAAAATAATTTCAATTTTTTTTTTAATTTTTGAACCTGTTTTGAACTTAACTTTTTTGTAGCACTCACGTTAAAGTTTTTCCCTTTCTAATGTTTTATCTAAAACACTTATTTTTTTACTGATTACAATATACAAATACATATATTGCTTTAAAATTATTTGGATCAGCCTTCACTGCATGCTTATAAAAATATTTTTATACTAGTCTTTTAAAACGATAAATGTATAAACAGCGAGCATTGGGTGCTTTGACACCAACTCTCTGGTTCTTTAAAACCCATTAAAGTTTTCCATAAGGTAAAAGATTGAGAACATAGCCCACCCATACTAATTGT
>CM068963.1:85909540-85923562 GCA_035128595.1 Eptatretus atami | reverse complement strand
CGTGTTTGACAGTAGCTGGCGTTGCAAGTTTTTAATTAGCTAACATTATGAAAAGAAAGCAAACTACACTTTTTGAGTGTTTTTTGTAAGCCTGGCCCTGAAGTTACTGCCGCTTCGGATGACACTACAGAAACTACAGAAAAGGAGAAGCCTGATGCGAACGCTACACCTGGTAAGTGAAAGTCGCATACAAATTAGTTAATCTCTATAAATAGAGGGGTGGGGGGGGGGATTGGCCAATTATTATTGATCTATCCTAAGCGCAGCTCAGGGAGGACAGAAAACTACTGAACATTTTGAGGTATGTTGGACGTTTTCGGAATTTGTATCGTCATTTTATGAGTGTTTAAAGAAATCGCGCTTCGCGCCCGGAGCGTCACGCCTAAGATAGTTGTAGGCCGCAACGGTTCGGGCCCCTTTAGCGACCAAAATGGCTTCTTCCACCTTTATAACTGATATCGCCGGATGCCTGACGTTATTACCTGCACGATGATGTGTGTGTTGAATTTGTGTGACTTTGGGTTGTCGAGTTAGAGCGAATAAAGGACTTCGCGCGCCGCTGGCCTATTCGATTAACGTTAGGCCTTACGGCTGTGATGTAGTTTCACTCTACCGGCTCTCACGAACGAACGGAAAGATATTTGGAATTCTGTTTTCAGATTTCGCAGTCGGTAGCCATTGGCTAAATCCCACGTAGAAAACCAGGTGAAAATCGGAGGATTTTTGGTATTTTGGCGACTAAAGCAGCTTTGGGTACTTTGAGAACAGGAAATAAAATGCGCTGATTAATTCCCTTAAGCGCGGTAATGTAAATAATTTTTCATCGGTACTTGGAGGTAGGTGAGGTATAGACCTACGAAACGAGGGGTATCATTCGGTTGTCGACTTGTGATGATTAAATTACAGTAAAAAACGATTGTTGGCGGGCCGCGTACATTTTGCGCCTCGCCATCGAAGGGAACGAAAAATTTTCAATCTGTTTTCGGATTTATCAGTATCTATAGGGTGGTAATGAGATTACCTCGAAAATCCGATTAAAAACGCTTATGTTTCGCAGTTTAGCCGCGGCTTGCATTTCGTACTGGGAAAAATAACATTCCGGAAGGAATTTCTTTCCACCATCATCCGAATAATTTTTCCGTCGGCACGAGGACATAGAGGATGGATAGACTGACAAATAAGGAGTTCTACTAAGCTCTGTGACTTATAATGATTAAATTAGAGATTTTAAAGGCAGCGGTGGAAAAATATGCAAATTCACTCCAACGGCTCTGACGAACGAACGTAAAGTTATTTTTGAATTCTGTTTTCGGATTATACAGTATGTATATAATATATAATATATATATATATATGTTTCAGGTCCAGGCAATAATATTGTCAGTTAGCTGTGAACCATTGATTGGCCATGACCATGACTATTAGGCTAGTGTGCTATTGCCTTCCCTTGAGTTTGGCTTAGGCCTATGCCTCATCCTCATAGTGCTATTGTTCACACATAGCTCATTATTTTAAAAAAAAAATCTTCATCCAATTTAGTGCTTAACTTCAATGCTGAAGACTCGTGCACTTGAACTGGTGATTACATGCAAACTAGCCGCACAAAGCTCTCTTGGAAGTGTCAACATTGGGGTTCTGACACCTGATGCATTCAGACTATTCCAGTCTCGTACTGTTTTAATTCGTATCCTCCAGCAGCAAAATCACTGGGGATCACTAACGGTAGAAAATCAGTCCAAAGTGTTTAAATCTTCCCAGCTGTAAATGTCATTAGCTGTTATAGTCTGTGTTGGTAATAATTTGTTGATAACACATACCCATTCTTGTGGAATGCCCTCAGTTGTGTGTGGATGCATGTAGTGTATGTGATGGTGCTTATGGGGTGTCGCTCCGGCACAGATGTGGCGAAGGCGGGGAGGGATTCGGGGATCATCACAGTATACTCACTACAAAAACCTAGACTACACACTGGAACAGAGAGGACTGGGCAGTTAGTCTCAACCCCTTCTGACAGGCAAAGCACTCCAGGTTATACCGGTATGCCTCAGAGATGCTACGATGATGATCGTTTGAAAGTGGCCTTGTTAAGAGGTATGAACTTAGAGGAGGGATATCACCAGAGGTTCAGAAAAATTAAACCTGACGAAGGTGAAACTGCATTTTGGTTCAGACACGTTTGAGACGGTGCTTACACAATGAACTTTGATCGCAAAGTGCGAATGCAGCTTTGAGGCATAAACTGACTTGTTGGTTCGTAAACAGTTCCTCAATGTGTGTTCTACAGAGATGGCTCTGTTCATACATGAGAGGGCTGAGACACTCAAGCAATGAAAACCATGGCTGAGCAGTATATTGAAGCACATGGTGGGTGCATTACTGGGCGGACAGTCAAGATTCTAGAAGGAGGACGTTTAAAATGAACCAAGGTCAGACAGTTTTCTGCACAAGACTGACCCATCTCAGCCTACAAAGCCAAACTCACTAGAAGCATGAAGGAATGCTATATTGCAACAAGAAAGGCACAATGATGGCGAATGTCGATTGAGGAAGGCAGCTCAGATGAGGCCACCAACAGAAGGCAGCCATGCAGTGCATGACTTGCAGAGGAAAGATGTTATGTGCAGAGCAGAGCTGAAAGCGCAGTCTACATCAGCTGTGCAAAAGTGTCCTGAAGAGATCTGGGTGAACAAAAGGAGATTTCAGTCAACACCTATGGTCTTCAGCAGTTGTGAGAAAACACGCTGGCATCGCCAATGGCAACATCACGTGGATGAAGGCTCTATGGGTTCACAGAAAAGTGACAGTACTCAGACTCAGGATGTACTCGTGCAGCTGTGAAGAAAAGACTGATGACTACAAGGCAGATGACTGACAAGGTCTACTCTGCAAGCTGATTGATTGTACATTGCATCATGATCCAGTTGCAAAGATCCACGTGGACACACTGCACTACAATAGGAGAGGTGGAGGCATATGCATGGAGGACCCATTTGTGATCTTGTGATCAGTAATATACTGGGAGCATGAAAGGTCAAGGATCAGACAAACTGGATTCTACAGTTGGCACAAGCAGTATTGACCAAGGCACAGACCAACCACAACAAGGACAACATCAACCATTGAAGGTGTCACAATCTGACATTCAAAGTGACTGTGCAAAGCTCGACCAAGCTCAGAAGGAAGATGTCTCACTTCAAAAGTTTGGAAGGAGGTGCAGGATACCAGAATCATCGGACGTGGAACAAGAGCAAGTACAGGCTTGAAGTCCAAAGGTGTCTTGCACCGTATCTACACAACTGTCACACCCGAGATGAAGAAAATATCGTCCACCCAAGTATCGGGAGGCCATGATTAAATTGGCACATGAATCAATGTTTGGAGGCATCTTCGAGTGAAGAAGAGAACTGACAGAATAACGAGCAACTTCCATTGGTCAGGAATAACGAGTGACGTCAGCAGATTCTGCAAGTCCTGCGACATTTGCCAGAGGACCATCCTCAAAGGGATGGTTTTCCAAGATACCATTGGGAACCATGCCGTTGATAGAGGAGCCCTTTCACAGAGTGGCCGTGGACCTGATTGACAATTGTCCCAGTGTCTAAGGGCACCGGGACATCTTGACCATTGTAGACTTTTCCCCGCGCGCCATGAGGTACACTGAAGCAATTGCACTCCCAAGATTAAGACAGAGAGTGTCACGAAAGTGCTGGAAGTCTTCTCGGAGTCGGACTCCACAAGAGGTACTGAGTGACCGAGGTACTCAATTTACATCAGAGCTGATGAAGGAGGTGTGTCGACTCATTGCAATGAAGCTCTCTTCATGACACCATATAACACCAGGTGCAATGGACTTTGTGAATGGATCAACGAAGTTCTGAAGAGCATGCTGAGGAAGATGCGTCAAGAGTGACCATGTGATTGGAAAGGTACCTGCAGGTGGTGCTATTTGCTTACAGAAAGATGCCTCAAGCAAGTATGGGTTCTCAGCATTCGAGCTATCTATGAATGAACTGTAAGAGGGCCCGTGCAGTTGTTGAAGGAACTGTGGACTGGAGAGAAATGTTTGGAGTTCATAATGCTACTAATATGTCTTTGACTTGCGTAATTGATTGGAGGACACTTGTTGACTGGTGCGAGAGATCTACACGCAGCTCAAAGCAGTCAGAAACATTTATATGATAAGAAAATCAGAGACAGAAAGTTCAAGGTTGGAGACAGTTTTATTGCTACTACAACAGAGCACAACAAGTTGAAACAAGTACAGCCAGATGTGATTGGTATGGTGTCATAGACCCAGAACCGGATGGTGAAGAGTTGTCTTGGCGAATGAAGATTTGCTAGAATTGAGACCCAGGCTGATGGAGAGACCCACGAGGATGTCAACATCAGCAAGGATTTGTCAGCAAGACAGAGGGAAAGGGTCAGGTACAGATGGAGGAAGAGAAACTCACCTGCGTCAGAAACGCCCAGTACCGATAACCAAAAGACAGGTTAGATCATTCTTGGGCTTGGCGGGGTATAAAGGAGGTTCATACTGAACTACGCAGATGAAGTTGTACCCTCACTGACCTCACCAAAGGGTCAGCTCACCACATTCTATGGATGCACCCCAACAGTGGGCATTTGAAAGGATGAAGAACCTTCTTTGCAATGCCCCTGTACTACAGATGCCCGATTTTGCAGAACATTCATCATGCAAGCGGATGCAACTAATGTCGGAATCAGAGTGGTGTTGTTGCAAGAGTACGAGGACAGTCTTCCTGTAGTGTATGCCAGCAAGAAACCCCGACCCTGCAGAAGGAACTACTTGGCGATAGACGTGAATGTCTTGCTATCGTGTTTGCTGTCAAGAATTCCGAAACTATCTCTGCAGATGAAAGTTCATCATACAGACGATCATCAGCCCCTGTCATACATAGAGAAGTGTAAGATTGACAGCACGAGGATAATGCGTGGGCATTGTTCCTACAGAACTATCACTTCTGTATTCAAGCCATTAAGGGAACCGAGAATGTGGAAGCTGATTGTATGAGTTGACTGTGATTGGTTATTTTTGGTTTGTTTTGCACCCTCTAATTTTAACGGACTTTGTAAAATATATATTTTCAATAATATTTTCCAAAGGTGGGGCTTATTTGTCAGTTAAACGCTAGATGTGGTAAATTTAATAACTAGTAGAATGAACGATAAAATGGACGTTTACATGTTAGAACTTTTGTGTAGCATGGAATCGGTAAATGGTAATATAAACTGCTTGATGTAATGAGCTAATTTTGATTGTTGATGGCAGTATTGTAATTGTAAACTGCCTGGTGAGATTCGTGAAGGTGCTGGAACGTTCTCAAACGAAACTTCCAGTATAGACTGGAATCACATTTGCTGAAAGACACGGGATTATTCTGTTACTATATAACCTGCGAGAGCGAGGTGAAGAGACAACGGGTGATATGTGATGAGCTGTGGTGTTTTCCATCATCCCCGTGCAAAATTTCCATCGTCCCGAATGAATGTAATGTTAATGTCAAAGCGGTTGTTAACACGTGTGCCGATCATAATCAGGTGATTAAAACTCATCAAGATTGTGTATCGGGAAATAATTCTTTGAGCTCTTAAAACAACCTTGTGGACAGGCCATCGTACAAGGACAACCAGACAAGAATCGAAGAATCGACAAACCTGAAGATGAGGTGAACACGCGTGAGTTTTGCTGGCAGGACTGGGACACTGGCGGTGAAATACTCAACATGGAATGTGAGTTGAACATTGCATGTAATGGTGAACTTCTTCATTTGATGAACTTGGATGAAATTGTAACTTCCTCAATTTAGCTTCCTCCATCTCATTAATAGTCATGTTTGTAATAATGTATGGGCCATTACTCCATAAGAAAATTATGATGAGATATTTCAGGCCTATAATTAGGTCTCTCCCTTTTGGATAAGGGGGAGGCTTATAGCTGTTGTAGGGTTTGTTTCAACAATTAGCATCCAAATTTTAATGGTACCCCAGAGTTTCTCAATCCCCGATGAGTACAAAACCACAATTTATTTTTAGTTTTTCTTCCTGCACTCCCAATTTCTGAACTATCAAATTCTGAGCTGTATGTCGGCGCCAACTGCGACTTTCGAATTAAATTTGCCTTCATGGTGTCAATAGAAAGTATGCAGGGATGACAATTATTTTGACCTTGACCTAAATCTTAAGACCATGACTAATATAGCCATTTGAACATTTCTCCAAAACTCGGCGAAGCTTTGTCCAATCAGATTGAGATTGTCCTCACTAGATAGCCCAGAACAAGGTAAATTTGCACTTAATTTACATAATACCCCTCTGAGTTAAAGGTCAAGGTCAAATCATGGTTTGAAAAAATAACGTGTTTTTTGTCATTGCTCATTTGCCAATGCAGTATCTCAAAGACCGCTTGGCCTTCTAAGATGTTCTTGCATCACAATAGCGAAGCTGCACTGACGTGTGCACCTGATATTTGATTCGTGTCTTGACCTATTTTTTTTCGATTGTGACCGAATTAACAAAAAAAAACACGGTTTTGGTTATAATTTGAATCAATATGTGAATAGAAATTATGACGTGAAAAGCAACTTTCTTCTGATGTTCATAATATTGAGTTATGGATAGGGACACATTCTTAATCTACACTCTATCCTTAATGTTGAAGTCAAGGTCATAGGTGCTCCAAAAAAGGAATGGCAATCATTGGATCGTGGGCCAAGTGTAAATCGGGCGATCACCAAGGGTAAGCTCCCTTGGTCGGAGGAGGCTTATACCCTTGGCGATCGCTATGTGATCGAGATATCTAATTGGGTACTTCAATTGTTCGCATTCTATAGAATGAAAAGAGTGTGAATGGCTCTTTATTTATAGAATGATCCTCTGACAAAAGGGGATCACATCAATGGTAATTATAAATTATTAAAATAACATTTAGGAAACTGATAGGTGCAAAAAAAGACTGTTTGATACAATTAAGGTGCAATATCAACACGCATGAAAGAAAATGGTGAGCCTGAGCATTAGAAAGAGTTGGAGGTCATCATTCTTTTGCAGAGGACAGAAACTAACTGAGTAGCCAATGGAATCAAAACACACTTCAAAGGATAAGGGTAATGCAACAATCCCTTACCCACTCCACCACAACGAAGTCATTTTGAATTCATAATTGAATTCCTATATATCAGAAGAAAGAGCTCCAGTTCTCACCTCACCTACTAGAGATAGAATTATTTATGCAGATAAGCTCATGCTGTGCAAATTATTTTGTGAACATACCATGGGAGTTTTAATGCCCACAACTTAAACAAACACGAGACTGCTTGCTTTTGGGCTGCAATCCATAAGGCAGTATGCCAGAGAGCACCCTCTGCTGACAATAAGCAAAATGGCAGTTTTAATTTGACATAGGGATTGACCCACACAAGAAGACTCAATTGCGAGTACCATCCTAATTGAGCTGTACTTGCATATGTAAACACATTTTTGAGTTGTTATTAGCTTTGTAAACATTGGTACACCTCATTTTTGCAAAACATTGATGGAATAACAGGGGGAGTAGCAACAGACAACAACGCAGGTATGCAATGCAAAGTACCATTGACAGGGATTGAAACTAGCTGAACATGTTCTGGCAGGCCATACATGAACAACAGATGAGGAAATCATGAAAATATCCAATTGTTGACAAGATCAGAAGATATCCACAAAATAAGATTGAAGCCAGAGATGTTGCAATCCATAAAAATAAATTTTGAACTGACTACATGCTCATTTGCTTGTGCTGTACTGACCCTGGCGATAAATTTGATTGTTACAACATTCATGTTACAAAACTGCAACTTGGGGGTGAAATGTCAAAAGGTGATATATTCATCTAATTAACACAGATATTTAAATAGGATCTATGTCGGTCATCATACTATTTTGATTGCAAAATGTTGAATACGCCGTTTATTAAAGGTGTAGCTATCAGTTATATGGAAAACATGCATTATTTGAGTTGGTTGAACGAATACTGTATCATTGGACTTTGTGGCAAATAAATCTCTGCATCTCTCGTTTGATACTTTTTTGTCCTGCAGCAAGCATCGGGTAAAACTAGATACACACAAGAAATTAGACACATGAGGAGGCCATTCGGCCATCATGCAGCACCACATACCGCCAGACTAATTTATCAACACAAGATCAAAACAAGGAAAATGTGAAATGTTTTTTTTTTAAGTGTTTTTTGTGGGGGGGTTTTTTGTAGTTTTTTTTCTTTCCAGCGGGGTGGGCATGTGTGAAGATGAGATGGTCTTGGGTAAAAAACACAGCCTGCGCAGATAGCAGCTTGTTTTAAAGCAACCAGGACAGAATAATAACATTTGTTATATAGCTAAAACTGACCTCGGTTTATGAAGTTCATATGAAAAATGTGATGAGAAGCTGAAAAGTGATGGCAATTTACATACGCCACATTTCCAACATGATCAACCATCTCAAAGTCAACTTTCTTAAATCACTAACTATAGCACCTCGGAGCAAGATCTTGGTGCTACCCTTGATTTCAGAGTCAAGGAATACAATTAAACAATCGAACATGATTATTCACACATTGCAAATACAGCTGACCACAGTTAATTTAGATTCACTGTGAGACTCACTGTCATAGAGTGCTGCATGTTTCAGAGGATTTTTACATGCAGTAGTAATCTAATGCATCATTGGACAACTGCTTCACCGAATATGGTTCGTACATGGTTTTTCATTCTTGAGACAAGTGCACTGGGAATCACAGGAGTTTTGTTGGCAATAGCGCATAACGTCATTCAACTGCTCTGTGCAGTGGCAGGTGGTTCATCAACTTTGGGCATGATAGATGTCCCATCTGTGTTCTTCTCATAACAAAACTCTGTAAGATAGAATAACCTTGCATGCTAATGACAGCCTCTCGCTTTCTGCAGCTGATATACGCACTATTGAAAGTGTAAACTGAAGCTACTTCTGTTGGAGGTAGCTTCTTCGCAGGTGCTTCTCACACCTGAGGGAATTCTACAACTCGCAATGTGCTTGGCCATACAGCCTCAACAAATTTCGTGGCCGTGACTTGCAATGTCAAACTTTCCCCTAATTGAACAGAGCATGGAATTTTCAGCTTTCTGCATCATCAAATGGTACACTGTTAGCTTCATGCCACGGAAGGAGCTCTCACAGTGTCACAACTGGTTATATCGTAAGCTGGCAACATGATGTCATGCGTTTCTTTTCCAACTTCTCATATATTCTGTGGATTGGGATGTACCTTGCGAGATGGAATGCTTCCACTTCTCTCTGTCGGCGAGAAGAAATATTTCCTCGAGCAGAGAGTAATGTGGTGATGTAAAAGCAGCATAAGGACATCAGTGTCAGGACTGTTTTCCACAAATAGCTGTGCTCCATTTTCTGGCAGCAGCTATGTATGTTCACAATATGGTGTCTGCCTCTTCATGGTTTGATGCGAAGCCCTCATTTCATTCTGCTACCTTCGTGATCTTATAGCCTTGTTCTGGACCATTTTTGTGATATAGAATTATATTCGACAGCATAAAAAAATGGAGATTTTCAAAAAAAGACTGGCATTGTACTGATGTTGATAACCTACAAATGTG
Organism: Eptatretus atami; assembly: GCA_035128595.1. Taxonomy (NCBI): domain Eukaryota; kingdom Metazoa; phylum Chordata; class Myxini; order Myxiniformes; family Myxinidae; genus Eptatretus; species Eptatretus atami. Next base: position 85,913,918 of record CM068963.1, on the reverse strand, counting down.
ATTTAATTAAAATATTAAATAACATAAGGTTTCTAAGTTAATAATAATTAATCTCTTTTCGAGATTGCTGAACAAATCGTTTTGGTTTCCTTTTATGAAAAATTAAGTTTAGATACAAGAATATCTCAACATCTAGATGAATACATGTTTGATATTCTGTGGTGTGAAAGTGGTGGTTCAAAGGTTGATAGGGATGTGGAGGGTTAGCCAATATTTATGTACAACTAAAATGGCGGCCAGTCTACCAGTCGGCCATCTTTGATTAGATCGCAAAATAAAGTGAGGAGCACGTGTATACACATCATGTCCTGTGCCTGTGCAAATTTGAAACAAAATGGACCATGCATGTCTGAGAAATGGTTGGGGATACATTAAGTAACAAATGGCACCAGACCGCCATCTGGATCTGATCTTGAAAACATGAACTGCATATGTAAGCATCATTAATTATCTGGGTGCCAGTTTGAACATTGAAAATGCATTCGTCGAGAAATGGTTGAGGACGTGTTCAACATTGGGTGTTTTACAAACTACAACGGCCGCCAGTAAAATGACGTGCAATATGCATACCATCATGTGTTGTCTTTCTGCGAAGTACGAATAAAATTGGTCCTTGATGTCCAAGATATGGTTGGGATGCACACAAAAACCGATAACAAATCCATAAGCCCCGTTTTTGGACTAAGTCCAACGGGGCTAATAAGTATCAAACTAGAATGGCACTCAGTAGAACCGCATACTCACCAGTATGCTTGATCCACGAGAACATATGGATCCAATACGTTTTTGAAATATCATGCATATAGTCATTTTTGGCCCATCTCTCAATGGAAATAATCACTTCAAATATTTAAATTATTCTCGGATCAAGATCCGGATTTGGATCTTCACCAAATCACATCATTTCTTCCTGGTCACACACCAATGTGTCCACCAAGTTTAATCCAAATCATCCACAACTTTATGATATATCATGATGCATAATTTTTCGCTCACCTCTCAATGGTGACGAACACTGAAAATTCTAGTAGTTCAGTCCAGATCACTGGATCTTCACCAAAATCTTAATCAGTTAATCTTGTCACATACCCCACCTGCGACCAAATTTTCATCTGGCATCCATCCATTTACTTTTGAGATCATCCTGCAGAACTGAAGACACAAACATAATCGAAAATATCATGGAGTGACAAACTTGGCAAAACAGCATCAAAGTAGAAATGGCACTTGGTAGAGAGCATACCTCTAGCTAAGGTGGAACAGTTACGTGTTGTAGTCCACTGATGGGGCTGGATCCGAACCAAATCCAATCCGCTTGTTCTTGTAACCTATTAACTCATCCATCTTGTTTTTTTTTCCAAAACTCGTCCACAACTTTTTTGAGATTATAGTGAATATTTAGTTTTGGCCCATCTATCATTAGAAATTAGGCCTGTGTTTGACCTTTGAACCTTTAAAATTGTTAGTTTAATTCAGCGACCTGACATGAAAATGCTCTTCAAATTTCAAGTCAATGGGATGAAAATTGAGATGTTTAGAAAATTGCCATGGCCTTAGTTGGCCTTTTGGCTTATATATGACCTCAAAATTAATAGGTTTGGTTGAATTCCCGTGTCACTATATGGCAAATCCTATTAATTTCAAGTCAATTCGGATTAAAATTGAGGATTTTAGAAAATTGGCCGACTTGTTGACCTTTGGTCTATGTTGACCTTTTCGCCATCGTCGACACTCAAAATAATATCTCTGGTTGAATTCTAAGTGACCTGATATGTAAATATTTTCAAATTTCAACTCAATTTGGATGACACATGAGGATTTTAGAAAACGTGGCTCAAGTTGGCCCATTATCAGATGATAAAGGGGTCTCTGGGAACAGACCCATTCAAATGAATATGGGGTAAAAGGGAAAAACTTTCTTGGACTCGAATCCCCAAAAGCCCAAAATAGGAGACTTGATTTTCTCCCCACCTACTTCCCTCCCATACAAGCAAATGTAAAATTTGGAACTATGAAAGATTTAGACTTACTGATTAAAGCACTTCTTCCCAACATAACATCACAGTCCTTATTATACTTTCATTCAATCCAAAGAGCGAACCAAACGAATATTTGCCCATGTTTCTAACTTTAGGGAATAACTTAATTTCTTTAACATTCATTTCTCATGAGTATATTCACAAAGAATAACTTGGAACTTGTTCTTGCTTTAAGTGTCTTTGTTGAGCAGAAATGAAATGATAAACTTCTCTTAAAATGCTCTTATGACCACCTCCTGAGCCACGTATATTTTTGAGATTGCAGTAAATTGTTTTTTCCATTGTTCAATTGATAACCATAAAGTTTTCAGTCCATTCAAGGATATTAATTTTTTTCTTTACATCCTCCAACTTATTTGTAATTAACTTTATATCCACTTATTTGTTTTATCTACTTTTCACCCTGGTATTTCTTCAATAAGACTTATTTGATTATTTCTCACATTCTTTAATGTTTCCCATTAAATCCGGCAAGGCTGATTACATCTCCCATCTTTGGTTTGGTATTGCTTGGTTCTATCATTTATAAATCAGTAAAAAGATGGCGGTAGCCTGTTAAAATTCCCAACCCAATATCTTAAACACTTATACTTATAACATATATGATTCCTCCATTCTCCTATGATTCCATTCTCCGAAATATATCTTTTTATCATCAAAAGCTCCTAAGCATTCTTATTTATCTCTTCTGTATATAATTGATGTTTTATAACTTCTTATTGTAATCATTTTTCTGTACTCTTTACTCTTTAAGGTTAAACAGTTGTAATAATGTTTAAAGTTTATTGTTTCCCTGATTATATTTTCTTATTCCTTTCCGCTTCTTAAACACAACCTTTCAATGTTATTCATTATGAATAATACGTTAAGCATAAGACTTGATCTCATCATTAAATCACTTCATGACCTTTCCCACCCAATTAATCTTTAAACTTACCGATAACAATTTTTATATTATTGATGAAAAAACACCTCACCTGACTGATAATTCTTGTATCATATATATCAATATTATCAATCATATCCTATATACAACCACTTGTCTTAATTTCCAATAAAAAACTATTGTATCCATATTATAACAATGACAGAATTATCCTTAATACTTGATTTTTAAATTATTATAGTAAATAGTCCATACCATTAACCAACTTTAAACAAGTTCAAGATTGGAATGTTCCTATATAGAATAGGTTAATCCTTTCAATAATTCTTTTTTTTCAAATGAACAGCACAAAAGTTCTCTGAAAACACCTCCGCTCACTCAAAACTTGGTCTATAATTAACTTTGAGCCTGTTCCAAGATGTAGCAAAGTCTTATGGTTTTTCGATTCCTAACATTTTCCATAGTCTTTTCAAATACAGCATTATTCATTAATTTATAAAAGTCCTTCTCAAAATATGTTTTTGCTTCTGTTTCTTCCTTTTGGTATTAAAATCAATATACTTCTTTAACCATGACTTTTGTTAAATTTCAAATCCTAATGAATTTCCCCTCACTCTCTAACCCAGCAGATAAATATTGTTCTAAAGTTCCTTTGATGTAAAACATAAACTTTCTTTATCATTTAAGTAAGGAAGTTAGTTTTTTCTGGAGATTTACTTTTTTATTTAAATGAATTTTGGGTATTCACTTTAACCATTCTTTTCTTGGACTTTCTTTATCAGGGGCAATAAGGTGGTCTTTTATGTTTTTGATAAAGTTCTTCTAGATATTTTAAATCAACCTCAGAAAACTAATATCAACTTTCAGCTTCATTCATTCTTTTGAGAGGAGACCCACAATGTCTTGTAAAACGTTTTCATAATGTTTTTTAGCTCGCCTGTTCGAAAACAGAGAGCGAAAGCGAACCCCCCGCGTGAGCGTCCACGTGAGCGTGAAAATGTTTAAGTTTTGGGTGCAAGTTATTTAGAAGCTTCCATTCATTAATATTGTCTAGATGCTGATATTTGGCATGGGAGTTCCTTGGGGTATATTATTGATGAGTGAAGTTGAAATTAAAAAAAAATAATTTCAATTTTTTTTTTAATTTTTGAACCTGTTTTGAACTTAACTTTTTTGTAGCACTCACGTTAAAGTTTTTCCCTTTCTAATGTTTTATCTAAAACACTTATTTTTTTACTGATTACAATATACAAATACATATATTGCTTTAAAATTATTTGGATCAGCCTTCACTGCATGCTTATAAAAATATTTTTATACTAGTCTTTTAAAACGATAAATGTATAAACAGCGAGCATTGGGTGCTTTGACACCAACTCTCTGGTTCTTTAAAACCCATTAAAGTTTTCCATAAGGTAAAAGATTGAGAACATAGCCCACCCATACTAATTGT
>CM068963.1:85869597-85883353 GCA_035128595.1 Eptatretus atami | reverse complement strand
AAAAATTCATTCAATTCTCTTCTGAACGATCGAATGTCTTCAAGGAAGTCATTCAATTTTAGCCACTCATCGTGTAATTCAAATAACTCATGTTCCAGATCAGTTATCAACGATGTTCTTATTAGGGACAACCTGTTAGAAGAAGTCATACAATAATTATTTGTTGTATAGTGATTTAATTCTGTATAAAACAACAAATAATGAATGGGTTCAAGGATCTCACCTCTCATCTGTGGAAAACGATTGATCTGCAAGGTTGTATAATAATCTGAACTCTCCATATTATAAATAAAACATACAAAGCCCGAGCATACGAAGCAATAAATAGGGCAAGTTGATGGCGTTCAATGAAATGTGAAAACAATGGCTTTTCAGGGTGTGTCTCACATAGGAAATGAGTCGCATTTTTTGCTTCGGCAAGGGAACTTGGCTGACTCTACACGACTCATTTTAAAACAGCTGCTTTGATATAATGAAAATATAAAAGGACTGTGATTATGTTGGGGGAAGAAGTGCTTTAATCAGTAAGCTCAATCTTTCATAGTCTCAATTTACATTAGCTTGTATGGAGGGAAGGGATAGGTGGGGAGATAAATCACTCATATTTGGGCTTTGGGGGCTTGAGTCAGAAAGTTTTTCCTTTTTTTTCCCCATTCATTAATGGTGTCCCAGAAGCCCATTTATCATCTACTCCCATTGGCCTGTGTAGACCTTTTCAGTCGACCAATATTTATGAAGCTTCATTGTGGGACGGTCGCAGGGTTGGTGCATTAATCTCTGAAAAATTCAGAACGATCGTTGAGCATTTGGGCTGGAGGTGAGTGGCCAGACAAACACTCAAAAAGAAACACCAAACAACGGAGGTGATCAACATACTTGTCACAATATTTATTTTTTTTGCCAAGTAAGAACACACAAACAAACAAATGAAATGGCCCATAGGGCCAGGACTTGAACGAATTCATCCAGTCAAAGATACTCCCTCCGTACGTCCGGTTTCAATTGAAAGGAATCCGTTAGATTTGCTGGAGACATGAAATTTTTGAAAATCGGCCCATGCAAAAGATACGGATTTTCGCGATTTTAAGGAAATTTTCCTGACCTTGAACCTTGACCTTGACATGCCAAAAGTTAAGGGTTCTATGTGGTGGCCAATAATCCATTGGTGAAGTTCCATGACATTCCGACTCGAAATGCGACCTGTAGAGCGCAGACGTACACACAAAACAACAAACAAAACAAACCAACATACTTGACGAAATCTACGATTTTGTCAAGTAACAAACAAGCCGGTAGGCGACGAGGATTCGCTAGGATCCAAAGTGCTGGATACGATGCTTTTCATTCTGACCGATCCAACGACGAAGATTCATTCCAAAACGTATTGGTTCACATACAATTGGTTCCTCGCCTGGCAAGATTTTTCCTATTGCGTATTTTACCAACTGGCACTCCTCATAAAAAATGACGGTAATAGACACCCTATTTTGGAAGACTACCATTTGAAAAATAATCGTGTTGCTGGTTTGTGCTGTGGAGCTCGCGTTGCAACAGACACACACACACACACACACAACACACAACACACAACACACCACACACACACACACACACACACACACACCACGACGAAACCCGATAAAACTTCTCTCAATGCTCTTGTTTGACCACTCCTGAGCACACAACATATTTTTCATAAGCACGCCCACTTTCCTACGCACTCCACTTTCCTACGCCATTCCCACTTTTCATCAACCATGTCCACTTTCCTAAGCTCCGCCCACTTTCCTAAGCCCCTCAAAAAAATGACGGTAAATAGACACCCGATTTTTGAAGGACACCACCATTGAAAAATACACCTCAATCAAAAATCGGCTTGAGGTAAAATTTTCTAATATAGTCGAAGTGTTAATTCCGAAGTCTCGCTTCTCTACATTCAAAACTGAGGAAAGTATTGAAAATACTGTACGCGGTTTTTTGGCCGCTGCACAGCAACGGGTGGTTGCGAGCAAGAAATTCAACAGGCACATTCCCAGACCATATGGCACCTGTTGGAAAAGTTTCATCGAAATCGTTTTTGCTGGTTGTGCTGTGGAGCCTCGCGTTGCAGACACACACACACACACACACACACACACACACACACACACACGGAAAACCCGCCAATAAGGATATCTAGCATATATAGCGAATCCAACAAACAAACAGAGGCAATCAACATATTGTCAAAAAAATTTATTTTTTTGCCAAAGTACAAAGATACAGGTGAAAACATAACCTTCACTTCGGTGGTGGAGGTAAATATCATTCAATATATCGTTTTTGGCCCCATCTCTCAGTGGTGAAGAATCACTTCAAAATTATTGAGATCCGGATCCGGATTCGATCTTCACCAAAACTGAATGAATTACTTTCTCATCACACACCTAACATGTCCACCAAGTTTCGTCTGAATACATCCAACAACTTTTGAGATAGTCGTGCTATTTTATAATTTTTGGGACCATCTCTCAATTTGAAGAATCACTTAAAAAATTCTAGTAGCCGGATCTGATCCAGATGTTCACCAAAATCATATCAGTCTCCTTGTCAACACCCAACCTGTCCGAAAAATTTCATCCCAATCATCCAACAACTTTTGAGATATCCTGCCACACACCAGACAAACAGACAAACAAACAAGAAAAGACGTGTGCAGGCACGATACTTTCAAAATCCATAAAACAATTTGACCTCAAAAAATAATTGGGTGTTGAATTCAGTGACCTGATATGCAAATCCTCTTCAAATTTCAAGTCAATGGGCTGAAAAGTGAGGATTTTAGAAATCCCCCAAAGTTGTTGACCTTTGGCCTTTGTTGACCTTTTGACCGCAAAAACAATAAGGCTTCTTCCTCATGACAAACTCCCATTGGTGAAGTTTGTGAAGATCGGTTTAAAAATTATGACCTGTAAGGCGATAAACAGAGAACGAGAGACAGAATAACAAAATCGACTGACCAATACACTTGAAAAATCTTCAAATTTTGCAAGTAAATAAACAAACAGAAAGGGTGAAAATATCACCTCTTCACCTTCCGTGGCGGAGGTAACATAGAATGGCACTTGGAGAGCATCCCTCCGCCTGCTGAACAGTTTACATTTTGTATCCCACTGATGGCTGATCCGGATCCCAGAACTGAAACCAAAATCTGAAAAAAAAATTCTAATCAGCTGATTCTTTGTCATCCACCTAATCATCCCAAGTTCCGTCCACAACTTTTTGAGAAATTGTGGCTATCTATCGTTTTTGGCCCTATCTCTCAATTGTGAAGAATCACTTTTTAAATTATAGTATCTGATACGGATCTGGATCTTCAACAAAATCTAATCATTCGTCCTTGTTACATACCCAACCTGTCCACCAAGTTTCGTTTGAATCTGTCCATAACTTTTGAGATATCGTGCTCAAATCAAACAAGCCCCATTCAAACAAACAGGGGTGAAATATGTAACCTCCGTCCACCTTCATTGGCGGATGTAATTGTGCTTCATGTGCCATTACAGTTTGCTCCTGTCCTTTGTGATTCCAAGGTTATTAAACATAAATTTGCACAAGGACTTACTTAACACCCTTATTAAATGGCATGCTTTAAAAATATTAATCGTTTGAGATGGAGATCAAGCTATAACTTATGACTACTTATTGTTATTACTATTACTCAATCAAATGGAGATGTTACTCGTTAAAGAGGATGGTGATAAATAGTCCTTTTCCACATGAAATACCCATGATTGAGCCTTTCCCAAACTTACTTCCTCTTCATTAATACAGATTGCCTTTTTTCACTTTCTGCACTTTTTGCATGTTCAAGATTATTGCAGACTTTGATATTTAAGAGAATATGGGTCAAAATACAGAACGTTTTGAGTACAGTCTGCTTTGTGTTGTTCCTTGCAGCAGTCCCTTATGCATTGTGACAAATATAAGTGAAGAATGGTAGAGCTGTTTGCTGATGACACCAAGATGTATGCCCCAGTATGTAATGTTCCCAGACAGATGATCTTCGAGCTGATCTGAATAGGTAAATCACCCAGTCTGAAAGATGGACCTCCTTTCATGAAGGAAAGTGCAAGGTTTTGCATATCGGCCAGAGGCATATAAATTGTTGGTACAGTTTCGAAGGAACTGAACTTCAGATTGCTACTACAGAGAACTTAGGAGTCATCATCTGAACCGAGTTGAAATTCCACCAGCATGTCCCTTCAGTAGTTAACAAGGCGCATCACAACTACTTGGGATAGCCAAGAGAGCATTTATTCATCGAGGAAAAGGACTCCTCCCTCTACTGTTCAAGACACTCGTTTACCTGAATTGGAATAGAGGAACGAAACTTGTGGCACTTGCAGTACAAAAAGAATGTTGAAAGAGTACAAAGGAGAGCTACCATACTCATCCCTGACGTAGGCCGCCGAGCTACCAGGAGAGGCTCAGGTAGTTGAATATGCATTCTTTCTTTTTCTGAAAACGACAAGGAGATATGATATTGGTGTACCAAATATTGCATGAAATTGTCAAATGGATCCAGAGCACTTTTTCACCTCAAAGCCCTAACTACAAAGGCACTCTCCTGAAGTTATTCAAAGAAAGACATCATTTGCAAGTTTGAGCAAGTTCTTTCAGCAATAGTGGTGAACAACACGGACAATCTCCCACAGCAATTGGTGGAAGCTCGCTCGTACAGTCTTTCAAAGTGAACTTGGACAGGCATTGGTGTGGGAAAGATTTGACCTTACATGAACCCTGCACAAAGGCACACACATTAAGTTTTACTGAAGCAGAGACAAGTACAACAGCATCCTACTCATATCATATAATGATGATATGAATACTGTATAAGTGTACTTCATTGCAATGAGCTCCGATATGAACCACAACAGATAGTGAAAGTGGTACCACATTTGTGTTTCATTTTCGTAGTGTGAACTTGTAAAGTAACCTTTTCATAATTAAAGCATTGTTGTTCTTGTATGTCCATATTAAGTGCAGATGGACAAATGCCATAGAAGAAAAGTTGGAACGCAGCAGTCAGTGAGGTTTTTAACAGCGTGCTTAGGTTGGTGGCAAAAAAGAGAGATTATACAATGTGCATCGTTCCTCTGTTGAAAACATAGTGACAAACTGTTCCTGACAAGGGCACACAGTGTCCAGCAGCCTGTTCTTCAAGCCACTACATGGCATGCACAACTCAGACCACAGGTGGCCAACCCCAACCCTCATCTAAATGCACCTGATTTCTCAGGTGATCTCAATATCTGAGTCAATTTGAAAGTGACATCTGGCGATCATAATTGGGTAACACATCAATAAATGACTAACCTCATGAATCCCATCGAAAATTAACCACACTACCCATGTCATATGTTAGCTTTTGACGGGCGGCCCTGGAGCAAATTTTCAGCATGGAATATACTGCCAAAGTAAGTGTGCATACATTTAGCTTGATTTAACCATTTTATATAAAACTCCTGGAAGTAATAGCAAAGACTATAGATATTACAGTGCCTTCAGAAAGCATTCACCACCCTTGACTCTTTCACATTTCATTGTTTGTTACAGCCTGAATTTAAAATTGATAAACTGATTTTTTTTTTGTCACTAATACCCCATAACCATAAAACATATAATACATAACATCAAAGTGGGATTTTATTTTTTTAATTTTGAAAAATCAATTAAACATGAAAAACTGAAATGTCTTGAGTCAATAAGTATTCAACCCCTTTCCTATAACACTTCAAATGAGCTCTGGTGCATCCAATTTCCTTGATCATTCTTGAGATGTCTCAACAACTTGATTGGAGGCTACATGTGGCTCAATTCAATGAATGGACATTATTTAGAAAGAAACACCTTTCTATATGAGGTTCCACAGTGACAGTGCATGTCAGAGCAGAAACTCTCAACCATGAAGTCCAAGGAACTGTCTGGCGAACTCTGAAATTGAGTTGTGAGGAGGCATAGATCTGGGGAATTGTATAAAACAAATTTCTCGGGTGTTGAAAGTTCCCAAGAGCACAGTGAGCTCCACCATTAGAATGGAAGAATTTGGAACACCCAGACTCTTCTTAAGCTGGCCATCCGACCAAATCTGAGGAAACCGGCAAGAAGCACCTTGGTCAGGGAGGTGACCAAGAACCAATGACAACACTGACAGAACATGGAGTTTCCTTGGTGAGATGGGAAAACCTGCCGGAAGACACCAGTCTCTGCAGCACTTCACAATCTAGGCTTTATGGGAGAGTGGCATACGGAAGCCACTCCTGAGAAAAGGCCCATGACAGAACACCTGGAGTTTGCAAGAAGTCACTAAAGGATTCTGAGAGCATGAGGCACAATATTCTGTGTCTGATGAGACAAATTTAACTCTTTGGCCTGAATGCAAAGTGCTACATCTGGCGTAAACCGAGCACAGCTCATCACCCATCGAACACCATCCCTACCATAAAGCATGGTGGTGTGTGGTGAGGATTTCCAACCAAAAAGAGAAAACCCTTTATATTTTAACAGATCATTTATATACAAAAACACATATATGTGGAAAGAGAGCTTGTCTCAAGAGTCCAAGCAGATCTCTGCCTCTGAGCCAGAATACATGCCTTTTATACAATTGGAAAATTGGGAGGGGGTCAGAACATCACCTGGCACTTGGCCAATCAAAATACAAGAAAGCTTTGTTTGCACACGAGTCCTTTAAGCAAAGAGAAAAACAATCCTGAGCATATTAGCAGATTGTATGTGAAAGAATGCATGTTTGTAGGGTGTGTATGCACAGAAAACCTCATTTACTTGAGACTGATAAGCATTCATCTCAGCATGCAAATGGAGCATCTGGTTTGCACCAGCTTTGGAGAACAATTAGAACTGAAAGACTCCTGCAGTTCGATGAGCTCCTTGATAAGAGGACAATGGGAAGACAGAGTCGTGTTTATAACTTGCAATGATGGGGGCAGAGTAATGAGACTCATGCTTCTGGGACTACACTCGAAGATTCATCAAAGTAATTCTGCCCATTCAACCAAGTGAAATATAAGAGGTTTGTACTCGTTAACTAACATACTATATCTATTTATTTATAAAAAACCTTCGTATGTAATATTTATCAAGCATATATTTTGGAGTAACAATATATAGATGGATACATATTTCAAAACATGGTCAACGAACCAATAACTTGGGCAGCATGGGAATATATTCTTATTTTGTATTGGTTGAAATGTTCACTTGAGTGGTACATGATGGTGTTGAGCATTTACTAGTGATTCAAGAGAACCACTTTCTAGCAATGAGAAAGGCAACAATATATTAATGCATGCTTATTTTTATAAATAATTTTAATGAAACCAACTTTATAATAACATGTGACTTATAAAATAAAATAATTTTCATAAAAAATAAAATGATTTAAGATTAATTGAGCTAAAATATTATACATTTTTGTAATCTCTTAATAATTAATTTATTTTTTAATATTTACTATGTTATAAATTTTTTAATCTATGGTAATTCGTTAAGTTACATCTCGTCAAACACGAAAAATCAATGATCCAAGTTTTAGAGTACTAGACACCCATGCAACCGTTGGTCCAGTTGTGACAGCGGTTGAGCTGAAAAACAATCATTCAAAAAAAAGGAAAAAAGTGGCTCACGAACTATCCGCTGAGGTTGTTGCATTTATCAATTCTCCCGAAGAGTATTGACTGATCGGGAATTAATTTTTTAATCTTTTTTTGTTGCCCGATTTGAACAACTGATACTGCACACCCAGGGAATGTGATAAGGTGGCCCTAAATTTTTGCGCTATCGTGTACTGTTTTGGCTGTATTTCGGGAACATACATACATACATACATATATAACAAGATGAGAGTTTTAGTAATATATATATATGTATGTTACAGTTATATGGAATTAACTAAGATCACAGTATTATTTGAATAGAGATCTATTCCATTCATCTGTGACCTGTCAGGCAGACATTGTAACAAATAAATTAACAGGCAGTCCAATCTGCAAACATAATGAGTTCTGATGAGACGAGCAACAAAGAACTCATACCATGAGCAGTCTATTTCTGCAAATGTAATAAGTTCTGACTGTCATTGTGAGAGACCTATAACGCATAATATCTTGCAGACAATTGAAATCTATCTCAAATCTATCTCAGTGCCTTTGCCGACGATGATTCCTGGCAAACCATTCCTTATATTGGTGATAAGTGACCTATACTTTACAAATTATATTGAACACTTCAATATGTTTAAAAGCAAAATAAAGAGAAATGAGTAATAATTTTTGGACAAAGAACAATCTCAATATGAAAAATATTTGTTTCAGTGCGATTAATGCCAGAAATACCAGTGCTTTGCAATAGTCATGTGATCCATCGAGCTTTCTATTACCAAAAATGTCTATGCTCGTATTTCACAAGACGGAATTAATTATTTTTACTTCCACAGGTGGCAGCACCATGCTGCGAGGATGATTTTCAGCCACAATGACTGGGAGACTGTAAGGATAGAGGGAACAATGAATGAACAATGTTCATTGACAATGAACCAAATCATCTACCAAGTTTTGTCGTAATCCATCGAAGTTTTTTAAATATCATGCTTTGTACATTTTAGCCTCATCTCTCATAGGTGATGAAACACCTTAAAAATCTGCGTAAGAGAGAAAACTTGGTCCTTGTTGTCAGAGAGAGAGAGAGAGAGAGAGAGAGAAGAGATAGATAGATATGCAGATGAGTTGACACTGTTTAGAGAGGGGGCATGAAGGGAGGTATGCCGATTTCAAATTCGAATTTGGGCAAACGGATATCCTGAATGGGAGGGAAGAATTTTTGTGAAGGCACGGAGAAGGCTTGTGTGTAAGTGGGGTTGGGGGGGGGGAGGGAGAATTGGTGACCAAGTGCTTAGCTGACAGACAGTTTTGGAAAATCATCCCTGTGAAGAAAGAAGAGGACGGGATCGTGGTAAAGAAGAAAAAAAAGAACAGAAAAAAGAATGGGGTACTCCCAACAATGAAATAAGGAAAATGAATAATTAAACCCTCCGCCATCGAAGATGGACGGAGGTTACTGTTTCACCCCTGTCTGTCTGTTGTTTGTTTGTTTGTTTGTGAACAGTATTACGGAAAACTCCTGACGGATTTCGACGAAACTTGTGGGGGATTAGGCATGTTCCAAGGATCATGCCATTAGATTTTGGACTTTGGTCCAAAGTCAGTATGGCCGCTATGGCGGCCATTTTGAAAAAATATTAGAATTTTTTTTTTTGCATTTCTACATGTTTAAGTGATTTCCAACCCCCCCCCCAAAAAAATTTGTTAGAACAAAAAAAAATTTGCACCTTTTTTTTCAAAAAAATTTAGATTTTTTTTGGCATTTCTACATGCGCGGCGATCTAGTTTAGTTTTATTCAATCGTGGTTCAGTAGAGTCTATCCGTTTTGACCTACAAATGAATAGGAATATCAGGTTCACTTAAGTGACCCAGCAGTATTGGGCGGCGGAGGTTTTGCACTCTACCAAGTGCTCCCTCTAGTTTTAAATGTTTTAAAGAGAAAAGGAGGAAGTGTTATTCAATGAAGATTGACTTTGGAGCTGTTGAGAAAGGGAGAAAAAATGGAATATAGAACAAGGAATACAGCAGAATTAAATTCAAGTAGAATGAGATCGCTGTGGAGTGCAAAATAAAGTTGTTTATTTTTTGTTGTTTTTATTTTTGTAAGTGAGGAGTGGAAATAGGATAATGTTTAGAGGCAGAAGTGAAATATTTGGGAAGAAAGAAGCAAAATGAGGAATGCAAAGACAAAAGGGACACAGAAATTTCATTTTGTGTTCAAGTAGGCTTTGAACAACATGAAACAAATTAGCACAAATACATAACAACAGCATGTCCGATGTTAACACGGAAATACAAACAGGAAATACAAAAAGCAACATTGGTCTAGTAGATACAAACAGAAAAAGATGAACGAATCCGGTTCGAAAACTTGGCATTAATGAGGTTGAAGCGGCAATGGTAGATTTGACCACACCGGGAAAAATCCCGAAACGGAGGTTCTTTTTGGTTCAACCGCAATTATTTTCTGAGACTAGTATATTAAAGCTTTTGCAGATGGCCAGGGGTTGGACTCTGAAATCTGCACGTGGTGGCCCTGCTTGACTTTTCTTATCAGAGCAAATAGTGAAGCTTACGGTGGTTAATTAACTTGTCAATCCCAGGAAATGCAATAACTTCAGGCAGAGAGTGCCGAGGTAGGGTTGTTCAATCTTCATGGAGGAAATTCCATCAAAACGTGGATGAATTGATACTGTAGATCAATCAACAGCATCCACATAGACCTGCTGCCTTGCGAGCAAAGTTATTGAATTGAAGGCTGAAAGAAGGCAAACTTTATCGCAAATGATGCTGCAGGGTTTCAACTGGAGTGACTCGCAAACGAAAAGCTCATGATGACTATAAATAAGAGCACCGAGTAAAAGTATCCTCTCTCAGGAGCGGTCTCATCCGCAACTGGCAGGCATTGTTTCGAGATCTAGGATAATACACTCCTCAAAGCCGCAAGACAGAGTGTATTTGAATATGGAAACAAAGAGAGAAAACTCGCATTGCAAAAATCTCATCAAAGGACACAATGAATGTGAGAACTATCCATCTACCGGAACAAGGGAATTAAGAAGATGTGTACAACTGAAGAAACAAAACATTGATATACTTGCTTTTACGAACATTGATATTGTGTCACAATGAACCAGTTAAATACAAAATGTTATTGTGACAAATCTAATCACTTCCTCAGTGGGGCCAAATTATATGAGGCCATTAACAGGAGGTATGGAATACTCTGAGTAAAAAGGCAGTTAAAACTTTATCATTGTTGACTCCCTTTATGAAAGAGTACTTATTGTAAATTCTTTGGACACCCACACTGGCAATTATTGTCACCTGCTGTCCTATTAAATGTTGAGGATGAGAACAATGTCGAAGCACACTGAAGTAGTCTGAGGAGGCTATTGAAAAGGTCCTGCCCATAATATGCTCATTTTAGCAGGGGACTTTGGCACATGAGTTGGATTGGAAGATACCCATTTTCATTTTCATGATGCGACAAATCATAAAGACAATTTCTCATCCAACAGAAAGGGCTTAAATTGTTGACCATCACTTCTGAAAAGAAGGAAAACGTTGGACTGTGGACTTGCATCGATCCAAATGGCAGCACGTATCAGCTCGACAATTTTCTCTCATTTTGGTAAATTGGAGAAATGTTAAGATGCTGAAATCTAATACAAGCCGGAGGCGACGATGGTTCGCGGCATTATTGAGGAAGCCCTACCGTAAAAACCTATCTCTTCCGTCAAAATTGACCAAAACAATACGGATTTTATATGTGTACTTATAGACATTACGCACACTTCTAGGAAATGAAATTGCGAGAAAAAAACAAAATAAATAAAAAAGTTAAAGTGGGCGTGGCTCCGCCGACAAGGGGCGTGGATGCCCCTCATAACAAAAAGACACAACTAGACCATGATATCTAGCTTGGTAAATTCATCAAGATCGCATCAAAACCGTCAAGCTATGCTCTGGAGAGGGTCACAGACAGACAGACCACACAACACACACACACGAAAATAGTGGTCACTGCTGGCGCCCGTGAACCAACATACTTTCACAAATGTGAATCATACAATCGTATTCTCTCAGACCATCGTACTTCAACTCTCAAAGAGCCCGAGGAAGAATAAAACTCTGCGAGGAAAAAAACACAAAGAGCACTTCTTCTTGAAGATACAGAAAAAAACTGCAACAGTAATAAATAATTTATTTATCTGAATCAACAAGCAGCAATGAAACTTATCCCAAAAATAAATAAAGTCTAAGAAGAATTGTCTTTTAAAATCCTAGAGTAACAAAAGCAAGAGAAAATACCAAACAATTTGATGAAATTTATTCAATGCGATAGAAAGGAAAGTAACCGCTTCAATTAGGAACAGGTGAAGAAAGCTTAAGAAGACGACAACGATGCAAGCCTTAAGAATACAAAATAATGACCTCAGCAAAAAATTGACGAAGAAGAGAAAGCACACATTGACTGCATTCATGAAAGAGTTGGCTCCTCATAAATGAATTAATGGAAGAAAGGCTTCCAAAAAGGTCATATTACATCATCTACCGATGTGAAAAGGTAAAGACTGATACTCATTTTCAAATCTTATTGGCAGTCCACCATCCATCCACCATTGGGATCACTACTCTGTGCGGAGCGTTAGTGCTGCCTAATCTAATCTCCTTGGCTATGGGCACAATCCTGGACTGGTCGCCACTCCGACACAGGATATCAACAAGCTGCTATTCATTTGCCGACCTCGGAAGGATGACAGGCCATAGTCATCGAAATGATCAGAGAGAAAGTCGAAACTACCTGAGAAGACCCTGCAATCAATGTGCCAGTTTGATTTTGTAGAATATGTGACAAAGCAAAGGTGTCTTTGGCGAAAGGAAAGATTTGTGCGAAGACGGTATACCGCCAGAATTTCTTAAACAGTGTGGACGTCGACACTATTCTTCTCGACTTTGTCATGAGCACTAATGAAGAGAAGGCCAAGACAATGGTAAAGCTATCTATTATATTACTAAAACTCTTCATCTTTATGTATGTATGTATGTTATATTATGTATGTTCCCGAAATACAGCCAAAACGGTACATGATAGCGCAAAAATTTTAGGCCACCTTACTCACCATTCGCTCTGTGCAGTATCAAGTTTCGTTAAAATCGGGCAACTAAAAAAATTATTAAGAAATCAATTCCCGATTAAGTCAAGTATTCTTCGGATAATTTGATCAATGCAAAAAACCCAGCGGTATATGTTCGCTGGAGCAATCTTTTTGTTTTTTTTCTGAAATGATTATTTAAAATCTCAAAATTTAGTATAGACAAAATATTTTTAAGCAATAAAATAAACCGCCATTTTTATCTAAACTTCTCTGTTCATTAATAAAAATATAAATTGTGGTTAGAAGATTACGCACAATAATTCTTCTGACTCTTTTTCCGTTTTTTTTTTTCACATTGACGCGCAGTATCAAGTTCTGTTCAAAATCGGCGACGAAAAAAAATCATTAAAAAAATCAATTCCGGATTCAGTCAAAAGTTTTCTCTTCAATTATTCTTATCAAATGCAAACAACCTCAGCGGTATAATTTGGTGGAGCTATCTTTTTTTCCTTTTTTTTTGAAAGTTTATCAACCGCTGTCACAATGGGAACCCAAACGGGTTCACGGGTCATCTAGTCTAAATATAGTTTCATTCCTAAATCAGGGATCCCTGTCTGGCCCATTGATCTCTAAAGTATGGCCCATTGAAATTGATGGTGAATAAGTTGACCCATATACCTGTTACCATATATTTGTTACAAACAATAGTAAAAATATTTTTTCAAGAAATCATTTTCTTTTGTCTGTCTCAGACAAATGATTTTAAATGATATTCAACCATCAAAAATATCACATTCAAATGATATAGCCGAATCTGTCCTCTTCTTGATCAACACATGAAGTCAAACCCAATGGATTCTGGGTCAAAAGGACAACAGTGTGGATACATTTATTGTAGCGCAAAGGCCATTAGAATATATAGTAACCACAACCTTCCTGAAATAATGACATTCATCAACTTTTGAAAAGCCTTTGACTTCACTGAACATGGC
>CM068963.1:85847033-85861865 GCA_035128595.1 Eptatretus atami | reverse complement strand
ACACATCTCAATATGAAAAATATTTGTTTCAGTGCGATTAATGCAGAAATACCAGTGCTTTGCAATAGTCATGTGATCCATCGAGCTTTCTATTACCAAAATGTCTATGCTCGTATTTCACAAGACGGAATTAATTATTTTTACTTCCACAGGTGGCAGCACCATGCTGCGAGGATGATTTTCAGCCACAATGACTGGGAGACTTGTAAGGATAGAGGGAACAATGAATGAACAATGTTCATTGACAATGAACCAAATCATCTACCAAGTTTTGTCGTAATCCATCCAGAAGTTTTTTAAATATCATGCTTTGTATCATTTTTAGCCTCATCTCTCAATGGTGATGAAACACTTAAAAAATCTGCGTAGAAGAGAAAACTTGGTCCTTGTTGTCAGAGAGAGAGAGAGAGAGAGAGAGAGATAGATAGATTATGCAGATGGAGTTGACACTGTTTAGAGGAGGGGGCATGAAGGGGAGGTATGCCGATTTCAATTCGGAATTTTGGCAAACGGATATCCTGGAATGGAGGGAAGAATTTTTGTTGAAGGCACGGAGAAGGCTTGTGGTGTAAGTGGGGTTGGGGGGGGGAGGGAGAATTGGTGGACCAAGTGCTTAGCTGACAGACAGTTTTGGAAAATCATCCCTGTGAAGAAAAAGAAGAGGACGGATCGTGGTAAAGAAGAAAAAAAAAGAACAGAAAAAAGAATGGGGGTACTCCCAACAATGAAATAAGGAAAGTGAATAATTAACCTCCGCCATCGAAGATGGACGGAGGTTACTGTTTTCACCCCTGTCTGTCTGTTTGTTTGTTTGTTTGTTGTGAACAGTATTACGGAAAAACTCCTGGACGGATTTCGACGAAACTTGGTGGGGATTAGGCATGTTCCAAGGATCATGCCATTAGATTTTGGACTTGGTCCAAAGTCCAGTATGGCCGCTATGGCGGCCATTTTGAAAAAATATTGAATTTTTTTTTTTTGCATTTCTACATGTTTTAAGTTATTTCCAACCCCCCCCAAAAAAATTTTTTTAGAAAAAAAATTTGCACCTTTTTTTCAAAAAAATTTAGATTTTTTTTGGCATTTCTACATGCGCGGCGATCTAGTTTAGTTTATTCAATCGTGGTTCAGTAGAGTCTGATCCGTTTTGACCTACAATGAATAGGATATCAGCGTTCACTAAGTGACCCAGCAGTATTGGCGGCGGAGGTTTTGCACTCTACCAAGTGCTCCCCCTCTAGTTTTAAATGTTTTTAAAGGAAGAAGGAGGAAGTGTTTATATTCAATGAAGATTGACTTTGGAGCTGTTGAGAAAAGGGAGAAAAAATGGAATGGAGAACAGGAAGTACAGGCAGAATTAAATTCAAGTAGAATGAGATCGCTGTGGAGTGCAAAATAAAGTTGTTTATTTTTTTGTTTGTTTTTATTTTTGTAAGTGAGGAGTGGAAATAGGATAATGTTGAGGAGGCAGAAGTGAAATATTTGGGAAGAAAGAAGCAAAATGAGGAATGCAAAGACAAAAGGGACACAGAAATTTCATTTTGTTGTTCAAGTAGGCTTTGAACAACATGAAAACAAATTAGACAAATACATTACAACAGCATGTCCGATGTAACACGGAAATACAAACAGGAAATACAAAAAGCAACATTGGTCTATAGATACAACAGAAAAAGATGACGAATCCGGTTCGGAAAACTTGGCATTAATGAGGTTGAAGCGGCAATGGTAGATTTGACCAACACGTGGAAAAATCCCCGAAACGGAGGTTCTTTTTGGTTCAAGCCGCAATTATTTTTCTGAGACTAGGATATTAAAGCTTTTGCAGATGTGCCAGGGGTTGGAGCTCTGAAATCTGCACGTGGTGGCCCTGCTTTGACTTTTCTTATCAGAGCAATAGTGAAAGCTTCACGGTGGTTAATTAACTTGTCAATCCCAGGAAATGCCAATAACTTCAGGCAGAGGAGTGCCGAGGTAGGGTTGTGTCAATCTTCATGGAGGAAATTCCATCAAAACGTGGATGAATTGATACTGTAGATCAATCAACAGCATCCACATAAGACCTGCTGCCTTGCGAGCAAAGGTTATTGAATTGAAGGCTGAAAGAAGGCAAACTTTATCGCAAATGATGCTGCAGGAGTTTCAACTGGAGTGACTCGCAAACGAAAAGCTCATGATGACTATAAATAAGAGCACCAGGGTTAAAGGTATCCTCTCTCATGGAGTGCTCATGCCGCAACTGGCAGGCATTGTCTTTCGAGATCTTATGATAATACACTCTCAAAGCCGCAATGACAGAGTGTATTTGAATATGGAAACAAAGAGAGAAAACTCGCATTGCAAAAATCTCATCAAAGGAGCAACAATGAATGTGAGAACTATCCATCTACCGGGAACAAGGGAATTAAGAAGATGTGTACAACTATGAAGAACAAAACATTGATATACTTGGCTTTTACGAACATTGAATTGTGCACAATGAACCAGTTAAATACAAAAATGTTATTGTGACAAATCTAATCACTTCCTCAGTGGGGCCAAATTATATGAGGGCCATTACAGGAGGTATTGGAATACTCCTGAGTAAAAAGGCAGTTAAAACTTTATCAATTGTTGACTCCTTTAATGAAAGAGTACTTATTGTAAATTTCTTTGGACACCCAGCACTGGCAATTATTGTCACCTGCTGTCCTATAAATGTTGAGGATGAGAACAATGTCGAAGCACACTGAAGTAGTCTGAGGAGGCTATTGAAAAGGTCCCTGCCCATAATATGCTCATTATAGCAGGGGACTTTGGCACATGAGTTGGATTGGAAGATACCCATTTTCATTTTCATGATGCGACAAATCATAATAGACAATTTCTCATCCAACAGAAAAGGGGCTTAAAATTGTTGACACTCACTTCTGAAAGAAGGAAAACGTTGGACTTGTGGACTTGCATCGATCCAAATGGCAGCACGTATCAGCTCGACAATTTTCTCATTTGTGTAAATTGGAGAAATAGTGTGAAAGATGCTGAATCATACAAGCCGGGAGGCGACGATGGTTCGCGGGCATTATTGAGGAAGCCCTACCGTAAAAACCTATCTCTTTCGTCAAAATTGACCAAATCAAATCGGATTTTTTATATGTTGTACTTATAGACATTACGCACAGCTTCTAGGAAATGAAATTGCGAGAAAAAAAACAAAAATAAATAAAAAGTTAAAGTGGGCGTGGCTCCGCCGACAAGGGGCGTGGGATGCCCCTCATACAAAAAGACACAACTAGACCATGATATCTAGCTTGTGTCCAAGTTTCATCAAGATCGCATCAAACGTCACGGAGCTATGCTCTGGAGAGGGTCACAGACAGACAGACAGACAGACAGACAGACACAACGAAAATAGTGGTCACTGCTGGCGCCCGTGAACCAACAATACTTTCACAAATGTTGAATCAGACAATCGTATTCTCTCAGACCATCGTACTTCAACTCTCAAAGAGCCCGAGGAAGAATAAAACTCTGCCGAGGAAAAAAACACAAAGAGCACTTCTTCTTGAAGATACAGAAAAAAACTGCAACAGTAATAAATAACTATTTTATCTGAATCAACAAGCAGCAATGAAACTTATCCCAAAAATAAATAAAGCTAAGAAGAATTGTCTTTTAAAAATCCTAGAGTAACAAAAGCAAGAGAAAATACCAAACAATTTGATGAAATTTATCAATGCGATAGAAAGGAAAGTAACCGCTTCAATTAGGAACAGGTGAAGAAAGCCTTAAGAGAAGACGACAACGATGCAAGCCTTAAGAATACAAAATAATGACCTCAGCAATAAAATTGACGAAGAAGAGAAAGCACACATTGACTGCATTCATGAAAGGAGTTGGCTCCTCATAAATGACATTAATGGAAGAAAGGCTTCCCAAAAAGGTCATATTACATCATCTACCGATGTGAAAAGGATTAAGAACTGATACTCATTTTCAAAATCTTATTGGCAGTCCACCATCCATCCATCCATTGGGATCACACTCTGTGCGGAGCGTTAGTGCTGCCTAATCAATCTCCTTGGCTATTGGGCACAATCCTGGACTGGTCGCCACTCCGACACAGGATATCAGCAAGCTGCTATTCATTTTGCCGACCTCGGAAGGATGACAGGCAGAGTCATCGGAAATGATCAGGAGAAAGTCGAAACTACCTGAGAAGACCCTGCCATCAAGATGTGCCAGTTTGATTTTGTAGAATATGACAAAGCAAAGGTGTCTTTGGCGGAAGGAAAGAGTTGTGGCGAAGACGGTATACCGCCAGAATTTCTTAAACAGTGTGGCGTCGACACTATTCTTCTCGACTTTTGTCATGCAGCACTAATGGAAGAGAAGAGGCCAAGACAATGGTTAAGCTATCTATATATTACTAAAACTCTCATCTTGTATGTATGTATGTATGTATGTATGTATGTATGTTCCCGAAATACAGCCAAAACGGTACACGATAGCGCAAAAATTTTAGGGCCACCTTACTCACCATTCGCCTGCGGTGTGCAGTATCAAGTTTCGTTAAAATCGGGCAACTAAAAAAATTATTAAGAAATCAATTCCCGATTAAGTCAAGTATTCTTCGGGATAATTTGATCAATGCAAACAACCTCAGCGGTATAGTTCGCTGGAGCTATCTTTTTGTTTTTTTTTCTTGAAATGATTTATTTTAAAATCTCAAACATTTAGTATAGACAAAGAATGATTTATTTTTAAGCATAAAATAAACCGCCATTTTTATCTAATACTTCTCTGTTCATTAATAAATAAAATTGTGGTTAGAAGATTACGCACAATAATTTCTTCGACTTTCTTTTCTCCGTTTTTTTTTTTCACATTGACGCGCAGTATCAAGTTTCGTTCAAATCGGACGACGAAAAAAAATCATTAAAAAAAATCAATTCCCGATTCAGTCAAAAGTTTCCTTCAATTATTCTTATCAATGCAAACAACCTCAGCGGTATAATTTGGTGGAGCTATCTTTTTTTCCTTTTTTTTTTGAAATTTCTTTTATCAACCGCTGTCACAATGGGAACCCAACGGGTTCACGGGTCATCTAGTCTTAAATATAGTTTTCATTCCTAAATCAGGGGGATCCCTGTCTTGGCCCATTGATCTCTAAAGTATGGCCCATTGAAATTGATGGTGAATAAGTTGACCCATATACCTGATTAACCTATATTTGTTACAAAACAATAGTAATAAAATATTTTTTCAAGAAATCATTTTCTTTGTTCTGTCTCAGACAAATGATTTTTTAAATGATATTCAACCATCAAAAATATCACATTCAAATGATTAGCCGAATCTGTCCTCTTCTTGATCAACACATGAAGTCAAACCCAATGGATTCTGGGTCAAAAGGACAACAGTTGGATACATTATTGTAGCGCAAAGGCCATTAGAATATATTAGTACCCACAACCTTCCTGAAATAATGACATTCATCAACTTTTGAAAAGCCTTTGACTTCACTGAACATGGCAAAATGATGAAGATACTAGCAGCATGTGGAATTCATGATCAACTTCTGAAGGAAATTTTGAATATGTATAGGAATCCAAATACCAAGATATTGTCCTCCAATCGAGAAGCAGCTTTTCAAAATTGAAGCAGGAGTACTACTGGAAGACACCATGCCCCTTACCTGTTTGCCATAGTACTTTATTACGCACTCAGAAATGCTATCAAAGGTCATGTCAGGTCAGGTATGGGAGCATGCACCTGAGCAACGCGTCGCTGCATACACTTTCCGCCGGTACTCCAGAGGCCTCTGTCTGGCCATCCCCCAGGCAGATGCTTGGCCCATCCCCATCTCCTTGAGATGCTGATCAACCTGCTGTAACCACGAGGAACGTGGTTGGCACATTGGCCTCCTCCATTCACGAGGCTCCCTCGTTGAGGGAATCTGGTGAGCAGGATCAGCGTCAGGAAAAAGAGCCACATGTCTATACAGCTGCAACTGATGCTCACGGACTATGCACGTAACAAATCTCATTTGAGACTCTCTCAGCAACCGCTTGTTGGACACATAGTCCAATGAGCGATAGCCAATGATTCTCAGAAGAGACCTGGTACCAAATTAATTAAGTCACCATCTCAGATCCCTGGTCATCTCAGATCCCAGATCCCAATTCTCACATCTGTAGAGGAAGACTGGAAGTACCAAGGACCTGAAGACTCAGACTTTTGTCCTCCCACACAGGTACTGGCAGCACCACACCCAATAATCCAGTGAATCCATGACTCCCAGGCCTGACCCACACATCTATTGACCTCTGGCTCACAGCCAGCAGAGACATGAATATCACTGCCAAGGGAAGTGAATCTCTCCATGACCTCAACATCCTCACCACAAACAGGTACAGAAAAGATAGCAGCATCCAAGATGTCATTGAAAGCCTAGATCTTAATTTTGACTCAGGAACCCCGTTATTCCAGTGGCTCTGACTCCTCAATCAGAACCTCGAGGGCCACCAAAAGGATATCTAGAGTCTTGGCAAAGACGTCTGCATCATCTGCGAAATCAAAGTCAGAAATCTTGACATTCCCAAACGATGCAACGCAGCTTGATCTCTCCAACATCCTCCGCAGAACCCAGTCCATACAAGCGCTGAAAACTGTGGTGGCAGGACACACACTTGATGAACTCCAGTAACAGCTGGAAATAAGTCAGAGATGGTATCACCACATCTCACAGTACTCTCAGTACCAGAGTATCGTTCAGACATCAGATTGATCAGTTTTGGTGGCACCCCACGAAGACCAAGAATCCTCCAGAGGGCATCCCGAATCGCTGAATCTCACGCTTTACAGAGATCACCATAGGCTGCAAGCAGCCCCTGCCAAAACTTGTGTCTGCTTTCGGTGAGGACCCGAAGAGCAAGGATACGGCCAAATCGTTGACATCTTTGGTGTAAAGCCTGACTGTTCTGGATACTGGTGCTTAAGCAGATGGTGGCAACCCGATCAATAATTATCCGGACCAAAGAACTTGCCAGGCACTGACAGCAGCTTCACCTCTCAGTGTTGTTGCAGTCCTGGGATCGCCCTTCCCTTTCCAGAAGGGACAACAAAGCCCTCTTCCAGTCAGTTGCGATATGCCTGTGTTCCAGGCAGAGCACAGAACGCATGCAACGACACGAGTACAGCATTCCCACCAGCCTTGAGAAGTTCAGCATGGATGCCATCAATCCCAGGAGCTTTACCCCTTTCAACCGGTTCGCCGCAGCCTGTGTTTCCATAAACGAAGGTGGATCACAGTTGATTGGAGTGTCAGCAATAGGGATAGTAACACCCATAAAACTAACTCGACAGCTGGTGGTTCAGCCTGGTATAACCGCTCAAAGTAACCGGCCCAGTGGACCTTCACTTCGGACTCCTCTGTCAAGAGCCCACTACACTCTGCTCAAACTGCAGTACACCAAGGGACGGGCTTGGAGAACGCAATGTGCAATGTCCCTGTAAACAGGATGAGAATCACTTGACCACAGGTGATGCTCTATCCCCTCTCAGATTCCTCACACATAGGCCTCCTTGTCCACCCTGAGCACACGTACAGTTTATGCCTCAGCTCCCTGAAAAGCTCAGCTCTGCCATTCAGCCTGGCCCTGTGAATCTGGTCAAAGGTATCCAGTGTCCTTTGATAGACAAATTTTCTTCGCCCTATGGTGAGTTCCAAGACATCTACCGGCAACATCAAGGACAGTGTTCTTGAAGGCACTCCACAACTCTTCAGGATTCCCAAAGCACCAAGAACCCACAAGTCCCCACTCAGCCTGTTGCTAACTCCTCAGCTACCCTCCCATCCTTGAGCTTGACAATATCCAGCCTAGCTGGATGGTACCATTGTCCCTTTAAGCTGCAACTTCAGAGATGCTACAAGAAGCCTGTGGTCGGTGTTGAGAAACTGAGCACTCCGGTCGATCCTGCAGTTCTGGTCATCCTGCAGCAACCATAATGAGCACATGGTCAATCTCCTTTCCACTCCACCAGCTTTGGAATACAAAGTCCAGCGATGAGCTGTGGGCGCTGAAAACCATGAACAGCCACCCTAAGTCCTGACTTCTTGCAAAGTCAAGGAACTTGATGCTATTCTGGTTCACAGTTGGACTCATGGGACCAACACACGTCTCATAACCATCCCTATCAGTTCCAGTTGATGCATTGGAATCCCCCAAGGCTAGAAGAGCTTCTCACCGGGACACTGATCAACCACAGAATCGAATGTAGAATAGAATGCGTCCTTCATGGTGAGTTACTCCGCCTCAGTCGGAGCAAACACAGAGACCAGGGAAATGACACCCAAGGAGTGACGAATCCTGTCTCATAATACGCTCATTGACCGTGTTACCTCAATTATCAGTGGAGTCAGCTATTGGGCACAGCCACAGCAACTCCTTGGGAATGGTAACCATCAGAGCGACCAGACCAATAGTAGTGTAACCACCCGCCATGGTCTCGCCGCAATCCGGTCTCTGAACCTCAGAGAGTGCTGCAATACTGATGTCCAAACGCTTGTGCTCAAATGATAACAGAGACAGGTGATCATCCTCTCTTTGGGATAGCACATTCCAGGCACCCACCCAAAGGGACCACCTCAGGTTAACCCAAGGAGACCGCCGTCTGGTGGCCGACACCTCAGCACCACCCCGACACACGCTACCGCAATCTAACCCGGGAAGGTTACCCCGTAGTTTTCCTCCATTCATCAAAGTTTGGAGGTCCCGAAGGCTTTGCCCCAATCCCGTCATCCTGTGAGCTGCCTTGCAGAGGGAAGCTGCACAGGAGGTATTTCCACCGAGTGGTTTTTCAGATTTCGTGCTTTTCGTATGTTTTGTGGAATGAAGGGTTTTACGGTGGCCGGAGTGCAAATCCTGCCACCAACCTCCAAATACAAAGTGCCCCTCATCGTGATTAACACTTGACCCAAACAAAGCCAATGAAATGTGAAGCAACAAACATGGACAGTGTATAATCAGCAGAGGCCTACAAGCCGAATGTGTTCAGCCCACCAGAAAACCAAGATGGCAGCCATATAATTTTATTTGGGTGCTATGGTGGGTGGAGTCAAGTGACAGATGTGGGTGTGGTCAGGCAGGTGTCCTACCAATGGGTGTACATTTCACGAATCGACCCCCAACAAGAACAAGAACGAAAACAACAACAACAACAACAACAATAATGTGAAGCTCTTGTAGACCTGCAACTAGAAATATCAATTGGACATGTTTTCATTTTTTTGGGCCTGAATTATTTGACAAATAAAAATTTGCATTATTACTTTCGTGGATTTGAATATTATACTGAATCGATAACTGATAAAGAAGAACAAACTCAATTTCAGAAAAAATAGAAAGCATTATGAATGCCACGAAGCTCTGCGTTAGGCTAAAATTGTACTCTGACCACAAACATCTGTTTTTTTTCCTTTGTGTCAAATAGAGCCCAAAATGTTGTTTGACTTCTATTGATCTTGGCTTTTCTAAAGTGACCTTCGTGTCAGACCCAATGAAACAGTGACTTGACAGAGAATAAAGCAGCCATAACATTGAATTATTATGTCCATGTTTGAACGAGGACTGTGATCAAATATTTTGCAAGTTTGTTCTGGCAGAACTCAAACTGGCACTTGGGAACAACTAATTTGTTTTCAGGTTCTGCTGCATGTCAGTTGTGATCCATCCATCCATCGGTTCCAAATCTCTGCAGAGCATTGGTGTTGCCTCGGCAGTCTCCTTGGCTATCGAGCACAATCCTGGACGGGTCATCACACCGACGCAGGATACCAGCAAGCTGGCACTCATTTTGCCAACCTCAGAAGGATGACAGGTAGAATCAACCCCACCTGATATTAATTCAACAGCGGAATGGGATTTGAACTCAGGATCCTAGGATCCCATACCCACCACCCTAACCATTAAACCAACACCAGGCATCGTTGTGATGAATCTCTATATGATTGTTCTGACAAATACATTAATGTTTGCCGGATAAGATTTGTCTTTTGTGTGAATCAGATATACATCACAAGTTTTTTTTTTTCTTCAAAAAAATTTGCTAAATTTGCTAAATTTGCTAAACTTTGCTAAATGTATGGCTGCAATGGAACATTTTAACAGTTCGCAAATAAGGAAAATTGGTTTCAAACACAATGGAGGAAAATTGTTCAAGTAAATTAAGTTTTTGTGTCGAGCAGAGTAAAACAAATCACCATTATAATTATACATGATAGAGAACATTTCAGCTGGAGGAATTAAAAATTACCTTGTAAATTTTGCTGAAGATTCTTGATAACACCTAAGCATCATTCTTGGTTGAGTTTAGGAGATTGTGTTCCTGGTACATGCTGCATTGAACAGGTTTTGTAGCCTTTGTTGATCTGTATAAATTTGGGATCATAATTGTGTATAAATGTTTGAATTATGGAGATTGGCACCTAATTATGGAGGATGCTTTATGCAGCTCACTGTATGCCTTTTTGCAATCCATCATTGTAACTTTTATATCATCAAACATCTTGGACGATATATGTCACCTTACCTCAACAGCAAATAAACATCGACTGCATCCTTTACATTCTGTGCTGCAGCTGAATTATGGGCAGAATTTTGTAGGATTTCTATGTTTTTGTTGACACCAAATTAACATTGTTAGAGGTGATAACTGTGTATTGCGATTAAGATTAGACCAGTTGTTTCTAGCACCTTGGGCAAATTACAAATTCCTACAGCTCTGAGTGCTGGGAAGCAAAATCAAACCATGCAGCATCGTCCTTGTCATGAGACTGGTAGGCAGCACCCATGATTTGTCTCAGATAATGGATATGAGAGAGAGAGAGAGAAAAGAGGTGATAAATGTTCCATTTTATGAGGTGTTGCTGTGTTAATTTTTTCAAAGCAATCTGGACCACTGCAGGGTGTAAAATCTGTTCCTTTGTTGATATAGGGAGCTGTCTGATGCCCATCGCAGTTGGGGTTTTACAGCTTTGTACACCATCTGACAATTCCCTTCAAAATTTCTTGCTAGACACATTTGTCGGTGCTCATTCTTAATCCATTTGTGTTCCTGTCAGGGTTTACCTTTTACTATTACACATTTCCAGAATCACGGATTATGTTTTCCACTAGCTTATGCATGTGTTGCATTGGTGATGACAATGCAATTATATATATAAATATATATCTATACTAAAAAATGTCAATGTGTGTCAGTGTGTCTCCTCCATCCATCCCTCCATCCGGACCACACTCTGCAGAGCATTGGTGCTGCCTATGTGGTCTCCTTGGCTATTGGACACAATCCTAGACAGGTCACCACCCCAACACAGGATATCAGCAAGCTTGCACTCATTTTGCCAACCTCGGAAGGATGACAGGTAGAGTCAACCCCACCTGTTATTAATTCAACAACCGAGTTGGATTTGAACTCAAGATCCTCAAATCCCAAGACAACCACCCTAACCATTAAGCCAACACCAGGCATATATTATGTCTTCTCCAGAACCCCAAAACCATAAAACCGAGCAGCCTGAAACTTTGCATGCATATGAAGAAAAACTCCAAGGAAGTGCAAGAGTGAAAATTGGATGTTTGTATTAATTAAAACACCGCTTTTGAAGTCAATTAGCAGCCATATTTAAGTAGTTTTAAATAATTAATTTCATAATTGAAATTATGAGAAATAATCGATTTCTCAATATCCTTCATCAGCAGATGATGATCTCGCTATCTGAAGTCTTAAGGCATTTCCTGGGTAACCTCGGTGGGATCTGAAGCCTCCATGTGTTTTTGGCCTGCTCAACCTTGCCTTGATTTGGAACAGGCCGCAACGATTTCTTAACGATAAAGTTTTTAGCTTGTTTTTTCACTTTCCTCACTCATATTATCGAATGCCTGTTCATCACAGCTATGAATTGCTGGGAACATTGCAATGCTTATGAACACCCGGAGACGTCAGCGTTCGTTGCTTTAGTTCATTTCTGCACATGTGATCACCACGAGTATCTCATAGATTAAAGAGAATTACAAAATTTAATCTCCAGAATCGAACTTCCAAGCAGTTTCGACTCTAAAACTGTTAATTTGTCCAATTCGGACATATTTGACATTTCGGACGTCTCCGGGAGGTGTATGTTGAATACAATGTTTGGCGATTGCCAATTGCGTGCCAAGTGAGCCGTTTCTTATCAACTATTTCATTGGAATGCTTAAGCCAGCGCTCTACAATATTCGCACTGTCACTGAATACTGTATATAGATCGACTTGAACAAAGTTCAGGGCTACTCGCCTCTGTTGGCCACGTGTTGTTCTGTGGTGCAATGGGTGGTGGCTGTCTCACTGAAAATGTGAAATTATATTTTCCACGACGCTTCCCGTTTTTGACGACGTGATACGACCTGTCGCTTCGGCAGAGATAAATACAAATAGAAACTAGAATGGCACTCGGTAGAGCACACACCTCCACCATAATGCCTGATCCACGAAAATATATCTTGGTCCAACACATTTTTGAGATACCGTGCTGCATATCGTTTTTGAGCCCTATCTCTCAATGGTGAAGAATCACTTTTTTTTAATCTCGTAGTCAGATCCGGATCCAGATCTTCACCAGAATTGAATCATTTCTTCCTTGTCGCACACCGAACCTGTCCACCAAGTTTCATTCTAATCTGTCCACAACTTTTTGACATATCGTGCTATGTATCATTTTGGCCCTTTCTCTCAATGTGAAGAATCACTTAAAAATTATAGGAGTCGGATCCGGATCCGGATCTTCACTAAAATCTCATCAGTTCGTCCTTGTCACACACCCAACCTGTCCACAAAACTTCATCCGGATCCGTCCACAACTTTTTGAGAAATCCTGCACACAAACAGACAAACAAACAGACGAACAAACTTTCAGACAGACAGAAAAGGGTGAAAACATGGTAAGATGGGAGGGGACGGGACGAGAAGTAAGATGGGAAGGGACGGGACGAGAAGTAAGATGGGAGGGGACGGGACGAGAAGTAAGATGGGAAGGGACGGAACGTGAAGTAAGATGGGAGGGGACGGGGGACGAGAAAGGAAGATGGGAGGGACGGGACGAGAAGTAAGATGGAAGGGACGGACGAGAAGTAAGATGGGAGGGGACGGACGAAAGGAAGATGGAAGGGACGGACACGAGAAGAAGATGGAGGAGGACGGGACGAGAAGAAGATGGAAGGGGACGGGACGAGAAGTAAGATGGGAGGGGACGGGACGAGAAGGAAGATGGAAGGGGATGGGATGAGCCTTTTTTTTCTTTCAAAAGCCTTTAAAGGAAGAAGGAGGAAGCGTTTTCTTCATTAAAGAGTATGAGGAAAATAGGAGATGTACAGGAAGCATTGCACAGGATGATTCCCCCTTTTGAGCAAAGTAAAGAATCTAACTGAGGGCAATTTCAAAATGGTTAACGAATAACAACTCTTCGGTGACACGAACAGGCGATAAACAAACATCTGAAACCCCTTCAACCAACCACACACACACCGCCGTGAAACGACATGGCACAGCTACCCTCGAAGTCCGGTTATAACATACCTGCTCACGAAGTCCCGAAGTCGAGGACAGTTTCCCCCATAAGGAATACCACATTCCGAATACATAATCCGACAACACGAACAGCCAATTATCAAGTCGTTGAGAATCCTTGCGATCAGATCTTCAGAGATCCCAGGGCCCTGGACCGTTTCTGTGCCCTACCATTAGCATATGTGTTTCTGCACATGTGTGATTGTGTAACACACATTCAATGATGAAAATATATCATTTCAAAAGTGCTTGAGGGTGGGCAAAGCCTTGGCAGTCAGGCAGAGCTGCCACTTGCCAGAGATATACTGTAATAAATTCGATATTTATCGTATTTTTACTGTTTTTTTTTATCCCAAAAGGATTACGATTGATAATTGCAAAAATAGTCAAATATATGACAATTCGCACGAGTTTTTGCATCACAGGCTGTTATCATTCTGTCATGTCGCACTATTTTATCATCTCACGATATTTTTATGCCCGAATTATTCAAGATACCTTGGCCTATTTTTGGGGGGGGGGCGCCCCCAATCCCCCCCCCCCCCCGCCTCGTACACACCTACCCATCTATGCTTGACACCTACCCATCTCATCCACCTCGTTTTGGCATAATCTGCCCATAACTTTTGAGATATCGAGCTTTATATTGTTTTTGGCCGCATGTCTCAATGTTGAAGAATCACTTAAAAAATTCTAGTAGCCGGATCCGGAAGGATGGGAACTAACTGGATGGGAAGTATGGGCGTCGATTGGTGGGACGGGGGAACATGTCCCCCCCCCCACTTTTATCAAGGGGTACAACATATCGATTTCCCCCCCCCCACTTTTTTCATTGAACGTAAGTTACGACAACAAAACGAGCTGCTCTAGTACAACCAGGCCGAGATGCTCCTCAAATACAAGAATAAATTTTTAATCTCTATTAAAGTTTTATTGGTCTATTATAGTTCTATTAAGATGATAGTTAACAATTCAACATTGAGAATCCGTGCTTCCCAAGCCATGGTCTCCCACCGGCCAAACGTCCATAGCGACGTCGCTTTTTGATCCTTCGATGTCGGCTCTTCCTATCATTGGCCAAGCAGGAGGAGAATTCGCCAAGCGTTGGATTGTTCACCCACTAACAGGGAACGTGACCTGGACATTTTGAGGTACGTTGGGACATTTTCGGACTGTGTATCGTCATTTTATGAGTGTTTAAAGAAATCGCGGCTTCAAGGCCCGGAGCGCCACGCCTCGGATAGT
>CM068963.1:85814279-85837084 GCA_035128595.1 Eptatretus atami | reverse complement strand
AGAGAGAGATCTGGGACTTTTTAGACACCCCTGTGTATTGAAAAATAAAGATGGTTGTTGTTTTGGGAACTCAATGTAGTATCTTATTTTGACAAAGTTTTTGTATATTCCTTGTATTTACAAACAAATTGTAGCAGTAAGCATTTAATTTCAGTACTTGATTAAATTCCAAATGAACTTGGACAGGGGCATTGAGACGACAGGTTGGAGATGCATAGTTGTGCATTCAGCTGTTTTGTAAAGACATTCTTGGCCATCCTTATTCCACAAAAGATTATCGTGCTGTTCCTCTCCTCCCTTTCCCCCGTGCCTGAAAATGTCAATGGAAGGGCAAGCAAATCATGGGTTGGTTAATGGATGAAACAGATACAGCTCCATACTGAACGACTGGAAGTAAGAGAAAGCCTGGATTACTGAGAAGCATTCCACAGACATCAGCAAAAAGTGGACAAAATGGAGGCGAAGGAACAAATCTTGACTTGGGAAGTTAAAGAAATTGCTGACTGATAGGAGCGTTACATTGTGCAATGGTTGTGTGCAAGTGGCAGGACATTCAATAATTTTTTGAATGCCCCACGTAGTTGAGGGCAGAATACCGTTTTTCAGAGAATATGGCATAAATTAAGATTTACACTGAAAATTCATATTCCACTGCATTAATCTTGCAGTAGTGCCTCCACCGCCGCATCCATCACTCAATGTATCATACTCTCATAGAGATAGATTCCGTCGTGCTGCCAAGTAGTTCTCTCTGGGAAGTGTAAGTGGTGGTGGCTGGCGATGTGCCTCTTCAGTAGTCAACTGGCATAGGATTTGGAATTTGTTCAGGAATGCCAGTGACAACTCGCTTCTTCTTTGCGAAAGACCCTTAGATCTTAACGTCCAACTCACCATCAATGTTGGCAGATGTGCTCTCCAGTTTAATTAACGTCCTACTTGATGAAGAACAAAAATACGATGCTTCACCCGCCAATTTAAACATCCAGATGAACAGTTTAATAACTCGTGCAAAATTTTAAACCGCAGCTAGCACGCTACAAACGAGCATGCATTGTTCTAAACCTATCCCAGGAGGCTCCAATCAGAAAAAATAACTTCAAAAATATCACCATTAATTTTAACCACAATAATAAACATGTTAGTTTCCATCCAGCTTATGTCAAAAAAATTATGGTTGAAATTTTCCATTTATTATGCTATTTGACCTCTTAAAATAAACAAGGAACTCCATTACAATTTTATTACAACAGCTGCAGAATCTCATAATTATGAGACGGAATGGAAAAGCTCCCCCCCCCCATCCCCTCCCGACCCAACCACCCCTCCATTATTTACAATGCCAAAAACTTTATATGTTCCAATAACATCAGGAATCAAACTCCCAACTCTCGAAAGAACGTCTTACTGCCTTAAAACTCACACAGAAAAGAACTAACTTCCGTGTCAAGTTTCACGTCATGGTCGGAGAATATTTCTATGACATATGGAAGATTTTCCTTGTACCCAGCGACTTGGACTGTAACATTGGGAGGCCGGTTACTGTTCAAAATGGAGTAGAGTTTTTCTCCACTCTGCAATCCTCAGTTATTTATATGATACCTCAGTTATCCCAGTGATGTGCATGGAATAGAGCCTACAAATTTGCTAAATTCTGACCCTGGCTGAGTCATACCAAGACTTAAAAAAAACGTACGTGTTACTTCCCACTGACTTCCAGCATTTAGAGGATAGTCATATATCTGCTCCCTCATAACCTCCCCACCGAGGTGAAGGATTGTGTTTCACGCCTTTTGTTGTTGGTCGCCGAAATAGGTGACCCCTTATTGTCAGTAATTGCTGTTGCTTATTGTTTGGATGTTTGTTTGGATTTTGTTCGTTTGCATCACATAAATTGGTAGAAACGTGGCGGATTTTTGACCAAACTCGAGTTGTAGGTAATCTTATGACCTATGTGTTGAAAGTTGTGATGGTTGCTAGGACGCTTTGGTTCCCCACGCAACAGCCGAAAAACCTTCTCAAAACGTAACGCGTTCACACCAAAACTCAATCAAAAGCCATTTATCCATGTAGGTTATAGAATTTGGGCACGAATGATGCACAGGATGCTCTATCAAATATATTCCCGGTTTTGGATATATGGAATACTCTACCCGCGCGCCCCCACAATTAGGGTATGCGCGAAAATTGAGGCCCCCTCTAGCGACCAGGTGAGTGCATCGATACGAATGAATACTTGCAGGTTCATGTAGTAATCAATGAACTCACTTTGCCTCAGACATAATTGACCGATTTCGCTTTGGTCCAGGGGTCA
Source organism: Eptatretus atami (assembly GCA_035128595.1). Taxonomy (NCBI): domain Eukaryota; kingdom Metazoa; phylum Chordata; class Myxini; order Myxiniformes; family Myxinidae; genus Eptatretus; species Eptatretus atami. The sequence continues at coordinate 85,834,773 of CM068963.1, read as the reverse complement.
AAGTCAATTAGTGCAAAAATCGATAATATGCGATAAGCTGGAGCGTGCCTCTGCGCACAAAAATGCTACTCCTGCCTCGGTTACTGGTCGGATTGGTCATTGATAATTCACTAACTAATCGTCTGGAATACATTGTGCAACAAACAAATTCGAGCAGATTTTCGATTATTATCTTTGTTCACCCACGCACCCCCTCGAACTTTGTGGATTTCTGATTTAAACCGCATTTTCGGTACTTTTCATTCAAGGATCATCAGTAGTAGTCTCAGTAGATGGAACTGGATAGATTTGATATGCATAATTTAAGTGAAAATTTCCCCTAATCCCCGCCTTTATCACACATCCCAATTTGCTCTATATCTATTAGTTTCCAGCTGCCGCGAGCCGATCGCCGTCTTCTCGCTTGTTTAATTGTTTGTCTGTTTGCTGTGAGATATATCAAAAAGTTGTGGACGGATCCGGATGAAATTGGTGGCTTGTAGGAGTGCGACAAGGACGAACTGCTTAGATTTTGGTGAAGATCCGGATCCCGGTATCCGACGACTGAGAATTTTAAGTGAATTCTTCACATTGAGAGAAAGGACAAAAAACGATATTGTACTGTATCGCATGATTTTTCAAAAATGTATGGCCCAATATTTGTCGTGGATCAGATACGTGGCAGAGGTATGCGCCCACCAAGTCCCTTCTAGTTTACATACTTATAAACTAAGTCAATACTACTTGGCTCTGTAAGCAAGGGTTCTTTGCAGTATTGTCATCCCTTCGCACATACCCCCTCTTCCATGCAGGGTCAGTGATTAAACCACAGTTCTACATCCACATGTACAGGCGAAATACAAGTGTCTCCCCACACGGTTGGGTAGGTTTGGGAGATTTAATCCATGTAACCTAAACTTTGGGTACCCAAGCTGCTATGTTCCACCTAATATATCGTTTTTACAAGGTGGAAAATCAACAAACATGTAATTCCTCTGATTCTTTTGCAGTTGTGTTAAGCAAAACATAAGCTAAGGGAATGCGAAAATAAATTGAAGGCCTCTGACTTGCGATACAACAACGATTAAGCTCACTTGCAATACTCTTCTCACACACACCACCAGAAATGGCACTACATGTACATATTTACAGAGAGAATTTGTATTCATCCCATTGCTGAATCCACTGTGAGAGGAGGGGGACAAGAGCACAACTTATCTCATACCCTTTAGACCCCCTGTCAAGTTGTTGAAATGGATAAGTAAATACTGAATGCATCCGCCACAGACACAGACAGACAGACAGACACCAGCATTGCAATATTTAGATGATTTCGATCATGGATAAACCCTGCGGTTGAGCCATTGGAGGGTGGGGTAGGGGTGGGAGGAAAATTTCTCCGAATTGCACACGCTGACTACAGAGTAGAAAATGTGACGTCACAATATGACGACAACTCCAGGGCACCAAGAGTATCCCAGGAAATTATGTTTTCTCTCCCAATTGTCACTGGCTGTGTTGTCTGGTCAAGCCCTGTGTTGTCTGTACCTGTCTGCCATTTGAGCAATACTTCCATAACAGTCTCCACATCCTAGACATATTTTAAAAAAAAGAAAAAATATCGAGTTAGTCAATAGTGTACCTTCATATATGTGATTTGTATGAATTTACTTTACTTTAACTTTACTATGGACATGTGTGATTGACCTTTCCAAATAAATCCTGATCCACTCCCTAGATGGTTTTGTATGAGTGCATTAGATTCAATTTGCCCTTATTTTCACATAACAGTGTGATTCAAAGCGCAAATTCTAGTGCGTGGCAGAACAGTAAAGAACAGACTCTCAACCTCCAGAAGCAGTGGTTTCATATCTGATGTGCATTGCAAATGCAGATTTCAAGTGAAAGGAAAGCATAACATCATAACTAGAAAGCATCCCAAATGCAAAATCCTCCCGCAACCCGCTTTGTGCTCGAACTAAACTTGACAAAAACAGCAGCAAAAATAAATAAAAATAATAAAATTGTTGAAAATTGATGGCAAAAGCTCAATGTTAAACAAACAAACAAAAAAAGGTGAGGCCTGGACACAGAAACACACACAACACACACACACACACAACACACACACACACACACACACACACACAATTGATGCCCCACCAGCTGTGACTGGTGAGGCGAGATTGCATTTGGCCCAAAAAGTACTGACTCACTGACTGACTGATATTAATGTTGGTATCTTCCAGTGAAATAGAAAGCTGAAATTTTGGCGTGCCGAGCGACACGAGCCGATACCTCCGGGAAAAATCACAGAACCATCGGAAAGCATCTGTTCATGAATATAAATAAATGGGGAAAAAATGTAGGTGAGCACCTAAGATAATGCAGAACATGGTTCACTATGCTTACAATATGTAAGCGTACCTGCTCTTCATACATGTACTCACATTGTAATTACAGTATACACACTTTAATATACATGTAGTGTACTCGCATTCTAATTGTTGTCTCATATACAGGCAGTGCAGAGCCGACTGACACATTTCAGACCGCTCTCCTGTCTAACTTTTGGGTTGTGGACCATTTGTCTAAGACAATGCACTGCAACTGGTGGAGGCCACCTCTGATATTATCTACCATAATAATAAAATTGCAAGTTTTGACATAAACCTCGTGTGTTTCAATCATCGCATATCCAAATGTGTCAGTCGCTCTGCACACCCTGTATATATAAGCTCATTCTAACCACTCATCGAACCACTGATATTAATGTTCAGTTCGTTCCGGGTGACGTAGCAAGCTGAAATTTCGCCACCTGACGGAATTGAGCTGAATCCACCGGGAAAAAAAATCACAGAACCATCGGAAAACGTCTGAAATGAAATATAAACAAATGAAAATAAATAAATGAAAAAAAATAATGCAGGTGACATATATAAATGCAGGTATATACATACAGTATATATATATAAAATATTTTTGCACCTCAGTCCCACAGTTTTACTTTTAGCTAGTTTTTGTCATCGTGGCAAATCCAAAAAAGTTGACATAGAAAATTTAGAACTCAGTAGTAAATGGTCAACCGAGGGCTCATACTATAAACTGTTGGATGAAAGTTTCGTGAATTTTGAATATGAAAAGGAACATCTGTTGAGACTTTCAAGTTACACGCAGCCGCATAATTAGGACATAGCAAAAATTAGGACACTGTCAAGTGGACTTTGGAAAAAAAAAGTGTTTTTCAGGTGCTCCAACTCTTGGAGAAAACTGGCTGAAACATGGAACACCGTATGTAATCCAGAAATCCGTTCCATTCTTGGGAAAAACGCCAAGGCATAGAATAGGCCCTTTATGGTATGTGCATGTGGAAAATTAAAGAAAGAAGGGGCATTCCATGGCTTGTAGAATGGATGGATGGATGATGATGATGGATGGATCGACGGATCGATGGCCCCCTTTCGATTTACATCCAAATCTGTTCTTATTAGATCAGTATACTGAACACATCATTTGGAATTGCCTGTTATACTGTCAGCCAGATCTCTTTGTTGAAGATGTCGAGAATACTGAACATATCAGGCAGGACCAAGGAGGTTATATTAGGCATTGTGGGGGCATCTGTTCTGCTCTTGCATATGGCTGCTTAGCTGCCGCGGTAGCTATCATTTCTTGGAAGCTCAGCTGTGCCACTGATGCTGTGACCCTCCATCAGTACACCGTACTCATTTCACTGACCTCGGAAGGATGACAGGCTGAGTCAACCCCACCTGGTTTATTCAGCACCAACAGGGCTCAAACCAGGACCCTAAGATCCTAAGCCAGCCACCTCGCCGCTCAGCAACACCAGGCTTCGGGGGACATCTTGCACCACCTTATTTGATTTATTTTTTTTAACCTATGCATATTGCAGTCACATATTTAATCACCTGAAAAGTGGATTGTGATATTGTGAAATACGTGTGTGACAAAGTATGTTCCTTTGTGTAACATCAAGTGGTGTTATAAATACAGTATGTCGGGGTAATTTCTGTCAACATAAAACGATCGCTTCAATGCATGCAGTCAGGAGTCAGGTGATATAAAGCAGGTTGTAATGAAAGGATGGAATGAAAGCATTTAATTGGTGCGAGGCTGTTTCCATGTAGCCGACTCACAACGATGACTTCTCTTCCAGATGTTGCAGAGTGTGGGACGTTGCGCTCTCCTGACCTATTTGCCCTCTTTTCATGCTCCTCCCATCCGCATCCTCTTACGTCATGATAATCCACCCGCTCTCCGAATTTAAATACGGATGAAATTTCGAGTTCGACCGTTGTAGGCGCAGACCAGTCCCACCATGCCCGACATCCAGGAGGCCAATTTGGCAGCTTCCGTGGGAGTCGTCTATGTGCTCCCCTTCTTCCTCGCGCAGCTGCACAATCGCACCTTCACGGGGAATGTGAGCGCTTGGTCTGCTCGGTAACTGCACGGTATGGATTATGGCATCTTCGCCAACGAAGGGTCGCCTGCCTTCGAATAATCATATCGCTCGTTTACTCGATCGTTTGTGCCGTGGGGCTAGTTGGAAACCTTTTCGTTTCTACGTGATGCACAGCAAGCGGCACGCAAAAATCCACTATCACTTTTATGTTCTTAACTTGGCCGTCACCGATTTCCAGTTCGTCTTGGTCCTGCCATTTTGGGCGGTAGAGACGGGGCTCGATTTAACTGGCCTTTTGGCGACGCCATCTGCCGCATTGTGTCCTCGCTCACGCTCCTCAACATGTACGGGGCGTGTCCTTCCTCACGGCAATGAGTGTGGCTCGCTATTGGCCATTGCTTCAGGTCTCCAAGCACGGTCCGGCCTGCGATCTTCACCCGAGTTGGGCCAGCGTTTTCATTTGGCTCACCGCGTGCGCCGCCAGCATTCCCACGGCCGTGTTCTCCACTGTGGTGCACGTGTCGGGTATCTCTCTGTATCACCAAGTTTCCGAGGGGGAAGAATTCTGGCTCTCCGTGTACAACATCCAAAAGATCGTGCTCGGCTTCTTGTTGCCGCTGTTGATCATCAGTATTTGCTACCAGCTGCTTTTGCGTTTTTACGTGAGAAGAATCCAGTGGGAGCAAAAAACCCGGTCGGCGCTCCAAGGTGACCCGCTCCATCACTGTTGTGGTGCTGTCATTCTTCGGTGCTGGTTTCCAAAACATGCTATCACTTTTTGGGGTGTTCTTGTAAAGCTTAGAGTCGTTCCTTCGCAACATGTACTATACCACTCAGGAGTATGTCTACCGGTAACTCTGTGCTTGGCGCACTCAACAGTGTCTCAACCCTCTGCTGTACTGCCTCCTGCGCAAAGACATTCGCCAGAGTTTGCGGCAACTACTCTGGCATCAAGCCACCTCGCCAAAGTCTGCCATCAATGTCTGCCACTTGCAGCCAGCCGCGAACTTGCAGACACTGACAGGTTTCCGAGGATGTGCAACCAGTTATTCATCTGACTCGGAAATCAAGGTCTCGCCAGTGCTCCGCCGTCTCTTCAATTGCATCGCTGCCTCTCCACTTTCGTACATGGAAGGGGCGATGCGATCCGCCGTAGCGTTCAGGTTGCGCCATCAGCTGAACCAACCGCCCTTCGGCCCTCGACATCCACCAGGAACATTTACCTGCTGTAGCACCGTGAGCAGTATTCATCATTCCTCAATGTCCGAACGGAGTCTCTTCCGGTCATGTGCCGATGACAAAGTCTCACTGACACTGTGTGTAATTGGGACCTGTATCGCTCTTTATTGCACGTTTTAATGCATTTTTCAATTTGATCCATTTACACACGCGCGTGAATTGGTGAACGTTGTTGATCATTTCACTAATAATCCAAGATTGTATTAAAAAATAAAAAAAAATCTATGTTGAAGTTTAATTGCGACTAAATTTTTTTAAATGATCAACTTTTAATTAAAATTATTTTAATTTTTACTCAATGATCAAAATATGTTATGTCTCTGTCTCTGTCTCTGTCTCTTCTCTGTCTCTGTCTCTCTGTGGTTCAACAACATGGTGATCTAATTCTAATCATTGAAATGCAGTTACTTTTCTATTAAAATGATGAAGTTTTTGGATGTAAAAAGCAAAAACAAAATCTTGAGTATTGTGAACCTGCATTTTTTATGGGTTCACCTGCAGCTGCTGCTGCACACAAAGGAACACACTCAAAGCAAGAAGCGCGAGGCGCTTCGTGAGACCGTCTTGGCAAATGGCGAAAAACCACTTCATTTATATTTGTGCTTCAATTATGTGAATGCTTCATGTCACAATGCATGCATGGTTCACAGAGATGTATATGCCCAATCCCCTTTGTTTTTTTTTAGTCGTTTGTATTTTAAACATTTTCTGAGTGTCGCGCAAGTCAATGTACGTTACAGTACACAACACCTTTTTATTCGAAGAAAGCTAATAAATGACTTGTTTTCCTTGCGCTGGTTCACAACACCATGAATTTGTACTCTTGAATCCAATACAACATATTATGTTAATCCTTCCCCTCCAAGAGCATCAATGCACCCATGAGTTGTTATAATTTCATCCGTCTTGCCACGAGAGCAAGCTCGCCACTTGCATTTCTTAGGGCAGGAGTTTGGAATTTGGTAACAGTGACAGTTCACAATGGTAAAGACACAAGTTGGGTCTTTGACGTTGATGAGAAAAATCTAACATGCGGGAGAAATGACAACATCCTTCCAAAGATTGTGTAATTGTTGATGCAATGTCCTGCCAGCCAGCAATGCACCATGAGGTGGCAGTCTATCATCAGTTTGGTAATCTAACTCTGTCTGTCTGTCTGTCTGTCTGTCTGTCTGTCTCTCTCTCTTTCCTTGGAGAGCAGGCCTCCTACTGCCCCACAACAATTATTACACTGCATTAATAATACGAGTTCCCTTCCAAGGAACTTCAACGCAAGAGTAGGCATTAGACCCATTTAGCCAGCACAATGGTTGCCAACATATTTTCGTTTATCCATGTACAATCCTTTTAAAATGCTGAGTGCAAGCAGGAAGAGCACGTACTATTTAAAAATCTTTGGTATGACTCGATGGGGTTCAAACCACCTATCTCCCAGACCCAGAGCAGATGCTTTAACATTATGCCACCGAGTCCAACCTGTCACTGTAGCCTGAGCATGAAATTTGCCAAAGCACCTATGATAACTCACCTCTTCTTCATGGAAAATCACCGTGGTTATTTTCCATCAATTAGCAAATGCTAGCAGATGGGTTAGTTGGTTTAACTTACATTGGAAAGACGGTGCATTTTTGTGTTGTAACAACCTGCCTGCAAGGTACCAATCTGACAGTTTATAGTTGGTTGGAATGAAACCTAATCCAAGGTAGACAGCTCGAAGCTAAGGCGCTCCTTCTGAACCACCCTGCATCAACCAAGACCTTGTCAAATAGAAAGCAGTAAATGTATCGTCAGATTAGAGTTAGACAACCAAGATTTAACCATCTTTCACATTATTCATGACCAACAGACACCGAGCCCGTTTTGACATATGCTTGTAAATACCCATTGCGCACTTTTCTCAAGTGCGCTTTTCATCGCGTGCTGACTTGCGTCATTTGAGCGCATGTACTGCTTGGCAACCTGGCACACTGACACTAAAATGGCACTTTAAAGGTCCAAGCACGTCACGTCACAAAAAATTCGACTTCACACGTGAATACTGTACATTCAGACTCACTGCGCTGTGTCCTCGTTTCATTGCTTCGCTATCATGATACTACTTTGCTCGCGGATTGTGAGCTGTTGCCGTAAGTGTTGTGTGATCGCGATTGTACTCTCTCTGGACAACTGTATTTCGATTATAAACATTTGTTATGCTCCATATTGTAATATTTTGTTTTATAAAGTCTTCAGAACATAACTGCGTCATTATTGTCGTTACTGAAAGACTCGATGGATGTACGAAAGGTGTTCCAAGAAACATAAAGGTTTTCATTTACCAATACACAACTATATACAATGGGAAAGAAAAAATATTTCGTTGTGGATGACGTGTCGGCTCTACGTTTGAATTAAAAAGGGGAAAATTAAAGCAAGTTGCTCTTTCTTGGACAATTGTGAGAACATTTTGAAGGCTCTCATAAACCAATATTGATTCGTCTGAGGTTTCATGTAAATGGTTAAATGTTATTGTGTAAATATAAACCTGTGCCAACTCTGTTATGGAGTGTTGGTTGCTGCAAAACTGTTTGTTGCAAGGGTTATACTGGGTGGTTTGCCTAACACCTTTCCAGCATTGTTTGTCCACGCTCTTTATCTTTTAAATGCTGAGCGTCAAGCAAGGAAGTAGCACGTACCATTTTTTTTAACATGAAGTTTTTGGTGTTACTCGGCCAGGGTTTGAACTACTGTCCTCCAAACATGGAAAGCACTTGTGTGGCAGACAGGACCTGTAAGAACCCAATGTGGGGTGTTGGTGAAGGTGGAGGGATAGACACAACCAATCCCTTAGCATCCTGATGATATAATTTGTCACAGATATGTGGGGGAATTGAGGCACCTGCACCCTTTCCTGTGATGAGCAGTGATGTGATGATCACAAGATATGTTGGTGGAAAATATGTGATGATTTGTAAAGGTGGAAGGTGCTGTAAAACGAGAGCAAAAGAACCATACTTTTGAGGTCAGGTTGGACTTTTGAATAAAACCACCAGAAGTTCTGGCTTGAGAGGGTGAGACAGGAGCAGTTGGAGTCAGAAGTTAGCTGCAGAGATGGGGGAGTGTTGTGGGGTGGAAGAACGGGATCCAGAGAGGAACTGTGGTGGACGACGAGAACCTTCCTGTCAAGAATACGTGCTCTTAGCCACTTGGAGCATCTATAGTCAGAATGAGAATCTAATCTGTCTGTCTGTCCGTCTCTCTCTCTCTCTCTCTCTCTCTCTCTCTCTTCTCTCTCTCTCTCTCTCTCTCTCTCTCTCTCTCTCTCCTCTTCTTCTCTCTCTCTCTCTCCTCTCTCTTCTCCTCTCTTCTCTCTCTCTCTGTCTCTCTCTCTCTCTTCTCTCTCTCTCTCTCTCTCTCTCTCTCTCTTTCTTTTGGAAAGCAGGCCTCCTACTGCCCTCACAGCACAGCAATTAGTATATAATGTACATATATATACATATATATATATATATATATATGTGTGTGTGTGTGTGTGTCTCCTCATAACTCCAAAACATGAGACCGAGCTGCCTTAGGCTTTACATGCATACTAAGTAAACTCCAAGAAGTACAAGAGTGAAAATTGGATGTTTCGATTAATTAAAAACAACCCCTTATGAAGACGATTAACGGTCTTATTCAAGTATATCCCTCATCAGGAGATCCTTGGCCACATGTATTTTTGCTGTGGCCACCATGCTGGGTCTGAAGCCGCCATGTTTTTTTTGCTGTGGCCACCATGCTGGGGTCTGAAGCGCCATGTTTTTTTTTGCTGTGGCCACCATGCTGGGGTCTGAAGCTGCCATGTTTTTTTGCCTGCTCAACCATGAGTTGACGTGGAACAGGCCGCAATGATTTCTTAACGATAGTTTTTTTTTTCTCACTTTCCTCACTCATATTATCGAATGCTTGTTCATCATGGCTACGAATCGCTGGTATATTGCAATGCTTATAAATGCCCGAGACGGCAGCATTCGTGGCTATATTTCATTTTCGCACATGCTATCCCCACGGAATCTCTTAAACTAAGCTAAATTAAAAATTATGCCCAGAATCGAACTTACAAGCCGTTCTGACTCCTAAAAAAAGTGTTCATTTGTCAATTCGGACATATTTGACATTTGGGCATCTCCGGAGTCCGGGAGGTGATGTCTAATATGACGATTCAGGTGATTGCTAATCAAGCGCCGGCCAGCGTTTCTTATCAACCATTTCATGGAGTGCTTAAGTCACTGGTGAGTACTCTACAATATTACAGTCACTGAAACTTCACGTTGATCGACTTGAACAAAAGTTCAGGGGTAACTCGATGTGCGTTCTTAGCCACGTGTTGGTCTGCGGTGCAACAGGCGGTGGCTGGCTCACTGAAAATGTGAAATTTTATTTTCCATGACGTTTCCCCTTTATGTACGATCTTCCATTACGTGACCCGTACTTCAGCATAGATAAATACAGATAAAATGAAACGTTCGCTTTTAAATGTTTCTTCAAATGTTTTGCTTGGTGAAGCTGCTTGGCGTGCATTGAAGTTTCAATGGTGATACCCGCGCTTCTATACCAAGAGGTAGGAGTAAGAAGGAAAAATAAATTATTTTTGATCACAATAAGTAAAGAATGTTTTCAGTTATGAAATAATGAATACCCATATCACGGCAGGAAAGCCGAGAGTACGCCTGCTTGCTCTTGCAGCCTGGATTTGAATCCCGACCAGCTATAAACTGTCATCCTGTGTTTCACAGGCAGGATGATTCGTAATGTGTGCCATCTCTCGGATGGACTATAAACTGGGCCTGACATCTGCTGGAATCCCTCACCACTCTCCACATCACCCTTCTCCCCTCCCTCACTCCTCTCCCTCTTTGCCCCTCCCCTCTCTCAACCCTCTGCCTCTCTCACCCCGATCCCCCCTCTCTCTTCCTCCCAACCCTACCCCCTCTCTCCACCCTCTCCCTCTTTCCGCAATGACTTCTCCCTCTCTCTCCCACCCCTCCCTCTGCTCCCCACCTTCCTTCTCCATTGAGGAGACTATCATGTACGAATCAGATTCGGAGTGAGCGACCGGTAGGGTGCAAAGTCGCTGCATGTACGAGCACGCATGCCATGCAGGCAGACCTTTGCAGGAAGATGCGTGGGTTTAAAATGCTAGCGCACCAGGTCTCAAAGTATCCGTGTGTGTGTGGTGTGTGTGTGTGTGTGTGTGTGTATGTGCAAGTTGGTGTTATTGCCTTCTATTCCACATGTGGGTGGGTTTCATGAGGTAGAACAGAGAAATACCACATGAGGTGAAACAGACCGACAAGGTCTCAAAGGTGTGTGTGTGTGTGGTGTGTGTTTTTGTGCAAGTTGGTGTTATTGCCTTCTATCTCCACATGTGGTGGGTGGGTTTCATGAGGTAGAACAGAGAAATACCACATGAGGTGAAACAGACTACAAGGTCTCAAAGTGTGTGTGTGGTGTGTGTGTGTGTGTGTGTGTGTGTGTGTGTGTGTGGTGTGTGTGTGTAGAGCAAGATGCTGTTTTGCCTGCTATCTCCACTTGTGGTGGGTTCATCATGAGGTGAAACAGAGACCAACCACGTCTCACAGTATCCCACGGTGTGTGTGGTGTGGTGGTGTGTGTGTGGTGTGTGTGTGTATGTGTCGTTGATTGGTATCTACGGTAACATATGTGTGTTTCAGATGTGATGGAGTCTCAAAGGCAGGCTCAAAGCATCACCTTCATTTCAATAGGGGTCAATGATCATGGACAAGCTGTGAAGTTTTCTGTCTCAAAGTTTTGTGCCATGGCTGTCTTCAGTATCGTCGCTGAGCCCCTGACAGCTTCCAACGATACTTTGAGACCTGGTGCGCTAGCATTTTAAACCCACGCAATCTTCCTGGCAAAGGTCTGCCTGCATGCATGCGTGCTCGTACATGCAGCGACCTTTGCACCCTACCGGTCGGTTCACTCCGAATCTGATTCGTACATGATAGTCTCCTCAATGGAGAAGGAAGGTTGGGGAGCAGAGGGAGGGGTGGGAGAGAGAGGGAGAAGTCATTGTTGAGTAGAGGGAGAGGGGGAGGAAGAGAGAGGGGTGGGAGAGAGGGGTAGGGTTGGGAGAAGAGAGAGGGTGGGATCGGGGTGAGAGAGGCAGAGGGTTGAGAGAGGGGAGGGGCAAAAGGGAGAGGAGTGAGGAGATGGTGGGAGGGAGAGGGGTGATGTGGGAGAGTGGTGAGGGATTCCAGAAGATGTCAGGCCAGTTTATAGTCCATCCGAGAGATGGCACACATTACGAATCATCCTGCCTGTGAAACCCAGGATGAACAGTTTATAGCTGGGTCGGGATTCAAATCCAGGCTGCAACAGAGCAACAGGCGTACCTCTCGGCTTTCCTGCCGTATATGGTGATTCATTATTTCATAACTGAAAACATTCTTTACTTATTGTGATCAAAAATAATTTATTTTCCTTCTTACTCCTACCTCTGGTATAGAAGCGCGGGTATCACCATTGAAACTTCAATGCACGCCAAGCAGCTTCACCAAGCAAAACATTTGAAGAAACATTTAAAAGCGAAACGTTTCATTTTATCTGTATTTATCTATGCTGAAGTGACGGGTCACGTAATGGAAGATCGTACATAAAGGGGAAACGTCATGGAAAATAAAATTTCACATTTTCAGTGAGCCAGCACCCGCTGTTGCACCGCAGACCAACACGGTGGCAAGAACGCATGCGTGTACCCCTGAACTTTGTTCAAGTCGATCAACGTAAGTATTCAGTGACTGTAATATTGTAGAGTCTCACCAAGTGACTTAGCACTCCAATGAAATGGTTGATAAGAAACGGCTGGCCTGGCGCTTGATTAGCAATCACTGAATCGTCATATTAGACATACACTCCCGGACTCCGGAGATGCCCAAATGTCAAATATGTCCGAATTGGAACAAATGAACACTTTTTTTAGGAGTCAGAACGGCTTGTAAGTTCGATTCTGGGGCATAATTTTTAATTTAGCTTAGTTTAAGAGATTCTCGTGGTGATAGCATGTGCGAAAATGAAATATAGCCACGAATGCTGCCGTCTCCGGCATTTATAAGCATTGCAATATACCCAGCGATTCGTAGCCATGATGAACAAGCATTCGATAATATGAGTGGGAAAGTGAAAGAAAAAAAAACTATCGTTAAGAAATCATTGCGGCCTGTTCCACGTCAACTCATGGTTGAGCAGGCAAAAAAACATGGCGGCTTCAGACCCCAGCATGGTGGCCACAGCAAAAAAAATGGCGCTTCAGACCCCAGCATGGTGGCCACAGCAAAAAAAACAATGGCGGCTTCAGACCCAGCATGGTGGCCACAGCAAAAATACATGGTGGCCAAGGATCTCCTGATGAGGGATATACTTGAATAAGACCGTTAATCGTCTTCATAAGGGGTTTGTTTAATTAATCGAAACATCCAATTTCACTCTTGTACTTCCTTGGAGTTTACTTAGTATGCATGTAAAGCCTAAGGCAGCTCGGTCTCATGTTTTGGAGTTATGGAGGAGACACACACACACACACATATATATATATATATATATATGTATATATATGTACATATATATCTAATTGCTGTGCTGTGAGGCAGTAGGAGGCCTGCTTTCCAAGGAAAAGAGAGAGGAGAGAGAGAGAGAGAGAGAGAGAAAGAGAGAGAGAGAGAGAGAGAGAGAAGAAAGAGAGAGAGAGACAGAGAAGAGAGAGAGAGAGAGAGAGAGACAGAGAGAGAAAGAGAGAGAGGAGAGAGAAGAGAGAGAGAGAGAGAAGAGAGAGAGAGAGAGAGAAGACGACAGTTAGATTCTCATTCTGACTATAGATGCTCCAAGTGGCTAAGAGCACGTATTCTTGAACAGGAAGGTTCTCGTCGTCCACCACAGTTCCTCTCTGGATCCCGTTCTTCCACCCCACAACACTCCCCATCTCTGCAGCTAACGTTCTGACTCCAACTGCTCCTGTCTCACCCTCTCAAGCCAGAACTTCTGGTGGTTTTATTCAAAAGTCCAACCTGACCTCAAAAGTATGGTTCTTTTGCTCTCGTTTTACAGCACCTTCCAACCCTTACAAATCATCACATATTTTCCACCAACATATCTTGTGATCATCACATCACTGCTCATCACAGGAAAGGGTGCAGGTGCCTCAATCCCCACATATTCTGTGACAAATATATCATCAGGATGCTAAGGGATTGGTTGTGTCTATCCCTCCACCTTCACCAACACCCACATTGGTTCTTACAGGTCCTGCTGCCACACAAGTGCTTTCCATTTGTGGAGGACAGTAGTTCAAACCCTGGCCGAGTAACACCAAAAACTTCATGTAAAAAAAATGGTACGTGCTACTTCCTTGCTTGACGCTCAGCATTTAAAAGATAAAGAGCGTGGACAAACAATGCTGGAAAGGTTAGGCAAACCACCCAGTATAACCCTTGCCAACAAACAGTTTTGGCAGACACAACACTCCATAAACAGAGTATGGCACAGGTTTATATTTACACAATAACATTTAACCATTTACATGAAACCTCAGACGAATCAATATTGGTTTATGAGAGCCCTTCAAAATGTTCTCACAATTGTCCAAGAAAGAGCAACTTGCTTTAATTTTCCCCTTTTTAATCAAACGTAGAGCCGACACGTCATCCACAACGAAATATTTTTCTTTCCCATTGTATATATTGTGTATTGGAAATGAAAACCTTTATGTTTCTTGGAACACTTTCGTACATCCATCGAGTCTTTCAGTAACGACAATAATGACGCAGTTATGTTCTGAAGACTTTATAAAACAAAATATTACAATATGGAGCATAACAAATGTTTATAATCGAAATACAGTTGTTCAGAGAGAGTACAATCGCGATCACACAACACTTACGGCAACAGCTCACAATCCGCGAGCAAATAGTATCAATGAGCGAAGCAATGAAACGAGGACACAGCGCAGTGAGTCTGAATGTACAGTATTCACGTGTGAAGTCGAATTTTTTGTGACGTGACGTGCTTGGACCTTTAAAGTGCCATTTTAGTGTCAGTGTGCCAGGTTGCCAAGCAGTACATGCGCTCAAATGACGCAAGTCAGCACGCGATGAAAAGCGCACTTTGAGAAAAGTGCGCAATGGGTATTACAAAGCATATGTCAAAACGGGCTCGGTGTCTGTTGGTCATGAATAATGTGAAAGATGGTTGAATCTTGGTTGTTCAACTCTAATCTGACGATACATTTACTGCTTTCTATTTGACAAGGGTCTTGGTTGATGCAGGGGTGGTCAGAAGGGAGCGCCTTAGCTTCGAGCTGTCTACCTTGGATTAGGTTTCATTCCAAACCAACTATAAACTGTCAGATTGGTACCTTGCAGGCAGGTTGTTACAACACAAAAATGCACCGTCTTTCCAATGTAAGTTAACCAACTAACCCCGCTAGCATTGCTAATTGATGGAAAATACCCACGGTGATTTTCCATGAAGAAGAGGTGAGTTATCATAGGTGCTTTGGCAAAATTTCATGCTCAGGCTACAGTGACAGGTTGGACTCGGTGGCATAATGTTAAAGCATCTGCTCTGGGTCTGGGAGATAGGTGGTTTGAACCCCCATCGAGTCATACCAAAGATTTTTAAATAGTACGTGCTGTTCCTTGCTGCACTCAGCATTTTAAAGGATTGTACATGGATAACGAAAATATGTTGGCAACCATTGTGCTGGCTAAATGGGTCTAATGGCCTACTCTTGCGTTGAAGTTCCTTGGAAGGGAACTCGTATTATTAATGCATGTAATAATTGTTGTGGGGCAGTAGGAGGCCTGCTCTCCAGGAAAGAGAGAGAGAGAGCAGACAGACAGACAGACAGACAGAGTTAGATTACCAAACTGATGATAGACTGCCACCTCATGGTGCATTGCTGGCTGGCAGGACATTGCATCAACAATTACACAATCTTTGGAAGGATGTTGTCATTTCTCCCGCTGTTAGATTTTTCTCATCAAGTCAAAGACCCAACTGTGTCTTTACCATTGTGAACTGTCACTGTTACCAAATTCCAAACTCCTGCCCTAAGAAATGCAGTGGCGAGCTTGCTCTCGTGGCAAGACGGATGAAATTTATAACAACTCATGGGTGCATTGATGCTCTTGGGAGGGGAAGGATTAACATAATATGTTTATTGGATTCAAGAGTACAAATTCATGGTGTTGTGAACCAGCGCAAGGAAAACAAGTCATTTATTAGCTTTCGTTCGAATAAAAAGGTGTGTGTACTGTAACGTACATTGACTTGCGCGACACTCAGAAAATGTTTAAAATACAAACGACTAAAAAAAAACAAAGGGGATTGGGCATATACATCTCTGTGAACCATGCATGCATTGTGACATGAAGCATTCAACATAATTGAAGCACAAATATAAATGAAGTGGTTTTCGCCTTTGCCAAGACGGTCTCACGAAGCGCCTCGCGCTTCTTGCTTTGAGTGTGATTCCTTTGTGTGCAGCAGCAGCTGCAGGTGAAACCCATAAAAAATGCAGGTTCACAATACTCAAGATTTTTGTTTTGCTTTTTACATCCAAAAACTTTCATCATTTTAATAGAAAATTAACTGCATTTCAATGATTAGAATTAGATCACCATGTTGTTGAACCACGAGAGAGACAGAGACAGAGACAGAGACAGAGACATAACATATGTTTGATCATTGAGTAAAAATTAAAAATAATTAATTAAAAGTTGATCATTTAAAAAATTTAGTCGCAATTAAACTTCAACATAGATTTTTTTTTTTTTTTAATACAATCTTGGATTATTAGATGAAATGATCAACAACGTTCACCAATTCACGCGCGTGTGTAAATGGATCAAATTGAAAAATGCATTAAAACGTGCAAATAAGAGCGATACAGGTCCCAATTACACACAGTGTCAGTGAGACTTTGTCATCGGCACATGACCGGAAGAGACTCCGTTCGGACAATTGAGGAATGATGAATACTGCTCACGGTGCTACAGGCAGGTAAATGTTCCTGGTGGATGTCGAGGGCCGGAAGGGCGTTGGTTCAGCTGATGGCAACCTGAACGCTACGGCGGATCGCATCGCCCCTTCCATGTACGAAAGTGGAGAGGCAGCGATGCAATTGAAGAGACGGCGGAGCACTGGCGCAGACCTTGATTTCCCGAGTCAGATGAACTACTGGTTGCACATCCTCGGAAACCTGTCAGGTCTGCAAGTTCGCGGGCATGCTGCAAGTGGCAGACATTGATGGCAGACTTTGGCGAGGTGGCTTGATGCCAGAGAGTTGCCGCAAACTCTGGCGAATGTCTTTGCGCAGGAGGCAGTACAGCAGAGGGTTGAGACAACTGTTGGAGTGCGCCAAGCACAGAGTTACCGGTAGACATACTCCTGAGTGGTATAGTACATGTTGCTGAAGGAACGACTCTAAGCTTTACAAGAACACCCCAAAAAGTGATAGCATGTTTTGGAAACCAGCACACGAAGAATGACAGCACCACAACAGTGATGGACGGGTCACCTTGGAGCGCCGACCGGGTTTTTTGGCTCCCACTGGATTCTTCTCACGTAAAAATCGCAAAAGCAGCTGGTAGCAAATACTGATGATCAACAGCGCAACAAGAAGCCGAGCACGATCTTTGGATGTTGTACACGGAGAGCCAGAATTCTTCCCCCTCGGGAAACTTGGTGATACAGAGAGATACGCCGGACACGTGCACCACAGTGGAGAACACGGCCGTGGGAATGCTGGCGGCGCACGCCGGTGAGCCAAATGAAAACGCTGGCCCAACTCGGGGTGAAGATCGCAGCCTGGACCGTGCTTGGAGACCTGAAGCAATGGCCAATAGCGAGCCACACTCATTGCCGTGAGGAAGGACACGCTCGCGTACATGTTGAGAGGCGTGAGCGAGGACACAATGCGGCAGATGGCGTCGCCAAAAGGCCAGTTGAAATCGAGCCCCGTCTCTACCGCCCAAAATGGCAGGACCAAGACGAACTGGAAATCGGTGACGGCCAATTAGAACATAAAAGTTGATAGTGGATTTTTTGCGTGCCTGCTTGCTGTGCATCACGTAGAAAACGAAAAGGTTTCCAACTAGCCCCACGGCACAAACATCGAGTAAACGAGCGATATGATTATTCGAAGTGCAGGCGACCCTTCGTTGGCGAAGATGCCATAATCCATACCGTGCAGTTACCGACAGACCAAGCGCTCACTCCCCGTGAAGTGCGATTGTGCAGCTGCGCGAGGAAAGACGGGAGCACATAGACGACTCCCACGGAGCTGCCAAATTGGCCTCCTGGATGTCGGGCATGGTGGGACTGGTCTGCGCCTACAACGGTCGAACTCGAAATTTCATCCGGTTAAATTCGGAGAGCGGGTGGATATCATGACGTAAGGAAGGATGCGGATGGGAGGAGCATGAAAAGAGGGGCAAATAGGTCAGGAGAGCGCAACGTCCCACACTCTGCAACATCTGGAAGAGAAGTCATCGTTGGTGAGTCGCTACATGGAAACAGCCTCGCACCAATAAATGCTTTATTCCATCCTTTCATTACAACCTGCTTTATATCACCTGACTCCTGACTGCATGCATTGAAGCGATCGTTTTATGTTGACAGAAATTACCCCGACATACTGTATTTATAACACCACTTGATGTTACACAAAGGAAACAACTTTGTCCACACGTATTTCACAATATCCCAATCCACTTTTCAGGTGATTAAATATGTGACTGCAATATGCATAGGTTAAAAAAAAATAATCAAATAAGGTGGTGCAAGATGTCCCCCGAAGCCTGGTGTTGGCTGAGCGCGAGGTGGCTGGCTTAGGATCTAGGGTCCTGGTTTGAGCCCTGTTGGCTGCTGAATAACACCAGGTGGGGTTGACTCAGCCTGTCATCCTTCCGAGGTCAGTGAAATGAGTACCGGTGTACTGGATGGAGGGTCACAGCATCAAGTGGCACAGCTGAGCTTCCAAGAAATGATAGCTACCCGGCAGCTAAGCAGCCATATGCAAGAGCAGAACAGATGCCCCCACATGCCTAATATAACCTCCTTGGTCCTGCTATATGTTCAGTATTCTGACATCTTCAACAAAGAGATCTGGCTGACAGTATAACAGGCATTCCAATGATGTTGTTCAGTATACTGATCAATAAAGACAGATTTGGATGTAAATCGAAAGGGGGCCATCGATCCGTCGATCCATCATCGTCCGTCACATCCATCATCATCATCCATCCATCTCATCTAACAGCCATGGAATGCCCCTTCTTTCTTAATTTTTCCACATGGCACATACCAATAAAGGGCCTATTCTATGCTTGGCGTTTTTCCCAAGAATGGAACGGATTTCTGGATTACATGCGTGTTCCATGTTTCAGCCAGTTTTCTCCAAGAGTTGGAGCACCTGAAAAACATTTTTTTTTCCAAAGTCCACTTTACAGTGTCCCTAATTTTTGCTATGTCCCTAATTATGCGGCTGCGTGTAACTTGAAAGTCTCAACAGTGTTCCTCTATTCATATTCAAAATTCACGAAACTTTCATCCAACAGTTATAAGTTATGAGCCCTCGCGTTGACACATTTACTCTGGAGTCTAAATTTTTCTATGTCAACTTTTTTGGAGTTTGCCACGATGAGCAAAAACTAGCTAAAAGTAAAAACTGTGGGACTGAGGTGCATATAGTATATACTGTATGTATATACCTGCATTTATATATGTACCTGCATTTATTTTTTTTCATTTATTTATTTTCATTTGTTATATTTCATTTACAGACGTTTTCCGATGGTTCTGTGATTTTTTTTCCCGGTGGATCAGCTCAATGTCCGTCAGGTGGCGAAATTTCAGCTTGCTACGTCACCCGAACGAACTGAACATTAATATCAGTGGTTCGATGAGTGGTTAGAATGAGCTTATATATATCAGGGTGTGCAGAGCCGATGACACATTTGGATATGCGATGATTGAAACACACGAGGTTTATGTTCAAAACTTGCAATTTTATATTTATGTAGATAATATCAGGAGGTGGCCTCCACCAGTTGCAGTGCATTGTCTTAGAACAAATGGTCCCAAACCCAAAAGTTCAGACAGAGAGCGGTCTGAAATGTGTCAGCTCGGCTCTGCACCTGCTGTATATGAGACAACAATTAGAATGCGAGTACACTACATGTATATAAAGTGTGTATACTGTACATTACAATGTGAGTACATGTATGAAGAGCAGGGTACGCTTACATATTGTAAGCAATAGTGAACCAGTGCTCTGCATTATCTTAGGTCGCTCACCTACATTTTTTTTCCCCATTTATTTATATTTCATGAACAGATGCTTTCCGATGTTCTGTGATTTTTCCCGGAGTATCGGCTTCGTTGTCCGCCGGCACCAAAATTTCACTCTTCTATTTCACTGGAAGATACCAACATTAATATCAGTCAGTCAGTGAGTCAGTACTTTTTGGGCCAAATGCAATCTCGCCTCACCAGTCACAGTCGGTGGGGCATCAATTGTGTGTGTGTGTGTGTGTGTGTGTGTGTGTGTGTGTGTGTGTGTGTGTGTTTTGTGTGTGTTTCGTGTGTCCAGGCCTCACCTTTTTTGTTTGTTTGTTTAACCATTTGAGCTTTTGCCATCAATTTTCAACAATTTATATTTTTATATTATTTTTGCTCTGTTTTTGTCAAGTTTAGTTCGAGCACAAAGCGGTGCGGGAGGATTTGCATTTGGGATGCTTTCTAGTTATGATGTTATGCTTTCCTTTCACTTGAAATCTGCATTTGCAATGCACATCAATATGAAACCACTGC
>CM068963.1:85780637-85814254 GCA_035128595.1 Eptatretus atami | reverse complement strand
GAGCAAGCAGGCGTACCTCTCGGCTTTCCTGCCGTGATATGGTGATTCATTATTTCATAACTGAAAACATTCTTTACTTATTGTGATCAAATAATTTATTTTGCCTTCTTACTCCTACCTCTGGTATAGAAGCGCGGTATCACCATTGAAACTTCAATGCACGCCAAGCAGCTTCACCAAGCAAAACATTTGAAGAAACATTTAAAAGCGAAACGTTTCATTTTATCTGTATTTATCTATGCTGAAGTGACGGGTCACGTAATGGAAGATCGTACATAAAGGGGAAACGTCATGGAAAATAAAATTTCACATTTTCAGTGAGCCAGCCACCGCCTGTTGCACCGCAGACCAACACGTGGCGAAGAACGCATGCGAGTGACCCCTGAACTTTGTTCAAGTCGATCAACGTGAAGTATTCAGTGACTGTGAATATTGTAGAGTGCTCACCAAGTGACTTCAGCACTCCAATGAAATGGTTGATAAGAAACGGCTGGCCTGGCGCTTGATTAGCAATCACTGAATCGTCATATTAGACATACATCTCCCGGACTCCGGAGATGCCCAAATGTCAAATATGTCCGAATTGGACAAATGAACACTTTTTTTAGGAGTCAGAACGGCTTGTAAGTTCGATTCTGGGGCATAATTTTTTAATTTAGCTTAGTTTAAGAGATTCTCGTGGTGATAGCATGTGCGAAAATGAAATATAGCCACGAATGCTGCCGTCTCCGGGCATTTATAAGCATTGCAATATACCCAGCGATTCGTAGCCATGATGAACAAGCATTCGATAACATAATTATGAGTGAGGAAAGTGAAGAAAAAAAAAAACTATCGTTAAGAAATCATTGCGGCCTGTTCCACGTCAACTCATGGTTGAGCAGGCAAAAAAACATGGCGGCTCAGACCCCAGCATGGTGGCCACAGCAAAAAAAACATGGCGGCTTCAGACCCCAGCATGGTGGCCACAGCAAAAAAAAAACATGGCGGCTTCAGACCCCAGCATGGTGGCCACAGCAAAAATACATGGTGGCCAAGGATCTCCTGATGAGGGATATACTTGAATAAGACCGTTAATCGTCTTCATAAGGGGTTGTGTTTAATTAATCGAAACATCCAATTTTCACTCTTGTACTTCCTTGGAGTTTACTTAGTATGCATGTAAAGCCTAAGGCAGCTCGGTCTCATGGTTTTGGAGTTATGGAGGAGACACACACACACACAAACATATATATATATATATATATATGTATATATATGTACATATATATACTAATTGCTGTGCTGTGAGGCAGTAGGAGGCCTGCTTTCCAAGGAAAAGAGGAGAGAGAAGAGAGAGAGAGAGAGAGAAAGAGAGAGAGAGGAGAGAGAGAGAAGAGAAGAGAGAGAGAGAAGAGAGAGAGAGAGAGAGAGAGAGAGACAGAGAGAGAGAGAGAGAGAGAAGAGAGAGAGAGAGAGAGAGAGAGAGAGAGAGAGAGAGAGAGAGAGAGTTAGATTCTCATTCTGACTATAGATGCTCCAAGTGGCTAAGAGCACGTATTTCTCTAACAGTGAATCGTCGTCCACCACAGTTCCTCTCTGGATCCCGTTCTTCCACCCCACAACACTCCCCCATCTCTGCAGCTAACGTTCTGACTCCAACTGCTCCTGTCTCACCCTCTCAAGCCAGAACTTCTGGTGGTTTTATTCAAAAGTCCAACCTGACCTCAAAAGTATGGTTCTTTTGCTCTCGTTTTACAGCACCTTCCAACCCTTTACAAATCATCACATATTTTCCACCAACATATCTTGTGATCATCACATCACTGCTCATCACAGGAAAGGGTGCAGGTGCCTCAATTCCCCCACATATTCTGTGACAAATTATATCATCAGGATGCTAAGGGATTGGTTGTGTCTATCCCTCCACCTTCACCAACACCCCACATTGGGTTCTTACAGGTCCTGCTGCCACACAAGTGCTTTCCATGTTTGGGAGGACAGTAGTTCAAACCCTGGCCGAGTAACACCAAAAACTTCATGTAAAACAAAAATGGTACGTGCTACTTCCTTGCTTGACGCTCAGCATTTAAAAGATAAAGAGCGTGGACAAACAATGCTGGAAAGGTTAGGCAAACCACCCAGTATAACCCTTGCCAACAAACAGTTTTGGCAGCACCAACACTCCATAAACAGAGTATGGCACAGGTTTATATTTACACAATAACATTTAACCATTTACATGAAACCCTCAGACGAATCAATATTGGTTTATGAGAGCCCTTCAAAATGTTCTCACAATTGTCCAAGAAAGAGCAACTTGCTTTAATTTTCCCCTTTTTAATTCAAACGTAGAGCCGACACGTCATCCACAACGAAATATTTTTTCTTTCCCATTGTATATAGTTGTGTATTGGTAAATGAAAACCTTTATGTTTCTTGGAACACCTTTCGTACATCCATCGAGTCTTTCAGTAACGACAATAATGACGCAGTTATGTTCTGAAGACTTTATAAAACAAAATATTACAATATGGAGCATAACAAATGTTTATAATCGAAATACAGTTGTTCCAGAGAGAGTACAATCGCGATCACACAACACTTACTGGCAACAGCTCACAATCCGCGAGCAAGTGGTATCAATGAGCGAAGCAATGAAACGAGGACACAGCGCAGTGAGTCTGAATGTACAGTATTCACGTGTGAAGTCGAATTTTTTGTGACGTGACGTGCTTGGACCTTTAAAGTGCCATTTTAGTGTCAGTGTGCCCAGGTTGCCAAGCAGTACATGCGCTCAAATGACGCAAGTCAGCACGCGATGAAAAGCGCACTTTGAGAAAAGTGCGCAATGGGTATTTACAAAGCATATGTCAAAACGGGCTCGGTGTCTGTTGGTCATGAATAATGTGAAAGATGGTTGAATCTTGGTTGTTCTAACTCTAATCTGACGATACATTTACTGCTTTCTATTTGACAAGGGTCTTGGTTGATGCAGGGGTGGTTCAGAAGGGAGCGCCTTAGCTTCGAGCTGTCTACCTTGGATTAGGTTTCATTCCCAAACCAACTATAAACTGTCAGATTGGTACCTTGCAGGCAGGTTGTTACAACACAAAAATGCACCGTCTTTCCAATGTAAGTTAACCAACTAACCCATCTGCTAGCATTTGCTAATTGATGGAAAATAACCCACGGTGATTTTCCATGAAGAAGAGGTGAGTTATCATAGGTGCTTTGGCAAAATTTCATGCTCAGGCTACAGTGACAGGTTGGACTCGGTGGCATAATGGTTAAAGCATCTGCTCTGGGTCTGGGAGATAGGTGGTTTGAACCCCCATCGAGTCATACCAAAGATTTTTAAATAGTACGTGCTGCTTCCTTGCTTGGCACTCAGCATTTTAAAAGGATTGTACATGGATAAACGAAAATATGTTGGCAACCATTGTGCTGGCTAAATGGGTCTAATGGCCTACTCTTGCGTTGAAGTTCCTTGGAAGGGAACTCGTATTATTAATGCAGTGTAATAATTGTTGTGGGGCAGTAGGAGGCCTGCTCTCCAAGGAAAAGAGAGAGAGACAGACAGACAGACAGACAGACAGAGTTAGATTACCAAACTGATGATAGACTGCCACCTCATGGTGCATTGCTGGCTGGCAGGACATTGCATCAACAATTACACAATCCTTTGGAAGGATGTTGTCATTTCTCCCGCATGTTAGATTTTTCTCATCAAAGTCAAAGACCCAACTGGTGTCTTTACCATTGTGAACTGTCACTGTTACCAAATTCCAAACTCCTGCCCTAAGAAATGCATGTGGCAGAGCTTGCTCTCGTGGCAAGACGGATGAAATTTATAACAACTCATGGGTGCATTGATGCTCTTGGGAGGGGGAAGGATTAACATAATATGTTGTATTGGATTCAAGAGTACAAATTCATGGTGTTGTGAACCAGCGCAAGGAAAACAAGTCATTTATTAGCTTTTCGTTCGAATAAAAAGGTGTTGTGTACTGTAACGTACATTGACTTGCGCGACACTCAGAAAATGTTTAAAATACAAACGACTAAAAAAAAAACAAAGGGGGATTGGGCATATACATCTCTGTGAACCATGCATGCATTGTGACATGAAGCATTCAGCATAATTGAAGCACAAATATAAATGAAGTGGTTTTTCGCCATTTGCCAAGACGGTCTCACGAAGCGCCTCGCGCTTCTTGCTTTGAGTGTGATTCCTTTGTGTGCAGCAGCAGCTGCAGGTGAAACCCATAAAAAATGCAGGTTCACAATACTCAAGATTTTTGTTTTGCTTTTTACATCCAAAAACTTTCATCATTTTAATAGAAAATTAACTGCATTTCAATGATTAGAATTAGATCACCATGTTGTTGAACCACGAGAGAGACAGAGACAGAGACAGAGACAGAGACATAACATATGTTTGATCATTGAGTAAAAATTAAAAATAATTTTAATTAAAAGTTGATCATTTAAAAAAATTTAGTCGCAATTAAACTTCAACATAGATTTATTTTTTTTCTTTTTTAATACAATCTTGGATTATTAGATGAAATGATCAACAACGTTCACCAATTCACGCGCGTGTGTAAATGGATCAAATTGAAAAATGCATTAAAACGTGCAAATAAGAGCGATACAGGTCCCAATTACACACAGTGTCAGTGAGACTTTGTCATCGGCACCATGACCGGAAGAGACTCCGTTCGGACAATTGAGGAATGATGAATACTGCTCACGGTGCTACAGGCAGGTAAATGTTCCTGGTGGATGTCGAGGGCCGGAAGGGCGGTTGGTTCAGCTGATGGCGCAACCTGAACGCTACGGCGGATCGCATCGCCCCTTCCATGTACGAAAGTGGAGAGGCAGCGATGCAATTGAAGAGACGGCGGAGCACTGGCGCAGACCTTGATTTCCCGAGTCAGATGAACTACTGGTTGCACATCCTCGGAAACCTGATCAGGTCTGCAAGTTCGCGGGCATGGCTGCAAGTGGCAGACATTGATGGCAGACTTTGGCGAGGTGGCTTGATGCCAGAGCAGTTGCCGCAAACTCTGGCGAATGTCTTTGCGCAGGAGGCAGTACAGCAGAGGGTTGAGACAACTGTTGGAGTGCGCCAAGCACAGAGTTACCGGGTAGACATACTCCTGAGTGGTATAGTACATGTTGCTGAAGGGAACGACTCTAAGCTTTACAAGAACACCCCAAAAAGTGATAGCATGTTTTGGAAACCAGCACACGAAGAATGACAGCACCACAACAGTGATGGAGCGGGTCACCTTGGAGCGCCGACCGGGTTTTTTGGCTCCCACTGGATTCTTCTCACGTAAAAATCGCAAGAGCAGCTGGTAGCAAATACTGATGATCAACAGCGGCAACAAGAAGCCGAGCACGATCTTTTGGATGTTGTACACGGAGAGCCAGAATTCTTCCCCCTCGGGAAACTTGGTGATACAGAGAGATACGCCGGACACGTGCACCACAGTGGAGAACACGGCCGTGGGAATGCTGGCGGCGCACGCGGTGAGCCAAATGAAAACGCTGGCCCAACTCGGGGTGAAGATCGCAGGCCTGGACCGTGCTTGGAGACCTGAAGCAATGGCCCAATAGCGAGCCACACTCATTGCCGTGAGGAAGGACACGCTCGCGTACATGTTGAGGAGCGTGAGCGAGGACACAATGCGGCAGATGGCGTCGCCAAAAGGCCAGTTGAAATCGAGCCCCGTCTCTACCGCCCAAAATGGCAGGACCAAGACGAACTGGAAATCGGTGACGGCCAAGTTAAGAACATAAAAGTTGATAGTGGATTTTTTGCGTGCCTGCTTGCTGTGCATCACGTAGAAAACGAAAAGGTTTCCAACTAGCCCCACGGCACAAACAATCGAGTAAACGAGCGATATGATTATTCGAAGTGCAGGCGACCCTTCGTTGGCGAAGATGCCATAATCCCATACCGTGCAGTTACCGAGCAGAGACCAAGCGCTCACGTTCCCCGTGAAGGTGCGATTGTGCAGCTGCGCGAGGAAAGACGGGGAGCACATAGACGACTCCCACGGAGCTGCCAAATTGGCCTCCTGGATGTCGGGCATGGTGGGGACTGGTCTGCGCCTACAACGGTCGAACTCGAAATTTCATCCGGTATTTAAATTCGGAGAGCGGGGTGGATCATCATGACGTAAGGAAGGATGCGGATGGGAGGAGCATGAAAAGAGGGGCAAATAGGTCAGGAGAGCGCAACGTCCCACACTCTGCAACATCTGGAAGAGAAGTCATCGTTTGGTGAGTCGGCTACATGGAAACAGCCTCGCACCAATTAAATGCTTTCATTCCATCCTTTCATTACAACCTGCTTTATATCACCTGACTCCTGACTGCATGCATTGAAGCGATCGTTTTATGTTGACAGAAATTACCCCGACATACTGTATTTATAACACCACTTGATGTTACACAAAGGAAACAACTTTGTCGCACACGTATTTCACAATATCCACAATCCACTTTTCAGGTGATTAAATATGTGACTGCAATATGCATAGGTTAAAAAAAAATAAATCAAATAAGGTGGTGCAAGATGTCCCCCGAAGCCTGGTGTTGGCTGAGCGGCGAGGTGGCTGGCTTAGGATCTTAGGGTCCTGAGTTTGAGCCCTGTTGGCTGCTGAATTAACACCAGGTGGGGTTGACTCAGCCTGTCATCCTTCCGAGGTCAGTGAAATGAGTACCGGTGTACTGATGGAGGGTCACAGCATCAGTGGCACAGCTGAGCTTCCAAGAAATGATAGCTACCCGGCAGCTAAGCAGCCATATGCAAGAGCAGAACAGATGCCCCCCACAATGCCTAGTATAACCTCCTTGGTCCTGCTTATATGTTCAGTATTCTGAACATCTTCAACAAAGAGATCTGGCTGACAGTATAACAGGCAATTCCAAATGATGTGTTCAGTATACTGATCATAAAGACAGATTTGGATGTAAATCGAAAAGGGGGCCATCGATCCGTCGATCCATCCATCGATCCGTCGATCCATCCATCGATCCATCCATCCATCCATCCATCCATTCTACAAGCCATGGAATGCCCCTTCTTTTCTTTAATTTTCCACATGGCACATACCATATAAAGGGGCCTATTCTATGCCCTTGGCGTTTTTCCCAAGAATGGAACGGATTTTCTGGATTACATGCGGTGTTCCATGTTTCAGCCAGTTTTCTCCAAGAGTTGGAGCACCTGAAAAACATTTTTTTTTTCCAAAGTCCACTTTGACAGTGTCCCTAATTTTTGCTATGTCCCTAATTATGCGGCTGCGTGTAACTTGAAAGTCTCAACAAGTGTTCCTCTATTCATATTCAAAATTTCACGAACTTTCATCCAACAGTTTATAAGTTATGAGCCCTCGCGTTTGACCATTTTACTGCTGGAGTCTAAATTTTTCTATGTCCAACTTTTTTGGAGTTTGCCACGATGAGCAAAAACTAGCTAAAAAGTAAAAACTGTGGGACTGAGGTGCATATACGTATATACTGTATGTATATACCTGCATTTATATATGTCACCTGCATTTATTTTTTTTCATTTATTTATTTTCATTTGTTTATATTTTCATTTACAGACGTTTTCCGATGGTTCTGTGATTTTTTTTCCCGGTGGATCAGCTTCAATGTCCGTCAGGTGGCGAAATTTCAGCTTGCTACGTCACCCGGAACGAACTGAACATTAATATCAGTGGTTCGATGAGTGGTTAGAATGAGCTTTATATATACAGGGTGGTGCAGAGCCGACTGACACATTTGGATATGCGATGATTGAAACACACGAGGTTTATGTTCAAAACTTGCAATTTTATTATTTATGGTAGATAATATCAGGAGGTGGCCTCCACCAGTTGCAGTGCATTGTCTTAGACAAATGGTCCCACAACCCCAAAAGTTCAGACAGGAGAGCGGTCTGAAATGTGTCAGTCGGCTCTGCACTGCCCTGTATATGAGACAAACAATTAGAATGCGAGTACACTACATGTATATAAAGTGTGTATACTGTCATTACAATGTGAGTACATGTATGAAGAGCAGGGTACGCTTACATATTGTAAGCAATAGTGAACCATGCTTCTGCATTATCTTAGGTCGCTCACCTACATTTTTTTCCCCCATTTATTTATATTTTCATGAACAGATGCTTTCCGATGGTTCTGTGATTTTTCCCGGAGTATCGGCTTCGTTGTCCGCCGGCACACAAAATTTCAGCTTTCTATTTCACTGGAAGATACCAACATTAATATCAGTCAGTCAGTGAGTCAGTACTTTTTGGGGCCAAATGCAATCTCGCCTCACCAGTCACAGTCGGTGGGGCATCAATTGTGTGTGTGTGTGTGTGTGTGTGTGTGTGTGTGTGTGTGTGTGTGTGTGTGTGTGTGTGTGTGTGTGTGTGTGTGTGTTCGTGTGTCCAGGCCTCACCTTTTTTTGTTTGTTTGTTTAACCATTTGAGCTTTTGCCATCAAATTTTCAACAATTTATATTTTTATTTTTATTTTTTTTGCTGCTGTTTTTGTCAAGTTTAGTTCGAGCACAAAGCGGGTGCGGGAGGATTTTGCATTTTGGGATGCTTTCTAGTTATGATGTTATGCTTTCCTTTCACTTGAAATCTGCATTTGCAATGCACATCAGATATGAAACCACTGCTTCTGGAGGTTGAGAGTCTGTTCTTTACTGTTCTGCCACGCACTAAGAATTTGCGCTTTGAATCAACACTGTTATGTGAAAATAAGGGCAAATTGAATCTAATGCACTCATACAAAACCATCTAGGGAGTGGATACAGGATTTATTTGGAAAGGTCAATCCACACATGTCCATAGTAAAAGTAAAGTAAAGTAAATTCAATACAAATCACATATATGAAGGTACACTATTGACTAAACTCGATATTTTTTCTTTTTTTTTAAATCATGTCTAAGGATCGTGGAAGAACTGTTATGGAAAGTATTCTCAAATGTGCAGACAGAGTCACCAGACAACACAGGGCTTGACCAGACAAACACAGCCAGTGACAATTGTGGAAGAGAAAACATAATTTCCTGGGATACTCTTGGTGCCCTGGAAGTTGTCGTCATATTGTGACGTCACATTTCTCTCTGTAGTCAGCGTGGCAATTCAGGAGAAATTTTCCTCTCCCACCCCTACCCCACCCTCCAAGGGATGCCAACCCGCAGGGTTTATCCATGATCGAAATCATCCTAAAATATGCAATCTGGTGTCTGTCTGTCTGTCTGTGTCTGTGGCTGATGCATTCAGTCATTACTTATCCAATTTCAACCAAACTTGACAGGGGGTCTAAGGGTCATGAGATAAAGTTTGTAGCTACTTGGTCTCCCTCCTCTCACAGTGGATTCAGAATGAGGGATCGATACAAATTCTCTCTGTAAATATGTACCACGTAGTGCCATTTCTGGTGGTGGTGGTGGTGGGAGAGAGTATTACAAGTGACGCTTAACTCGTTGATTGTATCGCAAGTCAGAGGCCTTCAACTTATTTTCGCATTCACTTAGCTTATGTTGCTTTACACATGACTGCAAAGAATCCAGAGGAATTACCATGTTTTGTTGATTTTTCCACCTTGTAAAAACGATATATTAAGGTGCACACATAGCAGCTTGGGGTACCCAAGTTTAGGTTACATGGATTAAATCCCCTCCCAAACCTACCCCCAACCAGTGTGGGGAGACGACTTGCTATTTTCGCCTGTACATGTGGAATAGTGAAAGCTGTGGTTTAATCACTGACCCCTGTCAGAGGAAGAGGGGTATTGCGAGTGGGAAATGATACCAATACTGCAAAGAAATCCCCTTGCTTACAGAGCAAGTAGGTATTGACTAGTTTAATTAAAGTATGTAAACTAGAAGGGCACTTGGTGGAGCGCATACCTCTGCCACGTAATGCCTGATCCACGACAACATATTGGGCGCAATACATTTTTGAAAAATCATGCGATACAGTACAATATCGTTTTTGGTCCTTTCTCTCAATGGTGAAGAATCACTTAAAAATTCTCGTCGTCGGATCCGGATCCGGATCTTCACCAAAATCTAAGCAGTTCGTCCTTGTCACACATCCTACCAGCCCACCAAATTTCATCCGGATCCGTCCACAACTTTTTGATATATCCTGCACACAAACAGACAAACAAATAAACAAGCCAGTAGGCGGCGATCGGTCGCCGAGCATGGAAACTATAAGATATAGAGCAAAATGGATGTTGTATAGCGGATAGGGAATCACCTTAAGATTATGCATATCAAATCTCATCCAGTTCCATCTACTGATGACTACTACTGATGATCCATTTGAATGAAAAGTACCGAAAATGCGGTTTGAAATCAGAAATCCACAAAGTTCGAGGGGGTGCTGTGGGTGAACAAAGATATAAATCGAAAATCTGGCTCGAATTTTTGTGCACAATGTATTCCAGACGATTAGTGTGAATTTTCATGACCATCCGACCATAACCCGAGGAGGAGTAGCATTTGGCGCGAAGGCACCTCCAGCTCTCGCATATTAACGATTTTTGCACTAATTGACCTTTGACCCCTGACCAAAGCGAAATCGGTCAATATGTCCTGAGGCAAAGTTGTAGTACTCATTGATTACTACATGAACCTGCAAAGTTTCATTCGTATCGATGCACTCACCTGGTCGCTAGGGGGCCTCCAATTTTCGCGCATACCCTAATTGTAGGGGGCGCTGCGGGTAGAGTATTCCATATATCACAAAAACCGGAATATATTTGATAGAGCATCACCTGTCGATCATTCGTGCCAAATTTCATAACCCTACATGGGATAATGGCTTTCTGAATTGATTTTGCGTGAACGGTACCGATTTTGAAGGTTTTTCGGCTGTTGCGTGGGAACCAAAGCGTCCCTAGCAACCATCACAATTTCCAAAGCACTAGGTCATAAGATGTACCTACTACTCGAGTTTGGTCAAAATCCGCCCACGTTTACTACCAATTATGCTGATGACAAACGAACAAACATCCAAACAAACATCCAAACAAACATCCAAACAAACAGACAGAATTACTGACAATAAGGGTCACCTATTTCGGCGACCCAACAGACAAAAGGCGTGAAAACACAACCTCCTTCACCTTCGGTGGCGGAGGTAATGAGGGAGCAGATATTGACTAGTCCTCTAAATGCTGGAAGTCAAGTGAGGAAGTAACACGTACCGTTTTTTTAAGTCTTTGGTATGACTCAGCCAGGGTCAGAATCTTAGCAAAATTGTAGGCTCTATTCCATGCCACACACTTGGGGATACTGAGTATCATTAAATAACTGAGGATGCAGAGTGGAGAAAAAACCCTCACTCCATTTTGAACAGTAACCGCTCCCAATGTGTACGAGTCCAATCGCTGGGTACAAGGAAAATCTTCATATCGTCATAGAAATCTTTCTCCCGACCATGACGTGAAACTTGACACGGAAGTTAGTTCTTTTCTGTGTAGTTTACAGGCAGTAGACGTTCTTTCGAGCAGTGGGTGAGTTTATTCCTGATGTTATTGGAACATATAAAGTTTTTGGCATTGTAAAATAATGGAGGGTGGTGGGGTCGGAGGGGAATGGGGGAGGGGGGAGCTTTTTTTCATTCCGTCTCATAATTATGAAGATTCTGCAAGCTGTGTAAATAAAATTGTAATGGAGTTCATTGTTTATTTTAAGAAGGTCAAATAGCATATAATGGAAAATTTCAACATAATTTTTTTGACATAAGCCTGCATGGCAAACATACATGTTTATTATTGTGGTTAAAATCTAATGGTGATATTGTTTGAGTATTTTTTTCTGGAGCCTCCTGGGGATAGGTTAGAACAATGCATGCGCGTCTTGAGCTGTCTAGTCTGGGTTAAAATTTTGACGCAGTTATAAACTGTCATCCTGATGTTTTAAATGCAGGGTGAAGCATCGATATTTGTTCCTTCCATCAGTAGGACGTTAATTAAACTGGAGAGCCCATCTGCCAACATTGATGGTGAGTGGACGTTAAAGATGCTAAGGTGTCTTTCGCAAAGAAGAAGCGAGTTATCACTGGCATTCTGAACAAATTCCAAATCCTTGCCCCGTTTGACTACTGAGAAGGCAATCGCCAGCCACCCACCACTTACACTTCCCAAGAGACTACCTTGGCAGCACCGACGGTCTATCTCTATGAGAGTATGATACATTGATGATGATGCTGCCGGTGGAGGCACTACTCAAATTACATGGCATGGATAGAATTTTCAGTGTAAATCTAATTTATGCCATATTCTCTGAAAAACGGTATTCTGACCCTCAACATACGTGGGGCATTCAAAAAATTATTGGAATGTCCTGCCACTTGCACACAACCAATTGCACAATGTAACAAGCTCTTATACAGTCAGCAATTTCTTGTTAACTTCCCCAAGTTCAAGATTTGTCCTCGCCTCCATTATTTTGTCCACTTTTGCTGATGTCTGTGGAATTGCTTCTCAGTAATTCCAGGCTTTCTCTTACTTCCAGTCGTTCAGTATGGCAGCCTGTATCTGTTTTCATCCATAACCACCCATGATTGCTTGCCCTTTCCATTGACATTTTCAGAAGCACGGGGGAAAGGGAGGAGGAGGAAACAGCACGATAATACTTTGTGAGAATTAAGGATGGCCAAGAATGTCTTTACAAAAAACAGCTGAATGCACAACTATGCATCTCCAACCTGTCGTCTCAATGCCCCTGTCCAAGTTCATTTGGAATTTAATCAAGGTACTGAATTAAATGCTTACTGTACAATTTGTTGTAAATACAAGGAATATACAAAAACTTGTACAAATAAGATACTCACATGAGTCCAAAACAACAACATTTCTTTATTTTTCAATACACAGGGTGTTCTAAAAATTCCCAGACAAATTTGGTTGTTAATGTATTTAGAACCACAAATGATACAACAATACCCTTTGGTTTATATGATACAGAAACTCATCAAGTTTTGTGCACACCATCAATACACTTCAATGTGAGCTCTGTTTGTCACACGCAGGACATCAAGTTGGTACATGAGTTCTAAAAAAGTTTATCTATATGTATACCAACTCCTCCCATGCTCTTCTAGCCAACGAAGCTGCATAAAGCAACCATGAAAGGCTACTGAAGGCAAGTTCTTTGCTGTTTCAAACCCTTCCCAGAGTTCCTCCACAGCTGTAAAGACATTCACAAACAGTACACACGAGAATCCCAATGCCACACACTCCCTCAGCTGCCAGACCGGTTTCATTGCTTATTAGTGAATCATCAGCGACAGCACAGACAGAAATGCATACCAATGAGGCTCCCAAGCATGTGCCACGTGCAAACGCCAAAAACAGTCAATATATAAATAAAGACCCACCCACATCTCTCACCTGTGAATGGAGGGAATAGCCAATCAGTTCTCACCTAATCATTTAACCCATGTGGCTAGGATAAGATAAAAAATTGACCCCTCCCATGCTCTTTGACCCAAAGAAGCTGCATAAAGCAACCATGAAAGGCTACCCAAGGTTATAGATGTTGGTGGGTCTTCATTTTTCATTTAGTACATGTTGACTGCTTTTCCATTACAAAGTGGGATGTAGCACATCTCGCATGCTTGATACAGTGGCATACAGTACAGAGGACGTTTTGTGCACAAGGAGGGGGCTCGAGGGTATCCGCGGTGTCTTTCATGTGCCAAGGGCATGGTGGGGGCTGTGGTGAAAATGTCCCTCAGAAATGGTGGTGTTTCCCACAAGCTGCATTTGTGGACATGCTCCGATTGGATGTGCACCAATGAGAAGGAGGCTCACACAAGACGATACAGGGAGAAAGCCAGATCCAGAGAGGAGGAAGGTGAGGCAGTGGACGGACAGATATGCCAAGAAGCTTCTCCACCGAGGGGCAGAGATGTGTGCAGATTGTGAAGAGAGGGAGGGAGCCCATGGTGTGGAGGAGGGCAATATAAACAGCCAAGAACGCGGTTTGGTTTGTGGGGAGCTGCTGGACAAGGGGGGGGTGGGGGAGGGGGCAGCAGAAACAGAGTGAGCTGCTTGCTGTTGCCTAGCTTGCATGCTGGGGAGGAGTTGCCTACTTGCCCTGGATGCCTGAGAAATGCATGTCCCACTGCCATTCCACCATCCATCTTTCCCAACCTTTCCCACCCCATTCCCCAGTATATTTGGGCTGTGTGAGGTAAGGGAAGGAGTCGGCCCCACATTCCGTACTTTTTCTTTCTTTTCTTCTCAGTTCATCTTTTCTTCTTCTTCCTCTCCCCAGATTGAATGATGGCCATGTCTTTTGTTTGAATAAGATTGCATGAGAATACATAGTGGTGTTAAAATCTGCTCTCTTGTGCCTTTTCCTGTAAATACTCACTTTTAAATGATTCTTTACTTGTGTGTGTGTGTGTGTGTAAGTAAATAATTGTTTGTTGTTATTTCAAATCTGTCTCAGTTGTCCTTTCCTTCATTGGTCCAAAACAGTGTACAAGCAAAGTTAGATGGGAAGTTGTGCCCCACCTGATTTGCTCTGTAAGCCAGTGCTGCACAGATCTGTTCCGCTTGGCAGAAGTTCACCAGGTGCGGCACTGAGAGTGTGGCCTCTAGTTTTGTTGCCATGCCTATAGAAAGGTGTTGCAGAAACGTCGAAGCATAACCCTGCTAGGCCGGTGGTCTAAGTCGAGTGGCTACGACTGTGTAAGAAATACAGCCCATTGTACTGCAGAGTTACCTGTAGCCGGCGACCTCAGGAGCGGGTATTTGGGAGAAACTCGAGTGCTTCCCCTCGTGGCGAACCTCCACCCTGGGCCGTAACAATATATAACATTGTATGTGTGTGTATATATATATATATATACACACACTTTGTGATCTTTTCTTTGGATATGTCTTGGACTGTTTTGCGTATCTCGTACGCAGAACATTTGAATGCCCTACATACACTGGGTAATCAATATTCACATAAGACAGCTGGCCAAAATATCAAAGGGCACGTTCTCATGCAACATGCTGTTCTTCGAATGGGCTAGCTGTTACACTTGAGATCACGTTTAGCCTCGTGTCAAAATAATTTTGTCAAATAACTTTTTACTCTGTGCGCAAGGCACTAACATAAGACAAACCATTTTTCCTCCAAGAAAATAACTTGATTTAATGACTCAAAAAGCGTTTTGGATTAAGGAGTCTGGTTTTTGTTTTGGATAGTTAATGACGATATGGATGGATGGTTGAGCTACTTTCTGATTTAAGTAAATTTGAAAGACGTCTCAGCATACTTGCTGTTCATTGGGCTGTCTGACTCTAAGATTCCATTTCTGGTAGTGTCAGATCTCATGAGAAAATTGAAGTTTTAGTGTAGGGTGAGTGGTGGTATTTTTGAGCATGAATTATTTACGTGGCGTTATGCCAGCTTTCCAGTCTTTGTTTCAAATATTGTAGGTCTCGGGTGTAATATTGTGACATTCTTCTTTCAGAGCAAGTGCAAATTTAGTAGTTGTTTCTGGGTTGTTGAATCCGGCCCTCAGGTGGCATTCCAATCATTTTCAGAACAATTTAATTGGTTGGGTTTAAGCTGGGAATCTGGGCTGTTCACTGCAATTTTTTCCAATGTTAATGTCCTCAAACTACTTCCTAGAGTATCAATATGGCTAGGTGTGGTGTTATTCGTGTTGAGGTAAGATATTTAATCTTCATTACAAATGAGCTTCAGCACTTGCTGCATACTGTGTAAAGCTCATGCTGCTTTAGAGTGGGGTAAAATATTAATACATGTGTCGGTTAGAAAGGGATCACATCAAAGTTGGTAGGGGCGGTGCTACAGGGACGCGATGCATTTGCCCCCACAAGGGATTTTTTTGTCCCCCCTCCCCCCCAACACTTACCACATCCTCCCAGAATTTTTTCAAACAATAATTGCTCATTTCAGTGGATAGCATTGCATAACCATGTCACCCCCCCCCCTTTCATACCATGGATTAAACAATGTTGGGTTCGACTTGTTGAAAATATGTCTTAACTGTGCATGTGCTTACATGGTAATTGGTGCAGAGGCTACTGTTACGGCTGTGGAAATTCGCAACCACCATTCAGGTCCCGTAGTGAGGTATCTTTTAAGTACATGTATAGTTAGCCCCAAACCCGTTGTTTAGAGGGAATTCATGTGATTCATTCGGGCTGCGACACTTTGAGTCAGTCGTTTTTTCTGTCCTATCTTTATTTTGAATCAAGCGCATAACATCAAACCACCACAAAAACCCTCCACACCCTCACCTCTCTCCTGCTACGGCATTCCCGCACCACTGTGAACACTGAGTGTCGGCTGTCTTGGGCTCGTTCCGCGATACGCACCGAGCCGCGAGTGCAAATAGCGGCCTTTCCGAGAGAGAATTCGGATCAGGAATGCTACACGCCCACTTCTGATCGTCCAATCAGCAAGCGCGGAGCGGCTTGGCCCCGCCTCCAGGCGCATCTGTGTGGAATCCATATATGAAAATTCGGATCAGGAATGCTACATGCCCACTTTACATCCGGCAAATGGGCGAGCGTGGCTCCGCCCCTGAGCTCATCCTGATCCGGAAATCTGCATATTGGTTCTCCTGCGGCCGATAACGCCGAGCGCACGGCAGTGAATGGCAGCCGAGTCGGGTGCAGAGAGGAGAGGAGAGGCAGAAGCAGAGAGTCAGTCAAGTCTGGAGTCGGTGAGTGGCAGTCTGGAGAGGTGGGAGACGGGGCAGTCGAGTCGGGTGCAGAGAAGAGAGGAGAGGCAGAAGCAGAGAGTTTTGGCAGAGTCATCGGGCGAGTGTGGCAGCGGCGGCGTGTGTGAGGAGAATTGTGGGAGGAGACCAAGGAGCTCGGGTCCGAGCAGGGAAGACGGCGGTCGGCGCGAGGTCGCGGCGGGATCGCTCGTCGCGGGACCCAAGCAGCAAGCCATTCTCCTCCCCAGGGCATCAACAATTCCCCCCTCTTTCCCCGCGCTGAGAGAGTGCACAAAGGGGCCCCGTTCCCACCCCACTCCAAGCGGTGCCAACGAAACCCGCGAGGGAGCACGAAGTTGGGGCACGCCGCGCAGCGACATTTGCGGCTCGTCAAAAGGACGCGGGTAGGACCCCCCCGGTCTCACGGACCTGGCCGCTCCTGCAGGTCCCGCGCAAATATTGGCCTACAGGCCGTCTGCCCCCTTCCTATGAGGTGGCTTCTTGCTTTTGAGTAACTGTGTGTTGGGCGCGTCCCTAAAGTAGAACTGTATAAAGTGTTGCCGTGTGTACGCGTATTCGGTCGTAGCTCTGCATTGTTGATTTTGTTTTAAATTGATATATGTGCATTTGTGATTACTGTATGGCTGTATATGTGTGCTATCCGTGTGTGTGAAATAAATGTGCTTTGTGTTGAATTGTCCCCCGTTCGCTGCGTCCTTTCCTCGTTGAAACTCCATCTTGCTTCACGTAAAAGGTTTCGTAGTGGGCGTGATACGCCGATAATTAATTGGAACGCGTCGAGGCCGACGATAACACCGCTCGGTTATCCCGATAGCACAGAACGGACCGTCTTAAGCGGTTCGTGTCCGAAGTCGACCTGCGGCGAGGTGCGATCGCCCGGTTTACCATCCGCGTGGGTACTTAGGTAGGTCGAGTTTGGCGAACAACCCTATCCCACGCGGTGGCCGATTGGCACGATCGTGGTGAGGCTGAAAGGCCTACCCTGACTAGCTCCTTGGCGATAGTTCCAAGAGGGTCACGACTGAATTGTCCGTCCGGTGGGCGAGACGTGCCGCGATTCGAGTCACGTGGCCGTTCGCACGCCGGCGGGCGCGAATTCGCAACACTACGTTCAGCAGAGCGTACAAAGCATAGGCATACTAATCAAGCAGCAGAGGTCGCCCGAGTGGAGACACTCGTGAAATTAGGAGTCGTAAACACACTATAAGGTATATACTGATAATGCTTTGCTCTAGAATTTGTTGATTACGAATTGTAAAACTAAACACACAATAAGGAATGTGTTGATCAAGAGTCGTAACGCACCATAAGGAATGTGCCAATAACGTTTCACAGGTAAGACAGAACTTTCTTCATCCTTATCTTACACCTTAACTGATTATTCTATGTGATGTAGTGTACTTCAAATGTTTGATTTTTTTTGTTCTGATTGATGATTAAGTGTAATATGAATGAGAAGAAAACCTTTTTCTCATCTCATTTGTAAATGGTCAGAAAACAGTCTGGAATGTAGAAGAATCCTACAAGTATTCAACAATTGCAGACTCTTCTACAAACCAGTGTTTTGAGGAACCTTTGTTCATGGTTTTGCCCAATCATCTGACCTTGGTTATCTTTGAAACAGTAAACTCCGTTTTATCTG
This sequence comes from Eptatretus atami, assembly GCA_035128595.1. Classification (NCBI taxonomy): domain Eukaryota; kingdom Metazoa; phylum Chordata; class Myxini; order Myxiniformes; family Myxinidae; genus Eptatretus; species Eptatretus atami. The sequence goes on along the minus strand of CM068963.1, from coordinate 85,795,873 downwards.
CCAGAGAGTTTTTCCTCGACGCTCTAGAGATGCTACAACTTTTTAAGAAGTCCAAATGTACATGCACAGTGAATGAAGTTCCAAAAGGAGATGCACCCAAATGAGCAACCCTTTGTCAGATACACGATGGGCTTGCCCATGTGTGTGTGTGTGTTTGTGTGTGTGTGTGTGTGTGTGTGCAGTAAGTGCCCTAAAAGCACAGTTTGACTGCTTAATCGCATTTCTTCATCACGTTGACCATGTGTCCCAAAACCGTGATAAGAGTACTGACAGTACGCAGTACTTTGGCTCAGATTGAACAAATGTTTATTTACTGCAGCACACTCTTCTTCAATCCAAACCTCGGTTTAATGATTATATCTGTCCTTTTTTCAATCCGAATCTACATACAATAATGATATCCAATCCTTTCCCTCAATTCCCTGACACAGATCAGGGCTGGCACCGTGCACACGACACTGCCTTTGATAAATGGCCATGTGCTTAATGGCGGCAGACCCACTTGCAGTCCCGTGATAATTTATTATCGCACACCGAGCAGGGCACTAGTGGCACACATCGTGTTCGGGTCTGCGCATGTGTTACCAGAGCATCTTACCGTCGGTCTTCGCTGACCACCGCGGCCGCGGGTGTCTCACGCGGACGGCGAACGTCCTCTCGCCTCTCCGCCCGGCGAGACTGCAGCCAGGCAGAGGTGCGCCGTTTGGCTCGGGCTGCATGGCTTACAGACAGGCAGTGCATTGACCGGCGCTGACCGCCGGTCGCCGTGGGCGCCCTGGAGTTTGGTGCAGGGCGATTCGTGTTATGGTGCTCGGAGCGAGACGATTCCGCAACTTGGAACCATCTGGCCGGAAGTAAAATGGAGGCGCTTCCGGTCATGGTGGCCAGACCGTTTGCTGCCAAGGGTCCAATCAGAGTGCCAGATTTGGATGATGACACCGCTTCGGGTCCCCCCCCCCCCCCCCCCCCCCCACACACACCAAGGGATCTATAAAGGGACAAGTCACGGGTGGTAAAGTGTTGTTCCTGCTCACCACTCCTGTCTGCTCGTTCCTGTCGGCTTGTTCTGTCTGGCTTGGGATCGACAGTCTGCCCACTTGCCTGCTGGCTCCACCCATCCGGGCATTGCTCCGGATTTCTGCCGTTCATCACCGCCTTGCTGCTGACTCCACCCATCCACCCATTGCTCCGGACTCCGCTTTCTGACTCCGCCCAAGGTCCTTCCTTCATGCCTGTCGGACCACGACCGTTCTCTGGATCGATGCGCCAGCTGACAGGAAGGTATCGTCCAGCAGAGCATCCCCCAAAAACGTATTGGTGGCGCAGTAGGGCAATCGTGCAAAGTATTGAGACACCATTAGCCTCATCTCCTCTCCTTTTTCTTCTCATTAAGTCCTCTTCATTGGTGTGTGTGTGTGTGTGTGTGTGTGGGTGTGTGTGTGTGTCATGGCACCTGTCCTCGCTTAAGTTAAGATTGTACAAGAATTATATCGGGATAACTCTGCCCTGTGCCTACTTTTGTAAGTTGCTTGTATTATTGCCGCACATTTCTTCCTATTCCTTCTTACAGACAAAAATTAACAACATTCAATGTGCCACATACCTTTCCTCGCCTGCCTGTGAATAAATCCTTTGTAGAAATGTCCCCAGCTCGTTTTTGTCTTTTCTTTCATTGATCCAGCACAGTCCGTATCCTAACCTTGCCAAGACTTTATTCCCATTGATCCGTTCCTTCGAGCCGGTACGTCCTTGGCAAGTGTCACTCGGCTGCGTCTGATCCGATAAAGTGATCCGGTTAGGACAAGGCGTACCGAAGGCGTGTCCCCCGGGAATTAGGTCACGTGATTAATTAGGTAACCCGATTAATCCATAAACAGAGGACCTTAGGTCACGTGTCGAGTTATTGCCGTTCACGATCGGTTAGCGACTCGCCACGTCACGGAATTATCCGTGTGCGACGGCCTGTAATTCCGGGGAGTCTGGTGGGGAACCCGAGATAGCTTCCCCCCCCACCCCCCCCCCCCAGTGGTTCTCTCACCCGACCGGCCTGCAACAATATATCATATATATATATATATACATATCTTTGGTTATGTGTTATCATTTTTCGAGTTTTTGTACTTGTCTTGTTTGTGTACCCTCTTATAGAATGTCACCTATTCATGTATATTCAATAAATTACTCACCCTCACCATTGATTATTTGTGGGCAATCGAACATGCCAAATATATGATTATCCCCTTCCCCCCCCAATCTTCTTCTTGCGTATGGTAGCTTGGCTGCCGGGTAGCTATCATTTTCTTTGGGCATGACTGTGCTACTGATGCAATGCTCCTGTTACGAATAAGCTGGTACTCATTTTGCTGACCTCGGAAGGATGACAGGCTGAATCAACCCCACCTTGTGTTAATTAGTGGGAGGCAGGGCCTGGAACTCAGGACCCTAAGATCCCAAGCCAGCCAACCTAAGCAATAAGCCAACAACAGGCTTGGCTCCCCCCAATGACCTGGAAATAAAGCATTTCCTTGTAACTACATTTTATTTCACCTCTCTGTAAGATCTGTGTGTTACAATAAATGAACATCTATTTGAGTCAACAGAATATCCATAATTGTATTGTATTGTTTCACATCGCCACAAATTCTCTTTACATCCTTAACACATTTTGTTCTCCGATTTGTGCAAATGATGGTGGCTTAAATTAAACCGTTATTTTATGATTTTTAACTTTTTGCAAATTAGACCCTCTGTTTTCCCAATTCGGATGTTCATTTTAGAATAGAAACAAAAATTTGCAAGAAAGTCGACTTTGGCCAGAAGGAACAGGAATTTCTAAGGTAAGGGCAGGAATTTGTAATTTGCCCAGGGTGCCAGCAATAGCTTGTGGACTCTTCGCAAAGGACACCGTGGGATATTTAACGTCCACCAACTAATGTCGGTGATGGGACGCCCAGTTTAACGTCCATCGGAGGGACGGCACACACACTGACCAATCACCCACTCTGTAAAACAACGGGATGACAGTTTATAGCTGGGTCGGGATTCGAACGTATGCTTCTGGTAGGTTTAAGTTCGAATAAAATATACAGTAGGTACCTAGATGCATTGGACATAGAGGGGTACAGGGATCTGATGTCAGTGTTTAGCAGGGATGATGGGCCGAATGATCGGTTTCCTGTGCCAAAGTTATTGTAAATAATTGTAACCCTGGCCAAATTCAAATGGCCTGCATAGTGGGCAACTTAGCATAACAATTGTGCATTTTGTGAGGAAAGCACCAAATTTGGCACACTAGTAGCCTATCATATTGTTACGGCTGTGAAATTCGCATTACACCATTCAGGTCCCGTAGGTGAGATATATTTCTGAAGTACATGTATAGTTAGCCCAAACCCATTGTTTAGAGGAATTAATGTGATTCATTCGGGCTGCGATCCTTTGAGTTAGGCGTTTTTCTGTTCTACCTTTATTTTGAGCCAACCACCCCAACACAACAACAACCAGCAGCCACAACCTACTTCACCACTCGCTACCGCAAACCTCACATCACCGCCATTCCAAACGGCACCATGGCCATCGGACACCGCCGAAAACCCTCCACCACCTTCTCCTACGGCCATTCCCGCACCACCTGTGGCACCGAGCGTCGGGCCATCGTCAGCGATACACGCGAGCCGCGAGTGCAGATGGCGGTTTTTCCGAGGAGAATTCGGATCAGGAATGCTACACGCCCACATCTTCCCATCCAATTAGGAAGCGCGGGGCGGCTTGGCCCCGCCTCCAGACGCATCTGAGGGAAATCGGGATATGCAAATTTGAGGATCAGGAAAGATTCACGCCCCTTTTTCTCCGTCCAATCGGCGAGCGTGGCTCTGCCCTGAGGTTTCGTTTGGATCCGAGAATTTGCATATGGTGGGTTCCTGGAGCCGATAAAGGGACGAGCGCAAGCAGAAGTGGGGCAGATGAGTACGGAGGCGAACGGCTGCGGAGGGAGATCGACTGAGGAGAACCGGGAGAACCGGGAGGCTCGGGTCCGGGGCGAGGAAGTCAGCGACGAGGTCGCGTTGAATCGCGCATCGCGATGATTAAGCAACAATGCAGCAGAGCTACGCCACGACTAACGTGAACAACTCGGCAACAACTTATACAGTTTCTACCTTACAAGACACGGCGCCACAACACGCATTCACACCAAAGCAAAAGAAAAGACCCCTCAAAGGCAAGGGAGTCAGACTGGGCCCGTGGGCTAATGCGCGTGGAACTGGATGAGCGGCCAGGTCCACGAGACCGAAGGGTCCTACCGCGCCCTCGTGGCGAGCCGCAAAATGTCGCTGCACGGCCGTTTCGTGGGCACCTGCTGGTGTAAAGTGGGAACGGGGCCCCCTTGTCGCTCTCTCTCAGCGCGGGGGGAAAGGGGGAATTGTTGATGCTCTGGGGAGGGAGTATGGCTGGCTTGCTCGAATCCCGCGATGCGCGATTCAACGCGACCTCGTCGCTGACTTCTCGCCCGGACCCGAGCCTCCGTTCTCGGTTCTCCTCAGCCGATCTCCCTCCGCAGCCGTTCGCCTCCGTACTCATCTGCCCCACTTTCTGCTTGCGCTCGTCCCTTTATCGGCTCCAGGAACCCACATACTGCAAATTCTCGGATCCAAACGACCTCAGGGGCGAGCCACGCTCGCCGATTGGACGGAGAAAAAGGGGCGTGAATCTTTCCTGATCCTCAAATTTGCATATCCGATTTCCCTCAGATGCGTCTGGAGGCGGGGCCAAGCCGCCCCGCTTCCTATTGGATGGGAAGATGTGGGCGTGTAGCATTCCTGATCCGAATTCTCTCGGAAAACCGCCATCTGCACTCGCGGCTCGCCGTGTATCGCTGACAGTGGCCCGACGCTCGGTGCCACAGGTGGTGCGGGATGGCCGTAGAGAGGTGGTGGAGGTTTTTCGGCGGTGTCCGATGGCCAGGTGCCGTTTGGAATGGCGGTGATGTGAGGTTTTTGCGGTAGCGAGTGGTGAGGTAGGTTGTGGCTGCTGGCGTTGTTGTTGTGTTGGCGTGGTTGGCTCAAAATAAAGTAGAACAGAAAAACGCCCTAACTCAAAGGATCGCAGCCCAATGAATCACATTAATTCCCTCTATAACAATGGGTTTGGGCTAACTATACATGTATTAGAAATATATCTCACCTACGGGACCTGATGGTGTGTATGCGAATTTCCACAGCCGTAACAAATGATAGGCTATTAGTGTGGCCAAATTGGTGCGTTTCCTCACAAAATGCACAATGTTTATGCTAAGTTGCCCACTATGCAGGATTTGAATTTGGCCAGGGTTAACTATTAAAAATAACTTTGGCACAGGAAACCATCATTCGGCCCATCATCCCTGCTAAACACTGACATCAGATCCCTGTACCCCTCTATGTCCAATGCACTCTAGTACCTACTGTATATTTTATTCGAACTTAAACCTACCAGAAGCATACGTTCGAATCCCGACCCAGCTATAAACTGTCATCCCGTTGTTTTACAGAGTGGGTGATTGGTCAGTGTGTGTGCCGTCCCTCCGATGGACGTAGTTAAATGGGCGTCCCATCACCGACATTAGTTGGTGGACGTTAAATATCCCACGGTGTCCTTTGCGAAGAGTCCACAAGCTATTGCTGGCACCTGGGCAAATTACAAATTCTGCCTTACCTTAGAAATTTCCTGTTCTTCTGGCCAAAGTCGACTTTCTTGCAAATTTTTGTTTCTATCTAAAATGAACATCCGAATTGGGAAAACAGAGGGTCTAATTTGCAAAAAGTTAAAAATCAATAAAAATAACGGTTTAATTTAAGCCACCATCATTTGCACAAATCGGAGAAACAAAATTGTGTTAGGATGTAAAGAGAATTTGTGCCGATGTGAAACAATACAATCCAATTATGGATATTCTGTTGACTCAAATAGATGTTCATTATTGTAACACACAGATCTTACAGAGAGGTGAAATAAAATGTAGTTACAAGGAAAGCTTATTTCCAGGTCATTGGGGGAGCCAAGCCTGTTGTTGGCTTATTGCTTAGGTTGGCTGGCTTGGGATCTTAGGGTCTGAGTTCCAGGCCCTGCTCCCACTAATTAACACAAGGGTGGGGTTGATTCAGCCTGTCATCCTTCCGAGGTCAAGCAAAATGAGTACCAGCTTATTCGTAACAGGAGCATTGCATCAGTAGGCACAGTCATGCCCAAAGAAAATGATAGCTACCCGGCAGCCAAGCTACCATAAGCCAAGAAGAGAAGATGGGGGGGAAGGGGATAATCATATATTTGGCATGTTCGATTGCCCACAAATAATCAATGGTGAGGGGTGAGTATTTATTGAATATACATGAATAGGTGACATTCTATAAGAGGGTTACACAAACAAGACAAGTACAAAAACTCGAAAAATGATAACACATAACAAAGATATGTATATATATATATATATATATATTGTTGCAGGCCGGGGGTCGGGTGAGAGAACCACTGGGGGGGGGGGGGGGGGGGTGGGGGGGGAAGCTATCTCGGGTTCCCACCAGACTCCCCGGAATTACAGCCGTCGCACACGGATAATTCCGTGACGTGGCGAGTCGCTAACCGATCGGAACGGCAATAACTCGCACGTGACTAAAGGTCTCTTGTTTATGGATTAATCGGTTACCTAATTAATCACGTGACCTAATTCCCGGGGGACACGCCTTCGGTACGCCTTGTCCTAACGGATCACTTTATCGGATAACGCGCAGCGAGTGACACTTGCCAAGGACGTACCGCTTCGAAGGAACGGATCAATGGGAATAAAGTCTTGGCAAGGTTAGGATACGGACTGTGCTGGATCAATGAAAGAAAAGACAAAAACAGCTGGGGACATTTCTACAAAGGATTATTCACAGGCAGGCGAGGAAAGGTATGTGGCACATTGAATGTGTTAATTTTTGTCTGTAAAGAAGGATAGGAAGAAATGTGCGGCAATAATACAAGCAACTTACAAAAGTAGGCACGGGCAGGTTATCGCCGATATAATTTCTTGTACAATCTTAACTTAAGCGAGGACAGGTGCCATGACACACACACACCCACACACACACACACACCCACACCAATGAAGAGGACTTAATGAGAAGAAAAAAGGAGAGGAGATGAGGCTAATGGTGTCTCAATACTTTGCAGATTGCCCTACTGCGCCACCAATACGTTTTGGGGGATGCTCTGCTGGACGATACCTTCCTGTCAGCTGGCGCATCGATCCAGAGAACGGTGTGTTCCGACAGGCATGAAGGAAGAGGACCTTGGGCGGAGTCAGAAAGCGAGTCCGGAGCAATGGGTGGATGGGTGGAGTCAGCAGCAAGGCGGTGATGAACGGGCAGAAATCCGGAGCAATGCCCGGATGGGTGGAGAAGGGTGGAGCCAGCAGGCAAGTGGGCGGACTGTCGTCCAAGCCAGACAGAACAAGCCGACAGGAACGCCAGCAACAGGAGTGTTGAGCAGGAACGACAACTTTACACCCGTGACTTGTCCCTTTATAGATCCCTTGGTGTGGTGGGGGGGGGGGGACCGAACCGGTGTCATCATCCAACTGGCACTCTGATTGGACCCTTGGCAGCAAACGGTCTGGCCACCATGACCGGAAAGCGCATCCATTTTACTTCGGCCAGATGGTTCCAAGTTGCGAATCGTCTCGCTCCGAGCACCATAACACGAATCGCCCCTCACCAAACTCCAGGGCGCCCACGGCGACCGGGCGGTCAGCGCCGTCAATGCACTGCCTGTCTGTAAGCCATGCAGCCCGAGCCAAACGGCCGCACCTCTGCCTGGCTGCAGTCTCGCCGGGCGGAGAGGCGAGAGGACGTTCGCCGTCCGCGTGAGACACCGCGGCCGCGGTGGTTAGCGAAGACCGACGGTAAGATGCTCTGGTAACACATGCGCAGACCCGAACACGATGTGTGCCACTAGTGCCCTGCTCGTGTGCGATAAATAAATTATCACGGACTGCAAGTGGGTCTGCCGCCATTAGCACATGGCCATTTATCAAAAGGCAGTGTGTGTGCCACGGTGCAGCCCTGATCTGTGTCAGGGATTGAGGGAAAGGATTGATATCATTATTGTATGTAGATTCGGATTGAAAAAAGGACAGATATAATCATTAAACCGAGGTTTGGATTGAGAAGAGTGTGCTGCAGTAAATAAACATTTGTTCAATCTGAGCCAAAGTACTGCTACTGTCAGTACTCTTATACACGGTTTTTGGGAAACATGGTCAACGTGATGAAGAAAATGCGATTAAGCAGTCAAACTGTGCTTTTAGGGCGAACTTACTGGCACACACAACACACACACACACACAAACACACACACCACACATGGGCAAGCCCATCGTGTATCTGACAAAGGGTTGCTCATTTGGGTGCATCTCCTTTGGAACTTCATTCACTGTGCATGTACATTTGACTTCTTAAAAAGTTGTAGATCTCTAGAGCGTCGAGGAAAAACTCTCTGGCAGAATAAACGAAGTTTACTGTTTCAAAGATAACCAAGGTCAGATGATTGGGCAAAACCATTGAACAAAGGTTCCTCAAAACACTGGTTTGTAGAAGCAGTCTGCATTTGTTGAATACTTGTAGGATTCTTCTACATTCCAGACTGTTTTCCTGACCATTTTCAAATGAGATAGAAAAAGGTTTTCTTCTCATTCATATTACACTTAATCATCAATCAGAACAAAAAAAATCAAACATTTGAAGTACACTACATCACATAAAATAATCAGTTAGGTGTAAGATAAGGATGAAGAATTCTGTCTTACCTGTGAAACGTTATTGGCACATTCCTTATGGTGCGTTACGACTCTTGATCAACACATTCCTTATTGTGTTTTAGTTTTTAACAATTCGTAATCAAACAAATTCTAGAGCAAAGCATATCAGTATATACCTTATAGTGTGTTTACGACTGTAATTTCACGAGTGTCTCCACTCGGGGCGACCTCTGCGCTTGATTTAGTATGCCTATGCTTTGGTAAGCTCTGCTGAACGTAGCCCTCCTGACCAATTACCATGTAAGCACATGCCACAGTTAAGACATATTTTCACAAAGTCGAACCAACATTGTATTATTCCATGATATGAAAGGGGGGGGGGGGTGACATGTTTATGCAATGCTTATCCACTGAATGAGCAATTCATGTTTGAAAAAATTCTGGGAGGATGTGGTAAGTGTTTGGGGGGGGGGGAGGGACAAAAAAGTCCTTCTGTGGGGGCAAATGCGTCGCGTCTGTAAGCAGCCCCTACCAAACTTTGATTGAACCTTTTCTAACCGACACATGTATTAATATTTTACCACTCTAAACAGCATGAGCTTTACACAGTATGCAGCGAAGTGCTGAAAGCTCATTTGTAAATGAAATTAAATATCTTACCTCAACACGAATAAACCACACCTAGCCCATATTGATCTCTAGGAAGTTAGTTTGAGGACATTAACATTGGAAAAAATTGCAGTTGACAGCCCAGATTCCCAGCTTAACCCACCAATTAATTGTTCTGAATGATTGGAATGGCCACCTGAGGGCCGGATTCAACAATCACCAGAACAACTACTAAATTGCACTTGCTCTGAAAGAAGAATGTCAAATATTACACCCGAGCCTACAATATTTGGAAAACAAAGACTGGAAAGCTGGCATAACGCCACGTTTAAATAATTCATGCTCAAAAATACGCACACTCACCTACACTAAAACTTCCAATTTTCTCTGAGATCTGAACACTACAGAAATGGAATCTTAGAGTCAGACAGCCAATGAACAGCAGTATGCTGAGACGTCTTTCAATTACTTAAATCAGAAAGTAGCTCAAACCATCCTCCATATCGTCATTAACTTCCAAAACAAAACCAGACTCTTAATCCAAAACGCTTTTTGAGTCATTAATAAAGTTATTTTCTTGGAGAAAAATGGTTTCTTATGTTAGTGCCTTGCGGCACAAGTAAAAAGTTATTTGACAAAATTATTTTGACACGAGGCTAAACGTGATTCTTCAAGTGTAAACAGCTAGCCCCATTCGAAGAACAGCATGTTGCATGAGAACGTGCCCTTTGATATTTTGGCAGCTGTTTATGTGAATATTGATTACCCAGTGTATGTAGGGCATTCAAATGTTCTGCGTTACGAGATACGCAAAACAGTCCAAGACATATCAAAGAAAAGATCACAAAGTGTGTGATATATATATATATATACTTACACCACATACAATTGTATTATTATTGTTACCGCAGGGTGGAGGTTCGCCCACGAGGGGAAGCACTCTGAGTTTTCCCCAAAATTACCCCGCCTCCTGAGTCGCCGGCTTACAGGTAAACTCTGCAGTACACAATGGGCTGTATTTCTTACAACAGTGCGTATGCCACTCGTCTTAGACCACCGGCCCTATAGCAGGGTTATGCTTCGACGTTTCTGCCAACACATTCTATAGGCATGGCAAACAAAACTAGAGGCCACACTCTCAGTGCCGCACTGTGTGAACTTCTGCCAAGCGGAAACAGTCTGTTGCAAGCACTTGGCTTACAGAGCAAATCAGGTGCGGGCACAACTTCCCATCTAACTTTGCTTGTACACCTGTTTTGGATCCAATGAAGGACAAGGACCAACTGAGACAGATTTGAAATAACAACAAACAATTTACTTACACACACACACACACAAGTAAAGAATCCATTTAAAAAAGTGAGTATTTACAGGAAAAGGCCAAGAGAGCAGATTTAAACACCACTATGTATTCTCATGCATCTTATTCAAACAAAGACATGGCTTCAGTCATCTGGGGAGAGGAAGAAGAAGAAAGGATGAACTGAAGAAGAAAAGAAAGACAAAGTACGGAATGTGGGGCCGACTCCTTCCCTTACCTCACACAGCCCAATATACTGGGAGATGGGGTGGAAAGGTTGGGAAAGATGGATGGTGTGGAATGGCAGTGGACATGCTTTCTCAGGCATCCAGGCCAAGTGGACAACTCCTCCCCAGCATGCAAGCCTGGCAACAGCAAGCAGCTTCAACTCTGTTCTGCTGCCCCTCCCCGCACCCCCCTTGTCCAGCAGCCTCCCCACAAACCAAACGCGCTTCTGGCTGTTTATATTGCCCTCCTCCACACCATGGCTCCCCCTCTCTTCACAACTCTGCACACATCTCTGCCCCTCGTTGGAGAAGCTTCTTGCAATATCTGTCCGTCCACTGCCTCACCTTCTCTCTCCTGATCTGGCTTTCTCCTGTATCGTCGTTTGTGTGAGCCTCCTTCTCCTTGGTGCACATCAATGGAGCATGTCCACAAATGCACGCTTGTGGGAAACACCCACCATTTCTGGAGGGACATTTTCACACAGCCCCCACCATGCCCTTTGGCACCTGAAAGACACCGCGGATACCTCGACCCCCTCCTTGTGCACAAAACGTCCTGCTGTAACTGTATGCACTGTATCAAGCATGCGAGATGTGCTACATCCCAACTTTTAATGGAAAAAGCAGTCAATCATTACTAAATGAAAAATGAAGACCCACAACATCCTATAACTTGGGTAGCCTTTCATGGTTGCTTTATGCAGCTTCTTTTGGGTCAAAGAGCATGGGAGGGGTCAATTTTTTATCTTATCCCTAGCCACATGGGTTAATGATTAGAGTGAGAACTGATTGCTTATTCTCCTCCATTCACGGTGAGAGTGGGGTGGGTCTTTATTTATATATCTGACTGTTTTGGCGTTTGGCACGTGGCCTGCTTGGGAGCCTCATTGGTATGCATTTCTGTCTGTGCTGTCGCTGATGTTCTACTAATAAGCAATGAAACCGGTCTGGCAGCTGAGGAGTCGGTGTGGCATTGGGATCTCGTGTTGTACTGTTTGTGAATGTCTTTACAGCTGTGAGGAAACTCTGGGTAAGGGTTTGAACAGCAAAGAAATTGCCTTCATAGCCTCTCATGGGTTGCTATATGCAGGTTCGTTGCTAGAAGAGCATGGGACGGAGTTGGTATACATATAGATAAAACTTTTTTAGAACTCATGGTACCAACGTTGATTGTCGCTGGCGGTGTGACAAACAGAGCTCAACATGAAGTGTAATTGGATGGTGTGCACAAAACTTGATGGAGTTTCTGTATCATATAAACCAAAAGGGTAATTGTTGTATCATATTGTGGTTCTAATACAATTACAACCAAATTGTCTGGGAACTTTAAACACCCTGTGTATTGAAAAATAAAGAAATGGTTGTTGTTTGGACTCATGTGAGTATCTTATTTGTACAAGTTTTTTGTATATTCCTTGATATTTACAACAAAATTGTTTACAGTAAGCATTTTAATTTCGAGTTACCTTGATTAAATTCCAAATGAACTTTGGACAGGAGGCATTGAGACGACAGGTTGGAGAGCATAGTTGTGCATTCAGCTGTTTTTTGAAAAAGACATTCCCTTGCATCCTTAATTCTTACAAAGTATTATCGTGCTGTTTCCTCTCCCCTTTCCCCGTGTTTGAAAATGTCAATGGAAGGCAAGCAATCATGGGTGGTTATGGATGAAAACAGATACAGGCTGCCATACTGAACGCTGGAAGTAAGAGAAAGCCTGGAATTACTGAGAAGGCAATTCCACAGACATCAGCAAAAGTGGACATAAATAATGGAGGCGGAGGACAAATCTTGAACTTGGGAGGTTAACCAAGAATTGCTGACTGTATAAAGACTTGTTACCTTGTGCAATTGGTTTGTGTGAAGTGTGCAGACATTTCATAATTTTTGATGCCACGTATGTTGAGGGTCAGAATACCGTTTTCAGAGGAATTATGGCATAAATTAGATTTACAACTGAAAATTCTATCCATGCCATGTAATTTGAGTAGTGCCTCCACCGGCAGCATCTCATCATGTATCATATCTCATAGAGATAGACCGTCGGTGCTGCCAAGGTATTCCTTGGAAGTGTAAGTGGTGGGGCTGGCGATTTGCCTTCTCAGAGCAAAACGGGGCAAGGATTTGAATTTGTTCAGATGCCAGTGATAACTCGCTTCTTCTTTGCGAAAAGCACCTTAGCTCTTTAACGTTCCACTCACATCAATGTTGGCAGGATGTGGCTCTCAGTTTAATATGAACGTCTACTGATGGAAGGAACAAATATCGATGCTTCACCCTGCAATTTAAAATCAGGATGACGTTATAACTGCGTGCAAAATTTTTAACCCAGACTAGACGCTCAAGACGGCGATGCATTGTTCTAACCTATCCCAGGAGGCTCCAAAAAAATACTCAACATATCGACCACTTAGATTTTAAACCAACAATAATAAAACATGTATGTTTGCCATGCAGCTTATGTCAAAAAAAAATTATGTTGAAATTTTCCATTATATCTATTTGACATTCTTAAAATAAACACAATGAACTCCAATTACAATTTATTTACACACGGCTTGGCCAGAATCTCATAATTTGATAGACGGAAATGAAAAAAAGCTGCCCCCTCCCCCATTTCTCCGACCCCACCACCCTCCATTATTTACAATGCAAAAACTTTGATATGTTCATAAATCAGGAATAAACCTCACCCACTGCTCGAAAGAACGTCTCAGCTGCCTGTAAACTACACAGAAAGAACTAACTCGTGTCAGTTTCACGTCATGGTCGGGAGAAAGATTTCTATGACGATATGAAAGATTTTCCTTGTACAGCGATTGGACTCTACACATTGGGAGGGGTTACTTATTTCAAAATGGAAGTGAGGGTTTTTTCTCCACTCTCATCTCAGTTATTAATGATACTCAGTTATCCCCAATGTTGTTGGCATGGAAGTAGAGCCTACAATTTTGGCTAAGATTCTGACCCTGGCTGAAGTCAATACCAAAGACTTAAAAAAACGGGTACGTGGTTAGCTTCCTCACTTGAACTTCCAGCATTAGAGGACTAGTCAATATCTGCTTCCCTCCATTACCTCCGCACCGAAGGTGAAGGAGGTGTGTGTTTTCACGCCTTTTTGTCTGTGGTCGCCGAAATAGGCTGACCTTATTGTGCAGTAATTCTGTCTGTGTTGTTGGAGTTTGTTTGGATGTTTGTTTGGATGTTTGTCGTATTTCATCAGCATAATTGGTAGTAAACGTGGGCGGATTGTGACAAACTTCGAGTAGTAGTACATCTTATGACCTAGTGCCTTGGAAATTGTGTATGGTTGCTAGGGACGGCTTTGGTTCCCACGCAACAGCGGCGAAAACCTTCAAAATCGTACCTCGTCACGCAGAAAATCAATTCAGAAGCCATTATCCCATGTTAGGGTTATTGAAATTTGGCACGAATGAAGCGACAGGTGATGCTCTATCAAATATATTCGGTTTTTCCGTGATATATGGAATACTCTACCCCGCAGCGGCCCCCTACAATTAGGGTATCGCGAAATTGGAGGCCCTCCTAGCGACCAGGTGAGTGACATCGAATACGAATGAAAGCTTGGCAGGTATCATGTTAGTAATCAATGGTAACTCAACTTTGCTCAGGACATATTGACCGATTTCGCTTTGGTCAGGGGTCAAAGGGTCCAATTAGTGCAAAAATCGATAAATATGCGGAGAGCTGGAGGTGCTCTCGCACCAAATGCTACCCTCCTCGGTTATGGTCGGATGGTCATGAAAATTCACACTAATCGTCTGGAATAATTGTGCACCAAAATTCGAGCCAGATTTTCATTTATATCTTTGTTCACCCACAGCACCCCTCGAACTTGGTGGGATTTCTGATTCAAACCGCTCTTTCGTACTTTCATTCAAATGTGATTCATCAGTAGTAGTCATCAGTAGATGGAAATGGATTGAGATTTGATATGCATAATCTTAAAGGTGATCCCTATTCCGCTATACAACAATCCATTTTGCTCTATATCTTATAGTTTCCAATGCTCGGCGACCCTCCGCTCGCCTACTGGCTTGTTTATTTTGTTTGTCTGTTTGTGTGGCAGGATATATGCAAAAAATTGTGGACGGATTCCGGATGAAATTGTGGGCTGGTAGGATGTGTGAAACAAGGACGAAACTGCTTAGATTTTGGGTGAAGATCCGGATCCGGATCCGACGACGAGAATTTTTTAAGTGATTCCTCACATTGAGAGAAAGGACCAAAACGTTTGTACTGTATCGCATGATTTTTTCAAATGTATGCGCCCAATATGTTGTTCGTGGATCAGGTATTAGTGGCA
>CM068963.1:85752868-85780612 GCA_035128595.1 Eptatretus atami | reverse complement strand
GGCCTTATGTTAGATAGAAGCTATAGAACTTATATACCATTTTCGTGCTACTTATGCCATTATTTGTGCCACAATATTGCCACAGCATGATAGATTGCTGTGATTCTTTCATAATGTCTTTAAATGTGGTCGTCTGTAAAATTTACTATCTTCATTGATAATTCACATTTGAAATGGTTTTTTTTTAATGATTTATTTCTGGGGTTCTTGTAAGTCTGTTGCGTATATACTTTACGTGATTTCTGCTCAAGAGTCTGATTTTGAGCTGTCAGATGCTTTTTTGGCAGAGAACAGAGTCCTCTTTGTTGAGATAGTTCGTTTCGACTCGTTCTCATTGTTGCGTTTTTTCTTCTGTTTCCCTCTGTATCCCTGCTGGCTATTTTTTTGGTACTTGCGCTTATATCTGCTTAAATTATTTCGGCGGTTTATGCACTGAGCTTGGCGTTTTCAACAAAGTCAGATTTCAAAGGTGACTGTATCTCTAAAGTGAGTGGCACTTTGTTTTTGTTAAGTTTTTTGATACTCCAGCTAACATTGTGAGGAACTCTGGTATGGATTCTGATTTGTCTCCTGGCCCCATTCATTTATGGACATTGAATCCTCCATGAGTAACTGGCACGAGCAATAGTGTCCAGATCCCATTTTATCTCCACAGGAGCAATATTTAGTCTACCATATGGTCAACAGTCTTCACCCATGTCGATGGATAACTTTGTGCATTCAATGTTATAGTAATGAATATTGACTTTCCCGTTCATTCTCAATTCAGTCATGCAGTAGCATGATTTTAACTTGTCACAAAAAGGCACAGATATGTTACTGTTTGACAGAGGACAGGGGATGGACGTGAACATTTCTAACTTCATTCGGTTGGTGTATTACAAGGGGGTGGAAATTAATTTTACCACAATCTCACCTTAATGCAATAATTATTCGTTTCTTTATATAGATGAGTGGAATCAAGGAGGGCACTCGGCACAGCCCTGTTACCTACCAATGTGTTATATTTTTTTGGTCTGAACAGGGATTTTCCTGAGTTTCATGGAATTTTTTTTTTTTTTTATCGTACATTTCAGATAGTTGCAGCACAACACGATCGTTTATATTCTATGGCTGGGGTTCGTTTGTCCTGACTGTTTAGTTTTCGGATTCAAGTACCATTTGGTGGAATATGGTACACTACCGGCGATACATAACTGTTTAAATCATTGAGGCCTGCTCGTTGGTCATTCCTTAAATAGTTCTAGATGCTTCGCTCTGATCTAGGATATAGAGTTCATGACCTGATGTATAATTCCTGGACTGGCCCTTGATGATGTCAACAGGACTTATATTTTGTGAAAACAAGCGCAACTATAAGACAGCGCCATCCGATAACTCGTTCCCTGTCCATGTGTGTCTGTCTGGTGAGGCTATTTGCTATGGTATTCTACATTTCTATTCTTAGAATGTCAAGGCTTTTAAATAGAAAATTGTAATTACATTACCTGACAACATACCACATCTTCACAGCGAAACCCATATGCAGTCCTACTGTACCAGTAGTCTATCAGGAAACCTTTCTGACAGGGACATTCCGCAAAATACTGTGCGCACGTCTTGAAGCCTCTCCCTTTACTTGGCGGTCACCCGTGTGACAGCTCTCCGTGTGTTGATAATCTGTTTTGGCACCTAATATATTACTTTATCGCCAATTCCAATTGACTATATATAACTGACTAGTGTAATGGGGTCTATCGAGAAAATACCATCAATTCGTACAAGATGTAGTAATCAGACATATTATATGATCAATTTGACCTAGTTTTGTCCATTAATTAGGTCAAGGTTATCTGGCAGTTAATGTTGGTTGGTAATTTGACCTATACGAAGCCCTGTCCGGTAATATACAGCTTCTATAGATACGATGTCTCTCTCTCTCTGCAAGCGCGAGAAACATTGTGAATCGTTGAAGGAATGGTAGACTGACATGGGCAGGCGACAGACGGGGACAACTCAGGCTGATTAATATCTCAGCCATGCTGTGTCTAGTGGTCCCTACCAATATATTGTTGCGACCATTCGGCGCCGCGCGCGTGCGTCGGCAGTGGACCGATCGGCGGACCGCTCGTGGCCCAACGGACGGGACATCAGTCGTTGACCCTCCGGGCTTACGCTGGGATCAGTCACGGTGGGCCTTCCGGCCTCACCACGTCGTGCCAATCGGCCCCCGCGTGGGATAGGGTTGTTCGCCAAACTCGACCTACCTAAGTACCCCGCGGCGATGGTAACCGGGCGCCGCACCTCGACGCAGGTCGACTTCGGACACGGGCCGCTTAAGCGGTCCGTTCGTGTATCGGGATAACCGAGCGGTGTTTCGTCGGCCTCGACGGTTCCTGATTATTATCGGCGTATCCAGTGCCCACTCAACCTTTTACGTGAAGCAAGATGGAGTTCAAAGAAAGCGAAGCGAAACGGGCACGTTCAACAAGGCCATTTTATTCACACCACAGAGACACACCATGCACGTATTTAGGCGCACAATAGCAATGACATATATCAATTTAGACAAAGCATAATGCAAGCAACGCAGAGCTACGACCGACTAAGCCGAACACTCCAGGCAACACTTATACAGTTTCTACCTTTACAAGACACCGGCGCCACAACACGCATTCACACCAAAGCAAAGGAAGACCCCCTCAAAGGCAAGGGGTCAGACTGGGCCCTGTGGGCCTAATGCGCGTGGAACCTGGATGAGCGGCCAGGTCCACGAGACCGAAGGGTCCTACCCGCGCCTCGTGGCGAGCCGCCATGTCGTGCACGGCGGTTTCGTGGGCACCTGCCTGGTGTAAAGTGGGAACGGGGCCCTTGGTCGACTCTCTCAGCGCCGGGGGGAAAGGGGGTTGTTGATGCTCTGGGGAGGGAGTATGGCTGGCTTGTTCGAGACATGCTTTGATATATGTGCATTCTGTGCTATACGTGTGCTTTGTGTCCGTCTGTGTAAATAAAATGTGTGCTTGTTGAATTGTTCCCCCGTTTCGCTGCGTTCTTTCCTTTGATGGGTCTCCATCTTGCTTTACGTAAGGGTTTGAGTGGGCACGGGACGCCCGATAATTAATCAGGAACCGTCGAGGCCGACGATAACACCGCTCGTTCCCGATAGCACGGAACGGATCGCTTAAGCGGCCCGTGTCCGAAGTCGACCTGCGTCGAGGTGCGGTCGCGCCGGTTTACCATCCGCGTGGTACTTAGGTAGGTCGAGTTTGGCGAACAACCCTATCCCACGCGGGTGGCCGATTGGCACGATCGTGGTGAGGCCGAAGGCCCACCCGTGACTGGATCCCGGCGTTAGTCCGGTGGCGAACGTACTGCGATTCGAGTCACGTGGTCGTTCGCACGCCGGCGGGCGCGAATTCGCAACAATATTATGAACAGATTTGGATATTGGGCCATCTCAAAATTTTTGATGGCAGTGGAAAATGGTTGCCACAGCCATCAGCGGCTGAATTTGAGATGGCCCAATATCCAAATCTGTTCATAATATGTTAGGCTACTCGTGTGCCAAATTTTGGTGCTTTCCTCACAAAATGCACAATTGTTATGCTATATTTAGCTAAGTTGCCCCACTAGTACTCCCATTTGAGTATGCTGCATTGGAGTGGTGACCCATCTAGGATTATAGCCCCTTGCCAATGAATTTCCCCAGCAACAGTATGTGCCAAACAGAGTGAGAAGGATAAACAAACACATGGTGTGATACTGTTGCAGTCAATCATAAAATTCAAACAAAATACAGTTGAACCGACTGGAAAGGCCATGGCAGGCAGACCACAGCTTTGCCATTTGGGAATTTCTCTATCTCTAGTCATGTTTCTGAGGGCGTCTTCCTCATTTTCAATGCACAGGCTTGCCACTGTCAAAATTACTTAAGAGTCACTGCGTTGATTTTTTGATAAAAGGAAATATCGTGATTTAACTTAACAAGCATTTTGTTTATGACATGCATATATTTACCTGCGCCACCGAAGGTGGAAGGAGGTTGTTTTCACCCTTCTCTGTCTGCTTGTTACTTGCAAAATCAAGTGTATTGGTCAGTTGATTTTGTTATTCTGTCTGTCTGTCTGCCAATCGCCTACAGATCACAATTTTAAACCAATCTTCACGAAACTTCACCACATGGTAGAGTTTGTCATAATCAAGAAGCCTATTGTTTTTGAGGTCAAAAGGTCAACATAGGCCAAAGAACAAAGTTGTCAAGTTTATAAAATCCTCAACTTTCATCCAATTGACTTGAAATTTGAAGAGGATTTATATTTTAGGTCACATAATTCAACTTGCCAATTATTTTTAAGGTCAACATCGACCGAAAGGTCAATATAGGTCCAAGGTCAACAACTAAGGTGGTGTTTCTAAAATCCTCAATTTTCATCTGATTAACTTGAAATTTGAAGAGGATTTGCATATTTGGTCATTTAATTCAACCACTAATTATTTTTGAGGTCAACAAAGACCAAAAGGTCAACAACTCAGGTGGTATTTCTAAAATATTAAATTTTCATCCGATTGATTTGCAATTTGAAGAGGAGTTGCATATTTGGTAATTGAATTCAACCACCAATTATTTTTTAGGTCAAATTTGTTTCATGGATTTTGCAAGTATCGTGCTCTGCATGACATCTTCTTGTCTTGTTTGTTTGTTTCCTTTGTGTGCAGGATATCTCGTAAAGTTGTGGATGGATTGGGATTAAATTTTGTGGACAGGTTTGGTATGTGACAAGGACGAACTGATTCGATTTTGGTGAAGATCCGGATCCGGCTACTAGAATTTTTAAAGTGATTCTTCAACATTGAGAGATGGGGCCAAAAACGATACATAGCGTGATATTTCAAAAATGAATTGGGCCTGATATGTTCTCCTGGATCAGACATTGCGTGGCAGAGGTATGCACTCCACCAAGTGCCTTTGTAGTTTTATGTTGTGATCTAAGGCTTTTATATTGTAACCAACATATGTACCATGTAAGACAAAGGCATTATTACAGTTTTACATGATTTACAAAGACATTAGCATTCAAGGACAAATCGATATGGGATTTGAACCATGGATCCTTTCCAGCATTATAAGCCTTGTGCTCAGATTGCATCACAAAATAGGCCTATTTAAAACATTTTCCCTGTTTACTTGAAATACTTCTTACCAAGGGTATTTATCACAACTGTTTAACACAAAATGCATCAACATTTAAGAGCACAAAATCCTTTATATCAAGTATTTTTACAATTTAGTGACATGATGTTATTGGAAACCAAAATATAAATAATTACAATAACAAACAGAACTTATCTTTGATTGGGAGCATGAGCAGATTTCACCTTGCTCAAACTGCTTTAAAACTTTTATGTTGTTGGTTCAAGGGAAATGTCATCTCTAGCTTTACCAATAAGTACCACCACGTCCTACAGGTAACGACAACATGTCAGTGAAAAAGCAAAGATGGGAGCAAGGGTTACGTTGATTGTAATGAATCTCAAAACCACCGTCACCAACAAACCACAAGATGTGGGTCTCTCACCTGCTTTCTTGAAAAAGAGTTAATGAAATTCAACAAGATTACAAAAAAAACACAAAAAGGTTTGTGGAAGAGCTCGAACATTTTGAATGGATCAGGATTCAACATAAGAAAAGGAACAGCAGAAGGGGAAGAGAGAAATGCCAACAGCACAGCCGAGGGAGAAAATAGATGGACAAACAAGGGATGCGGGTAACAATGAGGGGTCAGTAAGAATGCATGGGGTGGACAAGATGGAGGCAGAAGCAAAATTTTGGGATGGTGGCGGGTGGTTTGACAGGTTTAGAAAAGATCATAGTTTTCAATTTGAGATGGTAGTCTTCTTCTTCTTGCATATGGCAGCTTGGCTGCGAGGTCGCTTTCATTTTGTTGGGGCATGACTATGCTGCTGATGTTGTGCCCCTATACCAGTACACTGGTGCTCATTTTGCTGACCTTGGAAGGATGACAGGCTGAGTCAACCCCACCTGGTGTTCATTCAGCAGAAAATGTGGCTCAAACTCAGGACCCTGAGATCCTGAGCCAGCCACCCTTACCACGAAGCCAACACCAGGCTGCTGAGATTGTAGTGAACAGCTGTCTTGAAGACCTGGAGAGAAGAATGGGATTGAAGAGAGAGTGGAAGTTGGTTCCACATGTGGGAAAAACAAAGAGCAACAAATGAGTGGGGGTGAGCATTGGTTCTGGATTTTGGCAGTTTCACTAGAACGGGGTTGCTGGTGGACCACATGGATCCTATAGATACCTGGGGGGAACAAAGCACAGAGAAGGCAAAGGGTGCAAGACCAGAAATGAGGCGGAAGAAGACAGAGAAACCACCAAGCTGTCGACGATGGCTAAGTGACAGACCCATAGACTCAGCTTCATCGTGAGAGATTCCAATGTCTTGGAATCGACTTCCTTGCAAAACCATGGCCTTGGTTTCCATGGAATCAAGCTGAGAAAGGTGTGTAGCAGGGGCACCAGTACAGAGGGGAGAGCAGTATTCCATAAAACCGCAGCTGAAAGCTTTGTAGGTGGACAGGAGTTCAGGTGTGCCAAGGAAGGACCTCACATGATGGAGGATGCCCATTCAGCGACTGGCTTTGGAGGTCAACTTTGAAATGTGGCTTACCCAAGAGAGATCATGGCTGAGAATGAGACCCCAGAGTTTGAGTGCCTGAACTTTTTCAAAAGGGTTGTTGAGAAAGTAGATGGGAGGGTTTGTGCTACGGTCCTTTTGTAAAGAGTGAGTGTGTGGGATTTCTCAGGATGAAAATATATATTCCAAGTGTTTGACAAGTTTGTGATTTTGTTTTTGTTTTCTAAGGTCTGAAGAGAGGGAAGAGGTTGCTGCTATCTGTCAGAAGGATGAGGATGCCATGCATGGTAGAGAGTGGAGTCATCAGCAAAGAAGAAAAGAGAAAGAGAGAGAGAGAGAGAGAGAGAGAGAGAGAGAGAGAGAGAGAGAGAGAGAGAGAGAGATTTCCAGAGAGTCACAGAGATCATTGATGAAAATTGGGAATAGTATGGGGCCTAGAACACTGCCTTGTGGTACTCCAGCCTTGACAGGGAGAGGAGAAGAAAGGGTTTCATCGAGAGCCACACGTTGGCTACGAGAGTGGAGGAAGTCAGTCATCCAAGAGTGGAGTTGACCTTGGATGCCATAGGCAGAGTGTTTGGAGAGCAAGGAGGGATGCCTGACTGTCTTGAAAGCTCAAATACATCTTGAGGTACGGTCCTGATCTCATGTCTGACATTTGAGGGCCTCCGTCCCTTGTTGGGAGGGTAGAAGCAGCATGTCCAAGGTAGAGGGACTGGTCTGAATCCAAATTGATAATCTGAGATGAGGCTGTTAGAGAAATGGAATGATTTTATGTTGACTGCGATGATGGATTCCATGACCTTGCTGATGAATAGAAATAAGCTAATTGGTCTGTAGTTAAGAGAATCCGTTTGTGCACTTTTTTATGTAATGCAGCGATGTTGGCTGACTCCCAAGAAGATGGAAGATGACTTAAGGCAAATGATATGGTGAAATGGGCAGAGAGAGGAAGTGCAAGAGCAAGCAGAGCAGGGTTTTTTTTAGGACTTGTGAGCTGATGCCACCTGGTGCAGTTTCCAAATCAGTCGAGGTTTGCAAGAAAATTTGACACCTTCTCAGGTGCAAAAGACACAGAGTCCAGGAGCAGGTGGGTATGTCTGGGGAGGGTGGGTTCAGATAAAGAGGGGTTTGGGACACAAGATTTGGAAGCAAAATCAGACTTGTGGCATTCAGCCTTCTCACAAGTGGTCATTTGTGTTGTCATTTGAAGTGAGCGAAGGGGTGGAGCAGTGGCATAGATGAGAAACAAACTTGACAAAGCGCCACTAGGTTTTTTTAAAATAGTTTAATCCCGAGGTTTGACAGATGTTGTTTTCTGTCTCTTCTGAGAGTGGACACACACTTGTTGTGGGCTTTGAGGAATGCTCTGAGGTTGCCTTCTGTCGGATTTGCCTTCAAAAAAGAAAATGTCAGTTGTTTTAAGGCAACTTCCTCACCACAAGATTCAGTGTACCAAGGGTGGGAGTATATGAGAAAGAGAGAATTGGGATGAGTGGTTAAAAGTTAGTCCATGTCATCTGAGAGAGATGTAGATGGAGTTGTCACTGCTCGGAGGACGGTACAACAAACAGACCAACATGAGGTGGGAGCGGAGGGGAAGTCGCAGCCAGAGGTACTCCTGGGGTTTGGGAGCATGAGAGCAGGACATGGATAGTAAGAAATGGAGTTCTTGATATACAATGCAACTCCACCACCAGAACGAGGTTCAGGTCGATCAAACCGGAGGAGACAGCTATGGAGAGACACTGAGGAGTCAGGGACGTCTTGTGGTAGGAAGGATTCTGTTAAACGGGTGATATCTGGTATATCAGCAGCAGCCTGGATTGAGAGATCTGTCAAGTTGGAGCAGAGTTCTTGGATATTTGAGGTCCATAAAGTTAGGGACAGGAGAGGAGGAGCTGCTGATAGGATGTGGAGATGTGGAAAGGGGCAGAGAGAGTTGCAGAAGGTAGCCAGGAGTGGTGAAGCCGGGGAAGGGGAGGGGCAGGGGGCAAAACCATGAAGATGATTGTGGAGGGCCAGCAGAGTGGGCAGGGCGAGTGGGAAGCTTTGAAGGGTGGGACGAAGAGTAGCAGATGGGGGGGGGAGGGGAAGAGGTACTGACATGGAGGAGTTTGACACCATGAATGGATGTGAAGGGGAAATCATTGTTTGGTGCAACAGCCTCTGCAAAATGGACGCATCAGAATCCCCAGACCGGATAACCTGCGCCAAACATCATGGGAGGGGTGTTGAGTGTGTTTTTGGTTGTAGACATGGAGGAAAATTCGGCTGTAAGTGAACGAGGAGGCTAGATGAACTAAGTATTTAAGAGTGAAGAGCTTATGGAAAATAACCCTTGTGAAACAGAAAAGGAAGATATGTTGATGAAGTTAAAAGATATTTTGATGAAGTTTTTTTTATTGTTAAATGGAGAGCTTTTATAGGAATAGAAATGTTTTTTTCAATGAAGATTGGGGATATTGAAAATAAGAAGGGATAGGGAAATCAGCAACTAAGCACTAAGCACTGGAGATAATATTATATTTTTCTCCAATGTTGTTTGTTGTCTGTTTTTTGGGGGGGAGAGGTGGGTTGGAGTGAAGAAAAGTGTTTTTGATATATTTTTGAGCGAGGAAGGGTAATGGATTGAGCTGCGGGATCAGAGGTAACAATACCTGAGATAAAATGAGCGCAAACGAGGCACAAATTAGAGGGAGAGTCACTGACTAGCACTAATAGGCCTGACTTTACCAGGGACACAAAATGGACATTCAAGTCAACAATACATTGTTTGGGACAGAAAACTGGCAAAAAAAAAAAACACGACGAACAAAACAGCAATCAGAAAATAAAACAGTAAAACACAACGTATCTGGTTGGGAGAACTTAGCTTGGCTAAACTGGAAGGAGCAGCTGTGGATCAGGTCGCCCACGTGCTGTGAACCTGGAATTGGAAGTCGGTTTTCTTACAAATAAAGGAAAGCATTTAATATTACATACATAACTCCAGGTTATATTTTGATTAAATCAATATGGAAATAATGTATTGTTTGATATGCGAGTTCATAAAGCAGTCGTGAAAAATTAAATTAAACTCACCTTTCTCCAGCCACTGCCCACCCAGAACTAAAGACCAGCCTTGTGAAAAGTCTGATCATCTTTATCCTCGGAACTCAAGCAAATAGAAGAATAAAACGACCTCACTTTTCTAACCTTCATACACATTAGACACAAAGCGTCACAGACACATATTTTTGAACAAAGCGTTCAAAATATCATTGTGATGTAGGAAACATGAAGTACAGTGTTCATTAAAATACTGCAATTGGGGAGAATTTTAATCTCAATTTTTGGTTATTATTCTCCTTGATTGTGTGCACATTGTGCTTATAGATCAAGGGCACATGTTCCTTAATCCTCACCAAATGGAAGCAGAGGCACAGCACTCACGAAGCAATTATTTTCTCAGCTGAGCATCCGTCATTGAATCTCGTAAGGAAGCGTCATAAGAAATGATCAACAATACAAATGTAACCCATGGAAAAGGGTATCGAATGATTCAGAACCCGTCAGGTAGTAAACAGGTTTGTATTTATTTAATACGGAATGAAAAACGGTGACTGGCCAATCTCAAAGGATGGCTGTCTGCAAAGTAAACGGAAAATAGACACATTTATTAATGGTGGGGACAATTCACTGATAAAAGTACATGTTTAAGATAGTTATGACAATAGGAAGTTAACTAGTAATGTTAACTAGTTAAGACAACAGGTGTAATATGTCATGTATGAGCTATCTTATAATTATTGTTAGGCCAAATAAAAATATACCAGTTGATTGTCCGTATTTTCCAAAAATAAAAAGGAAGAAGGAAGAAGGAGACCCTCTTTATCTGTTATTTCTTATTACCCTCAGAGAGGGTATTACATTCGGGTCCGTTTGTTTGTATGTCTGTCCGTCGTCCACACAGAACTTTTCGTGTTTTTCTCCGCAACCGTGGAGGGTAATAACAAATAAGTGACTACTCATGGAGTATGTTATTGAAAACTAGCAAATACCACCCGTCGCTTCGCTGAAGGGAACAATGAGATTGGGGGGGGGGGGAGAGGAGGGAGATAGAAAGGGTAGGGGAGGGAAGAGACAGGAGACAGGGGGGAAGAGAGAGAGGGGCAAGAGAGGAGGAGGGGAGGGAGAAAAAGAGAGGAGGGAGGGAGAAAAGAGAGGAGGGAGGGGGGAAAAGAGAGGAGGGAGGGCGAAAGAGGAGGAGGGAGGGGGAAAGAGAGGACGGAGGGGGAAGAGAGAGGAAGGAGGGTGGAAGAGAGAGGAGGAGGGGGAAAAGAGAGGGGAAGGGGAAAGAGAGAGGAGGGAGGGGGAAAGAGAGAGGAGGGAGGGGGAGAAAGAGAGAGGAGTGAGGGGGGAAAGAGAGAGGAAGGGAAGGGGGGAAAGAGAGGAGGGAGGGGGAAAAGAGAGAGAGGAGGAGGGGAAAAGAGAGGGGGAAGGGGGAAAGAGAGAGCCTATGCCGTTCGTTCAGTTTCAGAGTCAGAGTCGAGGATTGGAGTCAGTTTCTGTTGTTGCACCGATTTAAAACGGGTCGATTCAGTGTCAAGAACTGACTGTTATCCAATCCCTAGGATTGATGATTGCATGGACAGGATTGGTCAAGCCAACTTTGTGAACTAGTTTGACTTATTGAAGGGGTACTGGCAGATTCCTGTTACTGAACGAGCAAATAGACTTTACCAGTATAAAGTTCTTCCTTTTGGCCTAAAGAGCGGCCCCACTACATTTCAAAGCCTCATCACTGACCTTACCATTGATCTTGAGGGGGTACAGTCATACATTGAAGATGTCATCATTCATTCCATGGCTTGGGACAATCTTAAAATAATTAGCCATTCCATGACTTTGTTTATGAGACTTACAGATGCCAAACTGATCGTAAATCTGATAAAATCAGAATTTGCTAAAGCACGGGTGTGTTCTGAGGTCATGTAGTAGGTCAAGGTCAGGTTCAGCCAGTAAAAGCAAAGTTGGGACCAAGTGATAGCTCGACAGCACCTAAAGGTAAAGAGAAGCTCATGATTCCTGAGTATGACTGGATGGTATCGGATATTTTGCAAAATTTTATCCGATATTGTGGTGCTTTTTAAAAAAAAAACATTTTTTGGATACAAAGTCGAGGCTCGTGGAAGAACTAGTACTAGTACACTGGATGGATATGCACAAAACACGACAAGAGGAACGGCATTGAAATGGAAGAAACACCAACAGCAGAGTTGAAGGCCAAGAGAGAGGTGGACAAACAATGGGTTGGGGAATGAGGGGTATGACAGGATGTATGGGGTGGACAAGATGGATACAGAAGGAAACTCTCAGGGGGAAAAACTGGAAATTTGGAAGGAGGAAGGATTGGGGTGAGGTTAACGAGGGTAGAAAAAGATCATCGTTTTGGATTGGGGGTGATCTGAGATGGTTAGCTGGGACCGAGAGCCTGGATGCAGGGTCGCAGAGATAGTTCACATCACGCTGTTCACCGTTCAGTTGGATGTCCACCAAAATGGTAAAAGGTAGATAAATAAATATAAAAATCAAGGTGGTCTGTCAGTTGCGGTGGTGAAGTGTATATAAATAAATAATTAATTTATAGTTGTATATGATATAATTACTTCAAAGTGGAGATGGTAAAGTGTATATAAATAAGTAATGGTTCCCCAAAGTATGTACAATCCTGTGCTGTTCTCTTCCATAAAAGTTTTTTTGAATGGCCCAAATTTCAAATCTGCCTCATCCCAAAATCATTTGGTGTTCCTCATGCCCAGAAATGTTTGCATACATGTACCGAATATGAAAGAAATGCGTCCAGTCATTTTTGAGTCGAGGCTCCGAACGGACACATGGACGGACGGACAGACAGACAGGACCAAAAATATGTCTTCACCTGGCTAACATCTGGTTGGGGGCTAATCAAACTACAACAGACGATGATAAAATGGTGGCTACCCAGTACCCATGTTGAAAACAGATAAATAAGGTACCATTTGTAGGAAATTATTGCCTCGGTTGTTTTTTTTGTCTCGTGGACTTCGCAATCATGTACGAGTGAAAGGTAATCAAGCATTCCACCGTGATAACTCGACAACCATTTGCTCCTCTTGGCAAGATTTTAGTGGAAGGGAAATGAAGAACAAAGCAAAGTGTGATGGTCTGGATGTGCAAGCACACATTCATTTATGGGAGACTCGTTCCAGTTTGCGAATACGAAGTCCACTCACTCACGTATGGTGGACAGGTTGTAGGTCGGGTGAGCTGCCGATTGGGGGAACATTAGACAGTCAATTCTTTCTGTTCCTTCGAAATACTGCCAAACGAAATTCATCATGATGTGACTGTTTATTGTTAGTTGATAAGTTGTTAGTTGAAACAGTTGATAAGTTTAAATTGGAATTACAAAGGTGCTTGGAAGTATTGGAGATAGAGGGGTATAATGATGTTGGTCGGACTTTTGGTAGCTTGAGTATTGATTGGTGACTGTGTGCATCTGTGCAGAGTGTTGTCTGTGGGTGTCTGATCAAGGGGTGGTGTGTGCTTGATGTCATGTGTTTCTCACCCAAGAACCGCCTTCGCCAACACTCTCCCCCACCCTGAAAAACAAAATTACTAAAAATACAAAAATAATAAAAACAACCCAAAAAACCCACAAAAAAGAACATTTTGCATTTTTTTTTTTTAAATATAAATTGGTTTGGTGTTGATGTGGCACAGGCATGATGGGCTAAATGGACCTCTTCCTGCATCACATTTCCTTGTGTAATCCTTGTGAATTATGCCAACGTCTAAAAAAACCACTCGTGAAACATCCTACGGATTTAATTCCATTCCGATGCAGTCCATTTTCTGAAGAGGAATCGTTGAGTCTCAGGTCAAATAAGATTGTTACTTACTGCAATAATTCATTTCATTTCGTTTTTCTCCATAAAATCCCACAATCAGCATCTTGATCGACCGCTTGGTTCTGCTGGTTTTTCCTTTTTCATGATGTGCACGACTGCACGCCATGGTGACTTCCCCCATCTGTAATAGTATGCTGCAGCAGGGCATGAAATAGGATATTTTGTAGTTCAAATCTCTGGAGAAATATAAAATAAAAAGGAACGTTTGTCCAGTTATTGCAACGATAGGTGACGGGAGTCTCTCATATGATGGCTGTGATTTTCTGATTAATTTTGATGTTAAAAATAATAAGCAAAGCGCACCCATCGTGTGCTCTCGCATACATTGTTCGTGGTGCTTGGTGCTCAGCTGGCCTGTGAGGTGTGGTGCTTGTCACAGGTGTGTGTAGTGGGGGAAATTATTACTCTTTGACAAGAACCTTTGCCTCAGTCTGAGTAGGTCATAAGTGTTTGTTTTTTTACTCTCTACTGTTCTATTATTTAATTGTTAAGGCCTACCACCTACTTATACTTCTGTTTTCTTTGACTTTGGACATTGTTTGGTTCTTTTGCAAGTACAAGGTAACCGGGCCTGATAAGCTGTCATTCTGTTCTTTGCGATCAAAGCCCTCTCTACTGAATGGTATATATATGAGAAGGAAGGAGGAGGGAGAGGAGGAAAAAGGTGACAGCAAAAGAGAAATAATTGTACAAAGAAGAATCATTGTGACATTGATTTACTGGACTTTGTGGTTTTTTCCTGATACATGACCCGGTCGGCTAACGTTGAACCCTCGAGGAGGACAAGATCCTCAACAACTAAAGAATCTTTTCGATCACGAGCGGAGCTGAGAAGGAACAACATCCACGTCCGTTTGGTGGGTCCTGGTGACACGGATTCGACCCGTTGGTCGGCGCTCGTGACGGAGGTGCTTATCTTGCTGGAGGCAAGTGGCCTGAAAGCGGACAGTGCTAAGGTACAGCAGGGAGGGTTCTCCGGAGGTGTGTATTATTTATCTGTGATTTAGAGTGATTTTAGCGGTTGTTCTGTGTGATTTTAGAGATGGGAAATGGAATTCTTAAAAAATGAAATTTGTATTACCGAGGCTTGTATCAGAGCCACGGAGGGTACATGTGCAAATGGTTGATAGTATGGGCCGAAGCTGTGAGAGACATGGGGAAATGGTGCAATTGGACCAAAAATAGTCGTATTACCCTTCCTGAGAATGGTACGTTCCTCCGAATGTTTAGACATTTAGGAAAAGTTGGAAGTGAAAATAGTGACAAAAAGGTCCAGAAGCAGGTGAACTGAGCGTTATATAAATTGGATAAGGAATGTCCGTGACAGAGTCGAAAAGGACAGTGTTCAACTTAAGGGTCAGCAGACAATTAACGAAGCAAATGCCGGTTGAGACTTGAAATAAACCAAGAGACAGCGAGCAGTGGCTGTCAGATTAGGTGAAGAAGGACTCAGATACATGGCCAGGGCACAGTTCCAGCTCACAATGCCGCCGCCGCCAGGACGAAGAAGCGGGGAGACAGAGGAAGATGATGCCACAGGGCAAGGAGAGGCTCAACGGGGAGCTAGGGAGCAGCTTAAAAGGAAAACACAAAGCAGAGAGAAAGTTCCTCGTGCTGGCAAGGTGGAATGCAGACTCGATCAAAGAAATATAAGTCAGCGAGACCGCGAGGAGGAGATGATGATCTCATTGGCGCATTTCATTGCGAGATTACCGGTGCAGGGAGGTGCAAGCGATATTATCGTCCGTGGGGCTCTGAATTAAGAGCCATTGTATATAGAATGCGAAGATACGGAGGAACCCAAAAATTCCAGACAGAGCTCCGGTGTGGTTGTCGCATGCCATTCAGCCAACATATTGGACATGGAATATTATTAAATTAGTGGTACCAGGGAGGTTACTCGCAATTGAAACAGGTCGTGCATGGCCAGATGAAGCTTCGGAGACAGGGAGGGCTCAAAGAACATATCACACCCTCATTGATGCTGTTACAGAGGGGTAACACTTAAGACGACTGGGCATACAGATGTGCAGGCAACGCGCTGGCGAGGACCATTGGAGTTCTTAGAGCGTTTTCGGGGTGTATTCCAATGTCACTCTGGACTGAAAGGAGAGGGGTACCATTTGCTAATGATACCTTAATGTGTTTGACGGCCAAATTGCAAAATGAAATCAAGCGAGTATGTATCGGTTGGGAATTAAGGAGTGAAAGACTTGATGGAATATGTAACGCTGATTGTTTCATTGTTGAAACATCGTTCTGACGAGGAAAACGAATCAACATTAATGCTATTCAGGTTCAAGGTCAAGGTGAACTCGCGGCCCGGGGAAGGAGCGAGATATAATGCACAAAACCGGGGCCAACTTATTACCGTCAGAGACCACAATACAGAGCCAGCGCAGAGATGTCTGTTATACATGCGGAAAAACAGGACATGGGCTACAAGAATGCCGAAATCGTAGAAACAGTCGACTATTATAGTACGTATGAACCGGTAGAACAAGACCAGCGGCCAATACAGAGATGAAAATCGCAGATCTCCACGCCTCCATGATGAATGAAATCCTATTATAGACAACAGGAAAGATGGGGGAACACAGTTTGAGCAGCTGATTCATTTCAACCCACTACACCACAAAACTGATTCCCTCCGCTCTCCCCCAGCCTCGTTCCCTCCTCCTCCACCCTCATTCTACCTCCTCCATCTCAAGGTTCATTTCAAACCAACCCATTCGTTTTATGACAAAGAAAAGAAGCGACTTGTCTGAGTTACCCTTCTTGACTTTGAAACCATGTGACGAACGAAATTGACTTTGAAATTGAAGGCCGAGAGATTCCTTTCTTAGTCGACACGAGGAGCAACCAAATCTGCGCTCAGAAGGAGTGATTTCCCAGACCCCGTTATCGCGAGAACGAGTGAAGGTCGTGGGAATGTCAGGAGTTCCTGTACGATTCCACTGACAGAGCAGCTTGCGTGGAAATTGGACCATTGTCTGCAAACCATGCATTTTTTGATGGCAACTGATACACCAATAACTGTTGGGGAGAGATCTGTTATGCAGCTGAATTCTACAGTTAAGTGTACCCCTGAGGGAGTATATTTAGAAATACCTCATGAATCGCACATACTATGATGATTTATTACAGGGAATACAGAAAATCTTGTATATAATGGACTGTGATTAATTGTGAAGCATTTAACTATTTGCCAGGTATTTGTACATTTGAGAGAAACGTACCCGAGGTGCTCGATTGGGTGAGTAACACACGGCATGGACAGACGGTACTTACAGACATCGACTACGCGCATTTCAGATTGCAACATCAAAGAAGATAAACTTCTATGCGAGTGAAACACTCTCGAAATTACACCAGCCTTTGACCTAGTGTTGGGACATTTGGATTGGGGCAAGGGATTGGCCTGAGGATGATCTCACGCAGGAACAATTAAATTGTGGAACAGCCGTCCAGTGTCTAACCGCATGTTACTTTAGCGATTGCAGAGGTTACCAAGAAACGGACATTGGTCACATGGTAACCTCTTTGAAGAAGCATCACAAGTGGCTTTGATGGAATCGAGCCAAGTAAACGGACTTTTGAGATCGGGGAACAGGATACTGTTGGTCAGATGTCGAGGGATGGCAAAGCTGTGTTCGAGATGGTCGATCTCTCGGAATTAAATGGGTCAGAAAAATTACCTGAATTACTCGAACAAGTCCCGACTTGTCTGTGGGCGACACATCCCAACGACGTCGGCCAATTAAAAGCATAAATCCAGTGAAGATCGATAGATCCAGAAAAGAAACTGTCTCGAAAACCGCAATACCTTTGTCTCCTGAAGCAGAAGTAGAATTGCTCCCGTAGTGGAAGCGCTATTGAGACAAGGATAATCATTCCACCGTTAGTCAATGTAATACACCGATCCTGCTGTGAGAAACCCGGAAGTCAACGTGAGATTCGTACAGGATTTGAGGGCAGTGGATGATGCGGTATATTCCAGCTTTTCCTGTAATTGCAAATCCAACGACCATTCTATCAAGCATCCAAGCACTACTACCTATTTTAGTGTTGTGGTCTTGTTCAGCTTTTTCAGTATACGATAGCCCAAGAAGTACAGTTTCTGTTTGCATTCACCTACAGGGAAGGCAGTACACTGGACCGTATTGCCCAGGTATTGTGGAAGTCCAACATTTTTTCGAGGGCTCTCAAAGACGACTTGGATGACGTGTTATTTCCTTGTGGATCCACACTGATTCAATATGTTGACGACTACTTGATCTGTTCAGCGTCGAAAGCGCTGCGAACGAGATACATTGACACTGTTGAGGCTTTAGCCAGAAAGGACACAAGATCGAGAGCTAAATTGCAGTTTTGCCAAGAAGAGTGAAATATTTGGGGCATATTTCTGAAGGAGATACAAGACGCATCTCCCTGAACGTTCTGCAATATTGACCTGCCCAAGCCAACTACTGCTAAACAGATGAGGTCTTTCCTCGGGATGACCGGCTATTGCAGACAGTGGGATCCAGATTATGCGGCCTTAGTGCGCCCCTGGTGGACATTGGTTCGGCGAAG
Organism: Eptatretus atami; assembly: GCA_035128595.1. Classification (NCBI taxonomy): domain Eukaryota; kingdom Metazoa; phylum Chordata; class Myxini; order Myxiniformes; family Myxinidae; genus Eptatretus; species Eptatretus atami. The sequence continues at coordinate 85,762,469 of CM068963.1, read as the reverse complement.
CGCCCAGTCCACTTGCGTGGACACAAAATGCAGACAAGGCTTTTGTAACATTAAGCAGCCTTTCTTCGGCTCCCGCTCTGGGTTTACCAACTATGAAAAACCTTTCATTTGTACGCATGTGAGAGACCGGGTTTGCACAATCTGTGCTGCACACGAAGCACGGAATAAATTACGGCCTGTTGATATTACAGTACTAAATTGGATCCGGTAGCGCAAGGATTCCCCCTTGTCTCAAGCGGTAGCAGCCGCTTCGCTCGCGGTGCAGGCGACAGAGCGCTCTCGCGGGAACACTTTAATTCTCCTGGTACGCATGCAGTGACAGCTTGTACTGTTAAAAACGGAAACACAGCTTTGTCGGCTTCAGAGCAACGACATACGAACTCTCACTCACAGCACCACAAACCATTACGATTAGAAGTGCGCACGCTGACCCTGCTATTGCTGCCAGGAGTACAGATGGTGATCTCACAATTGTGCAAGAGATAATCGCCCCCGTGTCTACCCGTCTGACTTGAGGACCCACCAATCCATCTGAATTGGTTCTATATGTCGACGGTCTCATCACGTGCACCTGATGTGTATCTATTAACAGGCTATGCCGTTTGCTCTGATCACGAATATCGAAAGCGGGAGATTGGCCGAGAGCTGCTCCGACCGCAGGCGAACTGTTCGCCTCACTCGTGCATGCCATTAGCAAGGCAATGTGACAATCTACCTGACTCCGGCTATCCTTTGGTGCTGTACACGATTCGGAGCACTCTTGGGTGGAGGGGTTTATAACATCATCAGGTTCGCGGTGAGGATGGGGCATGGATTGCGAATCTGCTGACGACATACTTCTGCTCCCAACTTGCAGTGGTTAATGTGACGCTCACCGGGAGATTTGATGACGTCCTACGGGGCAATGCAGGGGAGATGCAGCTGCAAAATCTGCTGCCACACCAGAGCTTCTTTATTATATCCTGGTGTATTGAGACAAGAGGCAACGCGACTATTGACGATATAAACATTTGCAGCAGCTGTTTAGTGCTAAAGCACGAGATTTGTGGGATATGGCTGGGTGTGAATTTGAATGATCCAATTATGGAGATCATCTGATATGTGTGTGGGCACAAGAGCCCTATTACCTTGGCTCGCCGATTGGACTGGGGCCGGGCATACTAGCAAAGGGGGCAATGGTGCTTCAATTGGGAGACAGTGGTTTCTGCCCGGGGTTTAGTCCATTGCAGAACAGTATTGTAAGACATGTCATATTTGCCAAACTTCCCAGCAAGGGGGTGGAGATGGCCCCAGGGGTCTTCCAATTCATTTGACTTTTGCTTCATATCCAGTGTTTTGCTCAGTTCCAAAATGCTGCGGTTTTTGTTTTGCGTTAGTCATCGTCGATTTGTTCACAAGTGGGTTGAGGCTTACCTTGTTCGGAAGCAGATGCCATTACTGTGGTTAAACTGTTGATGAAAGATTTCCTGTGTAGGTTTGGATACCTGTAGGTCTCCAGTGCCAAGGTACTCATTTCACAGCCGAAGTGGTGAAGATTGTGTCGCGTATTTGCAAATCAAGCAACTTTCGGCCCGTATGTCCTCAATCTGCGGGGGCAGTAGAGAGCAGAATGGATTTCTAAAAATAAACTGGCCAAGATTTGTGAACAAACTGGATTGAAATGGCCAGAAGCTCTGCCAATTGCTCTGCATGCTTGAGATCTACCGCAAATCGAAACACTGGCTTATCTCCGCATGAGATTCTGATGGGAAGACCAAGTGGATTACCGAACTCACCCTCCTTTGACTATAAAGACATGAATGTGCAGCAAATGGACGACACGTTGCTTACGTTCTGTGTCTCTCTGAATCACGCTATAAAAACTTTTTATGCACAGGTGAACCAGCTCTGCCAGAACCAGCCACTCTGATCATCACAATTTACCCGGAACTTTGTTTATGTGTAGATTTACAAAAGGGAAGACTCTCTTCAAGCACGTTGGTGTGGGCCGTTTCAAATACTGCTAACTACCCATACAGCTGTGAAGTGTAAAGGAGAGCAACATGGTCCATGCCACACACTGTAAACTGGCACACGGCCAAAAAGACCCGGGAGACACTGCTTCCTGATAACTTTAATGTTTTTTCCACTGCAGGATTATTTACTACTAAATGCAGGTGGTACAATGTTGCACTTGACTGTTAAGCCGATAAGTACTGTCTGTGATCAACGTTTATTTGCATGTTCTTTGGAAATGGGCCTATCAGACTACCCACAAGCTAAGCCGAGGGCATTCCGAGACCGAAGAAGCTTAACGAGCAGAGTAAGTTCACCACATGGAATAACACTTATCTGGCTCTTTCTCGTAACACGCGAAGGCTTTTATAAAACAATTGCTGGGTTTGTACTAAGTTACCTCATTCAGCAGTTACTGGAATACTTTGTTGGCAATACCATTCAATCTAAGTGAGTGGTGTGGATACTGGGCAAGGAAAAGAACTGGGATAAACAAGATAATAACCTTGACAACCACATCGTTACTAATGGAATGGAATTTGCCTCCGCCAACGAAATTTCAGTAACTGGTGTTGGCCAAATTTTAATTTAAGTAATGCCTCCACATTTCATGGTGAACGAGCGACAGAAAAACCCGAGCTATGCTTGGTACAAGAGGCATTGGGAGAGAAGAAGGTAGGAAACTCTGAATGCACGAATATGTTTATGAACATACACGATGAGACCACAAGTCGCTTTAAATAATACTTATTTCGTGTGTGGAATCGAGCATACCCATGGCTTCCAGATTAATTGGAGGGATCTTGTTCTTGTCATTCATTTTGCCGCATATGCGCCTGCTGTCTAAGTCACTTTTGAGCTTTGAAGGGGGGGAAAACGGAGTTTTCACGGTTCACTGAATGTTCTTCATGATTCTAATTCCTCACTACGGTGTAGGACAAACGTCTGCGGGATTTGCAGAGTTAGCTGCTTCGCTTGATTATTGGCAAATAGAACTGCTCTAGGATGGTTGATATCAACTCGGAGGTAGTCGCCCTGCTTGCAGTTTCAATGCAAAACCGAGTTGCGCTCGACCTCATCCTCGCGGCTCAGGAGGAACGTTGTGTGTAATTAACTCTGTGTTGTTGTACTTATTATCCCTGATAACTCGGAGAAAATCACAACATTGCTGACAAGATTAAGCAAGAAGGAGCCAAGTATCACAATTATTTTATGAAAGATGGGCTTTATTCCTGGTTTGAAGGGATTTTTTGGTGGCTGGGGAACTACCCTATTGCATTGGATTTCGTTGGGTTATTGTGGATCATCATTGCAGTGGTTGTTGTAGATGTGCAACAATTACAATGCCGCATTGATTGTTTCTTGTTAAAGAGGATACTGCTAAAAAGGTGATGGTGCCAAGCACCACCCTCATACCCAGGTTTTGAAACTGAGTCCTACGACTCTTTATGAGATAGAACCTGAACTTGGAATCCATAAGTGCGCAAATGAATGTGTTCATATTCACGGGAATTGTCATTCCACTTTTTGCCCATCTGCTCTGTTCCCGAAATAGGTTGTTGAAAACAGCTGTGCACCCAACGGGTGCCTTATCTTCTATCGGCCTAGGGGCCTACCGGACCTTGACCAGGTCCAAAGCTGTACAACCACTGAAGCCACCTTGGCTTGCGGGACAGGAAAGGCTTAGGGATGGCTCTACGATGTTGAAAAGGGGGATGTGACTACCCAAGAAAATGGGCACACTCGAACGCAAGAAAATGTATTTCCAAGTGGGAAAAAAAAATCGTCTAAACCTTAGTTGTGTTGCCTTTTTGGGCAACAAGGGGGAGTGTTGGGGAAATTATTACTCTTTAGACAAGAAACCTTTGCCTCAGTCTGAGTAGGTCAAGTGTTTGTTTTTTTTACTCTCTACTGTTTCTATTATTTAATTGTTAAGGCCTACCACCTACTTATAATCTTGTCTTTCTTGACACTTTGGACATTGTTTGGTTCTTTTGCAAGTACAAGGTACCGGGCTGATAAGCTGTACATTCTGTTCTTTGCGATCAAAAGCCCTCTCTACTGAAATGGTATATATATGAAGGAAGGAAGAGGGAGAGGGAGAAGGAAAAAGGTAGACAGCAAAAGAAAATAATTGTACAAAAGAAAGAACTCATTGTGGACATTGATTTACTGGACTTCTGTGGTTTAATTCTCACGATACATGCAACACCGAGTCGGCTAGACGTTGAACCCTCGAGGAGAGACAAGATCCCTCAACAACCTAAAGAATCCTTTCGATCACGACGCGGAGTTGAGGAAGGAAAACAAATCCACGTCAGTACCGTACAACACAGCGCTGTGTAGTGGGCAACTTGCTAATATAGCATAACAATTGTGCATTTGTGAGAAAAGCACCAAATTTGGCACACTAGTAGCCTATCATATTATGAACAGATTTGGATATTGGGCATCTCAATTCAGCCGCTGATGGCTGTGGCAGCCATTTTCCACTGCCATCAAAATTTTGACATGGCCCAATATCCAAATCTGTTCATAATTTGATAGGCTACTAGTGTGCCAAATTTGGTGCTTTTTCTCACAAATGCCACTTGTTATGCGAAGTTGCCCCACTAGTGGGTGTTTTTCCACGCGAGAGAGGAAGTTCGAGGGCTCTCGTCGTGATTTTGGTGATGATATAAGGGGTGGGGTGGGGTGGGTGGGCTTGGCACTGAAAGTTCCCTCAGAACAGTGTGGCATTTTCCACAAGTGACGTCATTGGCTACGGACCAATGGGAGGACGAGAGGCTTGTGGGGGGTGTTAAGAAAGCTGACGTGAAGGAGAAGACGCAGAAAGGCAGAGAACAAAATGTATGGCGCTGTGTGTGTGCAAGCAGGGACGAGGAGTGCTTCTCGAACAACGGTATATGCATAATTATTTGCGAAATGCATTTCATTTCGAGACATGAAATGCAAAATGTTTGTTTGTTTGCTTGTGACCTGCTCCTCAGAGCTCTCAGGTTTATCGTCGCAAAATTTTAGGATCATATTATTTACCACGGTGCACCTAATAGGAGGTTTTAAACAGTCTTTTTCTCACAATTCATCTATAATTCCAGCAATGTGTGTTGTGTGTGTGTGTGTGTGGTGTGTGTGTGGTGTGTTGGTGTGTGTGTGTGTGTGTGTGTGTGACCACTGTTTCTCGACCACCATGGCCCAATCTAATTGAAACTTGCCAGGTATATTGCTGGGGACCTGAGGATGTGCCTTTTCAAGGTTTGATATTAATCGGACAAGTGGTTCCCAGTTATGGCCATTTATTTACCAACCAATGACAGGACACGTGGCTGCGTGGCGTGGCCGTTCGGGATGAGATCCTCAGTTACCAATGACAGGACACGTTGCTTGGCGTTTTGCACCCAGCGTGTTCCCCATTACGGGTTACAATGCACGGACTTCCAGTAGTGATGACTTACTGTATTCTATAATTTTGTCGATTTCTTATGCACATTTATACATACACACTGCCCAATCCAGTCGTCGTTTACGAGAGCGAAGGAACGGCCTGTGTGGTTGCTTGAAAGTTTTTTGGGTTTTTTTGCACGTACGGCCACGCACGTCGGGCATGCCAGAGCGAAGGTACGGCCTGTGTGGTTGTTTCTGGCACGCGGTTTTTTTTTTTTTTTTTTTTTTGCAGCGTACGGCCACGCGAGAGCGAAGGATCGGCCTGTGTGGTTGCTGTTTCTGGCACGTGGTTTGAAATTTTTTTTTGTTTGTTTGTTTTTTTTTTGCACGTACGGGTGCCAGAGCGAAGGAACGGCCTGTGTGGTTGTTTCTGGCACGCGGTTTGAGTTTTTTTTTTTTTGACGTACGGCACGCACATACGGCCGCGCGAGAGCGAAGGACGGCTATGTGGTTGTTTCTGGCACGCGGTTTGACAGTTTTATTTTTTGCACGTACGGCCACGTGAGAGCGAAGGGCGGCCTGTGTGGTTGCTGTTTCTGGCACGTTGTTTGAAGTTTTTTTTTGTTTTTTTTTGCACGTACGGCCACGTGAGACGAGCGAAGGAACGGCCTGTGTGGTTGCTGTTTCTGGCAGTGGTTTGAATTTTTTCTTTTTGCTTGTTTGTTTTTTTTGCACGTACGTCCACGCACGATTAAATTATAAACACACGAGCTGCCACCTGTCACCATCTCTGTGAAGGGAAAATCCACCTATACAAATTTACAATGCTTCATAAAAAGCCCATTTTCTTTGTGAATTCAATCCAGATACTGATATTTCGGTGAGGTGGTAACCTCCGATCATCATATGTGGTATCAAATGTGAAAAATAACTTCAGACGTTCCCATGATCGGTTAGATCGGGGATGGAGTCACGTGACCTCTCAAATGCATTAATCATTCAAAAACTGAGAAAAGTACAAACACAACATATGCATCGATTTAAAGGTAATTTTACTGCTCATCGAACAACATAACTCTCAGGGGTGAAAGAAGAATTTGCATAAAAAAAGGTTACCATTTAGCTAACTTCACCAAATATACACCTCCCAATATCCATCCAATAGTTGAAAAGAACCAAGTGAACATAATGATTTGATTTTTGATCGTAGATGTTTGATTAATTTAATCGTAGATGCCTGACCTCAAATGAGCAATTTTTTTTGGAGTATATATTATTGTTAGAAATGGGAATTCAGTGTAAAAATTCATTGAGGAGATATCGTGGTGGGTGGAGCCAGTAACCTTGGCAACTATTAATTTTGTTTCCGGGTTGTCCGTCCGTCCGTCCGTCCGTCCGGATTTTCGTTTACGCGATAACTCAAGAAGCAAATTGTAGAATTTCATCAAACTTGGTAAAAAGGTAAAGTAGACAGGGTATTGATTGGTGACAGGTAAAGTAAGACAGGGTATTGATATAAAAGTGATTAGATTTTGGGCCAGATGTAATAAAGGTCAAGGGTCAAAGGTCAAACTCTGAAATTTTACTGTTTACGCCTTAACTCAAGAAATATTGGACAGGAATTTCATCAAACTTGGTACAAAGGTAAGTTAGACAGGGCAATTAACTGATTCGATTTTGGGCCAGATATGATAAGGTCAAGGGTCAAATATGTCAATACTCAAGTGTTTGTGCGGGATAGCGGAGGCATACCCGTCGACTGTGCGGTCGAATTACTCGAGTTTGATTTTCAAATGGTTTTTGGTCACAATCACTGAAATATTCGATCACAGGTGAGATATATTTCATTTCTTACAATATCTTCGACGTCTCCGACCTCTTAATGATGTCTTATCTTAGGGGCAATTCTAAAATTACGTTCAGCTCCTAACGCGTGGGGGTTGGGGTTGGGGTGGGTGTATGTCCAAACGTGATGGAGTTTTACAGGGATTGGGGGTGTTTCCAGAGCCGTTACATCACGACCTTTTTCGTTACATATTACAGGACCTTTTGGACGTATCTGGGTGAGCTTTTTGTGACCTTGAATGAGGTTCTGATGGAGCTTTTCTCTATTAGCCATGGCTTTGCTGAGAAATCTCACTATAAGCTGGTCGATGGAAGAAAAAAGTGACGCCACCTCTCTGAGAAGAGGAAAAAGACGAATAAGAGGGAGGAAGGAGAGGCTACAGCAGGAAAATAAGTTGTCCATCTCCAGGGTGGCCATAAAGTCTGGAAACATAGGCGAATATACATTACAAATGGTTTATTGACATTACATTCCAATACATGATATGTTCAATGACATCACATTACATGTTCAATGTGTTCCTCATGAGAAATGCACAGTTCAATGTTCTGTGCAAAATTGCATTGAACGTGGTGCATTAATACAGCATTTCCATCAATCCCTGCAAATGCATCTGTGATGTGTTGCCTCAGATGATTCCTGTCTGATTTTCACTGAATAAACCTGTGCCTTCAGCATACCCCAGAAGAAGTAATCAAGGGAGTTCAGATCTGGCGAGCGTGCAGCCCACTCCACAAGGCCACGTCATCCCATCCAATTTGGGAAATTATCATCCAACCATTCCCTCACCACTCTTTAGTAATGGGGTGGTGCGCCATCCTGTTGGAACCACTCCGGGTGACCTTCCCCTTGCCCGTCAAGTGCGGGCATTAATTGGTCAAGTAACATTGTCAGATACATCTCGCCAGTTACGTTATCTTCAAAGAAAAACGGTCCCAAGACATGTGCTCACCACAGGCCACACCACACCATCACCTTCACCACTCCTTGTTGTTTGGTAGGGTGGATCCAGTGTGGATTGTCTTGCGACCAGTACCGCATGTTTTGCTTGTTCACCTCCCCGTTCATGTAAAAATTAGCTCCGTCGCTGAACAGCACACAGTCTTCGGTAAAGCGGGTATTATTGACCAGGCGATTCTAGAACCATGCACACATTTCCATACGAGGGTCAGGATCATCTTCGGATAACTTTTGCAGAACTTGCATCTTGCACGGGTGAAAGTTATCTGCCTTGAGAATCTTTTGGATGGTACTGCGAGGCATCCCGAGTTCCATGGATGTCCAGCAAGTTGACTTCTTCGGGCTGGCTATTACCTTCGCTATGACTGTTTCCTTCACCTCGTCGGATATGGATGGTCGTCCAGAACGGAGTTTGTCCAACACACTGCCTGTATCCTTGAATTATTGAACCAGCTTCCCCACTGTGCTATCTATGGGAGACCACAGCTCTTCTGGGATGACATGCGTTGAAGTGCTCTGCTATCCGTCGATATGACCAGCCCTCACGTCCACTCAGCAATATCATCTCAATGCGTTCGTCTTTCGTCAAAGACATCTTCAAACTGTAACAGAGTGATATAATATTATCTATGTTTCCAGACTTTATGGCCACCCTGTATGTATAAAAGCAAAATGTTGTTTTTTTGTTTGTGACCATAATACTTTGAGCTCCCAAAGGTAATTCATGACAAAACTTTCTACGGTCAGATTTTTAACCATGATGCATCTAAATCAGCATTTTAAAGTGTCATGAGGAGGTCATTTGGCTCATTACTGCCATGTTGCTCTACAGAGAGAATTTATTTATGAACATGAGGTAATTTCTTTACTACAGCTTCACTCATTTGCACCCTGTATGGCCTGTCGACCCCATTGGACCCTTTACACCCCTTAGACTCTTCATACCCATTTAGACCCTGTTCAGACCTTTTAGACCCCTTCACACCCATTTAGACCCTTTTGAGAAGTCTAGACCGTCATCGACCCTTTCAACACTGTTCAGATATATTGACCTATTAAGACCCTTTGGACAAGTAACATTGTGTATGATTTTCATTCAAAAATATATATTTCATTGTGTATGGACAAGAGGTGAGACATCAGACAATTAGGACTCCTTTTGCTCTTTCACCCTTCGCCCCATTCAGACATTTTGACCCATTTAAGACCCTTAGACCCCTTTATGACCCTTAAAACACTTTGGACCCCTTTTTGACCTTTTAATGCCCTTAAGCCACTGTAGAACCTTCTACACCCCTTAGAAAATATAAAAATATTCCAGAAAAAATCGTGTTTGACGATGGCTTTTCGTGCACCATTCACGTCACATCACAAGTTGCAATAACGAATTGAAACTGATATCCCAAAGTGAAACTG
>CM068963.1:85715900-85730523 GCA_035128595.1 Eptatretus atami | reverse complement strand
TGGGATGAGATTGCTGGTTGCATTGAAAAGGCATACGAATGAATATCTCTTTAAGAGGCTGCAGGATGGTGTTTTTCACAACACATAAGCAAATGACCCAATATCGGCAAGAGCGTGACTTGTAGCTTGGTGCCAATAGCTACATCATCAGAGGCCGATAATAGAAAAACGACAACCACACCACGTTGTGCACGATACGGGCGGTGCGTACTTTTCAACCCATTTCTGGACTAATTATATCAGCATCCTCTTTTCCCTCCATTTATCCATCTCACACATATCTATATCCTTTTTCATTCCAAACCTCCATCTAATTATTATATCCGATCGTTCCCCTCAATGCCTGACACAGATCGGAGTTGGCCCCGCGCACACGATAACAGAATCGGGCGAACGCGAGCGCTGGCCACGTGATTAATGGCGGATCCACACACACTGTGCGGATTGTGCTCGAAGGCAGACGCGTGCGCCTCTCACGACACTTTATTATCGTACAAGGCAGGGCACGAATGGACACATGTTAACGTCTGTGCATGGGTTTGCCATAACATCTTACCTTCTCGCCACTCCGGCCATCAGGCTAAACTTCTGGGAAGTGCTGTACAGCTCGGGCCGCGTGGCACATCACGGAGCAGGCACATTGACCAGCGCTAGCCGGGGGTGCCCGGGCGGGCATGCGGGGCCGACAGGACCCTCGGCCGGTCATCAGGGCATGGTCCGAGAGTTCGTGCAAGGCAATTCATGTTGCGGAGTTCGGTGCGTGGCAATGCATATCATGTCGTGAGGTCAGAGCGAGACAATCCCACAGCTTGGGGCCATCTTGCCGGAATTGGAGTGGAGCCGCTTCCGGCCATCGCTGCCTGGTCACGCAGGAGCTGGGGCCAATCTGAGTGCCCGATTCGGGGGACAGCGCATCGATTCGGGGTGGCCCCCCGCCCCGTACCACGCGATTTATAAAAGGCGGATGGCGAAGCCCTTCTGTGGATCTCCAACTCGCCTTCTCCTGCCATTCGCCTGCAACTCCGTCTTCTTCGCCCACCTTCATCGCTGCGACTCCTCCACTTCTCCGTCCTTCTCCACCCACACGTCGTTGACTCCACCCACCCACCTGGTCCCGCCTACCACTCCGTCCACTCGATCTCGACTCCGCCTTCTCCACCCAAGTCCCTCCCTTCACGCCCGACGGTCGCCTCTCATTCTTTGGACCGACGCTAGCTGCATGAAGTGCCACGAAGCAAGAAACGGCATGCCAGCTGTCAGGTATCGCCCAGCAGAGCATCCCCCCAAAATGTATTGGTGGCGCGATTGGGCAATCATGCAAGGTATTCAGAGACCGTTAGCCTCATCTCCTCTCCTCCTTTTTCTCTTCATTACTCCTCTTCAATCAGGTGTGTGCGTGTTGTGTTGTGTGTGTGTGTGTGTGTGTGTGTGTGTGTGTGTGTGTGTGTGTGTGTGTGTGTGTGTGTGTGTTTGTCCTGGCGCCTGTCCTCGTAAGTTAAGATTGCAGAAGATTATTATTATTATTATTATTTGGGGTTAAGTCTGCTCTGTGTCTGCTTTTGGAAGTTGCTTGTACATTGTCGCACCTCACACTTATTTCTATCCCTACATTACACACACCAATAAAACTATTCACTGTACCACATAACTTTCCTCGCTTGCTTGTAAATAAATTTTAATTATTAGAAATGTTCCCAGCTCGTTTTTGTCTGTTCTTTCATTGATCCAGCATGATCTGAATCCTAGCTTAGCTGGGACTTTATTCCCAACAATCTGTTCCTTTAAGCCAGTACGTCCTTGGCAGTGTCGCTCGGCTGCATCCGATCCGGTAAAGTGATCCTGTTCAGACAAGGCATACTGAGGGCGTGTTCCCCGGTAATTAAATCATGTAATTAATGAGGTAACCCGGTTAACCCATAGACGGGAGGACCCTAGGTCACGCGGTTGAGTTATTGGCGTCCACGGTTCGGTTGGCGACCTGCCGCGTCATGGAATTATCCGTCTGCAACGCCTACAATTCCGGGAGTCTGGGTGGAGCCGAGATAGCCCCCCCCCCCCCCAGTGGCCTCTCACCCGACCCAGGCCGCAACAGTATATATTTTACGAATTTGGAAGCTACTGCACTCAACATTCAGGTCCTTATAGAACATTAATCGGTAAGTGTGTGTTTCTAGTTGGGGCCCCCTACCTGAGTCTAATAGGAATTACATGTGTGCGCTGCGGAGTGTCGTTTACAACAAACCTTCCTTCACTACACTTCCACACACGACGCCATTGCCACGTTCATTCGGCCACGTACGTGGGTGGAGATTTCCATCGCCTCAGACCGGAACTCCGCCCAGGAAGGCAGGGCGCTTCCTTTGCCAATCATGCCACAGAGAGCGATTTTCCCACGGCTCGCCGGCCAATGGGGGCTGAGATGGCACAAAGAGCGATTTTCCATGGTAGGGCCGCCAATGGGGATTGAGATGGCCACAGAAGGCGGCTTTCCCATGACACGCCGGCTAATGAGGGTGGAGATGGCCACAGAAGGCGGCTTTCCCACGACACGCGCGCCAATGAGGGTTGAGATGGCCAAGAGCGACTTCCAGACGCCCCGTCCAATGAGGGTGAAGATGGCCACAGAGAGCGACCTTCCAATGACGCCCGTCCGCGAGGGTGAGAGGTGAGGGCGATGATTGGAGAGTGCTCAGACGGCGATTGCTCACCCCGAAAGAAAAGGAATACAAGAAATGCCAGGCGGTGGTAAAAGGGTTGAGGTGGTGGAGGTCGTCGTGGTGTGAAAAGAAGGGTCGTGGTCGTGGTCGTCATCGTGGTGGTCATCATCATCGTGTGCGGGTCGAGTCCCACGCTGGATCATCGTCGCCTCTGATCTTCTCCTTGGCCTTGGTCGATCGGTGCGTGGCCGGTTGGAGAGCGTGGTACCTGGTGCTTGGAGTGGCATCGTGTTGCAGTTCGAGTCCCGCCGAGCCGGATTGTCGAAGACCACACGAGGTGGACAGGTCCAAGCACAGGCTCTGGTCTCTAGCTCACCTGTCCTCGAGCTGGAGGCCTTTAATAAAGACCCGACGGGTCCGTTTCTGTGTCTGTGTGTGGGCCGTCTTTAGTAGCAACTGTATAAGTGCTTTTGCTTGTACATTGACTGCATTTCTTATAGTCGGATAACTCTGTTCTTCTGTGTTCCCTCCCTGCCTATTGTAAATAAATATCCTTTTGTTGAATGTAGCAGCTCGTTTCTGTGTCTATCATTGGTTTGCCACGCTGCGCACGGAACTAGGAGCTTCATTGTCCGTAATCGTGCAATCGGCCGGCAGGATTCTAGTACTCTCCGCTCAGGGTATGGCTCGGATCCGGCTCGGTAACCGGCCTGGATCGCGCAGATCCTGCTGAGGGTGAATTCCCCGGTAGTTTGGACGACGTGGGTATTTAGATAAATTGAAATTGCAAGGACCTATCCCACGTGCCGACCTATTGGCAATCTTCGGTCCGATAAGGGACCGTCGGCTCTGGAGTTATCCGGGGTGACGACCTAAAATTCTGGGTGTTCAGTGGAGCCGACTCTACTGCTCACATCTAGCGGTCGTGCTCGCCACCGAAACTCGGCACCACACAATATATAGATATTCTCCATCAGTCTGCCTGTCTGTCCTAATGGCTGTCCGTTCAGGGAGGAGCTTCAAAATGAAATTGCGACATATTTTTGCTCCGTGTCAGTTCTTAATTCGGTGATGTGGTTACGAGTATGTATGTTTATGGATATTTGAGAGAGATGTTTCCTGAGAAGAATAAGGTTAGTAAGAATGTTTTGTGGGTTCTCAAGTTTTGACTTTATTAATTTAAACTTTTCCCATGCTTTTGAGGCTCACAAAGCCTAATCCTTTGGACTATCCACAATTTATATTTTTTACCATTTTTGTGATACTTTTGACTGTCGCTGATATAGTTTAAGACTCCACTAAAACAAATCCCAAGAAAATCGGACTAAATTAGACATTTTAGACCAAAAAAAGTACATTTTAATAACTGAATAGATGTGTCACTTTCAGACCTGTGCCTTGGTGTTGTTTGTAAGGTCATTACGTGGATGTATATCCGACGTGTTTGCATTTTTAAAAGTCCCTCGAGGTGTTTTGAATTAAATTGGGAGAAATCTGGTGGAAAATGAACGTTTTTTTTTTTTAATCTGGGGAAAAATGAACAGGTCCCTTCTGCTGTTTTGTGAGAAGCATGCACACTACATAGCCCTTCGAAGTTCTTCCTGGCAGTAGGGAGAGGGGTTCGATCATGTCCCCTTGGTTTTCGCTGTCTGTCTTTTCCCGGATTTCATTTGATTTCATGTGGAACACCTTGAGAGACCTGTAGCAATGGCATGCATGCATATTATATGGACCCCTTTGAAAGGTCTTACTGGCCATGGGAAAGGGGGGGGGAGATGAGAGGAAGTGAGAGGGAGTTGGGAGAGGAGGGGAGAAGAGGTGGGGGGGGGAGTTGTGTCATAACTACTTAGTAAAGCTTTTGAAATACTATATAGAACCCCTTTAAAAGCTTCTCTCAGCCACTGGGGGGGGGGGGTAGGGGATGGGAGGGAGGGGAGGGGTCGGGATTGGAGGGAGGGGAGAGTGGGGTGGAGGCGGCTGAGTGGGAGGCTGAGGGAGAGAGGAAGAGAGGGTGTAGAGGGGTGGGAGAGGAGAGTGGCATTGAGGGGGAAGATAGAAGGGAGGGTAGAGAGAGGGGGAGGGGGGAGAGTTGAGGTCTATAATATATCATATGTTATGCAATGATCATAAATATAATATGATATATAGATATATTGAGAGTTGCAGATTCTTTAAAAAATCGACTTATTACCCTCTCCAGAGAAGTATTGTATTTGGGGTCCATTTGTCTGTTTGTCCACATATAATTTGCAAACATAGGCCACAGATGCCATCTCGGGTAGCCAGTCACGTTACCTTTTCAATGAGTACATCCATAAAGTATGTGCAATTAGAATGTGAGTACGTTTATAAGTATTATATAAGGTACAATTAGAATGTGAGTACGTCTGTAAAATACGAACCATAAAACCATACAAACCAAAACAAAACATTTCGGTGAGGGTCTGCAATCTTCGATTGCTCTTTCTAGTTTGTAGGACACAGTGACATGATCATGTGGGTTGTTTATCTGATTTAATTTTCAGCCAAAGTAACTATTGTGCTGATTTATTGGAGAAAAGGGATAATTAGTCAAATGTAAGCTCAATCCTGGTTCCATTTGAGGTACTTTAAATAATTAGGAAGCATTGATTTTGAAACAAAAGAATGTGAGCTTGTCTGTATTAAATAAACCCATTTCAGCCTGAAATAATAATTTCCTACTTCGAAAAATTAAAGAGCAAAAATAAACAAACATAAAGGCTTGATAAATATTCCACTGTGGCAACGCTGCATTCATAGTGGTAACTTCCATAGGAGTGGAAAATGTGAGTGATAGGAAGGTTGTAATTAGCTTGTTTGGATCATAGATGTATAGTTCACGAGAAAGCATCTCAAAATGCAAAGCCCATCCATGTCATTTGTATTCAAGCTAAACTTGACGAAAACAACAGCTAAATACAAAATTTATTAATTCTTGTAGAACCTGAGTAAATTTTTTTTACCTGTTTGATGTTGATAAAGGGCCATTTATCCTCCTGAGGCCGAGTGAATCAAGGTGAGGCCGTTTGCTCCTGATACGTGAAACACCTGCAACCCATGCCTACAGCCAACAGACTTTGGAATGCTGGCCACATTTTCCATCCAATCATCATGTAACTTTATTTTTTTTAAAAATTCTGCATGGGCATCCCTCCAATGGTGAAAGTTTCATTCTCAAGCAGTTGTGGAGAAAACTAATTTAAAATAAATAAAGGTGAAAAAGTGAGGGCGAAAGAAAAAAAAAGAAAAACAGGCCTTGCCGACGTTCCACAACATGGTCAGGATGGTTGTGGACATCTATTACGAGTTATTAATTAGTGTTCTCCATATTCTCATAATAGGATTGTTAAAAATTTGATGACAAAAGCTCAAATGGTAAAACGTTATTGCCTGGACAGACAGGCAAATAAGTGGTCAAAGACACGGTACTTGTGAAATCAGTCGCTGCGACTTGACCTTTGGACCTCAAAAAACGACAGGCTTCTAACTTTTGATTGGTGAACCAATTCAGTTACCCAATATGCAAATTTTGTTCAGATGTCAAGTCAATTAGAAACAATTATTTGATGTGACCTTGACTTTGTGACCTCAAAAAATATAGGCTTATAGCTTAAGATTGGTGAACCATTTAATTGGCCTGATATTCAAATTATGTTCAAATTTCAAGTCGATCGGATGAAAATTGACGATTTTGTGACCTTGACTTTTTGACCTTTGACCTCAAGCTTTGATGATACAGTAGGCAAGCCCCGTTAAATTTCAATTCATTCGGATCAATTGACGATTTCATGTGACCTTGACCTTTTTTGTTATCAAAAGCTAGAAACCTATTCCCAGCATGTTCACTGTCAAATTGGACAGGAATTGCTTTCAAATTGTCTCCTGCTGTGTCTACCCGCACTACTGTTCCACATGTGCATTAGCTTAGCAATATGATATATTTATTTTCCGGTGTCCGAGTAATGCTTACGACCAATGTTAATGTAAGCATAGGGGCAATACCCTGGCTGTACCTGGCAGCGGTGGGATAAGATAACCAGAGAACCACTGGAAGGCATGGATGCCCACAAAATATGTAATGGAGAGAAAGTAATACCTATGGATTTGTTTTTTCATGCCATGACAAACTTTGGTACATCACGGTGATAAAGGTTGTGGTCAAGTTTCATCGAAATTGTGTGTGTGGTTTCAGAGAAGAAAGCAAAAGAATTTTTTTTGGGGGGGGGGGCAAACCCTACGTTGAATATCTTAGACCCCAATTTTTTTTTTAATATCGTGAACAACCTTTGGGACATCATGGGTGATAAAGGTGGTGGTTAAGTTTCATCATAATTGTGTGTGTCGTTTCTGAGAAGAAAGCATATACCTATTTTGGGGCACCCCCCCCCCCCCGTAGACCCCCCAGACCTTAATTTTTTCATGGCATGAACAAACTTTGGTACATCATGGGTGATGAAGTTGTGGTCAAGTTTCATCGAAAGTGTGGATTATCAGCAAAGCAATAAAAGAGGATTTTACAGAGAGTCAGAGAGATCATTCATGAAGATGAGGAAAAGACAGGGACGAGCAGGGCGCCAAGAGCCAGAATGTGCTCTGGGCAATACTAAGCCTCTCTCTCTCTATCGAGTGCAGCCTATGGCTGCTGGTTGCATCATTGGTGGGACGCGGCTATGCCGCTGATGCAGTGTCCCCTTACCAGTACATGGTGTTCATTTTGCCGACCTCGGAAGGGTGACAGGCTGAGTCAACCTCCTGGTGTATTTTTAATTCAGCGGTCAACGGGGCTTGAACTCAGGACCCGAGGATCCAAAGCCGCCACCCTAACCACTAAGCCAACACCAGGCTTGAATACTAAGTGTAGGGCCCCCTTCATTCCGGCCCCCTTAATTTTTATTTTATTTAAACGGCGTCTTCTGAGGTTTCTGTATTTTCATCGTCAGAACACCATGCCTTGTTTAAGGAAAATTGCGGTGTTATTCACTTATTTCCTACATGTGGATTCATTTAATACACTTCACTGGATGGGGTGTCAAAACTCATGTGTTCATTTACGTCATTATGTCATGCCATTACCGTGATTGTCATGATGTAAATTGCTCCCACAGTAGTTTATTTTACGAGGAGGGTGTCACTGCTCTGTGACAGGGAATCTCCCTGAGTGCTTTGGAGGGAGATACAAAATAAAGTCCCCCCTTTGTTTTATCTCACAAACAATCATTCTACGAAACAAAAAAATGAGGAATAATTATGGGCCCCTATTAGGTACGGGCCCTGGGTAGTTACTTCTGCCTGCTTACCCCCGAAACTCCAGCCTTGACAGAGAGAGGAGATTAAAAGATTCCATTGAAAGCCACACATTGGCTACAAGAGTGGAGGAAGTCAGGAAACCCAAAAGTGTAATCGGCCTTGGGTGCCGAGGCAAATAATTTTGAGAAGAAAGGCGGGATGCCGACCATACTGAAAGCATGAGATATGTCTAGAGAGACTGTCCTGATCTTCATGTATGACATTGAGGGCCTCCATCCATCGTTGGAGAGTAGGAGCATCATGTCCAAGGTAGAGTGACTAGGTCTGAATTGGAATTGATGACCCTGAGATGAGATCATTGGAGAAAAGAAATGATTTCATGTCAACCGCAATGATGAATTCCATGACCTTTCTGATGATTGGAAGCAAGCTAATAGTCTGTAGTTTAGGATGATATTGCACCTTTTAGTGCAATGCAATGATGTTGGCTGACTTTCATGCAGATGAGAAGAAAGCACGAACAGAGCATTTTTAGGACACGTGAACTGATGCCGTCCGGTCCAGTTGCAGAATCAGAGCCAAGAGATTTGATACAAATGTCTACCAAGGATGAATGTGACACAAAGATCTGCACCACCTTTGAAACCTCATCAATGGATAAAAGCATTCGCTTCCGAAACTTGAATGTATGGTGTTAGCTAATCTGGGTTGCTGGCTAGGGATTCATACATTACTCTTTGTTTCCTGTGCTAAGACTGAAGGCAGAGTGCAGAATCATGCCTTCAATGTTAGATGCTGATACACACCAGTGTTGCTGTCAAATGAAGAGGCAACTCACCAGGCTGGAATGCTCCAGACAGTGGTTTGAGAAGTTGGATTGTGTCATGGCGAATGAGCTATATTCATGGCTCTTACCAACTACCCCTGGACCGCTGGGGAACAGTCTGTAAGCTGATGTTGGCTGATTATATTTGAATGCCATTATAATGTCTTTGCACCATTTCCAATAATATGCAACAGCTGCTGCTTGCCTTGCAGTAAGTGATTGTGAAGACCTTCCAATCCTGGCCAAGAATTGGAGTGAGTCCAAGAGAAGTTCTCGAATACTCGGTTTATTCAGAAGGAAGCACACGCATGCGGAATGTGGCGCAACGACCCGACCACAGCGGCGGACTCCGGACCACATTAAAAGTTCAACTACAAGCTCACATTTATATATATTCCATCCCTAGGTGGAGTTTAAAAGGAAAACTGGGTGTGGACTAAGGAAAAATATGTAACTGGGCACTTTCCCCCTCCCTAGGGCCTGAAATGGTCAACCTCTGATCTGCGACCCAGCAACTTTCCCATGCATTCTAATTAACACTGGCACATGTTGATAACCAGAGCAAAGCCCTGCAGTTCCAGAACTGGACCGCGAACAAAGCAAGAGTCCAAGGACATGTTCTAGGGTTTTGTTTAGAAGTGCCATGAAGGCTTGCCAAAACACATTTCAAAGCAGCAGGGTTTGTTTATGGAAGGGGAAATGCTATGAGAGCCTGCTAAATACATTTCGGAGTAGCAAAGACACTGGTTTGAATCCTGACAACTAACTAATGTCGATACTGGCTATGGATTAAATGTTTAAATATGGATCTAATGTGGCCATTTAATAATCACACTGACATTGATCACATCATTTTTCTGCACTCAGCTGGTATCATTGTGTTAACATTTTTGTGTGACGGTTTCTCTAGCATGCAGATCAATACTTTGATTGCTGGAGGATGCATTTAGATCAATGTTCTCAACTCGATCCTCCCTTCCCATTTGTGTTTCATATTGAACACTTTTCAGTTCTCTATCATTTGAGTTACTGGTGCTAAGTCATCCCATGCATGTTCTGGGGGACCGTTATTAATATTGTCGTGTTCAAGCTGTCGTTTAACATGGACTACTGAATGGATGGACCGAACTGGCTGTTACTCCGAGGACGTATTTGAATCAATGGTGGTTTTGCGTGCTGAAATTGCAGAAGAACCGAGGCTCTTCCGCCTTTTAAAAATGGGGGTTTATTTCCCACAAATAAATAACCAGGGAAAGATTAACCTGACGTAACGAACGACGGCGGGATGAGGAAGGGAAGAAGGGAAGAAACACGTAATCAATAACTAAATAATTTATATACAGAGACTTCAAAACCTCTGGCATCCCACACCAGATCAAGCATGGACCAGGGGGAAGGGAGGAGATGACAAACGCATGGGCAGGACGGCAAACGGGCAACGATGAAGGCACACGGCCAGGACGAAACAGGTGAACCATAAAGCAGGTACACCAGGAGGAGGCAGGCACGAGTGTTCCTCTCTGAGGAGATTCTCAACTGTCCTTTTTCTGGTGTAAGCCCCACTCTCGCCATCCCTCTCACACCAACACAAAGGCTCCTCCCCTCCTGGGGCAATGAAACTCCGTCCCTCGGGTGGCGATCAAACTCCACCCCTCGCGAGGCGATAACAACTCCTCCCCCATTCTCCTTCTTTTCACAACGCCTCCTTTCAAAGCCTCACTTCAGTCCCTCACCCTGGGATTGCAGGAGACTGCATGTACGGTATCTTAACCTAACCCTAATTAATTATTTCAATGCACCCACTCCATATGATGCACATTTAGCCAAGACAATTATTAGCCTATGTTTCCCTTCCTATTTTTAAGACGTAAAGATTGGCTAATACAACGAAACAAGACATACTCATACCATACATTTCTATCTGTTCTACAGGAAGATAGATCCCCACCCCCTCCTCCCCCAACAAAAGTAACAATATCTTCAAATGCTCAATCTATTCTTGAGCATTTTGAGGAACATTTTCGCATTGTCTTGAACAGTTTGGAGATGTGTGTGTGTGTGATGCTCTTGGTGAGTTTGAAATATGCGAGCAGATCAGACTCCTGTTAAGCCTCGATAGTAGTAGAGCATTATCAATGAATGACATTTTTATTCTCCCATGTCCTTGTGTTTATAAAAACGGATGATGCATGGTCGTTTGCATTTCCTGATTGTTCTCTATACCATGAGAGATAGCATTGTGTGTTAAATTCTTGACCATCTGCTTCTACCGATGTTAATGTCATATTCATGTGATATTATTGGTAGAAAGTGTTGTAATTTGATGTGAACTCGACAAGACACATGTTTCTAGTGTGTGCGGTCCGATGCATACGATCCAGGAGACTTGCGCCAGAACGTAATTTTGGTTATCATCCATGGCTTGAATTTGCTTTAAGTGATTTCAATATTGAAACACACTTGTTCTTGGATTAGTTTTGATGTTATTAACTTTTCTTGAGCTTTTCTTCAGTGGTAGAGAGAGCACTAGAAATGTTAAAACAAGCAAATAGAAATGGAAAGTTAATATTGTGCATTTGGTGTTTGTAGAAAATGGTATATTTTACAATAAGAATATAAATTATTCGTGCTTCTGAAATTTGTATGATAAAACATTTGCAACTTTAGGGAACTGTTTTTTATATTAAATTATATGATGAAATTTGTGAATGTTCACTGTTGGCAAGTTCTTGTGCACTAACTTTTCTGTTGTTCAGGAAACATATCCCAGCTTTCATATTGTTTGTCCACTCTACTGTGAAAAAGCCAAACCTCAACAAAATTGCAAAATAAATTATTTTAATTGTAATAAATAGCTTACATATTGTTGAATAACGTACTAAAAAGCAGATAAATCGACTCGGTGAACATTTTTGAAATTCACCCTTAAATATAGAGTACAGTATAACGGGGTACTAAGCAAATTTCAATAAACTTCCATTTCATGTTAAGATGTAAGAGGACATATGCACATTGTATGTATACGTATGAGAGACGTATTGTGCAACACGATTTAAAGCAGTTATTTAATTCTTGTTCAACTAGAACGGCCACTCGAAGATGCATACTTCCACCAGGCTGACATTTTGTATCCCACTGATAAGCCGGATCGGGATTTGAAACCTGAACTGAAATTTAATCGGCTTGTTCTTGTCACCTAACAACTCATCCGCCAAGTTTTGTCCAAATCCATCCATAACTTTTCCAGATATCGTGCTATATATCATTTCAGCCAGATCACTCAATAGTGAAGAATCACTTCAAAAATTCTCGGATCCGGATCCGGATTCAGATCTTCATCAAAATCGAATCAATTCTTCCTTGCTGCATACCCAACCTGCCCACCAAGTTTCGTCCGAATCCGTCCACAACTTTTGAGATATCTCTGCATATTCGTTTTTGGCCTTATCTCTCAATGGTGAAAATAACTTTAACATTTCCGATCTGGATTCGATTTCCCACAAATCAAATCATTTCAGCCGTGTCACATACTCAAGCTCACCACCAAATTTCGTCCATATCTGTCCACAACTTTTTGGATAACCTGTTCACAAACAAACAAATGAAAATCACTCATGAGTGACACTTGGTGAAACGGAATGGCACTCGGTAAAGCTATGCCTCCGTCAGGCGACAGTTTCCATTTAGTATCTCACTGATAGGTCAGATCTGAATCCGGACCTCAACCAAATCGAATCGATTTGTTCTTGGCACTCACCAACTCACCACATCGTTTGTCATAACTCGTCACTACTTTTTGCATATCAAACTATACATATTTTTTGGCACATCTCTCAATGTGAAGAATCACGAAGAAACTTATTGGATTAACTTTTTGAGATTAACCTTGGATAACAAGTTGTGGACGGATTTCGGATGAAACTTGGTGGACATGTTGGGTGCGTGACAGGAAGATTCAATTTTGGTGAGATCCGGATGTGGATTCGAGAATGTTTTGAGTGGTTCTTCACCATTGAGAGATAGGGCCAATCCGATATAGTACTGTATAGCATGATAGTTAAAAATTTAATGGGCCCGGTATGTTCTCACGGGTCAGGTATTGTTGCGCGGAGGTATGCGCTCTACCGAGTGCCCTTCTAGTTACTCTGTGTTTACTGTGTGTTTCAGTTCGGTCTTGTGTTAAACTTGTCTATTGTTGAGTTTTCTTCATCTTTTCATGTCGGGTTTCCCTCAGGCCTACCATTCTTCTGTATGCACAATCATGTTTATTGTATTTTCTCCTTATTACAACAGTTTTTATTTTCTTCCACTTTTCCCTCCACCCTCCTTCTATCCCTCTCAACTATACCCTCTGTTTCATGTCTGAAAATAATAAAAAATACACCAAAATACCTTTTCTCACATTATACTCCACGTAACCACGTGACTTCCTGTACCGACTCTTCTTCCTCTTCTCTGCCGATCCCTCACAATTTTTTGGTGAAGACAAATAGGAAACCTTTCCAAATTTTTCTCTTCAACTTTCCCTTTATACTCATCTTACTAATCTACAAAAACAAAATGATTTATTCTTTAAAACCGCCTCACGTTACATCTCCTGTTAACCACGTGTTTCTCGACCCCTCTTCTTCTTTCTGAACTTTTTGTGAACTCCACTCCTTCTGCATTTGCCGTCCAAATTCAACCAACCTTACACAATTTTTTTTTTTCAATCTTCCTTTACCCAATCTTACGTATCTGTTATCAGAAAGAAAAAAAAAAAATAAAAAAACGGTGTCTTAAAATGTTACAACTTCCTTTTAACACGACGTGTGGTTCTCGGTATGTATTCATATATCACTCCTCTTTCTTCTTATCCAAAGATGTTTTCATTCGACCTTTTCATCCCGTGTGCAAAATCTCCCCGGATTACAACGTTCTTTTCTCATTCTCTTTAATCCTCCTTTATTGCATCCTCATTAATGTCTTTTTCAATCACATCTCTGACTAAACGATTTATTAAAATCCCAGTTTGCAATGCATTTCGTGTTCCATCAATCGTCCTTTTTCCTCCAAGTTTCAGTGCCAATTCAATCCCACCCTGACTTAAATCTACCTCCTCCTAACCCTCACCAGTTATTCCCTCCTCCTTACCCCCCATATGCCCTTCGTCCTACCACTCGCTCTTGGCACTTCTTCACCTGTCTTCTGCTACAGTTAGCTCCTTTTCTGTTGTTAATAAAGTGTGTGGTGTATTCTAAGCTTTATCTCATTCTAACCTAAAGATATCTCACCTTCAATCAGTACAACTCTCACCAGACCATGCTCTTCCTTCTCCTCGATCACCTCTCTTCCAACCCTCAAATCATGAACTTCCCCTGCCCGCTCTTCGTTCACATGACTCCCAGTTCATCCTTCCCTCTCGCTCTACCTCTTCCATTGCTCCTGCACCTGGCCCTTGCCTGACATCTATTGTTCTCCCCTCCCTCTCACAGCACTTACACCTTCCTCCAGTTCCTCCACCTTTCTCAAAAACTCCCCCTCACCCTTCTCTAACTCTCCCCTCGTCACCTTCTCTCCATCCTTCCCCCTCACTCCCCCTTATCCAAAGTTGCCCCCCCTCACATCCACAAAGCTGCCTCTCCCACCTCTCTTTCCGTTCCTCGTCATCCACCTCCTCCAATCTTCAACTGTCGCTTCTGCCCCTCTCTTATTATTCCCCAACTGTCCTCAACCCATCAACACCGAGCTTTTTCTCCTCCTCATCCGGCCCTCTCACCGAGCTCTCTGCAACTCACCCATCACTTTTCAACAATCTCCTTACACTCCTACCCCTTCTCCCTGTCCTACCCTCCCCCCTCCTCTCCCCCTGCAGCCAAGAACCCTCATCCTC
>CM068963.1:85682688-85697183 GCA_035128595.1 Eptatretus atami | reverse complement strand
TTTGAGATATCCTGCTATATGTCGTTTTTGGCCTTATCTCTCAATGGTGAAAAATAACTTTAACATTTTCCGATCTGGATTCGGATCTTCACCAAAATCAAATCATTTCAGCCGTGTCACATACTCAAGCTCACCACCAAATTTCGTCCATATCTGTCCACAACTTTTTTGGATAACCTGTTCACAAACAAACAAATGAAAAATCACTCATCGAGTGACACTTGGTGAAACGGAATGGCACTCGGTAAAGCCTATGCCTCCGTCAGGCCGAACAGTTTCCATTTTGTATCTCACTGATAGGTCAGATCTGAATCCGGACCTCAACCAAAATCGAATCGATTTGTTCTTGGCACTCACCAACTCACCCACATCGTTTTGTCATAACTCGTCCACTACTTTTTGCGATATCAAACTATACATATTTTTTGGCACCATCTCTCAATGGTGAAGAATCACGAAGAAAATTATTGGATTAACTTTTTGAGATTAATCCTTGGATTAACAAAGTTGTGGACGGATTCGGATGAAACTTGGTGGACATGTTGGGTGCGTGACAAGGAAGAATTCAATTTTGGTGAAGATCCGGATGTGGATTCGAGAATGTTTTTGAGTGGTTCTTCACCATTGAGAGATAGGGCCAAATCCGATATAGTACTGTATAGCATGATAGTTAAAAAATTTAATGGGCCCGGTATGTTCTCACGGGTCAGGTATTGTTGCGCGGAGGTATGCGCTCTACCGAGTGCCCTTCTAGTTATCTCTGTGTTTACTGTGTGTTCCTAGTTCGGTCTTGTGTTAAAACTTGTGCTAATTGTTGAGTTTTCTTCATCTTTTCATGTCGGGTTTCCCTCAGGCCTACCATTCTTCCTGTATGCACAATCATGTTTATTGTATTTTCTCCTTATTACCAACAGTTTTTATTTTCTCCACTTTTCCCTCCACCCTCCTTCTATCCCTCTCAACTATACCCTCTGTTTCATGTCTGAAAATATAAAAAAAATACACCAAAAATACCTTTTCCCTCACATTATACTCCACGTAACCACGTGACTTCCTGTACCGACTCTTCTTCCTCCTTCTCTGCCGATCCTCACAATTTTTTGGGTGAAGAAACAGATAGAAACCTTCCCAATTTTTTCTTCAAACTTTCCTTTACCTCATCTTACCTAATCTTACAAAAACAAAAATGATTTATTCTTTTAACCCCTCACATTACATCTCCTGTAACCACGTGTTTCTCTACCCCCTCTTCTTCTTTCTGAAACTTTTGTCGAACTACCAGCTTCCTTCTGCATTTACCGATCCAAATTCACCAACACCTACACAATTTTTTTTTTCAATCTTTCCTTTACCCAATCTTACGTAATCTTTATCAAAAGATAAAAAATAAAAAATTAAAAAACGGTGTCTTAAAATGTTACAACTTCCTCTTTCACACGACGTGTGGTTCTCGGTATTGTATCACAATTCACTCCTCTTCTTCTTCATCCAAAGACTGTTTTCAATTCGACCTTTTCTTCATCCCGTGTCAAAAATCTCCCACCGTTACAACGTTTCTTTTCTCCATTCTCTTAATCCTCCTTTATTGCATCCCTCATGTAATGTCTTTAATCACATCTCTGACTAAAGATATTTAAAATCCCAGTTTGCAATGCATATTCGTGTTCCATCAATCGTCCTTTTTCCCCCAATTTCAGTGCCAATTCATCCCACTGACTTAAATCTACCTCCTCCTAACCCCTCACCAGTTATCCCCTCTCCTTACCCCTCCCATATTGCCCCTCGTCCTACCTCTGCTCTTGGCACCTCTTCACTGTCTTCTGCTTCAGTATCAGCTCCTTTTCTGTTGTATAAAAGTGTGTGGTGTTCTAACAGCTTTATCTCCATTCTAACCTAACAGATATCTCACTCTCTCAATCAGTACACTCATCACCAGAACCATGCTCCTTCCTTCCTCTCAGCACACCTCCCCCCTCTTCCCAACCCCTCAAATCTTGAACCTTCCCCTGCCCGCTCCCTTCTTCACCATACCTCCACCAAGTCTCATCCTTCCCCTCTCCTTACCTCTTCCATTGCACTCCTGCACCTTGCCCTTGCCTGATCTAATTGTCTCCCCTCCCTCTCACAGCAACCTTCACACTCTTCCCCCTCCAAGCTTCCCTCTCACCTTTCTCAAAAACTCCCCCCTCACCCTTCTCCTCAACTCTCCCTCTCACCCTTCTCTCTCCAATCTTCCCCCCTCACTCCC
This sequence comes from Eptatretus atami, assembly GCA_035128595.1. Lineage (NCBI taxonomy): Eukaryota > Metazoa > Chordata > Myxini > Myxiniformes > Myxinidae > Eptatretus > Eptatretus atami. The sequence continues at coordinate 85,694,935 of CM068963.1, read as the reverse complement.
CTTCCCAAAGTTGCCCCCCCCTCAAATCACAAAGCTGCCTCCTCCCACCCTCTCTCTTCCGTCTCGTCACTCCACCTCCTCCAATCTTCAACTGTCCCTGCCCCCTTCATTATTCCCACTGTACCTCACCCATCAACACCCGACTTTTTCTCCTCCTCATCCGGCCCTCTCACCGAGCTCTTCTGCAATCCCCCACACTCTTTCACAACTTCCTTACCTCCACCCTTCTCCCTTGTCCTACCCTCCCCTCCTCTCCCTGCAGCCAAACCTCCTCTCTCCCTCTCCTTTAATAGCGTGGACCTCAAACATCCAGGGCCTTTGCTCAAATCTGACAGATCTTTCCATACAGGTTGCCACTAACAAACCAGACATAATCTGCTTAACAGAAACTTTTCTCCTTCAAGAATGTCTCTGACTCCCTAGTATCTTATCTGGTTACTCCCTCCTCCGGTATGACAGACATGAGCCTTGTCCTGGCGTGGAGTTGCTCTTTTCATCAAGACTCTATTCTTCACCATACCTCCACCAAGTCTCATCCTTCCCCTCTCCTTACCTCTTCCATTGCACTCCTGCACCTTGCCCTTGCCTGATCTAATTGTCTCCCTCCCTCTCACAGCAACCTCACACTCTTCCCCTCCAAGCTTCCCTCTCACCTTCTCAAAAACTCCCCCCTCACCTTCTCCCTCAACTCTCCCCTTCACCCTTCTCTCTCCAATCTTCCCCCTCACTCCCCCTTCCAAAGTTGCCCCCCCTCACATCCACAAAGCTGCCTCCTCCCACCTCTCTCTTCCGTCTCGTCACTCCACCTCCTCCAATCTTCAACTGTCCTCTGCCCCTCTCTTATTATTCCCCACTGTACCTCAACCATCAACACCCGATTTTTCTCCTCCTCATCCGGCCCTCTCACCGAGCTCTTCTGCAATCCCCACACTCTTTCAACACTCTCCTTACCTCCACCCCTTCTCCCTGTTCTACCCTCCCCCCTCCTCTCCCCTGCAGCCAAAACCTCCTCTCCTCCCTCTTCCTTATAGCGTGGACTCAAACATCCAGGCCTTTGCTCAAATCTGACAGATCTTTCCATACAGGTTGCCACTAACAAACCAGACATAATCTGCTTAACAGAAACTTTTCTCCTTCAAGATGTCTCTGACTCCCTAGTATCTCTATCTGGTTACTCCCTCCTCCGGTATGACAGACATGAGCCTTGTCCTGCGTGGAGTCTTCTTTCATCAAAGACTCTATTCCTCACTCTCCATGCACTGCCTCTCTTCCCCACACCCCAAGGAATAACTCTGGCTTCGGCTTCCCCTCTACTCCACCTCATGTTTTGCATGTGTGTTTTATCATCCCAAACATGATATAAATCAGAAACCAAATCATCCACCAAATCCACCAAACTCCATTTACATCTCACGCTCTGAAAACATGGACCAACTTCTATCCTCTCATCCCAAATCTCTCTTCCTCATATGTGGTGACTTCAACTGTCATCATGCCAGTTGGCTGGTGTGGGTACCTCTCTCACCTACCATGGCACTTCAGCAAAAGACTATGTGCTCATTGGACTGACTCAATCTGTCAACTTCCTGACCGGATCTCAACCAATGGTACTCCGTCTCTTCTGGATCTGATTTTGACCAATTTCCTGAAAAAATCTGCTGTTCTTCCTCCATTCCAATTTGTTCATCTAACCACAACTTGGCAAAGAAACATCTCTTTGGCTGTTATTAGAGAATCACCTCAGCCGCTGTCGAATCTGGCATTTCACTCAGGCCGCTGGCAGGGACTTCAAGCAGCCATCAAACTTCTAGAATGGTTCCCATCTCTACTTCCTTCGACATCAACTCATCCTGGGAATTATTTCAAAGAAACCTGCTCACTCTCATGCACAGATTTATCCCGACTCGTCTTCAGTTAACCTACCCTCCCCCCACCCCCCCCCCCCCCCCCCGCCCCATGGTATACTGAAGCTTGTGGCAAGCAGTTGTACTGAAACAACTTGCCTTTGCCTCATGGAAGGCTAATGCAACTGAAGCAATCTCAGTTCCTTCACCAAAGCTCAGAACAAGTGTATGTCTACCCTCAGGAGAGCCAGAAAACAACATCTTCTCTAATTCAAGTCTGAACTCTCAAAACCTCTCTCCCTCCTCAAAATCCTGATGGTGTCTAGTAAAGTCTTTTTCTTGTGCATGTTCCCCCTCCATCCCCTCCCTTACCTCAAATGGGCCACAGCTGACAACGCACGTGAAAAGGAAGAATGCCTAAACTCCGTGTTTGCTTCTAAATCTTGTGTCCCAAACCCATTGCTTCCCATACCCAACTTACCCGATCGCACCCAACTGGACCTACACTGTCCTTTTCTCTTGGTAAATTGGAGACCTTGCTGTCAAACCTCAACTCAGATTCTGCAACCGGTCCACTCGACATCAGCCAACGTGTCCTAAAAACGGCTCTGCTGCTCTCTGCTCACCCTCTTTCTGTTCTATTCACCCTCTCATTTGCTCAAGTCATCTGCCATCTGCTTGAAATCAGCAGACATTACTCGTCTGCATAATAAGGTGCAAAAGAGATCCCTGCAACAACAGACCAATCACCTTCTCTCAATCATCAGCTTATGGAATCCATCATCGCTTCAGACATTAAATCCTTCCTCTTCTCCAATGCTTGATTTCCGATCATCAATATTTGATTCACATCAGTCACTCTACCTGGATATGCTGCTTCTGCTCGCCCAACAATGGATGGAGCTCCTCAATGCCAACATGAAATCAGACATATCGCATAGACATATCATCTCCCTAGACATATCACTCCCTCCCTCGCACCCTGCCCCTGCTCACCAAACTCTCTTCCTATGTATCAAGGACATTTCCACTCATGGCTCGCAGACTTCCTCTCCTGTCGCATCCAACGTTGTGGCCCTTAATGGAGTCTCTTCATCCCCTTTCCATCAGCCAGGTGGAGTTACTCAAGGAGTGTCTGGGCCCTGTTCTTCTTCTCTAGCTTTTCATCCAATTGATTCTCTGACTCTTGGAAAATCCTCTTTATCTCTCTTGCGATGACTCCACCCCTGTGTGTCCATCTGTCATCCCGTCAGATCGGCCGAAGTCTGCGCAGCCTCTTCACTCTCTGCAGATCTGGATATAATCACAAGCTGGTCCGACACGTGGAACATGTCTTTCAATCCTGACAAATCTCACACTCTCACTTTGTCTCTCTGAAAGGACTGTCTGGAAAACTACCCCCATCTACTTTCTCAACAATCCTCTTGAAGAAGTCCATTCATTCAAGCTTCTGGGTCTCATTATCTGCCATGATCTTTCCTGAGAAAGCCACATTTTCAACCTGGCCAACAAAGCCAGTCGCCGACTAGGCATCCTCCATAGTGCAAAGTCCTTACTCGGCCCACCTGAGCTCCTGACCACATACAAAGCTTTCGTCCACCGCATGATGGAGTATTGGTCTCCCCTCTGGACTGGTGCTCCTGCCTCTCACCTTTCTCGGTTTTACGCTACGGAAACCAAGGCATTTAGGATCATTGGTATCTCCCGTGGTGAGGCTGAGTCTTTGGGCCCTCACTCTCACCGCAGGCAGGTCGGTGGTCTCTTGTCTTCTACCATCTCTCTCTGGCCTCGCCCCCCCCCCCCCCCGCTCTGTCTGAGATATGTCCCCCCCCCATATTTCCGCAGGGTGCTCAAGCACCGCCAGCAACCCCCCTCCTGGTAAAACTACCAAAATCACGAATCACTGCTCACCTTCACCCTTTCATTCTCTCTTTTTCATTTCTTTTCGCGTAATCGTTTTATCCATCAATTTTCCAAGTCTGTCCCCAGTGGATAAAATGTTCCCTCCAGAGAACCCCGAAGTTGTTTCACCTTGGCATTATCACTCAACACATTATTCTTATCAGGAGCACAGCCTCCATCTGTTTTCTTAAAAATGAGCCAGAGGTATCCTGACTTTCCTTCCAGACACCCAAATTCCACATATAAGTGGTTTGGTTCAGTTTAACATGTTGACATCTTCTTTTAAGGTACGATACATTTAGCAGTTTCTTTGAGTTAAGTCTTCTCATCAACATCTGTTCTGTCTTTAGATTAGGATTATATTTACTAATATACCAACTCATATGATCAAAAAAAATTTATTGTAAGTGGCGAAAGCATTACCAACCCCAAAAGGCAATCTATTTTTATTATCATTCCTTTGGAATGGAAATCTAATTTTAAGTCTACACAGAACTTTATTGTAATCAAAAAATCCAAATGTACCTTTAAGGGGAACTGCCACAGTAAAACTATTTTTTTGCTTTTGTATCATCGTTATAAAAATTTATTTGACTATAACCAGGGTCTGCATTTGTTTCCGTTGCCATATCAGGAATAAATCCTTTGACAGCACCCTTACCCATTCTATCACTAAATGAATGTAGTGTAAATTTCATCAATTCAGATGTAGCAGAGATATAATCAACCGCTTCAACTTCTTCTGCCTCAATATACAAACGAACACAATCAAACATTTTCCAGAATAAATCATTTACGAGTGTTGCATTTGTGTTATTCCCACCCTTAGTGAATGTAAATTTACACAAGAAACGATTGGCTAGATTCAAATTAGTTTGTTGATCATTTCAAAACTTTTTGTTCCATTTGTATTCCAGTCTGCTCCTGTTATAGCATTTACTTTAAAATAGTCTTCCTTTTTTAGTGGAGTTTGGGACGATAATGGTATCATCCCAAACATAGATATTATTAATATATGTGGAAAAATTACGGGCCCAGATGAGGAATCAAAAGCATTACCATTTTTTCCACATATATTTATAACGTTTGTTCTATCCTGTTAATTTCGAATTATATTACTACACCCCCTGTGGTGATTAATAACGGACATGCAATTGTCCCCCCCACGGGGGTAAGACCCTCTCGTGAGCAGGCCCTCGCTGCTCCGATGGTTGGCAGCGAGTGCCCCGGAATCAGTGGGGGAAAGAGAGTGGCATTTCTATATGTGGAGGAATTGCGTTGCTCAGTCAGTGGGTCATGCAGATAGCTCAGATGGCAGAGCTCTGGTACAGTTTGCCAGAGGACCTGGGTTCTAATTCCCAGGCTGGGCCCATAATTTTTCCACATGTATTTATAATGTTTGTTCTATCCTGTTCATTTCTAATGAAATCACAGATACGATCAATTACTTCCTTTTGTTATTATTTCATATTTCCCAACTCGTGTTTACCTCACAATAACCATCATATTTATTTTTTGGAAAACTTCACGTAGGTGATTTCTGATGGATATAATTTCTCCATCGAAGGAAATCATACGATTATCTTGATCGGTTATTCTAAAATTTACTCTGTATCTGGTTTTTCCTGACATAGGTAGATATAAACCAGATTTTTCGGTTCCATATTGATTTGTACCCAATTGGGGTTGAGTATGCACTGAATGAAAATGTTGTATTTGTTCTTATTCTATTGTAATAAGCACCAATCAAATCACAGTGAATTAATGCTGAATTTATACCTGAGTATATTTGAATGACATTATCACTGTAAAAAAGTCCAATCGTTTCAATCTTTTTTGAGGAGAAGCCCAATAGCTCTATAAATTATCAATTGTGACATCTACTTTATGATTATTTTTAACTTTAATTGTTTATTTTGAAGTATGTTTTTGAATATCTATAACAATATTTTTTGGTTGATCACCTTGTTCTCTTATAAGGCAAGTAATTTCAGAAGATATTTGAGAAATATCATATGCTCTGGGTGAAACTGTTTTAGTTTTGTATCCGCTTCCCAGAATATAACTCATCATGTTGTTTTTCTCTGTAATATTAAAAAGGTATTACAAGTTCCCATAGACAATAAAGATGCCTTATATTATTTTGTTGGGTTAAGTTGTAGTGGGTATGGGAATGAAGATGTGTGACCACTCATTATGAAATTAATACTAAGGACTGTGCTTCTCATTTATAACTCAAAAAAGTCTGGATATAATTATTATAAATCTCTTTTTTATTCTCTGAAACACTACACTTGTTAAATAATCTTGATAAGAAAATGATACAAATTTTTCTTCCAACATTCAGTGGTAGTAATTCTACCATTATATTATCTATAAATATAAATACTTCTTTATCATCTTTCAACGATAAAAAATAATTCTCATGAGCATCTACAATGGATGATGTTTTTTTTTCCATTTTCATCGTAAGAGAAAATTAAACTCATTTAATATCAGTTAAAATATCTTCATTTTGACATTTATTAATTGTTTACATATTCATTTACTGGTCTAAAATACATATTCAGCTGATACCTCATTAAAACAATTGTTGTTTCCAGCCTTGTTACTACCTAACAGCAATAACTGTCTATTAACTAATTGTGATGGGTCATTTGGAAGATAACTTACACCTGAACCGAGCCTACTTAAAGCCTGTATAATATGTTTCTCCTTTTCATTCTTCTTTTTTTCTCCCAGCAACATAAGTGCCATAATCAAGTGAGTTTAGTAAATCAATATATTCTCTATCATTCTTATTTTCCATATTCAACGGTTCATTGAAATAACCTGAAACATGATTCTTAGCTAAAATATATTATCCACCTTTGGTTAGAATAAACAATCTCGGAGTTAGTTTAACATGTGGTCAGCCACAACTTAAGAAACAAAACCTTTATATCTCAGAAACCGCTCCATGGAAAAATTGAAACTTGGCACGTCAAGTACTCCCCATGGGAAACAAGCTTGATTTTTGATGATGTCACAGGTGGCTTTGTTATGACGTCATAATTGCATACATTGAATGCTTTATCCGATCAGTATGAAAATATTTGAGGGTTATCAGGGGCTAAATTGTATGGGGGGAAAAAAATTGATTTCAGAATTGGTCACGTGGTTCGGAAGCCAAATGTTTTTAACATAAAAACCTTCAAAAATCTTCTCCAAAACGGCTGAACAGATCGAGGAAAAACTTTACAGGTATGACCGCCTATCCACGAGGAACAAAAAGATCTCCACTTATGACATCAAAGGTCACATGGTTTGGCAGCTATGCTTTTTTGAAGAATGAAACTATAAAAATCTACTTCTCCAGAATGGCTTGACAGATAGAGGGTAAAATTCACCCACCTTTTCCCCAAGCCTTGGGCATATCAGGCTGTTCACAAATAATTAATAGTTTACATGGTCTCACAGCCATATTGGGTTGAACAAAAATCTTTAAAAAAATTTTCTCTTGAACACTTCACCAATCAATGTAAAACTTCACAATTATGATCCTGTCGTCATGGTGTACATCTATCTATAATTCCAGCAATGTGTTGTGTGTGTGTGTGGTGTGTGTGTGTGTGTGTGTGTGTGTGTGTGTGTGTCTGTCTGTATGTGTGTCTGTATGCGACCCAGTTTCTCGACGACCGCTGATCATCGGATTGAAACTTGCCAGGAATATTGCCGGGCCCCGCGGATGTGCCTTTCGAGGTTTGATATCAATCGGACGAGCGGCTCCCAAGTTACGGCCATTTATCTGTCGACCAATGACAAGACACGGTGCTATGATCACGAATGACTCACATTAATGTTTTTATTTATTTATTTTTGCACGATGACAGTCCGATCTGATTGAAACTTGCCAGGAATATTGCTGGGACCCGCAGATGTGCCTTTTCAAGGTTTGATATAATCGGATGAGCGGTTCCCAAGTTACGGCCATTTATCTGTCAACAATGACAAACACGGTGCTATGACATCACGAATGACGTCACAATTAATGTTTTTTATTTATTTATTTTTGCACGATTCAGTCACAATTCTTCTTCTTCGTCTTCGTTTGCTATGACATCACAATTGACGCTGGGTCAATTGACGCTGGGAAAAATGTGCTTTTCAAGGTTTGATATCGTTCTTCATCCTTTTCAGCTGTTTCCCAGGTTGAAAGCTGTGTTTTCCCAAGTTTGAATTAATTGTTCAAATTATTAATTAATCCCAAGGTTTGGGGGGGGGCGAGAGAGAAGGGACGAGAGAGAGGGGCATCACAATTCGAGAGAGGAGGGGGCGAGAGAGGGGGCGGTGAGGGGGTGTGAGAGGGGGGTGAGAGAGAGGAGCGAGAAGGAGGGTGAGACTAGGGGGAGAAGGGGAGAGAGGGGCGGAGAGAGGGGGGCGTCACAATTCTTCTCTTCGTTTAAATATGCTGACACTGGGACTTGGTATGTTTCCCATGTGTTTCCCAAGTTATGGCCATTTATGATACGGTTCGTCCGATCTAATTGAAATAATGCCCCAAACCAATCGTCGTTTACGAGAGTGAAGGAACGAAGCTGCACCTACGGGCCCGCACCTACGGGCCCGCACTAGTCTGCTTTAAATTTCAACTTGATCGGACGCATGGTCTTGCAGCCAGAATTATTTAATATTTTGAATCTGGGTTCAGGGATTTTAGTCAAACTTGGAACAAGTATTATCATGATGTAATGTCGGTGGAGGCATATCTGGTGACGTGACATTGAAGAGTGCCCTTTTAGTTTTCTTTCACCATTGGGCTAATGTTAACTGTGTGTGATGTGGAACTGAGTGAAGACTCAGCTCTTGTATTTGTAGAATAATGGGCTACTCGGTGATGCAATAGGTCAAGCTGTGATTCTTCACTTCTTTACTTCTCCTGCTTCCGCATGTACTGCAATATGGAGTGGCAATATATGATCACCAGTTTATACCTGTGTATGGCCACGAGTCACAAACATAACATGGTATAATTGGCTTTGTTCTTTTAATGAACAACCACGGCACAATATCGACCAGGATACCAAAGGAAACTGGTGAGCAACTTACAACGGCCGGGATGTTGAACCTCAAGCAGGCTAGCAGCTCCTCTGATGTAGCTTCGATAATGGCAGCATTCTCCGACATGGTGGCAGCACAACAGCGCCGTCATGACGAAGAGATGTCTGTTGCATGAGGCATTGCTTTCACATCCTCAACCACCTCGATCATCATCTCAGAGCTCAATACCTCATCCACCTGTGCATAATGAAAACATTTCATTGCGAGAGTTCAACTCCTGGATGGAGCAATGGAATGACTACGCACTCGTCATTCACTTGACGGACATGGCAGTGCAAGATCAACTAACCATCAGAAACTGTTTGAGCATCCAAATGAGATCCGTGCTGAAGAGCACTGTGAAATTGACTGGCGATACCACTGTTGATGAAGTGATCACCACCATCCACGCATACATGCAGGCACAGCGTCATCAGATTCACAATCTGGTGAAGTTTTATGAGTGCAAGCGGGAGGAAGGTGAGACTTTTGACTCATTCCCTTGTGCACTCTGGAAAATCACAGCAAACTGTGACCTTAACAAGTTGACGGTCGATCGCGATTAATCATCCAGATTATCACCGGGATTCCCGATCCGGACATCCATCGGAAACTGCTTGCAAAGCTGGACCTCGACCTTAAAACAGCCATTGTTACATGCCGACAAGAGGATCCAGATAGAAAGGCTCACATGATAGTTTCTGGCACTCACGGGACTAACCTGAAATCTGCTGCAAAGACAGCACCCCGAAAACAAGCCAGCAGTATATCGACCTACATGGGACAGCCATCATTGTGACAGGTGTGGTGGCAATCCACACTCTGACAGGATGAAGTGCCCTGCAAAAGGCAAGAAGTGTCAGAAATGTGGTATTTGTGGACATTTTGGAAAAGTATGCTGGAAATCCAGAGCCACCCGGACAACAACATCCAAATCAGCCACTCGTCACATTGTGCTGGTAGCAGGTACCACTTAGGTTAACCTGGACAGCACACTGCGTATTCAGATCGACGTCTCAGATTTTGACGACGAACCCCTCGGACAAGTGACTTTTCTGCCTGATACTGGAGCAGAAGTCACAGTTATTGGTCCTACACATCTGAAGCTGCTGGATATTAACATAGATAATCTAGACAATGTACCTGGTGATGTGAGTGTTACCGGTGCAGATGGTGCCTCAATGCAGTGCCTAGAACAATCCACACGATCCTTCACAGATGTGACGAGTCAACGTTGGAGACAATGTACATTGTACATGTGCAACGGTGTGGAGACGGCATGTTTAGATTATCAGCGCCTATAAGGCCTACATTGGTGTTTGTGCGAGAATCAGACAACCAGTACAACCACACATTCGGTATGGGTACTGGCCATCAGTCCAGATACTGACCCATCGCCGGAGCTATGGAACCAGGTCAAGGCAGACCTTGTTGCTGAATTCAGTGATGTGTTCATTGCCACAGTCCTACAACCGATGAACAGCACACCAATGATCATTAATCTCTGCAACTACGTGGTGCCATTCCAGCTACGAAGGGCACGGCCAATCCCACTCACCTGAAGAGATTAGGTAAAATCCGAGTTGGACAGCATGTACAAAAAAAGGCATCATTGCACCAATGGGCAGTGAACCATTGGAGTCGTGCCATCCCCTCATTGTCACACCCAAGGCTAACGTGAAGATTTGTATGTGTGTTGATTTCCGTAATCTTAACTATCATGTCGAGTGACCCATACACCCTATGACACTGCCAGCAAAGCAATATCACACATCTCCACTTCCAGTTTCTTCACAATGGCTAATGCGACCCACGGTTAATGGCAAACCCCCCTTGAGGAAAACAGTCAGCTCACCACGTTCTTCATCACACCATGGGGTGGATACAAATACCTCCGGGCGCCCATAGGATTAAATGCTAGTGGTGACGAATATTGCTGCCATGGTGGCATCACCCTGGACAGGCTACGCCACACCATAAGAGTGGTCGATGTGTTTGAAAATTCGTTCCCCGAACACGTACAGGGTACGACAGTTATTGATGCGCTGTCGCATGTACGCAATCACATTAAATCCTGAGAAATTTCAGATTGCTCAGACCCAAGTGAAGTTCTACAGATATGTTGTTGGACAGAATGGTATTGCTTCAGAACCTATAATAAGCTGAACGTGATCACCGATTTCCCAACTCCAACCAACATCACAGATCTTCGCTCGTTTCTCGGCATGGTTCACCAGCTGTGCAATTTTCAGTAAACATTGCCAGTGCATCAGAACCACTACATGGACTGCTCAAGGAAAGATCTGTCTTCGACTGGACTGGTGATCATGACAAGGCATTCAACGCCGTTAAAAGTATTCTTGTGTCACCACCAATCATGGCCCATTTTGATCCAAAGTTGCCCACTGTGCTTCAAACGGACGCATCACGGTTACATGGTCTCTGTTTTGCTCTGTTGCAGTTACGCGGTGAGCATCATAGACTGATCCAGTGTCGATCACGTCACCTCCTTTCAGACACGGAATCCAGGTATGCCATGGTTGAACACAAAGAATTGGCCGTAGCTTGGGCCACATCGAAGTGTAAGCAGTACCTCATGGGACTTTTGTCGTTTAATCTTCTTGGGGACCATAGACCCCTGGTGCCTATTTTCAACTCATACACATTGGACGCCATTGAGAACGATTGTCTGCAGCTTGTTGTGGAGAAACTCACCATACAACTTCACCACCACTTGCGGAGAGGTACGCAACACAAGCTTCTGGATGCACTTTCACGTCATCCCGTGGATGAACCATAACCCAGGATCTACTGGAGGAAATAGAGTTTTCCATTCATCACATTGTCGCCTCCGCTCCACAACAAATCGACGATCATCCGTCTGGTGACCCCTTTTGAGATCCCATCCTCAAGAACCTTCGGGAGTTGCTCGCAACGATGTCACCTATCGTCTTCTTGTGCAAACTGTCACCGACGGTTTCCCCTCCAACAAAGGAGCCATTGACCCTCGTGTTAATAAATTCTACAGTGTTCGCAACGATTTATAAGTGGATGATGGTCTTGTCCTGTAAGGAGCCTGCATCGTTGTGCCTGTAGCAACCCATCGAGATGTACTCGATCGTTTGCACTCCTCACACCAAGGAATTGAACGTATGAAGACACGGTCCCGCCAGCTCGTGTACTGGCCGAACATAAACAACGACATCGTCAACATCACACGTTCTTTTGCAAAATGCCAAGAGAGGCAGCCTTCACAGCAAGGGGAACCTCTGATGAGGGATCCATCACCGACACATGTGTTTGAGGATGTATCTTGGCCGTAACTTGGGAACCGCTTGTCCGATTGATATCAAACCTTGAAAAGGCACATCCGCGGGTCCGATTAATATCAAACCTTGAAAAGGCACATACTCAGGTCCGAT
>CM068963.1:85626514-85639274 GCA_035128595.1 Eptatretus atami | reverse complement strand
GTTAGAACACCTATTTTCATGCGTGCCTAAATTTCTTTGTAAACCAGTGTAATGTACGTAGTAGTAGCAGGAGTAGTCGAAGTATCCTTGACATGGATGAGTAGTAATGATTAAATCTTCATGTGAACATGGTGCAAACATTAAGTTAGGCATAAATCGCTATCTGAGGGAGCTGTTTGCTGAAATTCTCAAATTATCAGGGCAATAGTCATGTGATCCACTTTTTTTCAAGCCAACTAGTTCGCTGCCTGATCCACATTAAATATTTTCGATCATCTGGGTGCCAGACTTTTTCTCAGGATCAAATTTTTGGGAATTAGTACTGACTATTTACCATGATTTATTATTAACGATGAGTCACCAGACACAGTGGCATCGTGGTTAGATCCTCCACTCTGAGTCTGGGAGGTCGGTGGCTCAAACCCTCAAAGAGTCATACCAAACACTTTAACAATGGTACATGTTGCTTCCTTGCTTTATTCTCATCATTTAGAGGATCATCATTCCATCATCATTTGGTATGCATCCCGTGGCTGCTGGTTGCATCATTGCTGGGAGCATGGCTGTGCCACTGATGCAGTGCCCTGTTTCCAGTAAGCTGATACTCATTTTGACAACCTCGAAAGGATGACAGGCTAAGTCAACCCACCTGGTGTGATTTAATGGAACGACAGGGCTCCGACTCAAGACCCTGAGATTTTAAGCCAGCCACCTTTTTCTTTTTTGTGTACATTGTCGAGGCTCGTATGAGAGCGGACAAGACAACACGACAGCAAGGGGGGCAAGATAAGAGAGAGACAGAGAGGAAGACAAAAACAGTGTGAATCACAGACATATGAGATCTGTGAAGGGAGAGGGATGGGGCGAGAACAGGGAATACAATGATTACAGGGACTTCAGCGAGCAAGCGAGGAATTGGAAGAGTGGGTTGGGGTAATTAGGGGGTAGAAAATCGTTTTTGGATATGGGGGGAGATAAGAGGTGGAACAGCCGTTGAGGAGCCTGAGGAAGAATGGAATGAAGACAGTGTGGACAATCTTGTGCTTCTTTAAGGCAAGATACGTTGGCTATTCGTTGTTCACGCTGCGTCATGGTTTAGGTCTGCATAGGTTTTCTTGGGCGTATAGGTTTTCTATTATCATGCTCTTTCCGAAACCCTTGTTGAATTCTTGGCTTTTTTCATTGGCTCACCTTGGCATTTATGAAAATGAGGAGTGGTCACACTGATTGAAGAGAGTGTGGGAGTTTATTCCAAAGGCGAAAAAAAGAGGAATGAAAGAGTGAAGGTGAGCAGTGATTAGTGATTTTGGTAAGCGTTCAGCTAACAACAAGCTTATTTAAAGGATAGAGCATGGACAAATAATGCTGGGAAGGCAATGACAAACCACCTAGTGTAACCTTTGCCAAGATACTGATTCGGCAGCACTGACGCTCTGTAAAGAGAACAGTAAATCCAAATCAATCTCAAATTTATGATGAATTATATGTGTGAAGACAGCTTAAATATTTGTTACTAAGCATTTTTACCCATCATTTTGCTGACGGATTTAATAAAAAAGACAGCAAGTTGTACTTCACGAACATTCTGCTCCATCCGCGCTGTCATTTGCTTGAGGTCATCTTCCATCTGCTTGGAAGTCGGCGAACATCATCTTCATCAACTATCCTTGCTGCTTAAATATGTTGCAAGTAAAAATCACTTCCACTTCATTGCGAAGCTCAGTGTTGGATGCTTTGGTTTGAACCTTTACTTAAAAATGAGTGATATGAAACATCGACCATATAAAACACAATGTGTGTTTGTGTGATGTATGTCCCCCTTCAAAAGGATGATTTAAGAAGGGTTTTAAAGGTCAATCTCTTAACCTGACCATATGTTCACTTCGGTCTTTTTTCAGGATTAAAAAAAAACTTGAAAAACATTTTCCATGAAAGAGTAATTACGTCTCTTCTTTTGGAAATGTAGACGGTGACATGCAACCGGGCCTCAATGGAGGTTTACAGAAGCGTTTTTAAAAATAACAATAAATACAAGGCGCAGGGAGGTGAAATTTGCTGCACTTGATGTGTAACGTGCACAGAGGAAAATGAGTGTTCAGTTACATACGTGCGATGTCTAGTAAATAAAGAACATAAAAGCACACCTGACGCTAGGCCGAGGCTTCAGGCTTTGGCACACCCATGAGGCTGTATCCTTGAAATGAAAGGTCCCAGAAGACAGGTAACATTTGTACATGTAGTGTTTTAAAATAACGCTTTTTCTTGCTACAACACAACATATCTTCCAGTCTGAATATTTCAAAGAAAATAATTCCAACCTGTCATTTTTGACAGGCTTTTATACTAGTTTGAATATTTAGAGTTATTCTTACTCAGATTTCAACATCACCATAATGCATATTATGAAGTTGTTTAAATTTTATTTATATAGCAACATGATGATTTCCAATATCGGCTATCACCGGGTGGCACAATGCAATACGTATTGTTATAGCCACGGGTACCGAGTGTATTATGAGGGGGTTTAATCCCCGTTTGTCCTCGGAGGAGCCGGACCTGGGGCTACCGCTCACAATTAACTTTGTGGTGCGGTGGGTTGCTTAACAACCACAAACGCCAATCAGTTAACCACGAGTTTGTGTCCACCATCTAATTTGCCATTTAACTAGAGGTCACATGACTTCCTGACCTGGGAACGCGCCCTCAGTGATGCACCAATCTTATCTTGGTTAGATCTTAAGTTATGCGGCCGAGCGTTTACTGCTGGTACACGCTGACTATGACAGGTTAATTAGTTTGGGAATTATAACCTCTCAGTCTATCTAGGTTCGGAGAATGCTGGATCAATGGAAAGAAATGACAATCGACGGACAGGTTGAAACGTCAGCAAGGAATTTATTTTATAGAAAAATAAATAAACTGAAGGGCTTTTATTTCTTTGTCGATTAAATGGATGAATTCAAATCAATGAAATGTTCAATCAACAAAATAATCTCAAACAAATAAAGAATTCAACAAGCATTTCTTGAAAAATGGACAAAGAGCAGATGCTTATCACTATGCCTTACTTAACAATTAAACAGGAGACAAAGGTACCCAGCAGATCATTGGGGGGGGGGGGGGGTGGGGGAGAGAAATCCGGTCTCGGCCTACCAAGCAGAAGTTGTCGTGCATTGATTAAAATAACCCAAAATGTGTGAGCGTGCCTGGTCTACCTTTACAAATGAGCCCTCCACAGCCAGGCTCATTTCTGCTGCCAGCGCACTGCCTCGCCGTGTACACACCCGCAAACAGGCTCGATCACCAATCGACGTCACGTCATCACCCTCAGGAACCAGGAACGGCAAGAACCAGGTATGCCAAGAGCCAGGTACGCCAAGAGCCAGGTATGCCAAGAGCCAGGGTATGCCAAGAACCAGGTATGCCAAGAGCCAGTTACACCAAGAGCCAGGTTCCAAGGATAACAAGCAGGAACAGTCCAACTGTCACCAACTGCCATTGCTGCTGTCCCCAACCGTCAGGAGCTGTCACAAACCATCAGGAGCTGTCACCAACTGTCCACAAGGCAGTCCTGCTTGTCTTTTTATAGGCGACCAGTGTGGGTGGAGCCTCAAGCAGACTTCAGCCAAATCCAGCTTGCCTATTGGCGCATCACTGCACGTTACCTCCAACTGTCCATTCTTGCAGTCATTCTCTCCTGATCATCGAACAGATGCAACTCCCAATTAACACAGGCCTCACTTATGACGCCATGTTCGGGGCACTGGACGAACATCAGAAAGCAGCCATTTTCCGGAACAACTGAGCGAAAACACAAAGTGCTCACAAAACGTCAATGGGCAATTATCACCTCTTTGTTCAACCCGATATGAACAAGAGCCAGTTAGTGTCCTGTCCATAGAGCTGCTGAACTGGGTGTCGATCCTGATGGAAGAAGGTAGGTGTCGAACGTCAATGGAAAAAGGTGGATGCCTGAGGTAAATGATCCGAGACCACAGCCATGTTTGACCGTCAAAATGAACTGTCCAGGAAAAGCTTGTGTTGTGTTAATGACTCCAATGTCCCGTGAGTCCAATGTGAAAATGATAACCAAAATAAAATGTGTAAATAAATTGTGTATTTCCAAGCCAATCCTACAGTTCTGGGCCAATTACATCCAGACCTGCTGCAGAGGATCAGCACAACCTCAATTAATGTAAAGGGGTGTTTTTTTCTTTGCCGGTGGCCTTAGGGAGGTGAGGGGGATTGGGGGGTGACGCAAATTCTCTCTAGAAATGTGTATTGTGTAGCACCGCCTCCAGGTGGGGGACGGTATTACAAGTCTACACCATTTACAGTTCAGTGTTCCTGTCCCCACGTTTTCCAGTACAGTGAGAGATGTTTTAAATGAGAGGCAGTCGGTATGTTTTTGCTTCACGCACGTAACCCGGACTGTTGGTTTGTTTTTTTGCCTGTGCAGAGCTGTCAGTTGTCTTTACACAACCCAAATAAAGGTATGCATCAGAAGAACACATTGCATGCTTGGAACAAAATCGCCCGTGGGGCGGATACTCTGCTAGTATGGATAATATGAGATGAAAACACTTGTTTTATGGCTAAAATTATTTTAATGTAAAAAATCCAGGTATCTGCGATCAAAAAGTGATTGCCAAGGATACGCCTCCCCTGGCTTACCCTTGGCGATCGTCCGAATAACTTTTTTTATCCTTGTCCTAAATTTAAGGTCATGATCCAATTAGGCATTTAAACCTTTTTCACCAAAACTCGACCAAGGTTTGGCCGATCAGACCGAAATTGCCATCTCTATATAGCCTCAAGCAAGGCACATTTAAACCTTTTTACATCATATCCCTCCAGGTTAAAGGTCAAGGTCTTACACCCCTTGGAGTACAAAACCACCATTTAGGTTTTTCTCTCTCTTTTTTCTGCAAATTTCTGAGCTGTATCTCTGGCTGGGACTTTCGGAATGAAATTTTGCATCAACGATGGGAATAAAAAGTATACAAGGTGACATAACTTTTTGACCTTGACCTAATTTTAAGGTCATGCCCCAATTATGTGCATTTTAACATTTTCGCCACAGCTCGACTAAGGTTTGTCCAATCAGAAATAAATTGCTCTCCAGATAGCCAAGAGCAAGTCGCATTTATGCTTAATTTAGATCATACCCCTCCGAGTTAAAACAAGGTCTCATGGCAGTCTGGAGAAAAAACATGCAATTTTGTTGTCGTCATCAATTTTGCCAATGCGGAATCTCAAAGACCGCTGGCCTTCCAGGATGTTTTTGCATCGTGGATCTGCACTGAAGTTATGCACATGATATTCGATTAGTGTCCTTTACCTATGTTATTTGGATTGTGACCAAATTAACAAAAAACACTTTTTTGATTTTAACTTGAATAATTTTCCTCCGATTTTCATGATGTGAGTTTTATGGGTAGATTGTGGATGAGGACACATTTCTTCATCTGCTCTCTATCCTTAAATGTTGAAGGTAAAGGTTATATGCTGGTCCCTTCCACTTCCACTATAAAAAGAAACGTTGCTGTTTGAGCATGTTCTATCCGGCCCCCCTTCCCTTCCACTACCCTCCACTACCTTCCCTTCCCTTCCCCTCATGCTGCCTTCTCTTCCCCTCACACATAGCTCCTCTAAAACCCCCTCCAAACTTCCTCCTCCCCCTCCCTCCTCACTCTCACACTCCCCTCCCCCTCTCTCCCTCCTCTCTCTTCTCCTCCAACCTTTTCTCTCTCCCCCTACCTCCTCTCCCTCCTCTCTCTCTCTCCCCCCTCCCTCCTCTTTCTCACTCTTCTCTTCTCCCCCTCCCTCTCTCTCTCCCCTCCCTCCTCTCTCTCTCCCTCCCTCCTCTCTCCTCTCCCCCTCCCTCCCTCCTCTCTCTTTCCCTCTTCCCACCCTCCTCTCTCTCCCTTCTCCTCCCCTCCTCTATCTCCCCTCCCTCCACTCTCTCTCCTCCCCCTCCTCTCTCTCTCCCCACTTTTCTCTCTCTCCCACACTTCCTCCTCTCTCCCTCCCTTCCCTCCTCGCTCCCCCTCCCTCTTTCTCCCCTCACTCCCCTCCCCCCTTAATATTCCCGTCAGCAAAATGACGGGTTGTATTTGTAAGTCCATCATATGTGGAAGACATCCTTGCTTTTGAAGAGATTGGAATCACTCAGGAAAGCATTTGTGTACTTTAGTCAGGTCATTCTCCTGAAGATAATTTATCACACTGATGTTTCAAACCTCTTGCAATTTAAATTATTCCAGGCAGCGTGCCCAATGCAGAAAGACACTTGATGTAATGCTAAATTGCAAGTACATGCCAAAACAACATCACATTAGATTTGCTGTATTCCACCAGAAAATGCCTCATATGCTGATTCTATGATGTGAACCTCATATGAATGTGAGGGTGATAGTTGATCAATGTCCATGCTCAGCAATACAACAGTAAATGCTTTGCATTTCTTGCCTACAAATATCAGGCAAGTTGTATTTCGATGTGAATAACAGCCAGTGAATTAAACACTTGTAGACTGCTGAATTTATCACCTGACTCGTTTATATAGGGCAGCACAAAAACATTGAAGCTATGCAGCTTATTTTTCCATGACATTTACATACAGCTTCGTTATTTCTGTATCACTATATTGCATCATGGAGTACTGTATCAATCATGGAGAATGCCAACCAGTGGACAGACAATAAAGCAGGCTCTCCTTTCTAAAGAGTGGCCTTTGCTTTCCGAACAATGTTGGATCCTACCCACTTTTATAATCGATTGCAGAACAATACGTAAGCAATTCCTACATGAAGATGAACTGTAATCTAACAGAATATCAGAAAAGTTTGGAAGAAGGAAAGCAGCAGTTTGCAATGTTGTCTCTGCCTTTTACCAAGCAAAGGTTGCAGCAAAGCCCAGAAGGTCTTTGTCTCTAGCTCAATGAAGTACTGCTCTCCACTATTGGTTGGGACACCAACATCACATCATTCTCCACTGGATTCAGAGGAATCTTAAGCTCTCAACAAAATTAACATCTCCCATTATGAGGCAAAAGCGCAAAGGCCTTTGGATATCACATCATAGACAGGTCAGTGGCCAATCTTTTTACCACCTCTTCACTGGGCTTGCTCACTCTGCTTACTCAGTCCAGCAACCCTTCGCAGCTCGCCCAAGACATATATGCGCTTTGCCACAAAGCCCTCCCTGGTTAAACTCAAAATTCAGACTTGCTGCTTACCTCCATCGACTCTTTCATTCCTCTTTTCTCCCATTTGTAAAACCACCTTCGAGAGACAGTTCAATGCCAGTCTTGCCAACAAGGCTTCAAGCAACAACAGGTAAAACCACCATCTCTTGCTACCCCCATCCATGAGCTTTTACACCCCAATTAACCCTCCCCTCTTACTTGCAGGTTTCTGTGTTTCCGCACTCCCGTCTCCTATCTTCCAATTTGTTCATTCTCTTGCTTGTTGTGTCCAATTAATATCATTGTCAGTACATTGCATTTTCAACCCTCTGTCTCCTCTTCTATGAGCCTAACCATAACCATAGCTTTAGTTAATCCATCTTTAGCTCTTATATGAGCCTAGATTTTGTATATGAAACAAATAAAGATTAACCAAAAATAAATAAAGTTGCACCGATGCAAATTTTTGCACCTTATTATTTTATTGGGTTATTTATGAAGACTTTAGGCAGCACTGCCTTCCATAGATAGCATTTAATGCCTATCCCAAGTTGCTATGAAGGCAGACCTGGTAGAACTATCCACAATGTGTGTGGACTGGACTCAAATTGAGATCAGACCAGGCAGGCCAAGTGGACCACTCTGAATCAAGGGGGCTAGCTGGATATGTTTTTTTTTTTAATTTACCAGCAATCCAATATTTAACATAACAATGCTCCCAAGACTAGCTCAATGTCCAGAAGCTTCATAACCAAATGTTTTATACTGGTGAAGGTTACTTCCACCCTTCCCTTGATTTCAGATGGGAGATTTCAAGTACCTGTTACATCTCATTACATTAATGTTTTGATTAAAGAGAATGGATTTGCCTCCACTGTCCATTACAAACCCACAGATTTACACAACAACCTTCTATATTCATCCTCCCACCCCTCCCATGTGCATCTCGGTCCAGCTATAAACTGACATCCTGGTGTCTTGCAGGCAGGGTGAGGCATTAATATGTGTGCTCGGATCCCTCAGATGGATGTTAAATTGAACGTCCCGCCTGCCTGTATTAGTTGGTGGATGTTAAAGATTCCACAGAGTCCTTCGCAAAGAGAAGGCTAGCTGGCCAAATTACAAGTTATATTGCTCCAACCTCAAGGGATCACTGCACCAGCAGCACAGCCACGCTCCCAGCAATGATGAAACCAACAGCCACAGGCTGCATATGAAATGAGTGAATGACCCCTACCATGACAAAAGTTCAATTCTCTATCCCACAGAGTGGGTTTTCAGATGTTTTTTATGCTTCTGGAATGTTTCTCGGAATGAAGGGTTTTATGGTGGCCGGAGTGCAAATCCTGCCACCAACCTCCTAATAAGAAGTAAGCCAACTGCAGGAGGACGTCCGCAGATACAGTTTGGCACAACTTATGGATGGCCATTGGCTCACAAGGAGCTCCTCCGCCCTTTGACAGGTTTTGTTCTTTATCCTGCTGGGTGTCCATATCATACACCCTCCTCACCAAGAACATTGGTGGGGGAGACAGTTTAGTCATCGACAAGCCGACCATGGAACAGGTTGGTACAGGTTTACTTGGTACCTGTAGCAAGTCACAGATCGAGTCACAGATTCAAATCATGGAATGGCCAGCACAGTCTCCAGACTTAAACCCCATCGAGCTGGTTTGGGATGAACTGGGAAGAAGGGTGAAAGCAAAAGCAACCTACGAGTGCAACACATTTGTGGGAACTTCTGCAACAGTGTTGGGAAGAACTTTCCGAACAGTATTTGATTTCCATCTGTCGAAAGAATGCCACGAGTATGTTCGACTGTTATATCTGCAAAAGGTGGCTACTTTGATGAGTCAAAATTTTACATTAAATTTTGTGTTTAAACAAACGATTCCAGGATTTCTTTTTTAATCTGCAATTGTTTATTTGTTATATGCTTTAATTTCAGAATACATTGAAACATTAAACTGCTTAAATTTCAGGAAATACTGGAAAAATGGGGGTGTTCTAAATCTTTTGACGGTCGAGATATATATATATATATATATATAATATGTGCTGCTTCTTTTTTTGCTTTGATTTGTTTTTACAGAGGCCGAGGCTCAATACAAAGTCAACAACTCCAGGCCAAACACGAAGGCGGCTGAGTATGCTAAATATGACAACAAAACAACCTCTCCCATGCAGAGTGATTGCTCTATGCGATGTCGTGCATGTCCCATTGGAATTTCGGAACTGAAATCCAAGTGTGATTTGCAGATCTGACCTGAATCCAACCAACATTTAGACACCATAGCTGCTGTGTTGCGATAGTGATAAACTGTAGACACCAAAGCAAAGCAAACAAGCAAACAGAACACATGCAGGAATATATGTGTGACGAGCATTACACTCTCAGAACGCTTATATAAGATAACATTATGGTAAAAGGAAAAAAGAAAGAAAAATCAACATAGTTGGCACTCGCATTTACATGAGTAGAGATTTTTTTAATGCAAAATCCTCCAACATTATCATAAAATAGAGTTTATTGTAACTATCATGTTCACTATAATTGTTCATTATGGTCGATTTACAAAAAATCTTGATCCGAAGATGCTCCCTTAAACGGAATGTACAATTATACAAAATACAAGGCAGTACTGGAACAAGAAAGAGTTAATAGTCCACAAAAAAATTCGATTCTGCCCATGGAGCTTGTACCTTATTAAAGCCTATCACCATTATTAAAGCCTAGCAGGAGCTCAAAGACCACAACGAAAGAAAGACGAAGTCACGTGCCAACTGCATTTCATTGCTTCCTGTGTGTCTGTTATTCTGCTCTAATTTTTCCGGAAGCTTATCCTGTGAAAACCACTGCAATATCTTGGTATTTAAAAGAATCACAAACTCATTCTCATTACTTTGCACTTCGATTCATCAAATTCCATTTACCACTTTCTCTGGACCAGTCTCCAAAAGCATACTTTTCTTTTCTCCAGTCATTGACCTTGAGCCATTGTTTTCCTATTTAAATAACCTATGTGCCATAATTCTATATCCCCATCCTTATTGTAAGTACCATTTGAGAAAACATGACCTTGGATCTGCTGTTGTATCTGCTGTTCTTCAAGAGCCACTCCACAAGGTGAGTCACAAATCCCACAACATGGTTTTAGCTGCTTACGCAAGATTGGTTAATACCATCTATTTATACCGTTTTCTTTTTATTCAGATAATACAAGTAATACATTGAACCAACATGGCAGACACCAGTCCATTTACAGTGGCTTCCCCCCCCCCAAATATGAAGATTTGATTTTGACAGTGCTGGCTTTCCAAAACGCTCTTCAAAATCTTCTTGAAGCTGTTTCATCGTCTCGTTTTGTATTTTTTTTGTATACAATGTCGAGGCTCGTATAAAGAGCTAACACACAACGTATAACAAAGGGAGCAAGAGACAAGAGGGGTGGGAGAGGGAAGCACAAAACAGTGGGAACAGAGACATTGGGAGATCTGTGGAAGGGAGAGGGATGGGGCGGGGTAACGGGGTATACAAGATGACACTATAAGGGGTAAGGTGAGAAAGGGATAAAAAGAAAATAAACCGGCACCTCCACACCTCCACTTCTTCATTCCTTTTAACCATTTCCTCCCCATTTTTTCCGTCGTTAACGAATCCAGCGCATAATCTATATTTTAAAGGAGCCGAGTCTCTCTATCCGTAATGCTTTAATCTAAAGCGTTTCTGCTGTTATACAATTATAAAATTGGTATTGTTGGAAAGGTATAATCAATTTACTTGGTTGGCAAGCTAATAATTTGCTTGGAACAAAAAATGGAGGGAGATACAATCACCACCGATTATTACTCCCATGCCTCCTCAACCCATCACCACCGAGCCTTCTCTCCTCCTCATCCAGCCCTCTCCCCGAGCTCTTCTGCAATCCCCACCACTCTTTCAAAAACTCTCCTTACCTCCCCCCCCCTTCCTCCCTCGTCCTACCCTCCCCTCCCCTGCACCCAAAACCTCCTCCCCTCCCTCTTTCTTAATAGTGTGGACCTCAAACATCTGGGGCCTTTGCTCAAACCTGCCATCTTTCCAAACAGGTTGACACTGACAAAACAGACATAATCTGCGTAACAGAAACTTTCCTCCTTCAAGACGTCTCTGACTCCCGAGTATCTCTCCCTGGTTACTCCCTCCTCCGGTATGACAGACCGAAGCCTCGTCCTGGTGGGGGGAGTTCCTCTCTTCATCAAAGACTCTATTCCTCACCAGTGTGACCACTCCTCATTTTCATAAATGCCAAGGTGAGCCAATGAAAAAAGCCAAGAATTCACAAGGTTTCGGAAAAGCGATGCTAATAGAAAACCTATACGCCAAGGAAACCTGAAGAAAACCAAGACGCCAAGGTGACCAACGAACAGCCAAGATCTTGTGAAAAAAGCCAAGGAGTGGTCACACTGTTCCTCACTCACCATGCACTGTCCTCACTCCGCCACACCCCAGGAATACCTCTGGCTACAGATTCCCCTCCACTACCACCTCATGTTTGTATGTGTGTTGTACCGTCCACCAAACAGTGATGACTCCATTTACACCTCATTATCCGAAAACATGAACCAACTTCTATCCTCGCATTCCAACTCTTTCTTCCTTGTATGTGGTAACTTCAATTGTCATCATGCCAATTGGCTGGGTGTGGGTACCTCTCTCACCTGTCATGACACTTCAGCAAAAGACTTCTGTGACTCATTAGGACTGACACAATCTGTCAACTTTCTGACCCGGATCTCAACCAAAGATACTCCATCTATTCTGGATATGATTTTGACCAATTTCCCTGAAAATATCTGCTGTTCCTCCTCTGCTCCAATCAATTCATCTGACCACGTGCTTGTCAAAGTGGATATCTCTTTGGCTGTTGTTAGAGAACCACCTCAGCGCCGTCGAGTCTGGAATTTCATTCAGGCTGACTGGCAGGATCTCCAAGCAGCCACCAAACTTCAAGACTGATCTCCCATCGCTACTTT
This sequence comes from Eptatretus atami, assembly GCA_035128595.1. Lineage (NCBI taxonomy): Eukaryota > Metazoa > Chordata > Myxini > Myxiniformes > Myxinidae > Eptatretus > Eptatretus atami. The sequence goes on along the minus strand of CM068963.1, from coordinate 85,627,069 downwards.
CTCCAACATCAACTCGTCCTGGGAATTCTTTAAAAGAAACTTGCTCTCTCTCTCATGCACAGATTTATCCCGTCTCATCTTCAGTTGTCCTACCCTTCCTCCCACCCACGATACACTGAAGCTTATGGCGAGGCAGTTGTCCTGAAACAACTTGCCTTCGCCTCATGGAAGGCGAATCCAACTGAGGGCAATCTCAGTTCCTTCCATAAAGATCAGAACAAGTTTGTATCTACCCTCAGGAGAGCCAGAAAACAACATCTTTCTAATCTCAAGTCTGAACTCTCAAACCTGTCTCCCTCTTCCAAATCCTGGTGGCATCAAGTTAAGTCTGTTTCTGCTGTATGTTCCTTATCCATCCCCTCCCTTACATAAAATGTCTGCACAGCTGACACTGCACCTGAAAAGGCTGAATGCCTAAACTTCATTTTTGCTTCTAAATCTTGTGTCCCAAAACCGTTACGTTCTGTACCCACCTTACCCAGTCATACCCAGGTGTTCCTGGAGTCTGTGTCCTTTTCTCCTGACAAGGTGGAGAGCTTGCTGTCAAACCTCGAC
>CM068963.1:85553326-85565473 GCA_035128595.1 Eptatretus atami | reverse complement strand
CGCTGTCACTTCCAGTACTCTCGTCCCCTCCTGTGTTGTCGTCTCCTTTGTCCTCACTATGGCTGGGTCTGGTTCTTCTCTTCTTTTTTGGGGGCTGGGCCGTGTCTCTCGTATCTTCTGTGTCTGCATCATAATTAATGTCACCTGTATGATCGGCAAGAGAGAGATCTGCTTCTACTTCGCACCAACAAATGGGATGGTAGTATCAATGCAGACATGAATCAGAGCATCTCCTCGACATCTTCAATACGATTGGCAGCTGCCCTGCTCCGCAAACTCTTCCTAATGTATCTCAGCATCGCACTCAGGGCTCGCAGACTTCCTCTCCTGTCGCAACCATCATGTGGCTCTTGATGGAGTTCTCTCATCCCTCCTCCTGTCCAGGCTGGGTTCCTCAAGGCAGTGGTTCTGTGCCTGTTCTAGTTTCTGCTTTCCAATCAATGGTCTCTCTGACTGGAAAATCCTCTTCTCTTTGACGACTCCACCACTCTTGCATGAACCATCTGTCATCCCTCAGATGAGCTAGCAGCAGCTTCTCAACTTCCTGCAGATCTGATAAAATCCAAGCTGGTCCAACACATGAAACTGTCTTGATCCTCTTGAGATTCCTTTCATTCAAGCCTTCTGGGTCTCGGCTATCTGCCATGACTTGTCCTGAGGAAAGCCACATTTCCAAAGCTGCCCCAAAGCGCAGTCGGTTGACCGAGCATCGTCCGTCGTGCAAAGTCTTTCTTGGCACACCTGAGCTCCTGACCACATACAAAGCTTTTGTTTGCAGCCTGCATGGAGTACTGCTCTCCCTCTGGGCTGGTGCTCCTGCTTCTTCTCACTTTCTCAGCCTCACGTTGTTGAAATAAGGCAACTTGATCATTGGCTATTCTCCCCCCCACATTTTGTAGGACGGCTCTAAGGTCCACCAGCAATCTTCTCCGTAACTTCCAAAATCAAGAATCACTGCTCACTTCATCCTTTCATTCCTTTTCCCACCTATTGGAACAAACTCCTACTCTTCAATCCTATACTCTTCAATCCACTCTCCCTCCGGTCTTAACCTGTTCATCTCCACTTTCTTAAATCTTCCCCCATCCAAAACCATGATTTTTTTTTTTTTTTAGCCCCTGTTCCACCAAACCCACCACCTTCAAATTTTCTGCTTTCCTTCTGAAAGTCCTGTGGTGTCTATCTTCTTGTCCTGTGTTATCCTGCCCCATCCCTCCTGCCCTTCCACAGATCTGCATGTTCTCTTGTTTCCCAACTCTTTTCGTCGCTTCTCTCTGCCGACCCCTCATTTCCTGTTCCCTTATATGTTCGGTGTTGGCTTCATACAAAGCCTCGAAATTGCATACAAAAAAAAATTAAAGTGTACAAGAGGCAGGTTATAGCTTCCATTGCAATGGCATTCCTAAATTACCACAGAATAACAATGTAACAAAAGGTACACATTAATAGTACTATAATATTAACACTAGTATCATTTGGCAATATTCTCTCCCTCGAAGTGGTGAGATCTGGCACATGCTTACGCCTTGCTTGACCACGAGATACTCCTCGGCACTCTCCGGCCCTCCGATCTATACAGATATCCTCACACAATCCTCCCATCTCAACTGCGATCTACCTCTTTTCCTCCAACGCTTGCTCTCTCACCTATCTATCTCTAGTTGCCACTCTCTTTCCACATTCCTCGCTTCCAACTCCATCACAAATGATAAACATGAGTGAACTGAGTGCTCATGCACCCAAAAACCAGAGTTTCACACTCCAACTCCTCAGGACAATCCCAGGAACAACCAAACTCTTCCCTTCATTCCGCTTCTAGCATCCTTCTCCCAAACACTTCTGCTCACAACACTTCCCTGGCTCTTAACATCCGCTTTCCCTTCCATATCGGCACAATTTGACCCTGTCTCCACGTCCACCAGACTAGGAATTCTCTCAAACATACATTCAAGAGCCTCTTTCGCCAACCTGACTTCCAACTTCTGCCTGGCAATGATCATGCTCTGTACGCACCCGTCACGCCGTCCACACCCTATTTCCTCCATGATCTCCACCAACCTCCAACTTTGCTCTCCTGCATAACAGGTGGCTGCCAGTTTGCCGTTGCTCTCCTTCATCCGTTCACACCGCTCAAATATCCTCACAGCCTCAACACCAACATCATTTATGACTGGCCCCTTCTTGCTTACCATCCTCATCCCTGTCATGAGCCAATTGTAATCTTCCTTCCACCAATCCTTTTCCAACTTGTTGGACCCTCCTCCTCATCACTCTCACTTATTCACAGCTTCTCTTGTTGCTTTCTTATTCCTGCTCATACAGGTGCATGGTGCAAGCACCCTTCATCTGGCTTGCCTCCCGATCCTTGATATTTTCACAACTTGTCCTTTTTGCTATCTCCTCCTTCCACTATGCCTGGTTGGAAGAAGGAGATACCTCGATGATGTACCTTATTTCTTTCTTGTGTGTTTTTTCCTTTTTTCCACTTTTAATTATTTCATTTTCCCCACCTTTCCTTGTTTCAGTTTTTTTATCCTTTTCTTATTTGTTCTCATTTTTTTTCCCGCTCTTCTTTCTATCATCGTATTGTTTTTTTCCCTTCCTCCTCCCTCCTTTTTTTTTACCTTTTTTTTAGTCCTTCGGCTCTTCACACAAACTTCTACAATTCCTTAAATGCCTCCCATACTTTGGTAAGTTGCTCATACCTGGCCTCATCCTCTTAATTGTTACTCTATGACGTTTCCTGACCTTTGCATCCATTTTTACCAAGCTCGTACGGGGTGGTAACATGCTCTCCTCCTTCGTATCATCCTTAACTCTCCACAACTGTTCCTTAACACCCCCAAACCGGCTATGGCCATCCCATTCCTTGCCACCTGCTCTTGACCCTCTATTCCTCGTCACCACCAAATTTACCAAAACATTCTCTTTTCCTTGGCTTGCTACTCCCACCTTGCATATTACAAGTCCCCTACATACAACAGCATCACCTGCAGCCTCACCATTCTCATCCTCCCAGTCTGCTGTTGTGGCCATATACTGATGTAAAACATCACCATTTGCCTCTATCACTAGCCATTCCATAACTTATCCATCCTCCCATTTTCACATTGACCGCCTGCTTGTGATTCTCTCCCCATAACTTATTCAACAACAACACTTAACTCCTTGCATCCCCCCACATCAGCAGTTTGTATTCTCCTACCGACCTCCTCGCCTTGTCTTCTAAGAGACGGTGGAGAAAGGTGGACACAATGAATATAGACAGAATCAAGAATGGAGATTGGGATAACTCCCCACACAAGGCATATTTAGCCATGAAGATGAGCTATATTCATTGAAAATGTATTCTCCTGTGCAGTATGATTGTAGTGCCACAGACATGAAAGACAAGATTGGTGATGTTTTTGCACATCAAGGTCATTTTAGAAATTGTTGGTGCCAACAGAAACTGAGACAAAAGTGTGGTGGCCTGGGAATGGACGAGTATGTGGAGAAATTTGTCAAATTCTGCCATGGATGTCAACCTGTTAGTCAATCGAATTCACCAAGAACCGGTTAAGTACATTGGCTTCCGGTGGGCAATGGGAAGATTGTAGTTGTAGATCTTTGGAAACCACTACCATCTTGAGAGTCGTCAATGGTTGTGATTGACTAATACAGTCGCTACTAAGAGGATGGTAGTCATCGAGGTCCACTACAGCAGAGAAACTGGTGGCAGCATGCACAGAGGTTTTCACAAGGTATGGTGTACCAGCCACTCTATTTCTAACAATGGTGGTGCAATTCATTGCTCAGACATTTACGGATTTCATGAAGCTATGGGCCTACACCATCATGTGACTCCAAAAGTGGCCACAGCCAAATGGTGAAGTATTGTAAAGGATTTCGGCGATGGTGGATTCACACTCCTAACTCTTGACAAGCAAATGTTGAAGTTCGGGTAACTTAACGCACCGCCGTCTCCGAGGGCTATAACGCGGCTAGTTCTGCACATCTTGGGTACGTGCCTCGGATGACGAAACCAACGTACACCTGGGCCTTACAGTTTTGGGGAAATAAACCCAGGCTACAGACTTGGGTTGAAAGAGACGGAAGCAAAGTCTGCCAGTCCGTACCCGTTTGGTTTAATATCAAATCGAACAATTGTTCCTCAGCGCGGCACGATAACTCAAGGCGGCAACTTTCATATGAATCAGCCAAATTTATTGGGGCCAAACATCAGGGACACGAACACAGCAAAGCATCTGAACGTTATCATTCATCTATACCGCTCGTTAACAAGGGAGTTCGGAACGGTTTTCGACAGGGGACCTACGAGATAAACTTAGGCCTGGACAACATGCAGACAAGAACACAGAGTACTTGGTTGATGCTATGACGAGGGAAAGTGTCAAAGGCACGAATGCGCTCGTGAGAAGCGATGTCAACGGATTTGAGGCCCAACCGAACACGCCGCGTGGCAAGATGGCGGCGTCATCCTTTTGTCGACACCCGCTCACGGCACCAGCCTCAGCGCATTCAGCCCTGTAATGTCGACGAACACAGAGCGAAAGATGCATGGTGTGCTCCATCTGGCTTTTTCATCAGGTCCAGCATACAAATCCAGGCCTGGCCTGCTTCACCAGATTAGGCCAAATCAGGTGTTGGGCTCCGCAGGTGGATCGACGGGATGGATAAACGTGTCTTAGCCGTGCTCGGCGAGAAAAGACAGGCCCGTCGGCAGCTTAGTCTTGTAGGGCTGGGCCGTTGATGGTGTCGCTAGCTCTAGGAAGAGTGGGTCAGAGGATCCTTGCCGATTCGTGATGAGGGTCCAGAAGTCGACCTTGAGGAGAACAGCCCGTCAAGCTCACTCCTCATCAAGCAGATCGCAGACTCGAAACTAGCCACCTCTCATCCAGCAGAAGGCAGACTGACCTATGCAGTTCCTTTCCTTGCTTCCCGGCGCTCGCTCTTCTCACGAAACGCAGATCCCAGACCACAAAGCAGCCAGTTCCTTTTACAGCAGATCGCAGACTGACACAGCGGTTCTCTCGAAGCAGATTCGCAGACCCGACACTAGCCGTTTCTCCCTTGCCTTCGTGGGGCTCGGCTCTCCACGAAGCAGATCACCAGACTCACAAAGCAGCAGTTTCTTTGTTCGAAACAGCATCGCAAGACTCCCACTAGCCCGTTTCTTTCTTGCCTTCCCGGGGCTCGCTCCATGGACCGCCTCCAGGGACCCGCTGATTGGTCCATCGTCGAGATTGCACGCAGCCCTCCTCCATGGGTTGCTGATCACGCCCTTGTCGACTGCACTCGCAGGGCGCCGGTGGCGCTGGTTCGGAGGGGGAAGGAAGAAGAAGCGCCTCTCGGTAACACCACCACCGTATGACACTGACCAGCTGCTACCTTCCCGCCATTCGAAGTCCGATTAACACCCCCCCAAACAACCTGGCTAAACATGCATTTTAGGGGGATCTGGGTAATCTATATTTAATAACCACTAAAGGGGTCTTTCCTGCAACAGTATAATATCAGAACCGTCTGCTCTAGAATGGTGTGAAGATTGCGCAAGCTGAACGGAGGGCCTGCAAAGAGGCAATGTTTGTCATATGTTGTGGCCATCGGGCAGCACCTCACCTATGAACAGGGAAAAGACCAGCAGGCTGTTCGGAAGAAAATCCACACCCGATGCCCTGAGCTGATGAATGTTCGCAAGGAGGTTCGAGACAAGTTGTGAGAACAAGGAATCAGCTGAGCACATCTGATCATTGACGTCAATACTAAAGAGATTGATGTTGCTGCCGGGAGATACGTGTTGCTGAATGAGAGAATCCGAGAAAACTAGACACACTTCACTCAGGTCAGTATGGATAGCATGGACATAACAGTGTGTTGCTGCTTCCACTGTTCTGCTGGTACCCAAGGGGCTCCGTCTGGCTATCCCCCAGGCAGATGCATGGCCCATCCCATCTGCTTAGATGCTGATCACCTGCTGCACCACGAGGTACGTGGTTCGCTCATTGGCCTGCTCCACTCCACAAAGCTCCCTCATTGCAAAGGCATGGCAATCAGGAAAACGAGCCCCATGATCCATACAGATGGAAGCGATTGCTACGGACTATACAGGTAAAAATTGATCTGTTTTCTCTCAGCAACCGCTCATTGACACAAAGTTGCCCAGTGATAGCCAATTCTCTGAATGAGACCTGGTTACCGAAGGAGTTATTCCATTCAGATCCTTGTTCAGAGTCCAAGTCCCACATCCGTAGAGCAAGATTCGAAGGGCAAGGAATTAAAGACTCAGAGTTCATTCTCCTGCATTTGGTACCGCAGCGCCACACCTGATCGCAGTGAATCCATGACTGCCCCAGACCGACCCAGATGTCTATCGACCTCTGGCTCTCAAACATGCGGAGACATGAATAATCACGCCAAGGTAACGTGAATCTCTCCGTGACATCAACATCTCACCACAAATGGGTACAGACAGGATAGCAACATCCAAGAGTCATTGAAAGCCTGGATCTTTTTGCCCCCCAGGAAAACATATCCAGTGGGCTCTGACTCCTCATTCAGCACCTCAAGGGCCCCAAAGATTTCCAGATTCTCCGCAAGATAACTGCTCATCTACGAAATCATGGTCAGAGATATTGACATTCGAATGAATTGGCAGCCGCATCTTGATCTGTCTGAATCTCCCCAGAATCGTCCATAACAAACACTAAAAAGTTGTGGGGGCCTGCTACACACCTCTGCAGACTCCAGTAACAACTGGAAATGAAATGTCAGAATGGAATCACCAACATCTCCCGCATCCTTAGTATCAGAGTATAGTTTCAAATATATCAGATTGAACAGTTTTGGTGGCACTCCACAAGACTGAGAATCCTAAGGGGCATACCAACCACTGAATTAACGCTTTGCACGAGATCAACATTGGCTGCAAACCAGCCCCTGCCGACCTTATCTGCATTCTCATAAAAACCCAAAGAGCAAGGAGATGTCAAACGTTTGAACTTCTTTGGTATAAAGCCTGCCTGCTCTGGGCACTCGTGCTCAAGCAGCTGGTGGCAATGCTGTCAAAATTAGCCGAACAAAAACCTTGCTGGCACTGAGAGCAAGTCACGCGCACTCGGTAGTTGTGCAGTCCTGGCGATCAACTCCTTCCCTCTTCAGAGAGGTACAATAAGGCCCCCTCTTCCAGTCAGTTCGGCTGATGCCGTGTTCCAAACAGAGCACAGAAACTGCATGCAACGACCAAGTGCAGCATTCATGACCTTGAGGTTCACGCATCGGAGCCACAGATCCAAGGAGTTACCCATTTCAACTGGTTCACGCCAGCCCTGTGTTTCCAAAACGAAGTGGTTCACAGTTGATTGGAGGTCAGCAATCGGGAATAGTTGCACCCTGACATCAAACTCCTCAACAGCTGGTGGTTCAGCTGGCTACAGCCACTCAATTACGGACCCAGTGGAACTTTACTTTAGACTCCTCTGCCAAGAGCCACCATTCTCCACTCTAACTGCAAGTACAACCGAGGGACAAACTTGGAGGAATGCAGTGCACAAAAATTTATATTTAAGAGGCCAATAATTACTTGCCCACAAGTGATGGCTCGACCCTTCAACAGTTTCCTCATGTTTATCGGCCTCTTTGTTGCCGCTCAGCGTACATACAGTTTACACCTCAGCTCCGTGAACAGCTCAGCTCTATCATTAAACCTGGCCATGCCTACTCTGGTTAATGGTTCCACGTGGTCCCTTGGGGAGGGCAAAGTTCTTCTTTTTTCTACAGTGGTTGCAAGACATCCACCAGTACATGTAGGATGGTGGTCTTGAAGGCATGAACAATTTAGGATCCCAAAATGCCCAAGATCCCATACCACACTCCAGCCTGTTCGCAAACTCCTCACCAACCCTCTCGTCCTTGAGCCTTGCCAGCATCAGCCGAGGCTGGGATGGTACCATTCTCCTGGATTTGAGCTAGAAATTTTGGAGTTGCTTACAACATGCTGTGGTCATTATTGAGGAATTCAGCATCAGTCAAGCCTGCAGTTCTGAACTCATCCTCAGTGAACATCAACGAGCAAGACTGAAATCTCCTTTGTCAAGCAACCTCTATCTCTTGAGCCTGCAACATCCAGCCGAGGCTTGGGTGGTACCATTCTCCTTGGATTTTAGCTAGAATTTTGGAGTTCGCTAACAACAATGTCGTGGTTCACTTATTGAGGATGAGCATCCAGTAACCCTGCAGTTTGAATCATCCTCAGTGATCATCACGAGCACAGGGTGAATCTCCTTGTCAGCATCACCAGTATTGGAATACCAAGTCCAGTGAAGAGGCTGTGGGGCTGCAACTCCTCCTCCTTCTTCGTATGCCAGCAACCAGCTGCCAGGTTGCCTATTGGCCTGAACTGCAGCTGTGCCACTATTACCGATACACTGGTACTATTTTCCGACCTCGGTAGATGACAGGCTGTAGTCAATGCTAAGCTGCTGTAATTAATAGGAGCTCAAACTCAGGACCCAGATCCAAGCCAGCCACATTCCATTACATTACATTCGGACCGTACTCTGTACAGAGAATCAGTAGCTGCTGGACGCAGTCTCCTTTTTTTGTATACATTGTCAAGGCTTGTATGAGACGCTAATACACAGAACTTACAACAAGCGGAGCAGCGGAGATGAGAGGGGTAGGAGAGGGAGGAAAAAAACAGTAGGAACAGAGACATGAGGGATCTGTGGGAAGGGAGAGGGATGGGCAGGGAAACAGATGGACATTTACTGGGACTTTTCAGGTCCTTACCGACAGGGGATTTCAGGAAAGGAAAGCAGGGAATTTGAAGGCAGGTGGTTGGAGTGGATGAACAGTGCAAGAAAAGATCATTGTTTTGGGATGGGGGAGATAAGAGAATGGTGGTGACAGCTGTTTGAAGCCCCTTGGAAGGGAACGAGTGAGATTTGAAAAGAGTATGGAGTTGTTCCAAAGGCATGACAAAAGGAATGGAAGTGTGAAGGGTGGCAGTGGATTCTTGATTTTGGGATTTTACCAGTAGGGGGTTGCTGTCCGACCTTGACGCTCTACAAAATATGGTGGGGGCCATATCGCAGACGAAGTTGGGGAGGGGGGGGCGCGGCCAGAGAGGAAACGTTAAAAGGCAGAAAGACACTGCCTACCTTGCGGTGAGAGAGTGGAGGCCAAAGACTCAGCTCATCAACGAGACGATACCAATGACCTAAATGCCTTGGTTTCCCCAGCGTGAAGCGAGAAAGGAAGAGCAAGAGCACCAGCCCAGAGAGGAAGAGCAGTACTCCATCAGGCTGCGGACAAAAGCTTTGTATGTGGTCAGGAGCTCAGTGTGCCAAGGAAGGACTTTGCACGATGGAGGATGCCTAGTCGGCGACTGGCTTTGGAGGCGAGGTTTGAATGTGGCTTTCCAGGAAAGAATCATGGCAAATAGTGAGACCCAGAAGCTTGATGAAAGGACTTCAAGAGGATTGTTAAGAAAGTAGATTGAGTGAGGTGGGGGGGGAGCTGTTTTCCCAACCGTTCCTTTCGAGAGACATAGCTGAGTGTGAGATTTGTCCGGATTGGAAAGGACATGTTCCACATGTTGGACCAGCTTGTGATTTTATCCAGATCTGCAAAGAGGAAGAAGCTGCTGTTTGCCGATGTGAGGATGACAGATGGTATGGCAGAGGTGAAGTCATGCAAAGAGATAAAGAGAATTTCCAGAGAGTCCGGAGAGATCATTGATGAAACACAGAAAAGCAACATGGCCCAGAACGCTACTTGAGGAACTCCAGCCTGGACAGGAAGAGGGGATGAACGATGCATAAGGGCTACATGTTGGCTGCGACAGGAGGACAGTCTACGAGTCATGAAGTGGAGATGTCTTGGATCATCGGAGGAGCAGTGTTGGTGAGCAGGGCAGGGTACCAGACAGTATCGAAGCACGTGATATGTCTTTCGCTCGAGGGCGATGGCTCTGAGTTCATGTCTGACATTGAGTACTCCGTCCATTGTTTGGAGAGTAAAGCAGGCCTATCCAGTGTAGAGTGACCTGGTTGAACGCAAATTGATAATCGTAAATCAAGCATTCTGAGAAGAGGAAGGATTTAAATGTTGAAGCGATGAAGGGATTCCATAACCTTGCTGATGATTGTTGGAAGGCTGATTGGTCCTGTGTTGGCAGGGATCTGTTTTTGCACCTGGCTTGGTGCTGATCCATGAACCAGCCATCCTAAGTCCACGACACTCCTGTAAGGTCAACGATAAATTCTATTCTGGTTACAGTTCCAGACGCAATGGGGAGCACCCCTTCCTGCCAGACTCTTTCAATGTTCGTTTTCAAGGCGCTAAAAGCAAAGTGGACAGTGCAGTCCCAGATGGAGTTTTAGACAGAGAACACTTCACCATGTGACATATCGACACGAAACGGAATGTTCCTGCATGGAGAATTTGAGACGAGCTGTGTTCCGGAGATGAGATTCACCGGTGATAGAGCAACAGACGGCAACATCAAGGAGGTGGGGGGCACAGAGGGATCAGAACATTAACGAATGAGGCACTGAATTACCCATTCAACTTTCGCAGATGGACACCCCAGAGAAACTTACGAGAACCAGAGGTATCACCCAGATGAACAAACAATGCGAAGTCCGGAAGGAAGCATCGTTGCTACTATGCTCTGGGCAGACCACATCGTGAGAAGAGAATTGCAAAGGAATAAAACGATTTTTGTCAATAAGAATGTGGCACAGGTGAATGAATGACAGGTGAAATGTTGAATTAATCGAATGTGATTTGTGTTTGGGGAAATTTGAAGCTGAGTATGTTAAATGATTGAATAAGTAATACTCATGGCAGCAGACTTCTAATTCAAGGTGGGCGAGGGATGTATGGTAATGGATTGTACTGACTTTTGGATACATGTTTCGACAGGGCAAACCCAGGAAAACTAACATTTTTTTTTCCAGTCAACGTTTTCTCAGTGGCTTCACATCTGAACCCATACATCTTGATATTAATTGGGGGCAACCCAGATTTTGCCTCAAATTCAGATGGCGGCAAATCCAAATGCCGCCAAAAATACCTTAGGAGATTAACTGCTCGTAGTGTTTTCTGTCAAAGGTTTTTTCAGTGGTTCTGTCATCCTGAACATCATATATCCTTTGAGAATGAGCTTGGGAGCCACCAGGATTGGCCTAAAATCCAAATGGCCGCAAAAATCAAATGGCTGCCAAAATTACAATGAATTAGGTTTATACTGCTTTTATATACTTATACTTAGTTTTTTTCCTGTCAAATTTTTTCAGCAGTTCGGCATACTGGACCTATAGCCCTTTTTAATTACTTGAGGGCACAGGATTGACCTCAAAATCCAGATAGCCGCCAACTGGCCGTCAAATCACTTAATTATATTTCAAACTACCTCTTAGGTTTTCCTGTCAAAGTTTTCATCAGTGGGTTCACCATTCCCAAACCTATGTCTTTGTTTTTAGCTTGGAGGGCACCCAGGATTTGGCCTCAAATGCAAGATGGCCACTGAAAAAACAAAAATGGCCGCCAAAATTACCCGTCCTCTCAAAATTGAATTAATAACGGCGTTCTCTTTTCCTGTTAAATTAACTTTTTGTACCTAATATGGGGTTTATAATGGTACCGGAAATTGATTTTAGGGGTCTAGAATACCAACCGGCTTTATTATCATGTTAAATATATGACATTCTCACTCAGAAAAACAGGCACAAAATGTAAATTGAGATCACTATTAACGCATTTTCTGGTCATCATACAGTTCAATTTCACCACAAAATGGCGACACAACACTAATTAAGATAGAACTGCAAGTCCAGAGTTATTGGTTAATTCGCTATTATCCAAGTCAGCTGTCCGTCTTGTGAGTCAGATGAGTGGACTGCTCTAATACTGCAGAAGAGGTGTCGACTGCTCTTCAAATGCTGTAGCCCTGTCATTCCAGTCTCCTCGTCCCTCCTGCTGTTGTCGTCTCCTTTTCTCACTATGGCTGGGTTCTGGTCTTCTCTTCCTTTTTGGGGGCTGGGCCGTGTCTCTCGTTCTTCTGTGTCTGCATCATAATTATGTCACCTGTAATGATCGGAAATGATTTGAATGCTTTGTCAAATTGATTCGATATATAAC
>CM068963.1:85515312-85526053 GCA_035128595.1 Eptatretus atami | reverse complement strand
TGATTCGTATGAAGTTGCCGCTATGGATTAATTCGTGTCGCGTCGAGGAACGATCCGTTCGATTGGTATACAGAACCAAAATGGTTACAGACTGGCAGAAAGCGCTCGGCATCTGACAAAACCAGTCTGTAACCGGGGTCTATTTCCCCAACTGGTAAGGTCCAGGATTACGCATGCAATCTCTGTGTGGTTGGTTCCCCTGGGCGGTTTTTTTGGGGGTGTGGTGGGGGGGTGGGTGTTTGGGTGTGTGTGTGTGTGTGTGTGGTGTGTGTGTGTTGTGTGTGTGTGTGTGTGACCGCTGTTTCTTTCGACCACCACTGGCTCCGATCTAATTGAAAGATTGCCCAGGTATATGCTGGGACACTGAGTATGTGCCTTTCAAGGTTTGGATATTAATGCGATAAGTGGTTCCAAGTTATGGCCATTTATTTACCTGAAACATATGACTATGGACAGCGTTGCTGCGTAGGCGTGGCCGATGGAAGGGCGCTCATTTAGTTACCAATGACAGGACAGTTGCTGCTTAGGTGTGGCCCGTTGGGAAGAGATCTCCGTTACCAATGACAGGAACATCGTTGCTTGGCGTTTTGCACCCACAGTATCTATCTCTTCTATAATTTCGCAGCAATCTACATTTTGTTTTGCCTTTTCAAGGTTTGAAATTAATCGGACAAGTGGTTCCCCAATGTTATGGCGCTAAGTTAGAGCGCGTTTCCCCATTAACGGGTTATCAACGTACAGACTTCGCGGATAGTGATGACTTCCTGTATTCTTAATAATTTCTGATTTCTTATGCGCCATTTATAGATTATAACACAATGCCCAATCCGCAGTCCGTCGTTTATGAGAGCAAGAACGGCCTGTGTGGTTGTTTGAAAATATATATTTTTTGCACGTACGGTCACACACTACTGGATGCACGCGAGAGCAAAGGAACGCCTGTGTGGTTGTTGTTTTCTGCACGCGTTGAAAGTTTTTTCAAAAAAAATAATTTTTTTTGCACGTACGGCCACGCACGTACGGGCACGCGAAGCGAAGGGAAGCGGCTGTTGTGGTTGTTTGTTTCTGGCACACGGTTTGAAAGTTTTTTTTTTTTTCTTTTTTTGCACGTACGGGCAGCACTAGTTCGACTAAATTGGATAAATGTTTCTAAAAGGTAAGTTATTAATTTTGAAAATAATTATCTGGACACAGTTTAATTGCGTTGATCGCACAGCACAAACAAAAGATGTTTTGACGTCACCTGATGTTCTGTCGATCCTTGTATGTCCAAAGCATTCAAATATTGAATGAAGTGTCAATTAAAAATATTTCTGGTGGTATAATGTTCACATTAGCTTATAATTGTTAAGTATCTTAATCAAATGCTAAATTGATTCAGGTTTCTGTTCCGTTTCTTGCATTATGGGGAGCTTAGCTGCCGGGTAGGCTATCATTTCATGGAAGCGCAGCTGTCAGCTGAGCTGTGCCTCCTCTACCAGTACACTGCTACTCCATTTTCACCGACCTTGGAAAGGATGACGGGCTGAGTGGACTCCACCTGGTGTTATTCAGGCAGCCAATGGGGCCTCAAACTCAGGACCCTTCAGATCCTAAGCGAGCCACCCTAGCGCTAAGCCAACACCAAGACCTATTAATTCAGGTAACTTTTAACAGAAAATTGTTAATTTACGATTAATTTTTTTCAAAATGTCCTCAAACAAAATCCCAACAATATCTCTGAACACCATGGCCCATTTGAATGGGGTGTTTCTCCGGTCGGTTCATTCAATTGCATCGGTACGAAGTGTCATGGATGCCTTCAATGGCACTTGCCAATTGCAGCACGTCTATCCAGTTTAACTAATTGACACTTGTGCAGTTGACGGATTGTTCTTGAAACTATTTACAAACGACAGCTATGGTTTTTCTATCATACTGCCATTGTGATCTCGGTTCATCATTCCCGGGGAGTTCATCAGTGGTACCAGGTTGGACGGTGAAGGTCCAGGCCTGTGGATCGCTGGTCTTCACTCGCGGATGGATTTATTACATTTCAGTTGATTTGAAAAGCTTCTTTGTTTTTTTGGGGTTGTAGGTGGCCTTTTCTTGGTCGATGGTTTTAGACTGGAATTCAAATAGTCGTTTCAGTTTTCTTCGAGGTGGTTCCTCTTCCGTTACTCTTTGGCGGTGGCTTTGCGCACGCAACAACATTGTTATGTTCGCTTGTTTTCTTTTGTTTAATTTCTAACGCTTCTCTGAACTTTTCTGCCCTTTATTTACAGAACAAGATCACTGCAATCCGTGGAATATATTTGGAGTTGCTAGTTCTCGGTTGTCTACTTCGGATGATCGTGTAATTGTTGTCCTTTGATGAAATGTTATGTACAGGGTTGATTGAGCAAAGTTTAGGTCTGAAGGGGCCTTTGGATGATCTTCTTCTGCAGGTTTAAATGGATAATATTCGCAGCTTTGGCAAATGCACACTGTAGATTTGATGGATGGATTATTTGCTGGTGGAATAGGCTGGTTCCAAGCAATCCACATTCACGGATCCATAGCCTGGTAGTTACTCTAGATGATTGGCTAGTACAAATAGTATCAAACATTCCTGGTTAATACTTCAGCTGATTATTGGGACCCAAACTTCTGATTTCCATGATAAACGTAGGTAACTATATCGGCCCGGCATTAATCATCTTCTAAAAGGGTGTTTAAATTACTTCTAGACACCCAGTTGTCATCAGCACTTGCTTGTGTAGTTCCCTAGTGTGTGTGCAAAGTTTGCAGGCGGAATAGTTTCATGATTCATGGTTTTGACTGTTTGTGGGGACACACACACACGATTCACACACCACACACACACACCAGCTGTGGTTATGTCTTTCAATATGTAGGTTTGGTTGAGTATAGGTGGTCCTTGTATCTTTGAAGTGTGCATCAGATTAGAATCAGTAAGTTATTAACTACGTGCTCTAACAGCTCAGATAAACGTTGATGGTTTGCACCACGTGGCACGCTCAGGAACATCTAGTCGCATGATAGTTTGTAGAACGACGTGCAGAACACTTGTCATCGGGTTTTGTGGTGGCTTCCTGAGGTGAGCAGCATTAATCTGTAGCCATGGGTGAATAACTTCTCAGTCCTTGTGTAGCCATACCATACTGGCAGGCAAGATATTTAGGCGATGTGCTGACAACTTTGACTCCTCAGTAGACAGAATATGTTTCGGACCAAGATAAATGTAGCATCAACCGAAACTCTGCAATCACTCAAGGGTAATCAAGTAGATATAAGATACTGTCTATCTTGCATACTGCATACTGTGGCTATTCTCTATACGTCTTTAAACAGCAATACCATCTTCCTTACTGCCTGTGTGCTCTTATCGAGCAGAGGGTGTAGTATGAGCGTTCGTGCGCTTGTTGGAGGTGAGGGTAGTGGCAAATCCAAAAATTATAGGGATTCAGGTTTAAATATTGGCCTTTTGGGCTTCCATAGATTTATAATTTTGTCAGTCATCCCCTTGGTGTTATGTCTAATGTTTAGTGACATTGTTATGTTCTAAGGAATATTATATATATTGTTGGCTGGAGCTTGAAGCTAGCAGAAATATTCACTGATCAATTTTTGGAAAGCATGATGATGTGGGCGCGTCGATAGTATGTACTTAATGAAAGGGATTTGTGAGTTTAAAAGGACAATGTAGTAGTCGAGTAGTTGATTATTAATATGTGGAGTTATTGAATTAGTGTTATTTATCGTGTCGTGCGTTATTGTGGCTGGTGAATGGAGGTGAAGACCAAACATCAGGAGTGCTTATTTGGTTGGTGTGGGTCATTTCTTCTTCTTTTTGATGACAAATTACAGCAGCAGATGGAGTGGACTAGTCACTGTGGCAATGGGTTGTTCGGTGGATTGTGCTGATTGTGTCGGAGTGGAAGTCGGGTCTGCTTCTGTTGGTGACCACAGTCACATGCTTCGGCTGTCGTTTGTAAATTCAATCACTGGTTTGTGGATGGTGGGTTTGTGAATGTCCTTGCTATAGGAGTGTGCAGAATGCTGTTTGAATGCAAACCACTGTTCTGGGGATTGGTTGAAAACTCGAAGGTCTCTCTGTCGGACACTCACCAAGTACTTTTGTTGCCTCTGCACATGAAGTTGGTAATGAGGTTTATTGTTTTTCACCCCTGTCTGTCCTTTTTTGTTTGTTATTTTGTGAAAATTTCGAATGCCTTTTTTTTTTCAAGTACAGTAAAGTTAACCCGCTCTCTGAACACCCCGATTATCTGACACCCGCATATGAACGGGCGTTTTGGCCAGTCCCCAATTTTTAGATAGGAAAAAAAATAAAAATCCTGTAACATAGTGCCCCGAATAATCTGAACCCCCGGGAAAATCTGGGAACACCTTTTTTTCCGCAATTATGAATCATTTTGCTTTTTACCTTAGTCGCCAAAACAGTTTTCCTCCGCAAACTGTGACGCTATCTCAACCTTTTGAGGCATCAGTGCGAACATTGGCCATTTGTTTTCGGTTCGCGGCTCGCATGTGCAACGTCATACAGAGACAAATGCCGTGCTAGATTAGCACCACATAGGCGCGCAGTCGTTTTTACTGGGACGCAATGGTGTGGATAGAGGAAATGGCAGCTGGTGTGATAGAGATACAGTGACTATATTAGACCTGTTTCTAGATTAATCAATGGTAAATTCAACCAATACAGCATCAAGAATACAATTTCGTCCCAATCAGCAGTATTTGGCTCCCGGTGGGGAGGTAGGGGCAACAAGAAGGCCCTTTGCACACCTCCCTTTCCATCAATCTTCTTACTTGTCTAGGGTTGTTTAAAGTTCACGTCAGTACGATACACAAAATGCCAGAGGAAACGCGTCCGATTTCTGCCGTTGGAAGATGAAGTCCGTCTGGTAAAGAAAGCGGAATCCAAGTCCGCTAACGCAAACTCGCTGGTGATTTCGAATTTCGCTGGGCGCAGTGAAACGTTGTATTTTTACGTGGCGTAAAGAGTCGATATTGAAGGAATTCGAAGACCGGGGCCTTCTTATAGTTCCGTGAGTCGACAAAAAGGAGGCAGTTTCGTAGACGATTGACAATCGCACCCCGTGCACACGATAGTTCCATGCTGCTCTTCAAAGGGATCCGTGTCAGCCGGAGGCCTATGGTAAAGCGAAGCTTATTGTATAATCGCTGACTCCCATTGGATGAGGTTGATTTTGCCAAGCATCCAACGGCTGGTCGTGTTGCCGATGTTTCAAGCTCGAAACAAGATCTGCGGCCCGTGCAGTTAGCTTGGCGAATGGTGCCCTGTTGATGCAGACGACAGTAGAGAGTTTGGAAAGGGCGCGTCTGCCAACAGTATGGGCGATCGGTTTTTTCAAGCCAGAAGCATTTTTTAACGCCGACGAGACCTTGGCCTTCTGTTCTTATCCGCGCTCTACCCTAAAAGTGTCGCTGTGGGTAAGACGGAGACTCCTTGTGATGGTATTAGAAGTCGCCAATATGGATCGGGGATAAGCGCCGCTGTTTGTTGTGTGCTAGTGGATGACTGTGCGGAGAAAACGTTAACCACTCGCTAGAGTTCGAATGTCAAGTGAAACGACATTTGGCTTGTCGTACATGCAATAGTCGATTTCCCTGCGCCTGTGTCGTGAGACAGCAAACAAACGAGCCGCTGATGACCTCGGCGTTTGTTCGTTGAATGTGTTGAAAGTCTGGCTGGACAAGGAAGAGTGCGAATTAAAGGCTAGAGCGGCCGGAGGATTCTTGCTCTGTGTCTTAGACAATGGGCGCCGTGCTCTACAATGGTGTTGATTGCCGATCGGGAACTGTGTTGACTGCGTAAGTTTTCCTGCCGTCCTGTATACGTTATTCCGTCGTGTCTTGCAGCCCCTTAGACTTAAGGCGTGTTAAGTTTCATAACTGAAGGCGTATCTTTTTTTTCAAAGCGACGGCTGCTCGGTCGGATGTGCTGTTCGATAGATCTGATATTCCTTGGCTTCAAACTGTAAAACGATTTTTGAGAGGTCAACGTTCTCGCATGCTGTTACAGTGGAGCAGCAATGCATGGATGCAGAGTCCAGCGTACGATGATTACTCTAAGTGCTTTCGTCAGAGTGCGGCTTTTCTTCTGAGTCTATTCTCGATAGTGATACTGGACGCTGACCTGTATGACCTCAGCCTGCATTTGTTTCGTTTTTGGTTTTCTTTTAAATGCTCATTTTGCGCGCGGCAAGTTGGCGTATGCGTTAGAAGGACCCCGAGGAATACGTTCGTGCGACTGATACGGTGCTACGTTCCTGGCACAAGACTGGTTAGAATGATTTATATTGCGGGAAAGACGATGAGAAGAGAATGTTGGACAGAGATGGGGACGAAGAGGAAGTGGAAGACATCGCAGTGACTGTATTCAGAGATGGGACTCTTCAGTTGTGGTGCAAAAGCGTAAAGACTCTTTTCTTTTCTTGAATCATTTGGTGGGCTAGAGTTTGGCTCGTCCTTTTTGGAAAGTAATCGATTACTATTCAGTTCAATTCTATGTCTGGAGAATTTTGCCAAATTCGAAACGCACAGAGTTTTATAACATCTTGCTTAGAGACAGTTATTGTATAAATTTCAAATTTTGATTCTTCGTGCTGGTTCAATTCGCGTTGCATTTTGATCTTGATCATATTTCTATCTTTCCTGGCAAATAATTCGAATAATTGTATTATTACTAACTGAATCTAATATTGCTCTGCTCATTTTGTCTGTGAGAATATGTTACTTAGATGTGCTATGTCTTGATTGAAACGACTTTTGTGGATCAGATTCTGATTATACAGATGACGCGTTCCTGTCGGTTTAGATACCCTAATCCCTGATAATGTTGAACACCCCCGCATATGAACGGATTTCTTCGTCCCAGTCTCCAGAAGTTTCAGAATAGCGGGCTTTTGTACTATGTATAGTTGGTTGGTCTTAGTGCATTTTTGTCTGTCTTTTTTCTTCCTGTTTATTTGTTTTGTCATATTGCTCTACAGGTTCAAACTTTAAAATCGACTCTTCATGTTACTTACACCAATGTTGTAGAGGTGTTTGTCATAGCAGGAAGCTATTGTTTTGACAGTTTAAAAAAAGAGGTTTTTTTCCTAAATCATATGGCCAATTAGGTCAAAACCTTTGTCAAAATTTCTAAAATCCTGCATTTTCATCAGATTGAATTAGATTATTGTGACAGGAGTTCACATATTTGGTCATTGAAATTCAACAACAATTATTTTTGAAGGTCAACATTTTTTTAATGATTTTGCAAGTATTTAGTGCTATGCATAAATCTTTCTTGTTTGGTTGTGTGCAGCATATTTCAAAAAGTTGTGGACCGATTCTGATGAAATTTGGCTGTGCATGTTGGTGATGTAACAGGAGCGAACTGATTAGATTATGGTGAAAATTCGGATCCAGATCTGACTATAGAACATTTAAAAGTGATTCTTCACCATTGAGAGATGGGGTTCTATAAATGATATGTATGTCAGTCTAATGATTGGAGGACTACTTTGATTTCAATTGAATTTTATATTTTGAATTTGAACATTGTAGAACACAATCGGAACATGATACTGCAGTTCATCAGTACTTTGGTCGAAATTTTGCAAAATTGTACAGGATTCTTTCTCAATGTGTGCATGCACGAGAAAGTAGGCGTAATTTTTTTGTCTGGCATGTCAGAAGAAAATTGGAAAATCATTCAAACATGAAACTTACTGTTGAGCGGGACGTCATAAAGGACACAACAGCGACACGAATAACTAATTTAACGTGACTTTAAATAGGTGATGAAAGACGGTGCATCGACGCAGTAAATTCCGTATTCAACATAGAATGTATATATATATTATATATCATTATATAATATATATATTATATTGTTGCTATCTACGGTGCCGAGCACCGCTTGTCACTCGCGAGATTAGTCCTCGGATAGACCCAGACCTGGGCCACCGCCTCAACATTAACGTTATGGTAGGTGCGGTTGTTTTAAAACGCATGAACGCACCCAGTTAACCACGAGTTCCACGTTGTCTCACCGAATCTAATTATTCCGTTTAACTCGAGGTACACGTGCTTACCTGAGCGCAGCCCCTCGGCAAAGCACAATGTTCATTCGATTAGATTTAATTAGGCGGCCGAGCGTCTGTTAACTGCTGGTGGTGTGCACGACTATTTTTGGTCAATCTGTGGTAGAGTTACCTCCAGTCCTATCTCGGTTCGAAACAATTGCTCGACCATCGAAAGGAAGGCACAACACAGACAGGTTGAAATCGACACATGAATTTTTAATAATAAAATAAATAAATAAAGAAAACTTTTTATTTTCTGAGTAAATAAGAATGAATTACAAAGCAAAATCAATGAAATGCAGGAAGGACAAGAGCAGATGCTTATCGGGGTTGACTTACTTACAGCTAAACAGACATGGGTACCCAACATCATTCGGGGGGGGGGGGGGGGGAGAAGAATCATCTACACTCACCAGAAAGTAGTCGTCCGTGAAATGAAAACGTCCTGAAATGTGTGCGTGCATGTCACATCCGTCGCTAGCACCTAGCCTTGCCGTGAACCCTTTCGCGAACAGCCTTGAACGCCAGTCGAGTCTGGAGGGCACCGAGATCGTCTGTCACGGGTTTAGACCCTGGTGTTGTTGGTGACCGACCCATGCCTCACTTGTTGCGGTGCTGCTCACACCCACACGCGCACCACACGCTTGCTTCCTTCTCCTCTTTGGTGCGCTTACACCCGCTTCTTGCTGGTCTTCTTCAAGCTTACTTCTCGATTCTCTTCTCCCTCCTGGCTTTCTTTCGCCTCCGCTTTCTTCCTCCCGCCTCAGAACGGACTCCATTCGTTTTAATATCTGTGGGCTGTCTCGCGGGGCAGTCGCCCCAAGCTCACCCCACCCCACTTGCGCACAGTTACCAATGACGACCCGTGCACTCTCAAAAAAGCGGGCATCGGAGCTCGCGAAAGAATGTTGCTGAGGAAGATGGGGGCAGGCCCTTCAGAGCTCGCGAAAGAACGTTGCTGAGGAAAAATGGGTGGGCTTCAGAGCTCGTGAAAGAAATGTGTGTGAACGTGTCTGTCGTAAAAAAAAAAAAGCTTCCATAAGAGAGGGGATCTGTCCTTTACCCTCTCAACGCATCACATTTAAGATCCCATTAGACATGGGGATGAGGCCAATCTGACATGCATTTAGGAAATAACTATCTGAGGACCTGGATGTGTGGATGCATTCTCAGATCGGATTCGAAATCCGTAACTTATATATATTGTTACGGAATGGCCCTTAGTAGGCTACTAATATAGGATTAGCCAGATCCCAATGAATGCATGTTAGTCAGTTGTCGGTAATGGCGTTACATGTGTGTTGGGAGGTGTAGGATGCATGTTTATTGTTCATACATTGATGGTGTGCCGATGCTGTCTTCTTCTTCCTTCCCCTCTCCGGACGAGGCCCCGCCCGTCGGCTGAGAGGGAGTGGCCAAAAGAGGAAGTAAACTAAGGGGACGAGTTTGTCGGCTTCGTAAAGGGAGGAGCGAGTGCTTCAAAGCGAGCGAACGAAGAAGAAGACAGTGGTGATTCTGCCGGGAGAGAAACTGGACTGGGCGCGCGGGTTCTGCCTTCTGTGGCTGGAGAAGCGAGCCAGGGCCGGAAGAAAGGCAGGAAAGGACTGCAGGAGTCTGTCTGCCCTCGCATGCGAACGAAGCCTCTTGGAGTAGTTCAGTTTGGGAGAAGTACAAAAAAGCAGTCGGTTTCGAGGGGAGAAGGAAAGGAAAAGGTGATTCTGCGGAGAAAGAAACTGAGAGGACGGAGTTGAGCAGCTCCTTCGAGGAAAGGCAGAAAGAACAAAAGCCAGTGGTGATTCTGCAGAGAAAGAAACTGAGAGGACGGAGTTGAGAAGTCGGGCTTCGAGCGGGAAGGCAAGCGAGGAAAACGCGAGCATCTGACGGTCCCTACTCACCCCACGGCTCGACGACGTCTTGGAATCCATGGACCCAGCCGTGCCGGAGCCCGGCACCTCGATTTGGCCTTGTCTGGTGAACAGGCAGGCCTGGACTTCGTAATGCTGGACTTGAGAGAAATCATCTGAAACCCATCGTCGATCTGACGGTCTGGTGCAGTCGACCTCGGCGGGGTTTGACCGCGCCGAGGCTGCGTGCGCGGGCGCTGCCGGGAGCAAGAGTACGACGCCTCATTCCGCCACGCGGCGTGTTCGAGCTTGGGCTCGAATCCCGTGGACATCGCTTGTTACGAGCGACATTCGTGCTTTTGACACTTTCCTCTCGTCCATGAAACATCACAGTACTCTGTCTTGTCTGCCATGCTGTCTGTCTGTCTTGTCTGCATGTTGTTTAAGGTATATCTCGGTAGGGACCCACTCGAAACCCGTAATCGCGTAGTTCCCTAGTTAAGAACTGGTTATAGATTAATTAAAACATTTGTCGTGAATATTTTGCTTGTGTTGTGTTCCTCGGATGTTCCCCAATAAATCTGGTTGATTCGTATGAAGTTGCCGCTATGGATTAATTCGTGTCGCGTCGAGGAACGATCCGTTCGATTTGGTATACAGAACCAAATGGTTAACAGACTGGCAGAAAGCGCTCGGCATCTGACAAACCAGTCTGTAACCGGGGTCTATTTCCCCAACTGGTAAGGTCCAGGATTACGTTGGTATCGCGATTGAAGACGCGTGACCCGAGGCCTGTGC
>CM068963.1:85496848-85515287 GCA_035128595.1 Eptatretus atami | reverse complement strand
CGAGCCAGCCGGCGTTATAAACCCCGGAGACGGCAGTGGTGAGGGTGGCGCCAAGAGTCGGGTGAGAATCTCGCCACCCCGGATCCGCAATAATACATATATATGTATTTTCTGACTGCCTTTAAAACTTTTATTTTATTTCATTGAATTATATATTTGAATTCCAAAAACCTTCAATTTAGTAGTACTTGGGCAAAACTTTACGCTGCCTTGACCAATTAAATTTTCCGCACACTGAGGGCGGAGTAACAGCGAGATTCAGGCAAAAATGGCAGCTCGTGCTCGGAAATATTGATTGTGGTCAGAAAAGATCCTTCCCATGTCCTTTTTCTCAAGACTCCCTCCAAGGGGTAAGGTGTTCTATGAACTCTGTAGTTATGAATGCAATTATAATTTCTCGTTAACCCTCTAGAGCCCCAGGGGTCATTGGTGACTGCATGCAATTTTGTTTGATTTTTTTGTTCACCCAGAACATTTCGTGGTCTCTAGAGGGTTAAAAACAAAAGTTTTGAAATGTTTTATAAAACCCTCCCTCAAAGCAGCCGCAAAGCTGCTGTCGTGCACATGTTTAAGTTACTGGAATTGATCAATCACCCTTTATTTTGTTTTCCTTATTCATCTGTTGAATCCCAGACATCTGTATTGTTTTCATCATCATATTCTTTTAGCCTTTGTAATTATGGGTATTATATTCTGATCCTATTGGAGCCACTTCATAAACCTGTTATAGCAGTTGGTGAACACGATGTTGCCACAAGTTTGGGTGTAGGACTAATTGCAAAATTCTTTGTAAATTATGTCAGAAATTTAATATTCAAAAGTGAGTGACATCAGATAGGATAGTGGGATTATCGTTGCCTTTAAATAAATGAGAATGCAGATGGTTTTGCGTCGATCTGGTTCCTTCAAGAATCGACCTCAAGATTGAAGAGCTCAGAGGTGAGAATGTTATTTGCTGACTCATCTTGCCAGTCTTTCAGATGCAGCTTGTAGAATGATTGATTCATCCTCTCATCAGTGGAAGAAAGCTGTATCTGCTTTGACTGATGGCAATCAAGTTGTGGTATATACTTTATCCGGCATGAGAAAATTCCGCGAATTTATTCACCCAGGAAGGTTCCTGAGTTAAGCACAAATCCGTTGAGAAAATAGGGGGTAGGGGGGGGGGGGGGTTTAAGTCAATTTGTTGGGAGTGATTTCACGCCGCCGACGATCTTTATAAAAAGAGTATTCCGAGGTCCCTAATACAGATTCCCGGACTCTGCACTGACGTCATTGCCAGATTCATTAACATAACATTCGGACCACCTCGCCGCATTACTCCTGAAACTGTCACAGCAGCATTAATCGAGCTAGCCTAGAGGCGTGGTGTTCCGAGTGTGCAAGGCCAAGGTCGCTTCTAAAACATGGCCACATTCAGTAGCCGCAGGCTGTCCGGATTGTGATGCTTGTTTGGCTGCACTAATTGACAAGACTTGCAAGAATTCCTGGAAGTGGGAATGGCTGGAGCGTATGCCATGCGGTACGGTGGCTTGTGGGGCTTTCATTCAAAAGATAGCCCAGCCAGGAAAGGCTGTATGCACATGGTGCTCAAAGGAGATTGTTTATGGAGGACGTGGGTACAAGTCATTGGAATCCCATGCGGAGAGCAAGAAGCATCGTGATATTCAGAGAATCCGGGCATCCAATTACAGTCTTCCTGGTAATATAGCCTTGGGCTTTATACATGTACAGTTATCAGTATACATGTACACAGTAGACATCTATGCTGTCAATGTAGTGTAGTGTGGTGTGGTGCACTTTCACTACAGTAATAAATTATGTTAATTGGCAAGCAAGCCACAACTCAGAATTGGGTCAATCTTGTTTACCACCAATAGCACCTGGCAATGACTAATAGTCTGAGGCTTAGTGTAATCACTGTACCGGTCACTGTATTCACTTTCTGAAGCACGTATTATAAATGGTGATTGGCTTTTCTTTTTTACTCTGCATTGGCTTTGGGTTTTGCTTTTTCTCCAGGTGTTTCCTCACCTTCTGCTACCTCTTGCACTGCTGCTTCTACTGCCCCCATCCCCTGTACACCGATGCCTGCTGTACCAATAGGTGACAGGGTATCCAATGCTCAAGCCATGGTCCTTGCCTTCCTCGCACAGCATTCCCTACCATTCAGCCTTGCCCCTGAACTGATAAGCCTGGCCAAAGCACTCAACCTGGATGCAAAGGCCCTTGGTCAGCTCACAATGGACAGGACATCTGCTTCCTACAAGCTTGGTTTGGACTAGGACATACTGTACATCACCAGTTGATATCAGCACTGCAGAGGGAATACTTCTCTCTGAACATTGATGAGTCAACAAGCACAAACCATCAGAGGTCTTATGTGTCCTGGCCAGTTACTACAGCCCACTGCATAAGCAGGTCATAGTGCAGCATCTAGAGTCCCTTGTTGTGATCAAAGTGGACAGTGCCTCGTTGCACCAGGAACTGGTTGACTTTTGAAGAAGTATGAGCTACCCGTGGAAGAACTGCATATCCATCCTCATGGACTCCTGCTCAGTCATGCGGGATCCAAGTCAGGAGTCGAAGTTCGCATCAGGGAAAACAATGCCCACACATGTTGGACATAGATGGGGATCCTGTCACCATGCTCACAATGCGTCCAAGAAGCTGAGCGACCCATTCGACAACTTCACAGAGCGCATGCTCTCTGACATCTACAATGACTTCAAGTGGTCACCTGACTTAAAGCAGTTCTTGCAGGAAATCTGTGGGCTGATTGGTGTCAGGTATACCATGCCAGAGCGGTATGTCAGTCACAGGTGGCTCTCTGTGTATGATGTCAGTGTTGACACTCTGCGGCTGTGGGATGCCTTTGTTGTCTTCTACTTTGGCTTCCTCTCTCAAGCTGATCGCACACACTACTTGTCACGGGTTGTCCACTGTGGAGGTCTACCATCGCAGGCACGTAGACACAAAAGCCAAGGAGAGAATACGCCAGATCCATGATGTTCTGAAGAAGAAGAATATGACCAAAGATGGCAAGGCACGAAAGGAGCGTATACTGCAGCGAGTCTTCCACAAGAAGAAATTGATGAGACTGATATTGATGTTCTATACATCAGTGTTCCGCTGCGAGGAAGTACGTCCTCCTGTTTGAGATGAAGGCCCACTGATCCACAAGCTCAATGACCAGCAGGTGGACCTTGTCCGAGAGTTCATGGCCTGCTTTGTCAAACCTGAGAAGCTGCCATCCTCAGGCAAGAGACTTCAGACCCTCGACCTGGATGAGAAAGCCAACCTGCTACAAGTGAAGAAGATGTTTCTTGGAGTTGGTGTGTCTGAGATTGTCAATACTGCCGTAGTGGAGATTGAGAAGTGCATGACTTCTGGCAGAGTGTGGAGAAGGCTATGTGACATGTGGAAAGTACCTCCAGAAGAAAATGCCCCTGCATAATGCTGTCCTCAGAAGGCCTCAGCAATTGATCCACTCAGCAGAGGGCACACTGTCAGCCAGGAGCAGCTCCTGAAGTTGCCACGCCTGGTGACAAATGTCCTTGCACCAGAGGAATGTGATGCCTTTGAACTGGAGGTTCGGAGTTTCCAGATCGACTCTAGCCTGCCACCAGCTCAGGAAGATGAGTCTGCTCGCATCGACGACTGGTGGACCAAGGTCTTTTGAAGGTGGAAAGTACCCCCTTCTCTCAAGAATGGTGAAGGCTCTGCTGTCCTGCTTCCATGGGCCACAAGTTGAGAGTGCCTTCAATCTCATGGGAGATGTCTTGGATGTCAGATCACACCGACTAAACATGGAGACCTACAGCGCAGTGATGGGTGTCAAGTACAATCTTCGATCATCAGGAAAAACTGCAGTGGAGTACTACAGTAGGACTGACAAACTGCACAGTCCCATAGCCTAGACCTGTGCAAGAACATGAGGGGAGCCTACAAACCTACAAGGCAGAACTGGCAGACAGGAGGGACAAAGAAGAAGAAAAAGGCGAGAAGTGGGTGCAGCTGCTCTCAGTAAGTTGACCAAGCGCAAGACAAATAACTGACTGAGAAGGCTGCAAAGAAGGCAAGACTTTCCACCAACGTGCAAGCAAGAAAAAGCACAACCTGAACCAAAAGACAAAGAAGTGAACAATGTTCAGTGGTTAGGCGCCTGTCGACATTATCGACTCAAGAACTCAACAACTAGTGGATGCAACAGTGTTACCAATTGTGAACTATTATGCAACTTTTAGTGCAACTTGGTATCAATTATTGTCCACTTATTATGCAAACTTATTATGCAACTTGGTATCAATTATTGTCAACTTTGTTTAATTTGCATAAAGACAATGAAATATATTATCTTACAGATTGATTCATGATATACAATGAATTTTGACAACAATTTACATTACAACATTGATTAATAATTTGCAAGATGAATTTCATGTCTTCAATGATTGTCTTCAGTGCTTTTAAACCTGTTAACAAGGACAACACTATACACAATCCTCTTAAAAGGGACCAGGAAATGCAGTAGAATGCAAGTGCGAACACCTGGAACCTTTAGCGTTCGGGGGCCTAGGCGGCCCCCGAACCCCGGCCTAAATTTTTTTCGCCTCTGCCTTCGGCCTCGGCCCATCGTTTTTTCCAGCTAATTCTTTTTACACTCGCTCTCATGCCTGCTTTATATTAGGTTGGAATGTGCTTTAATGTTTCATTTGGGTTCGCAAATAGTTCACGTAAAAGACAAGCAATTTGGTCCTCAAGAGGAAATGGAGTGACATGGTCATGTTCAATAGGATCTAGATGTATACTTTTACGTTAGAAAGAAGGATCGATTTAGCATACTTCAGGTTTTGCTATATTCTCTTCTGCCTTTTAAACATTAGCTTGTCCCATATTTTCCTCAGCCTACGATGGGAGCAACATGATGTGGGGACTGTTGGTCCACCTCTAATGTCCAGGCTTGTGATTTGGTCCACAAATGGTGGACTCTCCATTCATGAAGTGGAGCAGGTGGCAGGCAGATTGAATGTGATGGAGTGCTATTCAATGGCAACCGAAGAACTCTGCAAACGACTTGGTTTTTCTCCTGAGGGTGGGATTACTGTTCTTTGAATTTTCTAATTTCTAATACCTGTCAGGGAAAAGTACCTATTTTTGATTCACATGCCTTTCAACTGTAACATGTCTTAGTCTATTAACCAAGCTTGAATATTGAATGTCTGTAGTCATCTCAAACTCAGGAATGAGTTATAATCTTCTTCACCTCTTTTAATGACGAGTGTTATTTTAATATAATTGTTTTATTTTCTTTTCCTTTTTTGTTAAACCTCTTATTGATTGCATTTTACTCCAGTGATTTATACTTTTTTATTTTTTTAGGACTGATCGTGTCGGTTTCAACATACAAAGCTATAAATTGAACTACCACCTCAGGTCTCCTCCAATGAAACCCATGATCTTTTTTATTTTTTATTTTTAACCTCATTAACCTACCCTCCCCCGCTTTAACTCTTCCCATCTATTTTCAGCTTGTTTTGTTTCCTTCCTTTTTCTCTTTCCTCCTTCTGTTCATTCATCCACTCGTTACATCCGCACTTTGCCCTGCTGCTCCACTCACTGTGTCAGTGTATTCCCTTCTACCCTCTGTCACCTTGCTCTTCCAGGAGCTTAGTCTTTGTATCCAAAAATATTGAAAAGCTTTCCCATTATCTGTGACGGGTTTGTTTTAAAAGGAAAAAAAAAAGAAAAGAAAAGAACTTTCCTCATTCCTGAGTTCCCTCGGTTGGATATAGATGGAATTTGCTGGTAAGCTGGTTGTGGGACTTGAGTGAAAGACCAAGGTGGGCTCACCAGTGAAACAATTGGCATTCATTCACAATCTAAACCATTAGTGAGATGGGCACAAAAGGAGCAAGGTAAGCGCACAACACTGACATGGCATGCATACAATTCTACACAACTTGGAAAACATCGCACCTGCCTGCCGCTTCACCACAGAATTCAAGTACACCACCCCCACAGTGGCACTCAAACTTGCCTAAAAATCATCCATTCAGCTTACCAGCATGCTCCACTTATACACCACCCATGGACCCAGAAGGAGGAAGCAACACTGATTCTCAGGAAGTACAGGTAGTGGACAAAAAAATGGAAACACCTGGGTAAATTGAGAACACCAAGCATGTGTAGCCCACGTGCTAATTAAACAAATAACATCCCAGCATGATTAGAGTCATGTATGAAAATGCTGCACAGGCCTGGTTGCCTACCGAAAAGTATGGCTCGCATGGCTGCAATAAGAGATGCCCCCTGCCCCCAATTCTTCATCCACAGAGCATGTGTGATTGCCCAATGGTTTAACGAGCATTGCACCGATGTTATCCATATGTCACGGCCTTCTCAGTCACCAGATCTGAACCCAATCGAGCATTTATAGGATATTCTGGAACAACGCCTGAGACAACGTTTTCCACCCGATCAAACAGGTGTGAGTTGATTGACACATCTCTTGGAAGAAAGGTGCCACATCCCTCCTGCAGAATTCCAGACGCTGGTGGACTCTACGTTTTGGCGCATACAGGCCGAAGTGGTGGCCCAACGCTCTTAAGTGACTTTACATTGGTGTTTCCATTTATTTTATTTATTTATTTATTTTTGTCTACTACCTGTACATGAGCATGGAAATGTCCGAAATAATTATTACTAGCAAAGCACTAGCTGACTTCACCCACCACTGAAATACAGAGCAATTGCAGTCAAAGTGTATGTTCCCCCTCCATCCCCTCCCTTACCTCAAATGGCCGCACTGCTGATACCGCACTTGAAAAAGCTGAATGCCTAAACTCGGTGTTTGCAGCTAAATCTTGTATCCAAAACCCATCACTTTCTCTACCAACCTTACCCAGTCGCACCCAACTGTCCCTGGACTTTGTGTCCTTTTTCTCCTGACAAGGTGGAGAGCTTGCTGTCAAACCTCGACTCAGATTCTTGCAACCGCGTCCAGACGGCATCAGCCCACGTGTCCTCAAAGCCTGCTCTTCTGCTCTTGCTCACCCTCTCTCTGTTCTATTCACCCTCTCATTTGCTCAAGGTCATCTGCCATCTGCTTGGAAATCAGCAAACATCACTGCCCTGCACAAAAAAGGTGCAAAAACTGATCCCTGCAACTACAGACCATCAGCCTTCTCCCAATCATCAGCAAGGTTATGGAATCCATCATCGCTTCAGACATCAAATCCTTCCTCTTCTCCAATGGCTTGATTTATGATCATCAATTTGGTTTCAGAACAGGTCACTCTACCCTGGATATGCTGCTTCTGCTCTCCCAACAATGGATGGAAGTCCTCAATGCCAGACAGGAAATCCGAGCCGTATCCCTGGACATATCACGTGCTTTTGACACAATCTGGCACCCTGCCCTGCTCACCAAACTCTCTTTCTATGGTATCCAAGGCCATCTCCACTCATGGCTCGCAGACTTCCTCTCCTGTCGCAGTCACCGTGTGGCCCTAAATGGAGTTCTTTCATCCCTTCCTGTCCAGGCTGGAGTTCCTCAAGGTAGCGTTCGGGCCCTGTTCTTTTTCTGGTTTTCATCAATGATCTCTCCGACTCTGGAAAATCCTCTATATCTCTTTGCTGATGACTCCACCCTCTGCCGTACCATCGGTCATCCCTCATACCGGTAAGCAGCAGCTTCTTCGCTCACTGCAGATCTGCATAAAATCACAAATGGTCCAACACCTGGAACTTGTCTTTCAATCCGGACAAATCTCACACTCTCACTATGTCTCTTCGAAAGGACCATTTAGAAAACCCCCATCCACTTTCTCAACAATCCTCTGGAAGAAGTCCTTTCTTTCAAGCTTCTGGGTCTCACTATCTGCCATGACCTTCCTGGGAAAGCCACATTTCAAACCTCGCCTCCAAAGCCAGTCGCCGACTGGGAATCCTCCGTCGTGCAAAGTCCTTCCTCGGCCACCTGAGCTCCTGACCACTTGCAAAGCTTTTGTCCGCAGCCTGATGGAGTACTGCTCTCCCCTCTGGGCTGGTGCTCCTGCCTCCCACCTTTCTCGGCTTCACGCTGTAGAAAACCAAGGCATTTCGATCATGGTATCTCCCACAATGAGGCTGAGTCTTTGGGCCTCTCACTCAATCACCGCGGTTGGTCGGTGGTCTTTCTGTCTTCTACCGTCTCCTCTCAGCCTCACCCCCCCCCCCTGCTCTCTCTGCGATTTGTCCCCACCACATTTCCGCAGGGCGCTCAAGGTCCGCCAACAACCCCCTTCTGGTAAAACTACCAAAATCACTGCTCACCTTCACTCTTTCATTCCTCTTTTTCCCCGCCTTTGGAATAAACTCCCTCATCTATTCATTCCCATTCTTCCCTCCAGGCCTTCAAAACACTGTTCACCACCACCTCTTATCATCCCCATCCAAATCCTCTGTCTTTTCTACCCCGAC
This sequence comes from Eptatretus atami, assembly GCA_035128595.1. Taxonomy (NCBI): domain Eukaryota; kingdom Metazoa; phylum Chordata; class Myxini; order Myxiniformes; family Myxinidae; genus Eptatretus; species Eptatretus atami. The sequence continues at coordinate 85,506,824 of CM068963.1, read as the reverse complement.
AATCCACCCAAGCCCACCTCCTTCAAATTCCCTGCTTTCCTTCCTGAAAGTCCCTATAATGTTCCACCTTCTATTCCCTATGTCCCCGTCCCATCCCTCTCACTTCCACAGATCTCTAATGTCTCTGAGAAGTCGCTGTTCCCCACTGTTTTGTCCTTCCCACTCCCTCCCCTCTTGTCTCATGCCCCCCTTGATGTGCTTGTATGTTAGCTCTCATACGAGCCTCGACAAGGTATCCAAAAAAAAAAAAAAAAAGTAACACGGAAACCTGTCACCGACGGACTGTTTCATTCAATTTGCCACTTAAAATGCAAGGAGAGTATCAGGTCGAGGAAATGTTTCCCTCCTTCCCCCACACCCCACTTTTTATTTTTATATTTTATTTTTAAAAATATTTTGTCCTTTTTGGGTGTCATATTTGATCCTTACTCATTACCTGTCCCATGTGAAGGAAAGGTTTTCTTGCCATTGCAGATTCCAGAGACATGGACTTTATCAAGCTAATGCGTTTTTCCAGTGGAGTGGTGACCCTTTTGATGAAGCACTGCATCGTTGCTCAATTGGTTTTGTTGGAGAGGGGAATTTTTTGTGACACAATCAACCACTGGCAGATGCAACCTTGCCCCCCTTGTCCTTCTCATCTTGTCAATGCTACCCTGATGCAGAATAGTCTGATTGCATTACATGAGAGTGGACATGTCTGTATCCTTTATTTTGCTCAACTATTCTTGGTCACATTTCATTTGAACTTGTATGCACATACGCCGATCTCATTAATTTTAAGTATTTGCCTTTCTCTGTGGCATACATTGGAGTTGTGTGCAGAGGTCCAGAATGACAGGTTATTTATGGTTCTAAAACTTAGAAAACAATTGGTTCTAAGATTTTGCTTGGAGTAAATCTTGAAGAGGAGAGCAGGGAAGATTGAGCATATGGAAAGAAAAAAACCAAATAAACCTGAACCAGGTTTTGGGGACACTGCATGCCACAGGGTGACAGAAACTGTAACAAAAAAGCTTTCAGTCAGAGAGTAGTAAATGCATGGAATGATCTCCCTGGAAAGGTATTGGCAGCAGAAAGAGATGATGAGGTGAGCCATCGATCTTGATGGATCTCATCGTAGACAGCGGCTTCTTTCTTGACTGAGTAAATAGATTCTGGATGCGCAAGGTTTACTGCAGGTCACACAGATGATCGGTGTGTCCAGTGGCACAACCACATGCTTCCATTGGTGTCGCTTCACTCTTGCTGATTGAATGTGACGTTCTTCAAAGACTGCTATGGAGTTCTCACAGGTGGAGTGCCAGAGATCCAGTTTTTGGCTATCATGTTCCACTTTTTCATCCCAACATTGCAGGATGTGAAGGTAGACTTGCTTGAGGACATCTTTTATATCGCTTACATTGGCTGCCTCTGTTGTGAGCCCCTTCCTTTAACTGATCATAAAATATGGCCTTCGGTATTCTGATGTCATCCATCCAAGCCACTTGTCTGGCCCAACAGATCTGCTTTGCAATGACAAGGGACTCGATGTGACAACGATCAAGGCCATCTGTATTGGGGACAGGTCATGCCATTAAATGTTGTCAATTTTTCTCAGGTGTCGAAGATGGAATTGGTTAAGGTGTTTGAGATGTCGGCAATAGGGAGTCAACCTTTCGCGGCCGTACAGCAATCTTGTAAGCACAACTGTCCGGTAGACTATGACCTTAGTGGAGAGATGGATTCCATGATTTCTCCATTGTCTGTGCTGCAGCTTGCCGAATGCTGTGCTGGCCTTGCCAATTCTGGTGGTACCTTCATCATCAATTGTGATGTTTTGGGCCAGTGTGCTGCCGAGGTCACAAAAAATGATTGCCCACTTTCGGTTCCACACCAATTATGATGACTACAGGTGAGACATATGTGGACGTGGCTGAAACGTGACTCCCCCCCCCTGTTGTTTTCAGCTTATTGGGCTCTTGAAAGATGGTATTGGTTACTCCCAGGTGGTGTGGAGCACACAGCATGAGGAGGAGGATGCAGTTGGCATTCTTTTTACCCACACTATTACAGCCAACAACGCCACGCTTGGCTGAGTAGTTTTTTCTAACTCATGCATGGAAGTCACCCATTAGGACGATCTTATCGTTTCTTGGTGTGTTCCTAATGATGTTTCGGTTCTCATATCATTTCTGCTTGATCTTCTCTGGAGTTGTCACAGTCAGTGCATTGGTGCTGAGATGTGTGCGAGATGGAGTTTAATGTCATGAGTCTGGTGTTTATCCCCTTAGGATGGTACTGGAGTGAAGCGTCAATCGATGTTTGAATCACAAAATCAACACCTGCTTGTCTATGGTTTTGTTTTGGCTGTCAATTCCATAATAATGTGAAGCCACCTATGACTTCCTCCAACTACCCTCCATCTGGGATGCATGTTTCACTGAGGGGTGCAATGTTTACACTGTGACGAGCAAGCTTCCCTCCGATGATTGCCGTTCAACGTTCATGTCCTGTACTGTGGTTCTGAAGCATGCACACATTCCACGACACCAATTTCAGGTTGAGATTGACTTTATTTTGAAGGTGATTTATTTATTTGTTGTTTCGACTGCAGAGTTAGATATCCATCCAACCGCGGCTGGTCAGCAGGACAGGATGGGGTAAACAATATTTTGGGGTTGTTATTATCCCCCCCCCCCCCCCCCCCCCCCCACCTTTTCTCCCATGGAAGAGAGCACCACTGATCGATCGTGAAGAGGCCTGCTCTATCACCCAAGTAGGACACGGGCATCAATGTTGTCCTCGATTATAAACGAACAGCCATTGCACTTGGGCTGCCTGGTGCAGATTTGTGACTGTGGACTCCTAGCAGTATCCTCTACCTGTCCCCGTCACCACTTGCCAATTGCCACAGGGCTTGCCCTGATATTGCCCTGATACACCTGCACAATGGATGGATTTAAAGGTCCCATGACACTCAAAAGTACTGAAATTAGATATATATATGTCCTATAGGAGTTTTTTCATCGTGATTTCTGATCTGACAATGTTTTTCACAATACTCGTTCTGTAAATTGAAAATTAAAAAAACAAACCTCTTTGGGAACGCCCTAAAAATTCTGCCAAAATCTACTGAACGACCGTAACCCACATGACGTCATCTCCAGAAAACAACGGCTGCACGCAAATTACTCGGGTTGTGTCTACGTGATTGTATTGGCTTCCTGTGTGTTTCCACATTCGATTGGTCGACTCAAACGCTTCATTCATTTCTGCTTTAAAAAAAAATCAAACATTTGGTTTTGAATAATGGATGACATGGACTTTGATTTGTCTGGTAGTGACAGTGTGTGTGAGAGAAATGAAGGTTTTGGTCTGAATCAGATGGAGAATTGTCGGATAACGTAGTCGCGGAGGTGAAGTTCAGGCAGCTGGAAATGGAATACGGCCTTACCAGTTCGAGCCCGAAGCAGGACAAGCAGAGGAAAATGGCGATGAAATTCCGGCGTTCATGATGATCGGGAGGACATCGAAGGAAGACTTGGCAATAACAACTGGTTAGACTAAATCCTATTTGTAATTCAGTAATGTAAATTCTACTTGCATACTGCTCGATATCAGAAATATTTTAGTGAGGTGACGTGACCAGCGCAGCGCAGCGGACATGTTGCTCCGCGGCGAATGAATCGCAAGCAAGGCCAACCCATGTCATCGGCCGTATCTCCGCGCATAAAACGAAGCAATCTCACTGTCCGGATATGATGAAAACTTGTGTGCAGAACACACCTTGCGACACAATTGTCCAGAGTAGTCCGATAAATCTGACGTTCTGTTGCATTTTTATTTATTTTATTCCTACTGTAGTCGTCATGTAGCGCCAGTAGAAAACAATGAAGAAAGAGAATAATAAAAGAAGCTACAACACGTCAGATTTATCGGACTAGGGACGGACGACGGATTTATCGGACTAGTCTAGACTCTAGAGTTGACAAGTAACTTGTATTAGCATGCACACAATGTATAGTCAATGCGTAAGAGTCCCGAGGCTATGAGGCCGTGTAATAGGACAGATAAATTTGTCTTTCATAGTTGTGCCAACATATTTTCCCCTGTTCATTTATTACAGCATTTTGGCTAAATTGTGCATTGTGTGTTAGCTCTCATACGAGCCTCGACAAGGTATACAAAAAAAAAAAATGTTAATGAATAGCAAGCCAATGGAAGCAGTACCTTCACTTTTGAATAAACCCATGTATGTTGAGTGCAGCCATACCTGGCTTGCATGTATGTGGAATCGTACCTATCCCAGCAGGCTGGTTTCAACGACAATTCAATAAGCTGCAAAATGTGGGTGCAGGTTTTTCACATAGTTTGATTTTAAAATTATCTCCTTGTGCCTTGAAATGATGCAATATTAATCTTTAGTATTTTACTTGTATGTCCCTTAAGTTTATTTTTTAATGGAAAGGTTCAACAGTCACATTTTGTATTTTGTGGACATGGTATAGCCCTTTATTGTGCATACATGTATTGGATTTGTAACGACTACGACAAGGTAGTAAAGGGATAAATAATTGCCTTGTGATTGTTGTGCATACACGGCTCAGAAGCAGAATTTCTTTTCCGCGAAACAATCAGGAATTAAGACGATCAGTGAGATAGCAAACACATGTGCACAATGCATTTGTACGTACTTTATACGGCGCGCGACGTCTAATCAATCCACTCTGAGCGAGTCGCGTTCTGGAGATGACGTCAACAGTCACGTGACCTGCGGTTCGCTGAACTCAACTTTTTGAGGGGCGGGGCATAGCAAGTTGTGAAAAGCACTACAAATGTTCGAAATATTGGTCTAATTATCCCATTGTTGATTTAAAAAAAGAAACATGGGTGATTTCTTCACTCGGAAGGTCAAGTTAATATATAAATAACCAGAAACTTTTGAGTGTCATGGGACCTTTAAGTGAAGATTGCTCGAGTGTGCCTACATCCCCACTTTCTCTTCCATAGGACCATGTGTCGAGAGGTATGTGATGGCATCCAATGGGCATGCCAGGCTGACTAACATTTGACCCATGTCTGGAATGGCTTTGACCTAGTGTCATGGCATGTCCACATGCTGGTGATCCAGACCACAGGGTCTTTGGGGAGCCACTCCTTCAGCCAGAGCTCCTTTAGTTCACCCAGTCGCAAGGCTAGGCTCTCCAGGTTGCACCATGAGGAGGTGGAGGTGGAGTTGGCAAGTTCTGAGAGGTGATTAGTTGGTGAAGGACTTGTGATGAACGGCCTCCACTACCTCCCAGCCGAGCTTGGAGTTGCACCGTTAATCACAACCCTTGTCCAACCCACATAAAGAGATCAGCTTAAATAGAATTTCATCTTCACCTATGAGCTTTGAAAGCATTGAAGATCGAGGGGTAAAGGGATATTGGCAGGAATTGTAGGTCTCTCTCATTGAGATTGAGTCTGAGGCGGGAGACAGATTTGTTTGGTTTGGTGTTGATATAGCACAGGCATTATGGGCTGAATGACCTGCTGCATCTAATTTCCTTGTTAAAAGTGCACACCCAGTAATGCAGTTACAGTAATTAAAAGTTTTTGAGAATGTAGTTGGCTTTTATTGGTTTGTTTACCTCCTAATACTGTTTGAGTGTGGTTTATCCAGTGGCCTTAACAAAACTATTGAAGACATTTTTGACTTGACCACTGGCAATTGCCAGGCCCATATCGACATCCCCATGTATTGCCGGGTGAGAAATCCAGAAATTCAACGTAAGGACCGACCCAAGATTCCTTTTAGAGTAGTTGCAGTATCAAATGGTCTGGAGTATATTGTGGCTTTGGATGACTCTAAGATTGCTGTCTACATTTCACTGAAGGACTATTTCAGGCAAGTGTCTTCCACTTATTTATTATCTAAATGCTTTCTTTTGGGCTGCTTAAATCTTTTTTGGTAACTCTGACGATGAGCTCTGGCTTTGCATCAAACAGAATATTTCCTGAGCATGTGATAAACGGTGGTGGATCCCATGAAGAACTTGCAGCTGACGTCTGCAGTGGCGATGCTGATAATGAGAGTATCTTTGATGAAGATGACATTTGTTGGTCTCTTAAAGCAGCCCTGCCCTTCAATGCTGACAGGTATGGATGAATGTGTATAGATGATGCTGGAATCTGATCATGTTTCTTCGTTGAAATGTATCATTATTTCAGAATGTGATAAGTTGCAAGTTGTTGTGTTGAGGTCATTTTGCTACTTCACTTAAATATAGTTTTAGCCAATAATATGCCAGCAGTTGTTTTCATTACAAAAGTTTGAGAAGGATTAGGAATAGGGCTGGGCGGTATCTCAAGATTATCGGCTCAATAAGATATTGAAATAATATCGTCGACACGATTCTACCTTTTCCAAACTGTCGATTTATATTGGCACATTCGATCATATAAAAAGTTGTGTGTGGTTTCGTAAACTGTAGACTTTGAGATGTATTGTCATTGATTTAGTAAGAATATTGACATGGACTCGTATTATCATAACACTATAGTCCCAGTAAAAAAGAAATGATGTCTGCTACACTATTCTCTTTCGTCTTTTATGTGGATGGTAAGAAAACTTAGTCTCATCTCAGTTGCCAGTTCAGCGTCTTCTGTTGAGAATCCTGAACCTGTGCTTGATGAAGGAGGGGCCTAAATTGCCACCGGTTACAATCACATCTGAACTCCAACTTAGACTCCGTGCAGGAGAGCTTTCATCAGATGGCGAAGCTGCATAGAAATAGCGCTGGCAGCTCACAAACATCTGCCTCAGAGCGACAAACACCATAGTCAACACAACACTCATCTTCCTACCCCCCCCCCCCCACACTACAAACCATTGTGATTGATGTGCATTTCATCCCCCCCCCCTCCATTTCATCATCATTTTTTTTTTTATGTACAGTTTATTACAGCATCGATGAAGTCGATGTTGGGTCACAGCGGCATCTTGACCACTCTGCAAAAGTGCCATTAAGTTCAAAAATATCATTATGATATGTTTGTATGACCATGACACAAGCGCTGTTTTCACATGAGAGCACACAAAAGTGTTTGCATCAATTTCAGGACAGATTACATGGTGATGAACAGCTATATATTTGAGCTATTGTGCAGTGGGTCATCATAAGGGTTATATAAACATTAATAGTGCATACTCCAGCTATCGCTGCTGGGTGGTCATGCCACATTAGCACAAGTGATTGCGCAGTCAATATACAATGCCTTCAGAAAATATTCACACCCCTCGACTTTTTCACATTTTGTTGTGTTACAGCCTGGATTTAAAATGGATTAAATTTTAATTTTTTGTCACCGATCTACACAAAATACTCCATAATCACAAAGTGAAAACAAGTTTGTAGAATTCTTTACAAATTAATTAATAATGAAATTCTGAAATGTCTTGCGTCAATAAGTATTCAACCCCGAGTCAATACTTTGTAGAAGCACCTTTGGCAGTGATTGCAGCTTCGAGTGTTCTTGGGTATGTCTGTATCAGCTTTGCATCTCTGGATTTGGGGATTTTCTCCCATTCTTCCTTGCAGATTTCTCATGTTCTGTCAAGTTGGTTGGGGAGTGTCAGTGAACAGCAACCTTCAAGTCTTTCCACAGATTCTCAATATGATTCAATTCTCGGCTTTGGCTGGGCCACTCAACGACTTTCACATTCTTGTTCTGAAGCTATTCCAGTGTTGCTTTGGTTGTATGCTTGGGGTCATTGTCCCGTTCGTATATAAACCTTTGCCGCAGTCGAAGGTCTTTTGCACTCTGAAGCAGGTTCTCCTCAAGGATTTGCCTGTATTTGACTCCATTCATTAGCCTGGTGTTTGCTTAGTGGTTAGGGTGGCTGGCTTAGAATCTTAGGGTCCTGAGTTCAAGCCCGGTTGGCTGCTGAATTAAACCAGGTTGGGTTGACTCAGCCTGTCATCCTTCAGAGGTCGGCAAAATGAGTACCGGTGTACTGGGAGAGGGGCACAGCATCAGTGGCCCTGCCGTGCTGCCAAGAAATGATAGCTACCTGGCAGCCAAGTTGCCATACACAAGAACAGAACAGAACTCCATTCATTGTGTTCTCCATCCTTACAAGTCTCCCATTCCCTGCTGTTGAAAAGTATCCCCGTAGCATGATGCTGTCCCGAGCATGCTTCATGGTAGAGATGGTGTTAGATGGGTTCTGAACTGTGCTCAGTTTCTGCCAGACGTAGTGCTTTGCATTCAGGCCAAAGAGTTCAGTTTTCGTCTCGTCAGACCACAGAATTGTTTGCCTCATGCTCTTAGTCTTTCACGTGCCTTTTTGCAAACTCCCTGCATGCTGTCATGTGTCTTTTTCTCAGGAGTGGCTTTTGTCTGGCCACTCTCCCATAAAGCTGACATTGGTGAAGTGCTGCAGAGACTGCTGCCCTTTTAGCAGGTTCTCACATCTCAGCCAAGGAACTCTGTAGTTCTGTCAGAGTGGTCATTGGGTTATTGGTCACCTCCCTGATCAAGGTCCTTCTTGCCCAGTTGCTCATTTTAGTCAGATGGCCAGATCTAGGAAGAGTCTGGGTTCTTCCATATTCTTTCCATTTCTAATGATGGAGCTCACTGTGCTCTTGGGAACTTTCAACACTCTAGAAATTGTTTTATACCCTTCCCCAGATCTATGCCTCCTCACAATTCTATCTCGGAGTTCTACGGACAGTTTCTTGGACTTCATGGTAGAGTTTCTGCTCTGACATGCACTGTCAACAGTGGCTCATTATGTAGAAAGGTGTGTTTCTTTCTAAATCATGTCCAGTCAATTGAATTGGCCACAGGTGGACTCCAATCAAGTTGTAGAGACATCTCAAGGATGATCAAAGGAAATTGGATGCGCCTGAGCTGAAATTGGAGTGTCATAGCAAAGGGGTTGAATACTTATTGATGCAAGACATTTCAGCTTTTCATTTTTAATTAATTTGTAAACATTTCAAAAAACGTGTTTCACTTTGTCATTATGGGGTATTTTGTGGAGATCGGTGGCAAAAATTGTAAATTTAATCGATTTTAAATTCAGGCTGTAACACAACAAAATGTGCCAAAAGTCGAGCGGTGTGAATACTTTCTGAATACTTTCTGCATCGCTAGTTCGTCTATTTGGAGGGACGATAATCGAATAGCAATAATATCAATATTGCCCAGCTCTAGTGAGGAATAATGGAAGAGACGGTACATCAGGCTTAATGTGGTTGCGTACCGAAGGTTAAAATATTCTGCTTTATATTTGCCCCCACAAGGTGTACACTATTCTCCTATGATTATTCGGTACTGGCAAAGAAAACTGACCTTAATGAAGCTTTAGTTGACAGTGGTTTGGTAGTGTAAAATACAAGTATTGTTTGCCTAAATTTATATTTATTTATGTTTGGCATGTAATGTATGTGTTGTTTATTTGGGTTATTTATTTATTTATTTAATTTTGCAGATCATGGAATGTTCAGCTGACACGTTTACAAGAACAACAGAAATCTTCATCATATTTATTTTCTGGCTCAGGTTTTCATTGGCTTCATTCTCAGGTTTCTCCAGTCCACCTTAAAAAGCCAAGAATGAAGACCAGTCTCGATCATCTTTGTGACTGCAGACGTGATTCAATTCAAGAAGTATCAAAATCCGTGTTGGGCCTCACATCCATTAGCCCAATGACTTCTACACATGTGTGCTTTTTAGCTGTTGGATATACAACAGCACTACTAGCCTTCACTGACAATGGAGATCTTACTCTTTTATTATGGGATATTTCTGATGGATCACTGCTGCCTTGCTTTTCTGTATCACCTGGAATTGTGGTGGAGATGGATGATGAAGATTGTCCTTGCCTGATTTTAACAGGTTTGTGAATTCCATCTGTTTTGAAACTTTATATCCTGATTTTATGTAGATTTGTGCAGTCATTGTGATCATGTCTGCTCATTGTGGAAGTATTGTTCTACAGCAA
>CM068963.1:85479455-85496162 GCA_035128595.1 Eptatretus atami | reverse complement strand
CAAATCGAGGGGAAACTTCACACAAGTGTTCCCCAAGCCATGTGTGTATATGTGGCACATGGCATTGTACTCCTCATGAGGAATAAGTGTGGTGTTTTTATGATGTCATAGGTGTCTTCGTGAAGACGTCATAAATGCATATATGCAGAATGCTACATCCGATCAGTAGAAAAAATTTTGAAGGTCATCTCGGGATAAAATGGCAAACAAAATTTTTTTTTGATGATGTCATCGGGCACATGATTTGGCAGCCATATTGTTTTTTATTGAAAAAAAAACCTTCAAAAATCTTTGAAATGGCTGAAAATATCAAGGCGAAACTTTACACATATGACCGCCTATCCATGAGGATCAAAAGGGTCACGCATATGACATAGGTCACATGGTTTGGCAGCCATATTGGATTTACCCTAAAACCTATAAAATTACACCACTCAAAAGAAGTCCTAGCAAGGGTTTGCAATCTCTGATTGCTCTTTTTCTTGTTTATGTTGGAGTTGGAAGACTCTTTTGTTAAATTAGTCATCTACTTGTATATGTCATGTTATATGAACACTTTTGGGACTTTTTATTTCCAAAAAGGCTTTTCATGAAGGTCATTCTTTGTCTGCTTGTCCTATGTTAGTTAGATCTATTTTACTTGAATAAAAAGTGTTTAATTTGTTAAAAAAATTTTGTGCACCCATTATGCCTGTTTTTCCCAGTTTGCCAGTGGAGCACCTTGCCCTTTTCCTTACGTGTGTGTGTGTGTGTGTGTGTGTGTGTGTGTGTCCATCACATCAATCTAGAGCAAGGCTTGAGCATGTTCATACTTGGTTTAAGCCACAATGAACTCCTATCACGGCTCATGGTGCATGGCAGCCCACGATTGGTTGATTCTTTGTGTCTCCTCAACCATTGGGAACGCTGCTCTGTTCCGTTGCATGCTCTGGAGGTGATACTCTTTACTTGCTAAAATGCATTCTCGATCTGTTAGCTCCACTTCATTCTTTTCATATCTCGAGGGTGAAAACTTGCTCAAATCTGGGTCCATCGTGTTGCTTATTTGATGTGCTGTATTTACTTGTATAAAATTGTTTTTGAAATTCAATAATTATCTGAAAGAAAATGTAAGTGGGGGGGAAAAAAAGAAAAGGGAACATAAATAAACTTCAGTTCACAGTTCCAGGCATTTAGCTTGAAATAAAAAGAGATAGGGTACCAGTCAAATTCAGAATGAGCACAATTGTGAGTGGGATGGGGAATTTACCATGTAATGGAACCTTGGCACGAATGGATCCAGATATGGAAAAAAATTTACTTTTCACATACGTGGCACGTTCCACCCTTACCTGGCTTCCAAATACATGTCACTGGCAAAGATTTTGATTCTGCAAGTGAGAATGGTGGTTTGCATAGTGGGTCTAGGCAGTTTGGAATGAACTGAACTTTGTTTGGGGGTACAGTATTCTACTTATTTTCAGGGGGTAGGGCATGACTTCAGAGGGGAAAGGCATTTTTCTAAAGGGGCAGGCAGCCTTCAAATAGGGTACTCCTCTGGTTCATTCTCACAAGGGGTCAGCACACCCCTCGTCATTTTAAGCTTTACTATGTTGAGCTATCCTGGATTGGGCCAGTTACAGTGGCCTGCAAAAATATTCACCCCCCCCCCTCCAAAGTTTTCACATGTTGATGCCACCTGAGATTATTTCATGATGTTTTCAAATCAGGCTTGATATGTATATAGTCTTCACAAACTACTCCAAAGTGATAAAGTTAAAAAAACATAAAATGTGAATAAGTTAAATTAACAGAGAAAATCAGATGGTTCTCAGTTGCATAAGTATTTAAACCCTTTGCCTATTAATCCTAAATCACTCCAGCAGCAAATTATTTGTTTGAAAGGTTACAAAACAAGTATTATAGGTTTCACCTGTTTGTAATCTGTGGTTTAACTTAAAAAATTAACCTCCCCCATTTTCCTAATGAGTTTTAGGGTTAGGGTGTAACTCACTTGGATAATCAACAAGGCAAACATGAAGACCAATGAGCTTTCCAAAGAAGTCAGACATAAAATTATGGAGAAGCACCATTCAGGAGAGGGTTATAAGAAGATTTCAAAGTCACTCATTATCCCTTTGAGTTTGATGAAATCTATCATTATGAAGTGGAAGATGTTTCGTACTACCAAGACTCTACCTTGATAATTTTTCTTTCTACATGATTTGTAATTCATTTAAATGTGACATTATTGGTAAGGGGTGAATGTTTGCTGGCCACTGTACATAAAAGTTATGTTGATGAGGTACGGATAAGGCTCAGTCTTGATGGACGAATTGACATAAATCTCTTGGCCCAGAAATGTGATACATTTATTACTTTTGAGGTTAATTGTCATTACAAGATTGTGCACATTTTTCTATTTACAGAAATTTCAGCTCACGGAATATGTAAATTATATGAAATAATTAATTTTGTGCACTAGAACATTAAAAGTAATGTGCTTATCATTGAGCTATTGAGTCAGGGCTTGATCTCAGACAGGGTAAAACCCAAACTGACATTCTGACATACTGACTGTAAGTGTTTCTTTATCTCAAAGCAAAATGTCTTTAGAGCAATGTCTTTCTTTATTAAAGCCAGCTGTCCCATCTGAATTTAATTTTCAGACTATAAAGATGTCATGGTCTCTCAAAACAATAGTATGCAATTGTATGCCCTGACTTAATTATCTGATAGAGTAAAAGTAAGATATTTCGGTTAGTTGCAAAGAAAGAGATGTAGATGTGAAGTTGGTTGATGATAAGAATCTATACTATAATGGAGTTAAGTGTTTAGTATCTCCTCCTAGACGAAGCGTCAATGGTCCACGGAACTCAGCTATATTGTACTTGGTATACATGACTGGATCGCTATACTTTTTAGCTCGCTATCACAAGCGAATGAGCAAAAATTATGGGGGTTAAAAAGTGAAGCTGAATCCACCGAGTATTAGCTATGTATCCCGAGGTACATCACTGAACATGATTGGTCCAGTGTCATCATGTGCCTACCACAGAACAGACCACCACCACTACCTCTTTCACCCATCCATGGGATGGGTAATCTACAAGTGGGATTAATACTCACGAGCCAAACCCGTGCTCCGCGCGAAGTTTCTAAAGTGAGAGTTCGTTAGGACGTCAATATATCCAGTGTTCACAATGTGATTTATATAATTTCTTTATATACAATGTTCCTTGTTACATTTTTTTGTGTCAAATGCACCTTCTGAGGTAGTCGGCATGTGCAGAAGAGGGTTTCACATTGCAGATGCTGTTTTCTAGGAGTGGCATTCCGCCTCTCAGTGGTGACGGTCTGTCGACGACAGACGTAATGACGTCAGCGAATGACCGATGATGTCAAGACATCATTATGCCTCTCAGCGGTTACGTCACACGTCGCCATGCAAACAAATGTAAAAATTAGAAAATCGCCAAAAATTCCCAAACCTGTCCGTCTGGCGCGATCTCACATAGTCTATGCTGTACATTAGACCACAGAGCACCCGCATGCTGAAAGTGGCGACAATCTGTCCGGCAGTTTTGGAGGAGATACATCCACAAAATATGGCTTAGCTTATTAATAGAATAATAATTAAATGTGTAGACAACATGAATAGGGTGGAGATACAGCAGAGACGTGACTGGTATAATCACTTCCTGCGTATGTTTCCATATGTGTATTTTGTTCTTGTATTTCCTATCATGAATACAATAGTTTAAAATAAATGTAATGATTTGTCAAATTCTAGATCCAACATTTGACTGAAATTAACATTTTTAAATGCAGGAAATAAAAATTGTTGGAATTACTACTAATATGATGTCATGCTGGTGTTCTGCACAAGTTTTCTGCTGTTGGAAGACTCCATCCTCAACTCAGCTAGAATCCAATGGTCATTGCATTTGTGGGGCCTTTTCTAGTAGCACACCCTTGGGTGACCCATATTTAATCTATATTATGAGAGCCATTTGTCTGTGTCTGTCTGTGTGTGTGTGTCGCCATTTTTCTCAGAGATGGCTGAAACGGATCTTTGTCAAACTTTCAGAGGTTCATCAGTGAGGGCTGTGGTGTGTTTCAGCAAAAAATAATTTTTGAAAATTTTGAATAAAATATAGTTGAATTTTTTTGGGGGGATCTTTTTTTTTTTAATCACTATTTTTGCTTAAGCCTTTGTAGCTGTGTGAAAGGTAACATTAAATAATCCCAGACCTCATTCCTTAGTGGGTGTAGGAAAGTGTTTTAGGACCCCCACAAAAAAATAGAAGAAAAAAAATTTGATTTTTTTTGTCTTCAAAATGCAAACAGGATTTAAACAGCACCAGGCAGTGCCGGGTACTCCTGATAGTACTTTATGAAGAAGAAAGCAATGACTTGCTTTAAATTGGCCTTTTTAAATTTGATTTGGTATTTGGAAACATTATGAAGAGTCAAAGAAAAGAGTAGGTATAACAATCCTACTATTAATTTGCAATTGGTCACTGGCTTTGACACCAATACAAATTTTTATTACGGGCCCTAGGCATCAAAAAGCTACGTATATTGAATAGACAGTTTCAAATGGAGCACCTCACCACCATTAGAGCACTTAAATTGCATCAGATGTGATAATAAATGTGAATTGATGCTCCCAGCTTGCCGGCTTGATTACTGAAGACATCATCATTTCCATTTTTTCAGCCTCCATCCCGACCCCGATTAGAATCTTGTGCAGGCACAGGCAACTTGCTTGTAAGTTTAACTTTGCAACAGTATGTAAATTATTCAACCAGAGTTTGAGAGCAGAATAAATCTTTCATAAAACTAGGTAGCGGTGATAGTAGAAAAACAGTTTTCTTCCAAAGTTGATTTATCCGTGTTTAACAGTTCCTAATTTGAGCAAGATGTTGGTGGATGACATCTTATAAATCCAAAAATATATGTTCATACACTCGGATACAAACAGCTGTATTGGTTTGGTAGTATTTAAACTCTTAGGACGTGAAGAAATATGAAGATGCGTGCAATAGTTTGGATTATCGAAGAGAACACTATCTGTATCTGCATAGTAAAATGAATAAGAAAGCCAGAGGGAAATAAAGATTGGTTGAATGAAAAGTTTAATCACCAAATTCTTCACTCGGGTCACAAACTTACACTTGAGGGTAGATAGCACTATTTATAATACAAATGAGTATCTATGTCAATGAAATGGAAAGCAAAAAGTGAAAATAAATTAATGTTTTCAGAATAATAAATGTATTTGATGATTATTGGAATTAGTCCAGGTTCTTCCTGACCGACATCTTTGTTCCTTGTTCCTTTCACATTTCTTTCTCATATTTATTTATTTGAATTCTCATTATTTGTTCTAATTCTTGCTTTTTCTTCTCTTTCATCTCTCTGTTCCTCTCTTTCATTATCTATCTAAGGAGAAGTGAATTATTGCAGAAATTTTTCTGTGAGGCTCACTTGGCTGCGCCTGGATGGGTTTGAGGATTGTGGAGTAGCGGCTGAAATCCGAATCCTATCCAGGTATCCTCCTGATGACTCCATCTTTGCTTTTTACTTCTTCGGGTTCTTTCTTGGTCTTCCGTTTCATTATTTATAAAGAATAATGCAGTCATGTGGTGATAACTTTGAACTAAACACACACACACACACACACACACACACACACACACACACACACACACTTGAAGGACATTACCATAAAACAAACTAAAAGAAAACACAAAGCTTTTCGTTGTGCTCTCTTTAGGTGAAATTGTACATAGTGAATGAGGTAAGGAAGAAGAACAGTCTAATAGACACCTATCAACAAAGTAAATTCTGATTGGATGTTCTCTACTGATACGTCATCACCTCCACCGGTCTAGGTGGAGAGAGCCTGTTCAGTGTTCAGCTCTCCAATTGGAGGCTGCAGAGTCTGAGGTGGAGCCACTGAGGTTGTTTCAGAATCCTCTTCATCAACATCTTGATCGTGAGACGAGTTAGTGTTCCTCCTCTTCTTTGCACAAACAATGTCCACTCACTTTGCTTATCTCTGCAAAGAAGAGGA
This sequence comes from Eptatretus atami, assembly GCA_035128595.1. NCBI lineage: Eukaryota > Metazoa > Chordata > Myxini > Myxiniformes > Myxinidae > Eptatretus > Eptatretus atami. The sequence continues at coordinate 85,490,101 of CM068963.1, read as the reverse complement.
ACACTAACTCATTTCCACGATCACAGATGTTGATGACGAGGATTCTGAAACAACCTCAGTGCTCCACCTCTGACTCTGCAGCCTCAATTGGAGAGCTGACACTGAAACAGCTCCTCCCACCTAGACCGTGGAGGTGATGACGTATCAGTAGAGAACGTCCAATCAGAATTTACTTTGTTGATAGGTGTCTATTAACTGTTCTTTTCCTTACCTCATTCACTTTGTACGGATTTCACCTAAAGAGAGCACAACGAAAAGCTTTGTGGTTTTCTTTTAGTCTGTTTTATGGTAATGTCCTTCAAATGTCTCTGTTTACGTCTATATTGAAGCTTTGTAGAACCAAGCATCTTAAAAAAAAAATCTTTGAATTCAGTAAAAGGTTCATAATTTTGAGGTGAAGTTCATGTGAGAAAAAGAGGGACATGATGGATGACTTTAAAGCCATACCTCATTGCTGAGAAATGGAATTTATTTTTCTTCCCTCTGATTGTAAAATCCATATAATATTTCCTCTCCCATTACATCATACCTTACATCTAGGTAACAATGGCTAAAATATCAATAACTAAATATATCGGTCATTTATTTTATCAGATAACCATTTACAAAATGATATTTCTATCTTGATTCAAAAAGCACTCGTTTTGAAGTTTGTTCCCTCATTTTGACATCGTTTTCATACTATAATTTTTTTAAGATTGTTTTTGACAGTTTTGATTTTGTTGAGGAACAGATTGTGTCATTGTACTTGTCTACAATTAATAAGAACAAATCGGCTTATGTTGATACAAGTTCAGCCTCTGTGCTCTTGGAGTGCCTCTTCAGACAAAATCCACCATTTTGATCTTCGATTTGTTTTTGTTTGTTTGTTTATTCTTCATGATCACATATTGTTTTTACTGTCTTTAAGGCTGGACTGCAAAACAGGCAACTTGATATGCTGGATTTTTTTCTGAAGAGCCAGGAACACCTGTTGGATTTTGGGGCTAGCAGCGCACAACAGGATAGCCTTTCAAGCTTGTCTCTTTCACAACTACAAAGTGAGTTTCAACTAATAAGACCTGGTTCTTAATGACACATTTTACATCCCATTTAAGATTTTGCGAGTGAACAATACAAGCATGCGTCATTGTTATCAATTTGGTATTGGCTTTGTGTATCAGGGAACATTGCATTCCGGAGTTGCAGGGCTGATTTTGAATAATTTTAAATTTTTTCTTGATTTTATTTATTCATCGAAATCAGTTGAGAATTTTTGTTCACTTCTAGGTTTATTAGTCCCCTACCGGTTTCACCGGAGTGGACTATAGGTTTGCTATCTCTCCATCCATCCCACCTGTAGTTTTTTAAGATTTTTGTCCCGTACCTTTTAACATATTCAACTGAAACTTGGTACATGGCTTTGTTATGATAAGTTGCAGAACACGTTTGAGTTTTGGGGCATTTCGTCAATTTTTCAGTTTTGCCCTTTCTGGACTTAGAAAATGTCACATCGGTAGGGGACATGTATGACAAAGGAATTCTTGCTCTTGTTTCAATTGTTTTGTTTGATTATTATGTTCTGTCATAAGGAATTTGCAAAGCCACTTGCCAAACCTCCAACCCAGGTTCAGATTTTATACGATGACCAAAGATTTGAAAATGTTTTCCTTCAGTTCACAAAGTTTCTAACAACTAGTGCGTAAAAAGAGAGAAGATATTTGTATTAACGTTAATCGAGAAGGCTTTTGAATTTTTGAACACAAGATGATAGTTATGAAGATGTTGATTAAACAGATACCCAGTTGGTACTTTCACTCAATTTATTTTAACAAAGAATTTTAGACTTAATTCATAACATCCATTATCTGTATTAATGTCTGTTAATTCTGTTCTTTCGCAAAAGCAGCAATATCATCAACTTCTTCACTCTCTCCTCTTTCATGTATAGGAAGTATCCACTCTATTAGTATCTTTATATTTCCTTTTGAGCACTCAGTAAACGCATAGTGGTTACAGAACTTTTAAATGCTGTCATATCCAAAATAGGTTCTTTATTTCCATTACTTCACACACCTTTGGTAAGACTTGTATGGCTTCCAGCATATCATTTTTTCCAATTATTTCAATCTATTCGTGGATAAAATGTTCCATCTAGAGAATACACGATTCGTTTCAGCCTAGCATTTATCATCCAATGCATGTATTCTTATCAGTAGCAGTAATCCCATTTGTTTTAAAAATGACCACAGATAGTCGTTGCTTTCCTTCCCAGAACTACCCATATTCCACGTGGCTAAGTGGTTTGGTTTAGTTTAACGTGTTGACATCTCTTTTGAGGTAATGATAGACTGAGTGTTCTTTGATGTTAAGTCTTCTGTCAACATCTCTTGTGTTTTAAGAGATTAGGAGTATAGTTCGCGTAAATATACCAACCGCATGTCATCAATTACAAATTTTATTGCTGATGCACTCAAAAGCCACTAGCAACATCCAAAAAGTAATCTATTTTTTTCATTATCATTCTTTGTATTTGCAATCTAATTTTAAAGACCATACAGAATTTATGGCATGATCACAAAATCCAATATACCTTTAGAGGAACTGCCACAGTCAAACTATTAAACTGCTTTGCACTCATCAGTATACGTCCTTTCCTTTGCGTATATCCAGAGTCTGTGGTTGTTCCCGTTGACATATCAGGAATAAAACTCTTCGACAGCCCCTTTCCCATTCTATCCTGAATGTATATAGTGTAATTTCATCATTTGCAGATCAGCAGAGACAGTAATCAACGATTCAATCTTCTTTGTGATCCAATGTACAAAGAACACTATCAAACATTTTCCAGAAGAAAATATTTTACGAGTGTAGCGTTTGGTGTTATTCCCCAGCCTAGTGAATTTAAATTTACACAACTAAGAAAACTTTGGATAGATTCAAGTAGGTTTGTTGATTATTGTATTTCAAAACTTTTTGTATCCATTTGCATCACAGTCTGTTCCAAGTTATTGCATTTACCTGAGTAATCTTGCTTTTTTTTTATGGATTGAGATGATAATGAATGTATCATCCAAATCATAGATAGCTTAATCAATTGCTTCCATACTGTATTATTTAGGACAAAGTTGTTAAAACTTTCTTGAACCGCTGATCCAAGTATTTCAAATTATTTTCTGTCGTTCTGGGGAGACAACTGAGTTTTGCCTTTTTAATTTCTTTTATTGCTTGTTAATTTATAGATTCTTTTGGCATCTTTTATACTCTTTATTAGCACTGCTACATCCACAGCAGAAGCAGTTGACCCAATTAGGTCTTTATGTTTAAGATAGTGTGAATCCGATACCCATAGAGTACATATTTATCCCATCTCTCTAAATTGATGTCCGACACCCCTTTGTCTCTTAGGTTTAAATAGTATCCCACCAAGATACATACGCTTCGGCCCTTGTGTATCGGGAAAGGAACATCGCCATCCCCTGTAATTATTTTTATATTTTCCCAACTCGGTTCCTCACAATAACATCGTATATTTATGGAAAACTTCACGTAGGTGAAGATTTCCTGATGGATATAATCTTCTCCATTAACATGAACAATCTATAAACGATTTATTTGGTCCGGTTTATTCTAAAATTTACTCTGTGTATGGTTTTTCTGCCACAGGGAGATAAAGGCCAAATTTTTGGGTTCCATATTGAATATATAACCAATTGGGGGTTTAGTATTGGCGCTGAATGAAAATATTAGATTGTTTTTATCATCATGTTATTATGCACCAATCAATCAAATCAAGTGAATTAATACAGAATTTATTCCTGAGGATCTTGAAATGACATAATCACTGAATACGTCCCATTAGTGTTCAATCTTTTTTGAGGAGAAACCATAGACTCTCTTAAATTGAATTATCCATTGTGCAATCAACGCTTGTAGTATTTTTTAAGTTAATCGTTGATTTTGAAGTGTTGTTTTTGAATGGTCTATACAATATTTTTGGTTCATCACCCTGTTCTTTCAAAAGACTGAGCAATTGTCGGAAGATATTAGAGAAATCTCATATGCTCCGGGTGAGATGTGTTATCGTTTTTGTCTCCACTTCTCGGGATTATAACTAAACTTGTCATTTTTATCAGTTATATTTTAATAAGGTATATAAGTTTCCATGGACAATAAAAGAAATCTCATTTTCTTTTTATTGGTCAAAGTTGTAGTGGGTATGGAATGAAAGATGTGTGGTCGCTTGTTGTGAAATTAAATACTCAGGATTGTGCTTCTCAATCTATCTATAATCCCAGCATCTCTGTGTGTCTGTGTGTCTGTGTGTGTGTGTGTGTGTGTGTGGTGTGTGTGTGTGTGTGTGTGGTGTGGTTGACCCGCTGTTTTCTCGGAGCACACCTGGTCCGATCTAATTGTAAGACTTGCCAGTATGTTGCTGGCGAAACCTGAGGATGTGCCTTTCAAGGTTTTGATATTAATCGGTACAAGTGCTTGCCCAACGTTTATGGCCATTTATTTACAAAACCATGGCACGAGACGTTGCGTGGGCGTGCGCCTGATGGGAAAGGAACCTCAGCCCGCGTTTCCCATTACGGGTTACAGAACCGTACGGGCTTCGGAGAGTGATGACTCGTGTATTCTGAATGAATTCTCTCGATTTCTTAATGCGGCATTTATAGATAAGAACACAATGGCCAGTTTGATCGTTTTCATTATTAGGACGGTGTATAATTTCGGCGAACACAGAGTCTGGTAGCTCCGAACTGCAGGAAGTGAAATTTTTCTCTCTCTTCTCTTCTTTTTCTTTTCTTGCCACGACATTGCTAAAAGGTAAAATACCTTGGTGCTAATTGAATAATGGGTATGTAATAATAAAGTTTGTGGAATAATCGGTAACTGCGAATTAATATCGAACTTTCCGGTCAGCAGATGGGCACGTGAGAGCGAAGAAACGGCGCTGTGTGGTTTATTTTTTTATTATGATTATATTTTTTTTTTTATTGTGTTTTTTTTTTTTTTACGGGCACCGTACTATATTAAGAACAGATGATAATAAAATGTTTTTCTTTTGGTTGTTCTTGTCAACTTATTCAGTACTCCCAATTGTATATTCAGAAAGAGTTAAATAGCAATATATATGGAATATAGAGAATAAACTTGGACATAAGATTTTATAATTCCAATGCACTAAGATATTCCTAAATTTGAGAAAAGAATAATCTTTTCTATTAATGTATATGGATTACGGATACAACAAAGTTCAAATATTAAAAATTTCAAACAACTATAAAATGAAGAAACACATATTGATCTTTATATTTTAGTGTTGAAAGAATTCACATTAACACATACATCATAATTTTCAAGATTAATCTCTTCCAGGTATTCAGAACGGCAAACAAAATTATATTCTTGTATAGCGATGTCCTTAATTCATTCATCAAAAGAACGATTACAACAACATTCAAAATATTGAGTAATCATATAGTCGTAAGATTTACAATGCTAAACTGGTGAAAAGTTTCTTTTGAAGTTATAATAAACCTATCATGACCCATTTTGTGATATAGTGCTGATTTTGAATGTATCTAAAAAGATAATTGCTTCTTCCTAATCCAAAATAATCACAATACAAATAAATTATCAAAAACATATTCCTTGTGGTTTCTGTATTATAATCAATCATCTGTTGGAGAAAGTTAATAAACTTGACAATTATAGTGGAAAAAAAGCTTCCACAGAGTTTTAAAACGATTAGAAAAGGTCTTGTATAAGACTAACTAAATTAATGAAAGAACAAATGAACCGACTGAAATTAACGCGAAGAAGAAAAATTAGAATTTGAAAGAACATATCTGTCATATTTGTGAGGAGAAATTGAGGAGTTTAAAGTTAGGGATCATTGTCATCTTACTGGTAAATATAGAGGTCCGCTCTTCCTGTTGTAATCTTAATTATAAATTTCCTTCTTTTATTCCAGTCTTTCTTCACAACAGCACCATAATGATACACTATCTATTTATATAAATGAACTTTCAAAAAGCCACGGAATGATTTTGCCATAACAAACACAATCAAATGTATATTTCTTTAAAATGAATTCCACAAACCTTTAACTCGTATTAGGTTCTATTCTTACAGTTTATGAACCCACTAGCGGACCTAGCATCAAATCTAAGCTCCACATGGTCTTTTCCAAATCTTAATTCATTCTTTCCAAAAGAGGAAATTCTAACTAAGAGGAAATTCAGATTAAAGAGAGAATTCAAAGTAAGAGGAATTCTAATAATGAGAAATTCAATGAAGAAATTCTAACTGAGAAGAAATTCTAATTTAAAGAAATTCAAACAATGAATGAAATTCTAATAAAGAGGAAATTCTGATTAAGATGAAATTCTGATTAAAGAGGGAATTCTAACTCGAGAGGAAATTCAAACAAGGAATAAAATTCAAAGTAAAGAGAAATTCTTACATAAGTAAGGGAATTTATCCTTATGATTATATGGATTCATTTATGAGATTTAAAGAAACACGACTTCCTTCAAAAGAAAGTTTCTATAATAACCTTTATGAAAAAGAGATAAGTGATAAGGAATATAAACACACACAGAAATTTGGAAAATATTAAAATAAAGACCTTGGAGAATATCATAATTTGTATCTAAAAACAGATGTTTTATTGTTAGCGATGTGTTTGAAGCTTTTAGATCACTCTGTCATAATAAAAATTGTTATGGATTAGATCCTGCCCACTATTTCACAGCTCCTGGTTTAGCTTGGAGTGCAATGTTGAAAATAACAAAACAAAATTATAGATTTAATCAGTGATGTAGATATGCTTTTTGATGATTGAAAAGTCTAAGAGAGGTGGAAATACAATATGTTCAAAAAGATATGCTAAAGCAAATAATAAATATCTCCAAATTATGATAGTGAAAAAGATAGTAATTATTTGATGGTATTTGATACTAATAATTTGTATGGATGGGCAATGTCTCAATCTCTGCCTTATGGTAAATTAGAGTGGGTTGGAAGAAAAGGATTATGAAAAGGCTTTGATGAATATGTTATTTCTTCTCAAGAGGAATTGAATGAGGAAGAGAAGGTTTATATTTTGAAGTTGATTTGAGGTACCCTGAGTGATCTTCATAATAAGCATAAAGACCTTCCTTTTGCATGTTGAGAAAGAAACCCAAAGAAGAATGGATAAGTGATTATCATAAAAGTTTTAATATAAAGGCAAATCAACAGAAAGTTATTAACCAAATTCTATGATAAAGAGGGATATGTTTTGCACAAGAGAAGCTTGAAACAGTTTTGAGAGAAGGATTGAGAGTAGCTAAAATTCATAGAGTTTTAAATTTAAACAAAGTCCTTGGATGAAAAAGTATATTAAATTCAATACAGATTGAGAACAAATACAAAAGTAAAATTTGAAATGGAATTCTATAAATTGATGAATATGCTGTCTTTGGAAAGACAATGGAGAAGTTAGAACAGGAAAAACATTAGATTTGCCAACATCTTGGAAAGAAGCTTCTAGATTGATAAATAACCAAGGTTTTAAGAAGAAGAGGTTTTTTCAGAGAACTTTTCTGCTATTCATAATGAAAAAGGAAAGTATTGTAATGGATAAACCAATTTATATTGGAACAGCAGTTCTTGATTATCAAAGATATTGATGTATGATTATTTGTATAATGGCTTAAAGAAGAGTATGGTGAAAATGTTTCATTGTTGTATATGGACACTGAATAGTTTTATCCTAGATATAAAAACTGATGATGTTTATAAAGATATGAAGAAAATATTGGAGTATATGATACAAGTAATTTTAGTAGAGAAGAGCGAGTTATTTTCAAAAAAGAATGAAAAGGTTTATTGGTAAGTTTAAGGATGAGTGGTGGAAAAGTAATGAGTGAGTTTATTGGATTGAGAGCAAAGGCATATGCTTATAAGTATGGTGTGATAGATTGATGAGTTAAAGGGAATAAAGAAATATGTAAAAAGAAATCAATACTTTTAGAAATTAATTATAATTGTTTGATGAATAAGAAAGAAGAATATAGGAAAATGAATACAATAAGAAGTTATAAAATAAGATATATGTGAAGAAGTAAATTAAAAAGGCATTAGGAGCCTTTGATGAAGAGATTTATTTTAGAAATGGAATAGATTGTGTTCCATATGGATATTGTATGATAGAGTGTATAGAATAGATTGTGTTTTAACGATGGGAAGATGGGTTGGGGTTTTTAAGGGCTACCGCCGCGTTTTTTTCACAAATATAAAATGGTCAAACCAAGTATTAATCAAACTAAAGAGTGGAGAAAATCTCAGTCTTGTATATAAATGGAAACATAATGAATGTGAAAAATACAAATAAGTCTTATTGAAAAATAACTAAAACAAAGGTAAATAAAACAAATAAGCGAATCAATTTAAAAACTAGTAAGTTAGAGGATGTAAAAGAAAAAAATAAATATCTTGAATGGAGTGAAAACTTTGATGGTATCAATTGAACAATGAAAAAAAATTTACTATAATCTCAAATGATATGTGGCTCAGGAGGTGGTCAAACAAGAGCATGAGAGAAGTTTATCATTTCATAATGGCACAAAAGGGGTATCTTAAAAAATATAAAGATTCAAATGTTTTATTTTTAAATATTTTAGATGGGATTATTGTGCAAAGAAAATTAAGCTATTGAAGGAATTTGAGAATGAACAAATCTTTATAGGTTCAATGAGTGAGCTAAACAATATGCATTGGTTAAATTTAAAAATTGTCCACCCATCCATACAAGCTCCACCCGCACATTCACCTCAATCCACATCAATCAAACCTCATCCACATAAACCCGACCCAACGACCCCATATCCCAACGACAACAGACCCCTGCCACACAAACACCCCACACCCCCACCCCCCCCTCATCCACTCCCCACCCTTCCCCACACACAACATGTTTATTAATTAAAAAAAAGTTTCCCTAGGTTAAAAGGGGAGAAAATAAATATACCTTGGGATAAAAAGGGGGGTTTATTTTTCGGGAAAAAAATATGAATCGCTGAAAATCCCCCATTCATTTACATGGGGAAAAGTGAGCCAGAATCAGTATATTCACCCTACTCTGGGCTTTATGTTGATAACTTAGGTGGGGTTTCTAAATCAATGTCATGGACTCAAGGCTTGCTGCAGACTGAGTGTCTCATCATTCAACTCAGTCCTTTAAAATCAGAACTCAGAGTCCTACAAAGAATTTATGCAACATTGCTAAATGGAGTCCTGTTCTTCTCTTTGGCTTGTCCCCAAAATCACATCATAAATCTATCTGCTCTGTCTCTCTCTAGAATGTAACATTATTGGCTTCTCTGATGATGAGGCCAAAGCAAAGGCATGTTGCTTCAAATCACATACATGTCACAGCCTCTGCTTTTTACCGACTCTCTTCTACTCCAGCTCAGTGTTCTTCGACCCCCACCCAACTCCTCCAAACTCCCACTCCCCCCCCTCCCCCCACCCCCGGTTCAACTCGGAAAATCTAGGATTTGTGCACAACTCCCTCTTTTGTACCTTTTCTTCATTTGATCAACTGCCTTCCAGAAGCAGTTCAGCTGCACTTCTTCCTTCAGGATTTAAGTAAGTGGTGCAGCATCATCACTTCATCTCCCATTCCTACCCAAATATCGAACCAACATTAACCCAACCTAAACTTCCAGATTACCATTCTCTCAGTCTCTGTTAGTTCATTCCTTTACTTTTGTATCTAACCGTGGACCACTGACACACTGTCGGTTCAATGATTTTCCCCTCTGCTTTATTACCTCACTCTTCCATAAGACTAATTTTGTACAGAAAAACACATCTATCTATAATTCCAGGTGTGTGTGTGTGTGTGTGTGTGTGTGTGTGTGTGTGTGTGTGTTGTGTGTGTGTGTGTGTGGTGTGTCTGTGACCGCTGTTTCTCTCGACACACTGGTCCGATCTAATTGAAACTTGCCAGGTATATTGCTGGGACCTGAGTATGTGCCTTTTCAAGGTTTGATATTAATCGGACAAGTGCTTCCAATTATGGCCATTTATTTACCAAACCAATGACAAGACACGTTGCTGCGGCCATTTATTTAACAAACCAATGACAAGACACGTCTGCTGCGTCGGCGTGGCTGCGTAGGCCGGTGCGCGGCCGGCCGACGATGACGTCACGGGCCGGTTACGATGGGGATCGGTGCCTTAGTTACCGTGGCGTAGGAGTGGCAATGGTCAATGACGGCGAATGTCATGGCAAGCAAAGACAGGAGGTAAACTTGATTTTAATTAACTCTGTGTGTGTAAGTATCACAGCAGTTGTTACTTCAATGCAAGCGATAATTTGTGGAATGCATGTGACAATTCCGTACGGGCACGCACCACTTCCGGATAGTGATGGCTTTTTCTCGATTTCTTATGCGCATTTATAGATAAACACAATGCCCCAATCCAGTCGTCGTTTACGAGAGCGAAGGAACAGCCTGTGTGGTTGTTTGAAAGTTTTTGTTTTTTTTGGTTTGCACGTAGGCCACGCACGTAGCGGGCACGCGAGAGCGAAGGACGGTCTGTGTGGTTGTTGTTTCGGCTCGCGGTTTGAAAGTTTTTTTTTGTTGTTTTTTTTTGCACGTACGGCC
>CM068963.1:85454246-85478455 GCA_035128595.1 Eptatretus atami | reverse complement strand
AGAGAGAGATGAACGATTAGCTTCCTAAATATTCAGCAAGATCATGGAACCATAATCGCAGTTGATATGAAATCCTTCCTTTCTCAGATAACCTCATCTCAGAATCATCAATTGGTTTCAGACCAGGTCACTCCATCATTTACATGTTGCCTTCTACACAGTGACAGTCATTCAAACTCCTGGGTCTCACTATCAGCCAGATCTTTCATGGGCACCACATTTCAAAGTTGGCCTTCAAAGCCAGTCGCTGACCTGGACATACTGCATCGTACAGAGTCCTTCCTTAGCACACCTGAACTCGTATCCACCTACAAGACTTCATCCGTAGCCTGATGGAGTAGTGTGCTCCTCTCTGTGCTGGCGCCCCTGCCTCACACCTCTCTCAGCTTGACACTAAGAAAACGAAAGACCTTCAAGAATATTGGAATAGTCCCTGCGATAAAACTGAGTCGATGGGCCTATCACTTTGCCATCACAGAGAGATCAGTGATTATCTGTCTTCCACTGCATCCTTTGGGTCTAACACTCTCTGCCTCTCCGTGCTTTGTCCCGCTCACGTAGGAGGCATGTGGTCGACCAGGAACCCCCTTCTAGTGAACCTTCCAAGATTCAGAATCACGACTCACTTCACCTTGCTTATTTTTTCCCACCTGTGGAACCAACTTCCACATTCTCTTCAATCTGATCCTTCCCTCCATGTCTTCAAGACAGCTGTTAACTATAATCTCAAATCGTCCCCAATAGAAACCCATGATCTTTTCTACACCGTTACCCTCACCCCCCAATTTCCAGTTTTTTCCTTCATGAGAGTTTGCTGCTGCATTCAATCACAAATCCACCCCCTGCATTCACCCTCATCCATATCTGTATCCCTTGTTTGTCATTCTCAGTTTATTATCTTGCCAAAACGAAGTTTTGCAAGATATTGTTAGTCGGTCTGTATTTTTATATATATATATATTTTTTTGTTTGTTTGTTTGTTTGTCTGTAATCACGAAAAAAAATCACTGCAGACACAGTTTTCATTGAAATTTTTGTAACTTCGCATATCAGAGGCCTAGTGGAGGTCCCTTTCAGGCCATAAAATTTTGAGGTCAAGGTCAAAGGTCAAGGTCACTTTTTTCGCAAATCAGGGTAATCGACAAAACCCTCATTTTTTGAGTAATTTTGATCGGATTCGTCTTCAAACTTCATGGGAATATAGTTCATGGTCTGGCGCTCAGCTGATTAATTTTTGGTGGCGATTGGCTTGACCTTCATATGTTTTTTTTTTTTTATTTTTTTTTTTTTTGTCTGTAATCACGTATAAATCACTCTGCAGAGCACAGTATTACATTGGAAATTTGTTGTACTTCGCATATCAGAGCCTATAGAGGTCCTTTCAGCGAATAAAATTTTGATGGTCAAGGTCAAAGGTCAAGGTCACTTTGTCGCAAATCAGGGAGTCGACGAACCTTATTTTTTGAGTAATTTGATCGGATCGTCTTCAAACTTCATGTGAATATAGTTATGGTCTGGCGCTCAGCATGATTAATTTTTGGTGGCGATTGGCCCTTGACCTTCATGGTTAGCGCCTAAGGTCAAACATATTTGACCAAGGTCAAATTTTCAAGTTTTAGGAACCATATCGTGTAGTTCCTCAAATTGAACACGATGAGTGCTTTCTAGATATGTCAGCTTGAGACATTATGACGTCATTTGGTGACGTTATGAGGCAAACGCATATTTTTCATGTTACTCTGTAGAACGATTCTCATCGAAATCTCTCGTAGGCAGATATTCCTCAAGGAGTCGCTCCTGGTGGATAGCAGCTCTGTTCACTCAGTGTGACCTTAAAGAAGTCACACGTGGTCACCTTTTGGCAAGATACGGGTCACCCTGCGGGTGACATTGGTTTATTTTTGTTTGTTGGCCCTGCTATTGACATTTCCCCTTAGAACTATTTCTGCTGTTCCTTTTGTTCTGTTGCGATCTGATAAATTCTAGCTCTTACATGAGCCTGGACTCTCGTGACAATAAAAGGCGCATTTTCCATATATTTTTGTTCGTATGGATATTGGTGTTAATAGCTATGTATTTGACGACGGGTAGGATTCTTACTGGAGAGCAGGGAGCTCAGAGGTGAGTAAGGTAGGAGTATGCACAACAAGTAAGGTAGGAGGAGTATGGTAGGAGTATCATTTATGGGCTTCAATGTTAATAGGAGTACCTTATAATCAATTATTTGATGAATGGGGTGTGAGTGTAGATTATGAAGGACAGTTGTAAATATTATTGTGTTTGATAAGAGATACCAGACAGGCAGCTGCTTTTTAATTTGTTGTAACTTGGAGATGTATTGGCTGGAAAGAATGATAGAAGGCAATTGCAATTATCAAGAGTGATGTGACAAAAACATGCACAACATTTCCTGTGCTGCGTTTTGTTCAGACATATGCGGATCTGTCATAGTTTGCATGAGGAAATTACACATTTCTAAAAATAATGTTGATGTGAGCTTGCATACTGAGATGACTGTCAAACGCACTCTGAGGTCACAGACAGCAGACGTCGGCTTTTCTAAAAGTTGCCGGTAGTTATGTCAGAGATATCATGACTCACTCTGGTTCGTGATGATCCATGAAAGCACCTCCATTTTATTGGTTCACGAAAAAAAAATTCACAGAAAAAATAAGTGACCACTATATCGTTATTGTTGTGTGTCTGTCGGTCAGTGTCTGTCTGTTCTGTCTTTGTCTGTCCGCGAGCATAGCTCCGTGGGTTTGATCGCGATACCTGACAAAATTTTGGTGGGAGGTTTATATCATGATCTAGTTGTGTTTTCCTGAAAATGGGCATGGTGCGCCGCATTATGGGCGGAGCCACGCCCAAAAACGTGTTTTTAGGAGGTAGCCGATTTCAATTTGCATCTTCTCCTAGGGGGTTTGTCGAATCTGAAACAGGGTTTTCGGTATTTGGTTAGCCCCAATGGCACCTGTATAGCCCACGGAGCTCGATTTTTCATTTTCGTCCCAAGGTCAAGGTCACAAACTTATAAAATTGCGATTTTGACATAAAAACATCTTCTCCGAGGGGTTTGTCGAATCTGGCAGTGTTTTCGGTATTTGGTTAGCCCAAGGGCACCTGCATAGCCCCACGGAGCTCGATTTTTCATTTTAGTCCCAAGGTCAAGGTCACAAGGTCACGAACTTAGAAAATTTCGAATTTTGACATAAAAATCATACGACGCCGAAACTTTGAGAGGCTAGGATGACAATATTTTTTATGCATAATCTTGAGGTCATTCCCCACCTAAAGTCTTGAAACCATTTTGCTCTATCTCGAACACCCCTTGCCGTGGCGCCCCCTTCAAGTTTGTTTTTACGCTGATTTCATAAAAGTAGGGATAATCCGATGAGTGCGAAATGCCATATAGCCTATATGACGTTATATTGTTCCTGGAATGTTCCAGAGGAAGTTTTGCACCAAAGGTCATAATCCTTGACCTTTTAAAAGGTCACAAAGGTCAAATTTTCAAAGTTGTGGGAATCGAACCGGGTTTTCGACCTTCTTCGACGAACTAACTACAATAGCTATAGCACGTATCCTGTTTCCTTATTTTAAATATCCACAACATTGTTTTGTGACCTTTAAAGGTTATGCAAAGGTCAAATTTTTTAAGTTGTTGAACGAAACCGGGTTTTCGACATTTTGCAGCTAATAACCTGTCACTCGTACCACATCAGTTTGATCATTATTATAACTTGGTCAAACATTATCACATTGTCTCATCCTTGACTTCTGAAACAATCTACGTCGTCAAATACCATTCGTGAACCATCGTCGTCTTCAGACTTTTATCACTAAAATTCAAGTAGTTGCCAACCATCCAGCTTTTAATCTCACAAATGCAGCTCTCCAATTTCTCAACAGTTTGAACTATTCCTTGGCTTCATTGTAATGTAAAGTTGTGTGTCAGCATACATTACACATGATAATCCAAGTGATTGGAAAATATATTGTGCAGGAGTAGTATAACAAATAAATAATCTGACCTATAACAGATCCATGAGCTACACTGCCGTCCAGCATAACAGGATTAGAGCATTTTATTTTCCTACAACCAGTCTGTTGCCTCCTTCGAAAATATGAGCAAATTTAGAACCGTCTCTTATTCTAAATCTATTCTTCAGATGTGTAAATTAAGATGAATGGTCTAAAAAAATCAAATCTCCCTACAAGTACACAAAATCCAAAAGTACAAGAATGGCTTCACTTTGACCATCAAGAGACTGGAGTAAATCATTGTAAACATGGATGACAACAGTTTCTACACTGTGGTGTTGTCTACACACTGACTGTGATGGTGCAAGAAGACAGTTGTCATTCAGGTAATAGCGCAACTGTTAAGGTATAGCTTGCTCAATCATCTTGCCCAATAAAGGAGCATTAGAAATCGGCGATAAATTTTCATGACTATACCATCAAGACCAAGTTTCTACAAAATCAGTGTCAATAAAGCGACTCTGAGGTTTGATAGAAACACATCCAACTGGAATGAGTCATTAGTGATCTCAATCATTGTCGGCACAAGTGCATCAAAACATTTCTTAGTCACCAGTGCAGGAAGTGATTCAAGGGCACAGGATTCGACTTTAGAATGCTTGACCTCAGAAAACAGCTTCAACTAGAAGGGCACTTGGTAGTACACATAGCTCCACCACACAATGAATCATCCATAAGAACATATTGGGTCCATTAATTTTTGAAATATCATGCTATATATCGTTTTTGGCCCCATCTGTCAATGGTGAAGAATCAATTTAGAAGTTAAAAAAAATTCTCGTATTCAGATCTGGATTCGAATCTTCAACAAAATTGAATCAATTTGTCCTTGCCACACACCCAACCCTATCCACCAAGTTTCGTCCAAATCTGCCAACAACTTTTTGAGATATCCTGCAATATATCTTTTTGGCCCCACCAATGGCGAAGAATCGCTTAAAAAATTATCGGATCCAGATTTGGATCTTCACCAAAATTGAATCAATTCTTCCTCGTCACACACCTAGTGTCCACAACGTTTCATCCAAATTCGTTCACAACTACTTTTGATATCATGATATATATATATAAATATAATATATATATATATATATATATATATATATATATATATATATATATATATATATATATATAAATATATAAATATATAATATATATATATATAATATATATTATATTATATCTCAATGGTGAAGAATTACTTAAAAGTTGCAGTAGTTGTATCCAGATCTGGATCATCACCAAAATCTAATCAGTTTGTCCTTGTCACACCTCTAACCTGCCCACCAAATTTCATCTGAATCCATTAACAACTTTTGGAGATATCCTGCACACAAACAAAGAAATGAAATTGCTCGTTGAGCAAAGAATTGCCAATACTTTGTCATATCTCCATGATCTTGAAAAAACAAAAACCTGGAAATCAATTTGGTTCTTATAAGTCGATAGTGCTACTGTTTAATGAGTTATATGCACTTAGTTTGGTCATGATCATAACTTGGAAGTCAATCGGACTTGAAATAGCGTTTTTTATCACAATTTGAAAGTTTTGACCCGACCCCGACCGTAAGAAGGGTGTTGGTGTGACACCCCAATGAGACATATGTTGGATGCAGTATTGGAAAGATGCACATTTTGGATTTGGTTTGAAGTCGATACGACCATTTTAGCGAACATTATTGCGAAAATAAGAGTTTTGGTTTTTCGGTGACTTGACCTTTGACCTAAATTCACCAAAAACGACAAGTGTCTAAGTTGGAACATGGCCGACGTCTGTACCCAGTTTGGTCATGATCGTGAAACGGTGTGGCTGCTACAGGGTAAACAAACACACAAACAACAGACAGACAGACACACACACACAGAATGACACACACAACCGACCAACATAATTGCCGAAATCCGAAGGATTCGGCAATTAACAAACAATAACAACATCGTGCTTAGTACGATACATGCAATACCCACCCTGCCTCCCAACAAAAAAAGTTGCCATGGATACATCAAATCGTCCATTCATAAAGATTTAAAATGAAGATCTTCATCAAAGCTCAGGTCAATTGGATTTAAATTGATTTTAGAAGTGGACCTTGAGTTGACCTCTGACCTTTTGACATCAAAATTGTTGCTTTCCAAAGTCAGTGTTGCACTATGCAATTGCTGTTTAATAGTCAAGTTAATAGGATTAAAATTGACGATTTTTCAGACAAAATTTGATGATTTTAAAAGTTTGACCTTCAGTTGACATTAGGCTTTTGACTCTCAAAAGTTAGCTTTCCAAATTCAGTGATTCAGTGAAAATTCAGTGATTCAGTGCTTTTCCATCGACACTACCATCTCTACCGTGAAGCATCGGTGGTGGCAGTATCATGTTATGGGGATGCTTTTCAGCAGCAAGGGATGAGAGACATTGTAAGGATAGAGGGAACAATGAATGACCAAATAGAAAAACAGGAGAACTGTTTCAAATGCAAAGACCTTAGACTGTGGCGAAGATTTACGTTCCAACAAGACAATGACCCCAAGCATATGCAACACTGGAATGGCTTCAGAACAAGAACGGTGGAAAGTCCTTGAGTGGCCTAGCCAAAGCCCAGACTTGTGAATTCCACATGAGAATTTGTGGAAAGCTGAAGATCCCGTTTCACAGAAGTCCTGCAGCACTCTTGACAGAGCTTTGAGCAAATCTGCAGGAGAGAATGGTAGAAAATCCCAATCCATATGCAAAGCTGTGCAGACATCAAGAATACTCGAGAGTTGTTAGTTCATCGCAAAGGTACTTTCTCAAAGTATGAGACTCAGGGGTTGAATAACATATTGATGCAAACATTTCACTTTTTCATTTTCAATTAATTTGTAAAAACTTCTAAAAAACATGTTTTCACTTTGTTATTATGGTTAATTGTGCGTAAGTCAGTGAATAAAAATAAAAAATTTAATCCGTTTTCAATTCAGGCTGTAAAAAGGGGGCTGTCACCCTTTGACGATTTAGCCAGTCGTATGCTGTAGTATGAAAAATTTGTTCTAAAACGCTGCACACTGTTGAATACGTTATGGGTAGTTTTGTATACGTTAGAGCACGCTGAAGCACGCTGCATACGTCGTAGTACGCCGAGCTCGTCGACAATTTATACATGCTCATAAATTTTTCGAGCGTATGCCAGCGTATGACTCACACGTTCCGCATACGCTGGCCATAAGTTGTAGGCACATTACGCGATCGTTGCACAGTTATACGTTGAAGTTACTCATAGTCGAAACACTCCGTCGAGGTAATGTTTAGCGTACCCGAAACTTATTTCTAACTTGAGTAACGTGTTGTAGCACGTTACAACGATTGTTGACACAGCGTTACTTGAAGTTACTCATAAGTCGAAACACGTCGAGGTAATGTTTAGGCTGTACCCAGAACTGTGTTCTAACCTATGTAACGTGCTTGAACTAATGAGTAACGAATCTCAAGCATATTGACGTATGTAGACGTATTTGACATCTTCGCGACGACCACAGAACTTACTGAACGTGTTTCTAACTTACAGCTACCGTATAATGGCATATTTGCAGCGTTTAGGGAATTGGTATATAAAAATGGGCTTTACACAGGAAGAACCTCGTCGTGTTCCAGATCCATGTTTTTTTTTTATTATTATTATTTTTTTTTTTTCAGCATGACGGTGTGTTGAAACTTTTTCCTAGTGCGGTTATGATTTAAATGTTGAGCGGTGCAGCCTAATTATTAATATTATATTATAACGCACTAGAAATCGAAGTGTCACATCACCGTCATGCCGAAGAAAGAAAAACAAAAAAACATGGGAGTCTGGAACACTGATGGGTTCCTCCTGTGAAGCCCTTTTTATTATACCAATTCTTAAACGCTGCAATACGCCATTTATACGGTAGCTGTAAGTTAGAAACACGTTCAGTAAAGTTCTGAGGTCGTCCGAAGACGTCAAAAATAGCGTCTACATACGTCAATATGCGTTGGAGATATGTTACACATAAGTTCAAAGCACGTTACTCATAGGTTTAAAGCACGTTACTCATGGTTATAAATACGTTTCGGGGTACGCTAAACATTACCCTCGACGTGTTTCGACTTATGAGTAACTGACAAGTAACGTGTGTGCAACGATCCGCGTAATGTGCCTACAACTTATGGCCAGCGTAGTGCGGAATGTGTGAGTGATAATGCTGGCATACGTCGAAAAATTTTGAGCATGCTTAAAATTTGTCTACGGTCTCGGCGTACTAACGAGTATGCCAGCGTGCTTTAATGTATACAAAACTTACCCATACGTATTCGACGGTGTGCCAGCGGTTTTAGACAAATCTGTTTCAACGTCGGCAATGCGGCTAACGTCAAGGTGTGACAGGGCATGACGGTGATGTTGACACTTCGATTTCTAGTGCGGTTATGTATTGTGAATCGTCGAGCGCAGCCTTTAATAGGCTACGCCATGTGATTGTCGGTGATAAGCTGTCTGCGCTATGCATACGTTAGACTATCGTTCGGGCATACGTTGTGAACACCGACAACACGCTAAGGGCGCCTGTCACCTTGACGTTTAAGCCAGTAATGGCAACGTATAAAAATTGAATCTAAAACGTTGACGTACGCTGGAAATTTTTGATGGTTTTTTTTTAGTTTTTGGCGTATTTCAAAACGTGTTGGTCGTTTGCATAACATATTAGTAACGGGCACAGAACGTTCGTTGTGTTTATAACATAACTTTTACCAACGAATGCTTTACTTGTGATCGGCGTTCAAAAACCTAAGAATAAGCGATAGTTCAACTTACCCTTTGCGCGCTATACGTAATCGCCGGCGAACTCGTGGCGTAGAGCCTGTTGGAGGACTTGCGGACGCCGATTGAATCAAAACTGCCCGAGATTTTGAATTGTCAAACATTGCAGTCACACCTTGACGATTTTGCCAGCGTATGCATTCTATGAAAAATGGGTTACAACGCAGGCACACGTAAATACGCTATAGGAAGTTGAGTATACGTTAAGATTATGCTCGAAATCATTGAAGTACGCTGGCATTTACTAGTCGCGTTCGATACGTCGTGAAATTTTCAAGCATGCTGAAAATTTTAAGACGTACTCGACGTAAGGTCACACGTTTCGCATGCGTTGGCATCTGTTCTTGCACGTTCGCGATCGTTTAAACACGGCGAACACACGTTACTTGTAGGTTAGTCATAAGTCGAAGCACGTCAAGTTAATGGCAACCATACTTGAAACTCAATTTATAACCGTTGAGTAACGTCTTTGAACAAATGAGTAACGTTCAGCTTAGCCTATGTTTAACGTGCTTGAAAAGTATGAGTAACTGCAATTGAAATATGTATAACTGGCCTTGAACAATGGCTACCGTGCTATGAACGTAAGAGTAACGTTCGTTTAAACTATGTGTAGCATGTTTTTGACCTAAGTAAAACGTGCATCTCCTTGAATAACATGCTTATGAACTATTTGTAACGTAATGTATACGCACATTGTTCGTATGTAGTACGAATTAAATTGACGTCTTCCGGACAACCACAGAACTTACTGAAAGTGTTTCTACTTACATCTACCTGTGTACTGACGTATTGGCAGGTTAGGGGAATTGGTACATACAAATGGGCTTCACCAAGAGGAACCAGATCATTGTTTCCAGACTCCATGTTGAGTAGATGTCTAATGCAGTAGTCATCAGTAGTAGTAATTATTAGTAGTAGTTGGTGTGCGTGACAGTAGTAATAGTAGTAGTAGTGTAGTCATGTAGTATTGGTAGTGTAGAATGTCTACATCTAGTAGTTAGTAGTTGGTTTGTGTTATGTCTTGTCGCATGTGAGTATAGTAATGTCTATGTCCATGTGTAGTTGTAAGTAGAGTGAGTATGTCTATTCAGTAGTAGTAGTAAGTAGTTGTGAGTAGTGTATGTAAGCTTAGGTAGTAGAGTAGTCCATGTCAAGTAGTAGTAGTGTGAAGCGTGTACTGCGGGAGGGTGTGGGTGCATGATGGATCCTCTTAGTCGTCCACGAAATAGGAGACTAATTGGCACCATTGTTCGATGTTCTTTTTCGGCTAATTTTTTTTCCTCATTCCCACGATGAAATATTTCTTTGTTTTACTTTTTTAAAGTATTAAAAAAGACTTTGACAAATGGCAAATAATGTACTATGTAATGAACACAGAACCGCTTCGAGAACTTATACAATACAGTTTATACAACGATTGGTTTATCGTGTTTTAGGCGTCCCAAACCTATGCCCAACGATATCCAACGTATGCATAGCGTAATAATTCCCCCCCCCGCCCCCCCCCCCCCCCCCCCCCCCCAGCACGTTAATTCCATTAGGTTTAATAAATAAGTCACGGGTACCTAAACATTACTTTGATGTGTTTTCGACGTATGAGGAACTTTCAAGTAGCGTGTTGCGAAGTGTGAACAACGTTTTGTGGTAGCGTGGCTTACAAAAACGTTGACTCATAGGTTAAATATAAGTTTGGTACGCGTGTTAACCTCTACGTGTTTCGACTTATGAAGTAACCTACAATTTAACGTGTGTCAACGATCGCATAAACGTGCCTAAACAGCTTATGGAGCGAGACGTGTGAGCGCAAAACGCCGAGTACGTCGTAAAATTTTAAGCAATTCGAAAAAGAGAGAACAGCACAAAGTCAAACGTTAAAGCCACGTACAACGACCTTATGGCAGTGTTTTTTCAGGGTATTCTAACGTATACAAAACTTACCAATAACGTATTCGACGTGTGCCAGCGTATTCGGAAATTTTGTAAAAAAAACGGCATACGTTCGCGTAAATCGTCAAGGTGTGACAGCCCCTTAAGCATTCGTTGGTATAAGTTAATCTTATAGAGTTATCGAACGTTCTGTGTACATTACTATACGTTATGCATACGTCCAACTCGTTATGAAAATGCCAAAACTTTAAAAAAAAAAAACATCAATAGTTTCAGCGTACGCCAGCGTTTTCATACATTTTGATACGTTGCCCATATCGCTGGCTAAACGTCAAGGTGTGACAGCCCCTAACATGAAAAAGTCAAGGGGTGGTCAATAGCTTTCTGAAGACACTAAGTGTAGTTGCGAGAAAGCTATTTCGGTGCATGTTGTTTGAGGTCATTTTGTGTGACTATGACATGCAAAAATTCAACCAAAATGTTTCAATTTTAAACGATGCACCATACAAACATCAGTATAAACAAAGTTAACAATGAACAGTCCGGTTTAGTCACCACATAAATGCATTGTGTCCGACAGACATTTATATGCTTTTTATGTTTATTACAAAATATTTCTAAATCTTTGCCCCAGGGTGAAACTATTCTGAAGCAACCATCTAAAAGTAGATTCTTAGTGGGGGCTAAAGAAAAATATTCTGTGGATGTTTGATTTTTTACCATTTTTTTTTTTTTTTTTTTTTTTTTTTTTTTTTTTTTTTTTTTTTTTTTTTTTTTTTTTTTTTTTTCTGTTATTTTTTTTTTTTGTTTTTTTTTTTTTTTTTTTTTTTTTTTATTGGTAGAAAAATGGCCATCCTCTTTGTTTTTGCTAATAATAAACTGATGTTCTTACAGAAATGCCAAATCACTTGAGAAGTTTTAAAATTGAAACAAAAATGTGATTACTGGTTTTGAAGAAAGAATTACCAAAGCAAGCCTTTGGTGCATATCAGACAATCCAAATTCAGACCCAATATACAGAGAAGCAAGGCAATCAAACAAACTAGAGGCAATTTACTTCATCAGTCTTGTCCACATCGTTTGTGAGAAACCATATGCCAAAAAGGTCAAATTGAACTGGCAATTGGTGAATAATAGTTTAGGCTGTCGCCACTACCAGTAATCAGCAGGCCCAAACACAAAACAAAATATCCCTCTCAACTGGCAGGAAGAGCTGGAAGGCCGTGATGAGAATCAAAGACTTCTCCCCGTTTCAGACCCTCACATCAGCCAACTTTGAACAGCTCAAAGCAGGCCACATTGAGCTGGATTTTGCACCTTTTCCGACCATTTGTCTACACCGGCCAGAATGGCACTTCACAAGAGAATGCCAATATCCAGCGCATAAGACACGGCACCGCACCTCCTGCCCCCTAGTACAAAAAAAGAGATCCCACAATTTTGTCATCACTAAACCACAAGGAACTTCCTTAGATGATGAATAAATATATCTCTTGGCACCATTAACCAAAATTATGCTTTCAATCACACGGTTTTGAAGTCAAATTACAAAAAAGCACAAACACACGATATGCAGTAGCCAGTACACAAGGATGGAATGGAAGCTTTCAACTGCTTGCTGCAACAGCTCTTGCCAGGAACGAGGTCCTTGCCGGCGAGATATCAAGAATAGACCGAAAGGATGTTGAAACTTCATGTCCAACTTGATGCATCCAGTTAGCGCAGGGAAGAAAGCTAGTGAAATATGCTCTCGAAGAGGGGATGGAAAATCTTCCACAACAGACATCACCTGCAGTAAGTGAGGAAACAAAGTGCTGCCTAAAATGCGCATCAGTTCCAAAATTGAAGAGGGAAAGATAGGGGTGTTAACAGCTAAGTATTTTTCAGTTTGCACAAGTTGGTCTTAAGGGATACTGCTGGTATACACAAAAATCGATTGGATAACATTCAAAAGAAAAATATTGAGAAACAATATCAGGAGATTTCCAAAAAGAGAAATGTGAGCAGGACTTGGAGACTTATGTTTTTGTTGCTTGGTGATGCCTGGTAAAAGTTGCTGCTTAAAACCTAAGTATCTAGAATCAGAAGGATAAAGCTTTGAATTGAGAAGTGATCTACCTGGTGAACAGGGTAATGATGCCGGTGATGAAAGTATAAAGGGTAGCCAGCAAATTGTACGAGCACATTCTCTCACAAAGACTTCACTTAGCTCAGCCACCATGGATCTGGCAGAACTGTAACAGCCATTTCCCTCTGTTTGCAGCATCCATCGATGAGTGTGAGAGGAATGCAATGACGGTTGCAGGAAACATCAATGCAAGATTGTTTTGTATTTGATAGACCATAATAAAAGAAAAGTTAACGGTTAAGAAAGGAAAGGATTCAAATCAATGAGTACAAAAGTTGGTGTTTCAGCAAACTCATGCAAAATCAAGCACTCCACTTACATTATAGATGTAGTGGTTGACAGCAATAATTTGTATGGATAACAAGCACCTCTCTAATGCCATCTGCCAGCAAGGTGAACTTTTATCGCTTCTTCAAGGTCTCAAAAGGACACCGGGAAAAATCCAGCAGTATTTCGTGAGCTAGCTCCAGGAACCTGCAACTGCAAATCCAACATCACAACACATTAGAAAAATACATGCTGGCCTGTTTTGGGTCATTCTGAATGAGCTTCCAGCATTACAGGATTACTGAGTCTCCAACAGAGCTTAGCTATACATTAATCATGAAATTGGCTTTTAAGACCAATTATAAGAGCGAGAATTGGCTTTGCAATACATGTTCCCCTACCGATGTGATATCTTACGAGGTCGAAGAAGGGTCCAAACGATGAAA
Source organism: Eptatretus atami (assembly GCA_035128595.1). Taxonomy (NCBI): domain Eukaryota; kingdom Metazoa; phylum Chordata; class Myxini; order Myxiniformes; family Myxinidae; genus Eptatretus; species Eptatretus atami. Next base: position 85,464,869 of record CM068963.1, on the reverse strand, counting down.
AAATTGATGAAACGCCTGCAACTCAAACTTCTTCTGTAACCTGCATAAATAAAGTGATGTACTAAGTTTTCAAGTTGAATATGGTTTTTCAGAACTTTTTCGCCCAAAACCTTTTAACAAAGGTGGGATGGAAGGAAGACGGCAAACCGAGAGTCCCCTCCGGTGTGAAATCCGTTAGGTCAGGTAAGGTTGGGGAGATGCGCCAGAGCAGTGCTCGTCGTCCACTTTCCTCCGGTACTCAAGGGGCGTTCCGTCGGGCCACCCCCCAGGCAATGCTTGGTCCATCTCATCTCCTTGAGAGTGCCGATCAAACCTGCTTGCAACCACAAGGCATTGTGGTCCGGCCCGTTGGGCCTCTCACTCACGAAGCCTCTTGCAGAGAGAATCTGGTAAAGCAGGATCAGGCATCAAAAGGAAAAATGAGCCACATGTCCAACTAGCTGCAGCTGACGCTCAGGACTATACAGGTAACCAAAATCTCACACTGAGTCTCTGCTCAGCAACCACACGTTGGACACTAAAGTCTGCCAGCCGACAGCGAAGGATTCTCCGGAAGAGACCTGGAACCAAAGGAATTAAGTCTCCTCTCAGATCCTTGGTCAGAGTCCAAGTCCTCACATACGTAGAGGAAGGACTGGAAAGCAAAAGGCCCTTTAAAGACTCGGACTTTTTTGTCCTCTGCAACAGGTACCGACGCACCAAACCCCATGATCCAGTGAGTCCATGACTCCCAGGCTGACCCAGACGTCTTATTGACCTCTGACTCCCAGCAGCCAGCAGAGACATGAAAATCAACTGCCAAGGTAAGTGAAATCTCTCCACGAACCTCAACATCCTCACCAGCAAACAGACACCCAGAAAAAAAAAAAACAAGAAAAACAAGCAGCCCAAATTCCCCCCAAAGAATTGTCCATTGAAAGGCATGGCTCTTAGTTTTGACCCAAGAAAACCGTAATCCCATCGGCTCCGACTCCTCCTTCAGCACCTCGAGGGCCGCAAAAGGATATCTAAAGTATCCGCAAAGTGACTGCATCATCTGCGAAATCAAGGTTCCGAGACCTGACATTCCCAAACGAGCACCGTCAGCTTTGATCTCTCCGACGATCCTCCCTAGAATCCAGTCCATAACAAGTGCTGAAAAGTGTGGGCCAGTACCACCCCTGACGAACTCCAAGTAAACTGGAAATAAGTCAGAGATGGTACCACACACATTTCACGCACTCTCAGTATCAGAGTTTGTCAGACATCAAGATCGATCAGTTTTGGTGGCACCTCACACGAAGACCAAGAATCCCCAGAGGGCACTCGATTCACTGAATCGAACGCTTTACAGAGGATCAACATAGCTGCAAGCAGCCCCTGCCGAAACTCTCGTCTGCGTTCGTGAGGACCGAAGAGCAAGGATACGGTCAATCGTTGACCTCTTTGGTGTAAAGCCTGACTGCTCTGGACGCTGGTGCTCAAGCAGGATGGTGCGACCCTATCAAGAAATTATCCGAGAAAAGACCTTGCCCGCACTGAGACAGCATCACCCCTCGTAGTTGTTGCAGGTCTTGGGCGATCACCCTCCCTTTTACAGAGAGGGACAACAAGGCCTCCCCAACAGTTGGGATGATGCCTGTGTTCCAGCAGAGCACAAACTGAATGCACGACAACGAGTGGAAGCATTTCCACCAGCCTTGAGAAGTTCAAGCATGGATGCCACAGATCCCAGGAGCTTTACCCCGTTTCCAACCGGTTCAACCGCAGCCCGTGTTTTCCACAAGCGAAGGTGGACCAACAGTTTGATTGGAAATGTTCAGGTGTGGAATGCAATACCCTTAGGACAATCCCCAGAATCAGACTTTGGCTGTGTGCCAATTTGATGGTTGTCGGTCAGCGGTTCTTGCAAAAAACGCAGACAGACAGACAGACATCTGATGAATCTTATTTATTAGAGATTAATTAATTTTTTTTAATGTTTTTAATTTGCAAAGTCAAATTTTAAAATAAAAATGTTGTTGGTAACATGAAATAAAGTGGTAGGTACTACCACACTTGCAGAAATACCTAAAATCAATAAAAAAAAGAACAAATTCTTTCCAATCCATCATATGTACATGAATAACCTCAAGTAATACAAATTTGAGAATTTTTCTATCAAATCCAAATACCAATAAATTCTGTGCACACTCAAATCCACTCATATCAGTCGTCACACACACATGGTACCCACCAAATTCAGTCTCAACTGAACAGCACTCAGCAGAGCAAATCCAGACCCCTAACCAAAATATAATTGGCTTGGGTCTTGGTCACCTCTCCAACTCATCCGCCAAGTTTTGTCATAATCCATCTAAAAACTTCGAAATATTGCGCTATGTATCGTTTTTGCACAATCTCTCAATGTAAAAGAATCACTTAAAAAATTATTGGATTCCGGATTTTGAGTAAAATCGAATCAATTTGTTTTGTTGTCACACCCAACCTGTCTACCCAGTTTTGTCTCCAACCCGTCCCATAACTTTTTGAGATATGTGCTCATATAAAAAAAGACAAACAGACGGACAGACAGGGGTGAAAGACAACCTCAATCCAGCTTCGGTGACGTAGGTTAACAACACAACCCATTTTAATGGGCGAGCGGATTAAGCTTGCAAACCATACTGGATAATGGATAGTATCACATACCTAACTGTGCTGCAGTTCTCAGGCCATCGTGCCACCCTCAGCCAGCTTGTTCTGCAGTATGGTATTGGCTACCCGGGTGTTCACCTTGGGTTCATTACCCTGTCCAGCCCAAGCATCTCCGCAAAAGCAACAACAGATGCCACCACAGCCGGAGAGTCAAAGTTGGGTCCATGCCAACCATGGGATGCCTCCTTTCCAGCATCCTGCACACTCATTATCAGAACAAGATCGCAGCACAATCTTTGTGACAATGTAATGTTTTCCTTGCAGCCTATTTCCAATCTGAACGCATCACCTCCATGAAATCACCATTCCAATGCTTGTAAATATTGGCTCTAATGCACATAAATTCATTTACCCCACCACCATGAAATGTTTTGTTTTTTTTCAAGAAAATCACTTCCTGTTACTATACCGTATCACAAGGAAAATAGAATGATTTAACAGTAGCAATTCCATACTACTCAATCTGAAGATAATTCCATTTATGGGTAATTCTCTACTACAACCATATCAGCACATTACCAGTGACATCTTTAATCTTCGACACAGTGGACAGTTTATGTGTTCGCAGTTTATCAAGCATAGTGATTTGTCAGATTGTTTTTCAGCCATTATTAATATTGCCCGTTTGTCTCAAACTTCCACCACCCTCGAGCATGTGCCCCCCTTCCTCCCAAAAGTCCCAACCCCTAAAAGTGCAAATCTTCCTTGTCCATGACAATCCTGGTACCTATCCCAAAACTGCCAATCGTTAATAGGACTGCCCACCCAGGACTGCACACAGCATAGTTGTGCTGAAAACTCATTTCAGCACACTGTCATTATTGATCATTTTTACCCTCAATTGCTACATTGATTCTCACAACAGGTTTTTTGGAGATGTGCGAGTCACTGAGTAAGTCGATGTGGGAAAAAGAGGAAAAAAGAAAGAGAAGAGAAAAAAAAAAGGCAAAAACCAAAAAAACACACCGCAGCACATTTATATGTCATTGTTACCTATATTACATTAACTTTACAAAAGCCATTGCGGTCAAATGAAGAACAAATGTGAATGTTCAAGTCAAATTTTTATTGAATGAGGTTTGGGTCCTTGGTCCCCATGGTCCTCAGGCTCAGGTTTGATTGCACGAGCAATGAATAGAAATTAAGAGATGGTCAACACTTGGAAATATGTCCTTTCAAAGCAGACAAATCACAATAAACACCCTGCCTCTCCAAAAGGACCATCTGACAACCACTTGAAGAGAAGAGGTTAAGTCACTTCAACTTGGGCCTCACCAATCAGCTATGATTTTTCTTGGGCAGAACAATCCAAATGGCATCTTAAAGCCAGCCGCAAACTAAAGGGGTGCTTCTTCATCATGCAAGGTCACTTCTTGACCATTCTGAACTTTTTGACAACCTACAACGTCCTTCTTCATAGCTTGAAATGGAGTATGGCTCCTGCCATTTGGTTGGTGCCGCCTCTCACACATTGCCTTCTTGATGCCGTGGAAAATCAAAGCCTCAAAACCATTGGGATCTCCTGCAAACTAAGCGGAGATTTTTTTAATCTTCGACCTTAAAGTTTTACTTTCGCATTGCAGAAGGGGTGGCATCTCCTTTTTGGTCTTGCACCCTCTAACCCTGCAAAATGCCAAGGATCGCCAGGTAGCTCCAGCAGTGGGCCTGAGACCAACTGCAAACTATGTGATGAAAAGGTATGTTGAGAACTTTTAATGTTTGGTATTTGGGAAATAAACTTCGAGTTGCTAAGCTATCACTTTACGATTAACAGAAAGGCTTGCATGGCCCAGCTTAGTGATGTTTTCATTTTTATACATTACGAAGACTTGTTAGTTTGGATTCCAATAGAAAAATAAAAACACTTAATGCACTCCACAGTCCAATGGTACTTCTGAAGGGGGGGGGGGGGGGGTGTCCAATATTAACTAATAAGCAAATCAACAATTTTTGAGATAAATCCTAACACAGTTATTATAATGATCCAACAAACAAAATAGATAAGTTCCAAAAAGGAGAAAAGTTCAATTGAAAGACAGTAGTCATAATGGAAGTAAGTAGAACAACAAAATTCAATGACCAACCAAACTTCAAAAGGCATTAATTACATCTCTTTATAATTTCCTGCTAGGGCATCTAAATTTAACTTCCAACTATATTTCGCTTTCGGCTCAGTTCAAAGTAGATTTTTGTTAAAGTGCTCACTATGCTAGATGACGAAAAGCATTTCAGTGGGTGATGCTCAAGCCAACTGTAAACAGATTGGTGGCTGTCCTACTAACATTCATTTCATTCATCATGGGATTATTGTTGTTGTTGTTTTGTTGATGGTGGTGGTCTATGGCCCTCCCATCCTATCAATCATTTCAAATTTCCAACACCCCCTTGATGGGTAAAATCCACGAATTACAGAAAAAGGTTGCCTACATACCTGGATTTCGAAATACCTCCACATTGATTCCCTCCTGAACAAAGGCCACAAAAGCAAAAGAGGGGCCGGCCATGCAGGAGATAATAGGAAAAGCCAAGAAATTGGCATTGTGATGGGTCGCGAGCTGTTGAGAAAAGGCTGCGGAAGTTGGAAGCTCCTGGAAAGAGTCTGCCAGAAAAATGATTGGAGCAAGGGATGAAGAAGCAATAAAAAACTAATCAACAAGAATGAACGGAAATAAATTAGAGTACTAGTGTTCAAATCTGTTGCAATTTTGCCCGAGTATGCATGTGATACCAATTAATCACAAAAACTGACATTCCAATGCAATTGAAAAAGTGGACTTAATTACATACGCATATAAGTAACTACATTTTACATTCGAATTTTCGTAGGAAACACTCCCAAAAATAGCCTGGTTGATAGTATCATGGAATAAAATCGGAAATGGGGGGGGGGGGGAGGAGGTTAGATACTGTTTGTGGATTTCAAGAATCAGATCGAGTATAATGCACAAACATCCAGGGTCCTCAGACAGTTATTTCCACAATGTACGTTCAGAATAGACCCATCCCTTGTCTGGTGGGATTCTAACTCTTTGATGTGTTGGAGAGGGAGAGACAAGGTTCCCTTCCTTTCTAATGGAATAACCTTTTCCTCTTTATGACACGTTATGACTATGATTTTACGTCATTTTTTCATTTTCTGCATGAGTGAATTCACCGTTCGTAGCACGCGAGAGATAGCCGTTATCCACGTTATCCCGTATATCCCAAACGGATACTCTTCTTATTCCTTTCATCAAGACACATTGCTTTGGAAATACACGATTTATTTACACATTTTAATTTTGGCTATCATTTTCACATTGGAACTGACAAGACTTTGAGTCATTAATCAATCCGTAAAAGCTTTCTCCCGAACAGTTCATTCTGATGGACAAACAGGCTGTGGTCTTGCATCATTTACCTCAGGACCACACCTTTTTTCCATCGGTGTCGACACCCACACCCCACCCGTTCAGCAACCTTGGGGACGCTAATTGCTCTTCTTTCATGTCGGGCTGAACAAAGAGGTGATAATCGCCCGTTGACGTTTTGTGAGCGTTCATGTTTTTGCTCGTTGTTCCAGCAAATGGCTGCTTCCCTGGCGTTTGTCCAGCACCCCGAACATGGCGTCATAAGGCCAGGCCTGTGTTAATTGGGAAGTTGCATCTTTGTTCGATGGTTAGTGAAGAATGACCGCGGAGATGGACGGTTGGAGGTCACATGCAAGCGATGTGCCAATAGGCAAGCTGGATTTTGCTGAAGTCGTGCCTGAGGCTCCACCCACACTGGTCGCCTATAAAAGGACAAGCAGGATGCTGTTAGCCAAGTTGGTGGGAGAATCCGCTGACAGGTTGGTGGGAGATCCTGATGAGTTGGTGGAGATCTGATTGACAGTTGGTCAAGATCACTGATGACAGTTGGGTCAGAGATCCTGATGACAGTGGTCAGAGGATCCTGAATGACAGTTGTCAGAGATCTGATGACAGTTGGTCAGAGATCCTGAATGACAGTTGGTCAGAGATCCTGATGAACAGTTGGTCAGAGATCCTGAGACAGTTGGTTAGAGATCCTGATGACACGTTGGTCAGAGATCCTGAATGAGTTGGTCAGAGATCTGATTAGAGTTGGTGGGCAGGATCCTGCTGACGGTTGGTGAAACCCTGAGTTGGGGACAGCAGCAACAGCAGTTGGTGACAGCTGGACTTTCCTGCTGGTTTCTGCTCGGTACATGGCTCTTGCATACTGGCTCCTGGCGTAAATGATGTGACGTCGGTTGTGTTCGAGCTATTTGCGGGTGGATGCACGGAAGGCAGGGCCATGGCAGCAGAAATGAGCTGGGCTGTGGAAGCTCATTTGGAGAAGGCCAAGACGAAGGCACTCTCACACATTTTGGGTTATTTTAGTAGAACCGACGACAACCTTCTGCTTGGTTTAAAGCGAGACTGGATTTCTTTTTCCCAACTGAATGATCTGATGGGTACCCATGTCTGGTGTTTAATTAAAGCATTGGTGATAAGGATCTTACCTCTTTTGTCCATTTTTCTATAAATGCTTGTTGAATTCTTAATCTGTTTGAGATTATTCTTGTTGATTGAACATTTGATTTGAATTCTCCATTTAATCGACAAGGGAAATAAAAGGTCCTTCAGTTTTTCTTTTTCGTGATAAATAAATTTATTGTGATTGTTTCAACTGTCCGTGATTGTCATTTTCTTTTCCATTGAATCCATGCATTGTCCCGAGCCTAGGTAGACTGGGAGATAATTCCAAACTAAATTACACTGTCATAGTCGGCATCACCAGCAGTCAATGCTCGCTGCATTACTCAAGATAAGATTTGGTGCATTCACCAAGGGCGGCGTTCCCCGGTCAGGAGGGGCCCGTGACCTCTACTTTAAACGGCAAATTAGACGGTGGACACTGGAACTCGTGGTTAACTGATTGGCGTTTGTGGTTGTTAGCACACCGTACACAGAGTTTAATTGTTACCGGGTGCCCCAGGTCCGGTTCTTCCGAGAAGAAACGAGATTTCACCCCCTCTAATACACTCGGTACCCGTGCCGTAAACAATAATTTTCTTGTTACGCCATAACAATCCGTTACGGAATATTAGGCCGTAACAATCATTTGATCAATTCCGATGATGGAAATTATAAGTATAACTTGTGTATATAACAGTACATTAATGATAGACCCACTCTTTCCAGAGCGTTGGTGCTGCAAGAAGCAGTTTCTCGGGCAAGGGTTATACCGGGTGGTTTGCAATTGTCATCCAAGCAATTGTTTGGCTGTGCCATACAATTTAAATGATGAGAAACATATGGCAAGGGAAGCAGCACATACCATTTCAAAAATCTTTAGGTGGTGAACTCGGCAGGTTTGAAACATTGAACCTCCCAGACTCTGAAACGGACGCTCTGACCAATTACACACTTAATTCTGGTACATACATACATACATAAATTAATAAACGGGAATAAATTCCTGCGTGGGGCGAGTGTGAAAAAATTCTGACTCAGCTTGCAAGCTCGAACCCAAGGACCTCATCGCTTACATGGGTGAACAGCCCACTGAGCTATTGATCCTTCGGTTATCCTCAGAAATTTCTTTCTCACACTAACACCGCAAGCCTTTTTAATAATGCCTGATGTTTCCATACAGAATGTGTGTGTGTGTGTGTGTGTTGTGTGTGTGTGTGTGTGTTGTGTGTGTGTGTGTGTGTGTGTGTGTGTGTGTGTATGTGTATGTGTATGTGTGATAAATTATAATCTCAAAATTTAATAAACGGAAAAATTCTGTGTGGGGCTCATGTGGAAAAAATTTGATTCAACCCAGGACTAGAACCAAGACCTCATCGCTTACATGCTATAGCCCCACTAAGCCTATTGAGCCTTCAGGTTAACCTCAGAAATTTCTCATAAACTAACACTGCAAGCTCATTACGAGGCATTGGAGCTGCTGAATCAGTTTCTTTGGCAAGGGTTACGCTGGCGGTTTGCAAGTGCCTTCCAAGCATCGTTGTCCCGTGCTCTATCTTTTAAATGAATGAACGTCATGCAGGAAGCAACACATAAAATCTAAAATAAAATAAAAATCTTTGTACGAACTCAAGCTGGGTTTCAACCACCAATTTTTCCCAGACTCTGAGTGGAAGCTCTCTCAACCCCCTCCTCAAACTCAACCATTACAACCACCTAATCCAGTATACATACATATATATTGTATAGGCACAACTTTTGACACTTTATATTAAAAAATTATTTCAGTTGGAAACTATGTAATAAAGAGTTGATTCAATCCCATTCTTGACTTACTTGAGTTATTTAGCTGGTTTCACTTGAGATGCAAGCACATTGGGCTTTATACATAGGAGACTGAACTTTATATACATTGAAAGGAAGCAATTACAAGTATTCCTCTGTCTAGGTCTCTGATCTATGATGTGCACAGTATCGATACGTATGCTTTAAACATTTCTAATGACTAAGTAATCAAATATATTGAGCCAATTTGCAATATTAATTAATCGTAGTAATATACACACGTTAAAGATCACATTTAATATATTGCATTTTAGGTCACATGATGCCCATCCTTTTGGTCATTGATCCAACTTAATTACAATAAGCAACATTTAATTTTGTCCTTTTGACTTGCATATCATTGTAACCTGTGTTCTGCATATATAGCTCTCTCCAATCCACAAATCAAACATATAAAGCATTTTTTTACGTCTGAACCTTAGGACATACCCAAGTAGTTTGCGCTTGCAAGACTGCAAACATGCCCCCATGAGTGCACACACACGCATAGCATGGAAAAATATATTGGCATCGAAAACATACAGCATTATTCCATCTGAATGCAAAGAGGCTAAAAAATAATAATAATATAAGGTGATAATAAAAAAGGTTCTTTAATGCTAGATTGCAAAATTGCATTTTGAATAAGGTACAAAAAAAAAAAATTTCAATTGCAATGATCGTGCACACGCCACAGCAGCACTTTGATCATATGTAGCGTGCTTTAACATGCCACGAATGATTGCAGGGATAACTAAGAAGGGCACTTCGTAGAGCGCAATACGCTCCACCAGCAACGCCTGATCCACGAGAACATATCGGCCAAATACATTTTTGAAATACCATGCTATACATACTATACTCGTTTTTTGGTCCAATCTCTCAATGTGAGAATCACTTTTAAAATTAAACTAGATGAACCCGTGAACCCGTTGTGACAGCGTTGAATGAAAAAAATCAATTTCAAGAAAAAAAAAGAATAGCTCTAGCGAACGATACAGAGGTTGTTTGATTGATCAAGTATCCCGAAGAGTCCTGACTGAATCGGGAATGCGATTTTGACTTTTTTAATAATTTTTTTCCGTTGCCCGATTTTGAAAAGAACTTGATACTGGCACACCGCAGGCGAATGTGGTAAGGTGGCCTAATTTTTGTGCTAATTGTGTACCGTTTTTGGCTGTATTTTTGGAACATACAATATACATACATATATGTTGTGGGCCGGGGTTCGGTGGTTGAGGACGAACCGCTTAGATGGAGCGTTAGGCCGTCCTCCCACCGAGCACCGGAATGGAAGGTCCTCACCCTCAGGATAAACTCCAGTCGACGGGCCACTTAAAAGGACGTAAATCACACCAATTCTCTGACGGCGTGGGGGTAGGGTAATAGCCAAATTTTCAATATACCTAAGTACCCCCACGTCGTCAAATTACCGGGCAAATCACAACCCTCTGGGCGACCCGGACTCTGTCCACCGAGCGCAGGTAACCACTCGGATCCGGGTAAACCGAGCGGAGTTACCAAGCCGCGCCGGTCCCAATGACGGCACCAACGGCCTTACTATTTCTCAAGCCCGAACCATGCTAGGCATGAAAGAAAAAAACATGAACAAGAACTGAACATTTAACAGGGGTTTTAATTTATACAGGAAATAATTTTAATTGGG
>CM068963.1:85427091-85450746 GCA_035128595.1 Eptatretus atami | reverse complement strand
GTAAGATAACGCCTAGCTTGGCGCTTGTCCCTTTAAAAAACAAACAGGTAATACTCTTATGTTAGCCTTTCAACAGATATTTATAAAAGTAAGAGAAAACCTAAAAAATTGTGGACTGAGAGGGTCGAGAGTTTTATAACAAGACATTATATAATTTTCTAAAAAATAACAGTATTACATTATACAGTACTTTAATGAAGGAAGGCCATTGTTGTTGAACGTTTTAATCTTACCTTAAAAGAGAGACTATATAAAAAGTTCACACAATGGTCATCTTTTATTCAGGATATTGTGGATATGTATAATGACACGATTCACACGTCAACGAATTTGAAACCATCAGAAACATATTACAAAATTAAAATATGAAAAAGAGATTAATGTCAGAACCTAAGTTCAAAGTGTGGTGATATCGTAGAATAATATAGGTGGAAATCTCATTTTGAAAAAGGTTATATTAAACGATGAGACGAACGAACTTTTTAAATTGTTTAGTAATAGATACGGTTCCTTGGACTTATAAGATATATGATTTAGAAGGGGAAGGATTTTAGGTTCATTTTATTCACAGGAATTACAAAGACAAAGATAAATTGAATTTTTTTTGACTCCACCACACAAACCCTGTTCCAACAAACTCCTGTCCTAACAAACCCTGTTCCAACAAACCCAACACTATTAACACCATATCGCAGGTAGTACATTTTCTATCATGTCCTAGTAGCATATGCTTCTTCAGATTAAATATACTACTAAATGTTTTATTACAGATTTTAACAATGTCTTAGTTGTTTCTTGACTGTGTGTATGAATTTTATAATCTTTTATTAACCAATAATTTAACTATAATTTTATGCTAAAACTAAATGTTTTTTCCCATAAAAAAGAACAATTATTAAGCAATTTATGCTCTTTTTAGCTGAAGGATGCTTCATTAGAGCAAGACATTCCTTTAAAATTGGTAATGATCCTTTATTTTTTCACTAGATTTTGGCTTTAAAAAGGCCTCTATAAACGACATCATTATTTTAACAATAGACTCTCTAAAACTAGTATACTCATTACATAGTATATTTTCAGTTATTATTTCAAGGTAATAAAAGTGTTTCAAAATCACTTTCAAACTTATCTAGATTTGGTTATCTGGAACATTTTCTAGTTCAGCTTCAAGTTGTTGATAGACATTTTAAGAGAGTCCATTTATTAGTAATTTTTTACTAAAACTAAATGCTTAATTCACCCATAATATTAATCAATTTACGTTTAACTTCCTCAATTTCTATTATATTAAAGCTTATTTTATTATAATCATCCCTATTTATAATTGACCTAAATCTCATTATTCCTCTTACACCCTTCTTATGAATATCCTGATGGACTGAAAACTTTGATGGTTATCAATTGAACAATGAAAAAACAATTTACTATAATCTCAAAATGATATGTGGCTCAGGAGGTGGTGAAACAAGAGCATTAAGAGAAGTTTATCATTTCATAATGGCACAAAAGGGGTATCTTAAAAATATAAAGATTCAAATGTTTTATTTTTAAATATTTTAGATGGGGATTATTGTGCAAAGAAAATAAGCTATTGAAGGAATTTGAGAATGAACAAATCTTTATAGGTTCAATGAGTGAGCTAAACAATATGCATTGGTTAATTAAAAAAATTGTCCACCCACCATACAAGCTCCACCCGCACATTCACCCATCCACCCATCCACCATCGATTCACCCATCCACATCAAACCTATCCACATAAACCCGACCCAACGACCCCATGTCCAACGACAACGACCCCCTGCCCACACAAACCCCTGCCCACACAAACCCACCCCCCTCATCCCACTCCCCACCCTTCCCACACACAACATGTTTATTTAATTAAAAAAAGTTTCCCGAGGTTAAAAGGGGAGACAAATAAATATACCTTGGGATAAAAAGGGGGTTTATTTTCGGGAAAAAAATATGAATCGCTGAAAATCCCCCATTCATTTACATGGGGAAAAGTGAGCCAGAATCAGTATATTCACCCTACTGCCCAGGTTCTGCTTTCTCAAGACGTCCAAAAAAAAAAAAAGGGGGTAAGTGGATGTTCATATTAAGATTAAACATTTCCATCCCACTTGGTCCTTGTAGAAGCTAAATTTGAATCATCTGAATCAACCCCCCCCATCCCATTTCTTCCCCAAACAGACCTACTACTACCTATGATACTACTACTACAACTACTTTAAATTGCAGCAGGCCATTTGACCAATCATGTATGATCTTCACCTTCACCCTATTCTTTTAATTTTACTCAATTTGCCCTTCACATTCCTTTATTATATAGCATTCATATTCTGTTTAATGTATAGCCAGTTAATACCTCATTTATACCACAAGCTCTTCCTGTGCTGGAACAGCTTAAGTGCTGTCTTCTCCTGCCCAATCCTGTCATCCACAAGGAAGCACTGCCTTCAACCAGATTAGTGAAGTATTCTTGTGCTGTTCTTTCCCATCTCATTCCTGCAAGGAGAATAGTTTGTTGGTCTCGCAACATCATCACCTTTCCAACAATCTGTCGTCAAGCTCCAGCTACCTGTAACAGCAATGAGGACAAAATAGTTGATGCAGGAAAGGCTCCATCTTACAATGGCCCATCATGCATCTGTTCGGTTATGCAATCCTGTCTTGTGCAGCCGATGAGTAAGTAGAAATAGTTAGTGTTTGCTTATGGCTCAGGAACATTTCAGAATAGTTTGTCCTTCACAGTAGAAATGTCACTTGCCTTTGATGATCAATTTCAAAGGGTTTTCTCATGTCTGCAGATGCAAGCTAGGTTGTTCCACAGCACTCCTGGTGTTCCACAGCACTTGGTCTGCAAATTGTTTTAATTCATATTGACTTATTTTTTTTTGTTATTATTTAAATAAAGAAATAGTTACTGGCATGGCAGAGTTGAAACGCCTGGGATGTGATACAATGAACAAGTTTTGATCTCTTGGATTTAATTTGTATGGAATATAGATTGGTTTACATATGAAAGAAATAGGTTTGTTGAAACAAAACGTGTTTTGAGAGTTCAGTCTTTGTATGACATTGAATTTACAGAGAATGTGAAATGATAAATATATGTGGAAAAAATATGGGCCCAGACTTGGAGTCGAACCCAGGTCCTCTGGCAAATCGTACCAGTGCCCTGCCATCTGAGCTATCTGGGTGACCCACCAGCTGAGCAACACAATTCTTCCACATATATAAGTGCCACTCTCTCCCCCCCCCCCCACTGCTTCTGGGACACTCGCTGCCAACTAAAGGAGCAGATAGGGCCTGCTCTCAAGAGGGTCTTCCCCCTGTGGACTCCTGGTGTTCCACAGCACTTGGTTGAATTTGAAGACCACAGGGGGAAGACCCTCTTGAGAGCAGGCCCTATCTGCTCCTTAAGTTGGCAGCGAGTGCCCCGGAAGTAGTGGGGGGGAAAGAGAGTGGCATTTATATATGTGGAAGAATTGCATTGCTCACTTGGTGGGTCGCCCAGATAGCTCAGATAGCTCAGATGGCAGAGCACGGGTACGGTTTGCCAGAGGACTTAGCTTCAATTCCCGCTCTGGGCCCGTAATTTATCCACATATATTTATGATGGTTCTATCCTGTTCATGTCTCAGAATGTGAAATGCATTGTGAGGTCTTCATTCACTTCAATTGCAGATTTTAAAAATTGCAATGTGAGATATTATGGATAGATTTCTGCTTTTAAATATCGTCTCTTTTTTTTAAATCAATTTAATCGTACACTTTGTAACAACCTTTTAGTGTCTTCATTGCAAGTCATGTACTGGTTTATGAATAGGTCTTGGCTAACTTCTTAAACCATTCTTGTTCTTGTCCATGCTACCCTCCCAACCCCCCTTTCCCCTCCCCCAAAGATGTTTACAGATTGGTGCCTGCTCTGCAGCTGCTTCACCGCCTTGTGCAGGAGAGCATTGCTAAAGAAGCGACAAATAATTTTGCTGAGGAGCTTCTCTACCGTACTCATACCTTCCTGCACAGACAGCTGCGCATGCTGCTAACAAATTACTGCCAAGATATGAGTATGAAATCCCTTGGGGGTTCAGCCCTCTTCACATGTTGTTCTCTCTGGCACAACAATTTGCACTCACAATACCTTATGCTCATTCCATGTACAGGTTTCCCTTTGTTCATTCGTGCATAATGAAGCAAATGCTCACTTGTAATTGTTCATTATCAACTGCACATACTTCATCACATGTATGGTGCTTCTGTGTTAAGCTAGGCAAGATCAGTTCATTGCGCGATCCATGGAAATGGATCTAGTATGGCATTTTGGCCATAAACTCTTGTTTATTATGCCAAAATAACATGATGAGTTCAATTTTAATATCAATTTTCATTTGAACTTGTTCTCTGGTGGTGTGCAGTTGTGCACCTGGGATCATGTGATAATGCAAAAAATAGTGAGACTACCAAAAACTTCCCTCTCATAATACTGATTTTTCTATTATGGGATTATATATATAATATATATATATATATATATATATATATATATATATATATAATATATATATATATTGTTAGCGGCTGGAAATTCGCATTACACCATTAGGTCCCGTAGGTGAGATATCTCTAAGTACATGTGTAGTTAGCCCCAAACCCAGTTGTCTAGAGGGAATTTATGTGATTCATTCGGGCTGTGACGCTTTGAGATAGCCGTTTTTCTGTTCTATCTTTATTTTGAACCAACCACGTCTCAACCGCAACCACCATGCCAGCCACCGTCACCAACTGCAACCACGCTCCAACCCTCAGACAACAACAACAACGCCAACAGCCACGACCTTTACCGTCACACTCGCTCCCACATCATGCATCATGCCATTCCCAAACGCACCATGACCATCAAAGCACCACCAAAAACCCTCCACCACCTCACCTCTCTCCTTCTACGGCCATTCCCGCAGCACCTGTGAACACTGAGCGTCGGGCTGTCCTGGGCTCGTTCAGCGATACGCACCGAGAGCGGAGTGCAAATAGCGGCCTTTCCGAGGGAGAATTCGGATCAGGAATGCTACACGCCACTTCTGATCCGTCCAATTAGCAAGCGCGGGGCGGCTTGGCCCCGCCTCCAGGCGCGTCTGTATGGAATCGAAATATGCAATTCTAGGATCAGGGGAGATTCACGCCCTTTTCCTCCGTCCAATCGGCGAGCGTGGCTCCGCCCCCGAGGTGACTGATCCGGGAATTTGTATATGGGTTCTCCTGCCGGCCTATAAAATGCCGAGCGCACGCAGAGAATGGCAGAGGGTTTGGGCAGTCAAGTCGGGTCTGGAGAGCGAGTGGAGCCCGAAGTTTTGGGGCAGTCAAGTCGGGTGGTGGAGGCGGAGTCGAGTCGGGTGGCGAAGGCATCGAGGTGGTTTCTGCAGTCGGCTGAGGAGAATTGGGGGAAGAGGCCAAGGAGCTCGGGTCCGAGGCAGGGAAGTCGGCGACGAGGTCACGGTGGGATCGCTCGTCGCGGGACCCAAGCCAGCCAGCATTCTCCTCCCCCAGGGCATCAACAATTTCCCCCTTTTCCCCGCGCTGAGATAGTGCAAAAAGGGGCCCGTTCCACCCCACTCCAAGCGGTGCCAACGAAACCCGTGAAGGAGCACGAAGTCGGGCACCGCCGCGCAGCCACATTTGCGGCTCGTCACGAGGACGCGGGTAGGACCCCCCCCGGTCTCGCGGACCTGCCGCTCCTGCAGGTCCCGCGCACTATATTGGCCTACAGGCCGTCTGCCCCTTGTCTATGAGGGTGGCTTCTTTCCTTTGCTTTTGAGTAGATGTGTGTCGGCGCCGTCTGTGAAGTAAAACTGTATAAGTGTTGCGCTGTGTGCGCGTAGTCGGTAGTAACTCTGCGTCATTGTTTCTTTTGTTTCACTGCTATAGGTGCATTTTGACTGTTTGACTGTATATGTGTGCTTTCCGTGGGCGGGTATAATGTGCTTGTGTTAACTTGTTTTCCCGTTTCGCTTCGTCTTTTCTTTAATTGAATCTCCATCCTGCTTCACGTAAAGGTAGCGTAGTGGGCTTAATATGCCCGATTATAATTAATCGGAACCGTCGAGGCCGACGAAAATTTAATAATAATTAAAAAAAAGATTATATATAATATTTTTATTCATGATATATAGAATTTTTAATACGAATTTTTGGATTTACAGAAAATTAAATAATATTTATTTTTTTTATATCTTAAATAAAATATTATTAATATAGATTTTTTTTAATTCAATAACAAGTAAATACTATAATTAATACTTTAAGAAATAATAATTATCGGAATTAATGAAAGAATATAATATAAATATATATATTAACTAATATTTTATATTTTTTATTTTAATATTAAATCATTTATATTAATTTTTAATTATTTTAAATATATTTAATAATTATAAATTTTTATATATAAATTTTATTTTTTAAATATTTTAAATATTTAATTTATAATTTATTAATTTTTTTTTTTTTTTTAGATTATGAATTTTTAATTTTTTAAATTTTTTATTTTTGATCTTTATATTATAAGAATTATTATTTAGATTTTTAGAATTGATTTTAAATTTTTAATTTAATTTATAATTATAAAATTTTTAATGTTTTAAGATTAAATTTTAAGATATATTAAAATGAATAATTTGATAAAAATTATTAATTAATTAATTTTTAAATATTAAATCTTGTTTATTAAAAATACTCTATTTGTTTGTGGAAGCAAACGTATTTTACTGATATCTAAGACAATTTTTTTATAATATTATATGATTACATTTTTAAAATTTTAATAAATAACTAAATTTTTTAAATGTTTTATTTTTTTTTGGAATATTTAATTTATTATATTTTTATTATATATTTATTTTTTATTAAAAAATATTATATATTAGAGTTAATAAAGATATTATTTAGGAATATTTTTATTAATATTTTTAATTTTATTAAATAATATTGAATATAAATATAATTGATTTTATAAATTTATATTTTTTATTTTTAATAATTTATTTATTTTATTATTTTTAAAAAAATTAAATTTTTTCAGAATATTTTTTATTCAAAGCTCATTTTAAATTAATTTATTAATTTTTAAAATTTTTTTAATTATTTTTATTTAATAAAGAAATATTTATAATTATAATAACCGATAACGTATATAACACCGCTCGGTTATCCCGATAGTACGGAACGGGCCGCCCAAGCGGCTCGCGTCCAGAGTCGACCTGCGGCGAGTGCGATCGCCCGGTACCATCCGCGTGGGTGTACTTAGGTAGTCGAGTTTGGCGAACAACCCTACCCACGCGGTGTGGCCGATTGGCACGTCGTGGTGAGGCCGAAAGCCCACCCGGACTAGCTCCGGCGTTAGCGCGATAGGTCACGACAGAATTGTCCGTCCGGTGGGCGACGTGCCGCGATCGAGTCACGTGCCGTCCGCACGCCGGCGGGCGCGAATTCGCAACACTGGTGTCCGGGAGTGGGATTCGAATCCCTCCCGCCTCCAAGCTAAATTTCACGGAATCGGCTCAGGGTGAAGAGCGACCCCCGATTCCCTCCAAATTACGAGCGATTAAAATTAACCCGTTACGAGAAATAAGATGGAGTCTCAAGGCGAGCGGGTGCCGGGGTAGATATGGATGTAGAATTTTTAGAAATCCATGGTCCAGGATGAATCCCCAATGCAGGAAATGCTTGTTGTGCAGGACGAGCTCCCCCAACCAAACCAGAGCCCGAAATGAGCGGCGGCGGCAGAGGCCGCGTGTGGTATGACACCTCCCTCCCCCTCTTCCACCAAAACCCCCGATCCTGGCCGAGTCGGCCCAGCCGAGTGCACCCGACATGGCTCAAGCTATGTGCCATGCTGGCGGGAATGAACGCAAATATGCAAGCAATGGAAGCGAAAATGGATGGAAATACGCAACGAGATGAACAAAATGAATAAGAAAATGGATGAAATTAATGCAGACATAAAACATGGGAAAGGAAACTCGACCGCGGCGAGAAAATGGGGACGCCACGTGCGGAGACTCCAACCAACGGGAGGGGGTGCAACGGTTGCCAGGCCCGCAATGGAGGCGGGTGAGGCAAAATAATTCGGGAGACGTGTTGGGCGAGGATAGTGACAGAGAAAGCAACTGTGACGGCGTACGAGAGGGAAAAATTAAATGGGGTGACCGAAACGTGTAGGACGAACACGAGTGACGACGAAGGAAATAAAAATAGTGAGATAAGGGAAGAGACGGAAATATAGAGACACGGGAGATAGAGGGTGAATTGGACGGGTTAGAGACGCACACACACACATGAGTTAGTGGAGACGATGAGGGAGCTGCGGACTGGTTAGAGACCCGGTTGACAGCTGATGCCTCCTCCAGGAACGAGGGAGGAGTATGCCCCCTTGAGGCGAGTCACGACCCAGTGAGTTCGGTCGTGCTTGCGATTCGAGGGATGAGTGCTGTGGACAGGTGCACATGCAGCTTGGGGATAGAGGCCCCGGAACCCCTTGTGGTGGCATGAATCCCCAGCGTGTTGTCCCGGCGTTGTGTGGTGTCGAGGTGTGTGTCACGAGTGTGGCGAAATGCGTGCTCAACGCACGGCATAGTGCGGGTGCAAGGCGTGTGTGAGAGCACCGGTGGGTGACAGGACCCCGTGTGTGGATGAGACCCCAGGTGTGAGTGCGCCCCGTGTGTGGAACGACCCGTGTGCGAGTTGTGGTCGCGAGTGTGCCGTGGAGTGCGTGCTTCCCAGCACGCCGTTGTTCAAGGGCACCGCAGTGGTGAAGAGGCACGTGCGCGCAGAAACGGCATGCGTGTGCGAACAGCCGTGTGGGAGTGAGACACCGCGGCGAGTGCCCCCCGTGTGTGGAGTGTATGTTTGTGTGAGGAAATTGCACGAGTAGTGAGCGCCGAGTGCAAGAGACCGTGTGTGTGAGAAGAGCGGTATTAAGGAGGATGGACGGTCGGCATGCGTGAACATGCAGCCGCGTCTCCGGGTGAATGTGATGGAAGTGAGAGTGAGCGTTTAACACGCAGGAGTGTTGTGTGAACGGAGACGACAGCGACAGAGGACAAAGCCGGTAGCGGCCGTAGCTATTTTGACTGCGCCGGGTTTACCCAGCAGCGACGCGAGGTCCGTGCCTGGAACGCACGAGGCCCCACTGTGCTCGCTTGCGGGAGTAAGCCCGGTCCGGAAACGCCAGCGGTGGATGTGCCGATCCCGCGGACGGACAAAGGTTAGGCAGGTAGACGGATTTGGACCCGACGGGTTCTCCACGCGAGCTGTGTGTTAAGCTCCAACGGGCAGAGCACATGTGTTCGCGTGGGGAGCCCCTCGGAGTGCGAGGTTTGCTTTTGAGGTACACACGAAGCAGCTGCATGACGTCACGGCAGGTACAAAGTGCGCGAGCTGCGAGCTGCGAGTTTGCCGCTGGTGCTGCGCGTAATTGGGAAAAAAAATTAACAAAAGCAAGCCTCGCTTTCGGGTGAACAGATTCCCTGGGTAAGGGTGGATGATCCCCTTGGTCTGGGCACAGGATACACTAGTTAGGGGAAGGGTAGTGATAGCTAGACCGCTCCATGGGCAGGGTAAGTCCTCATGGAGCCCGTGGAATGGATTAGTTAGAGGATTTAGTTGAGATTTAGGATGGAAAAGGATATTTAGGATTTGAGACAGAGACAGACTTGTGAGTGTGTAGAGACGTAGCTTAGCTACGTAGTGTTAAAGGAACGTGCTTAGTGTAAGGACGACGTGGGAGCACGAGTTAGTTAGGGATTTAGTCAGGATGGCAGAGTTCAGCAGTGTGTGAGTTGAAGAGTGTGAAGGAAACATGTGCTTGGTGAGTGAGTGAGGCCAGCGGTCTGTGTGAATGAGCGAATGTGGAATGCATGGTGCGATGAGTGATTGGGGGAGGAGTGATCCCGCCCAAGGGACCCCGGTGTCATGTAAGTGAGTTAGTGGGTTAGTTAAATTAAAAATGGAAGTCGTTTGTTGTTGGTGGGGAAGTAGGCTCGAAACCCTTTGGAGGGGTGCAGGACCCTGTTGACGGGCTGGGAGCGTGGCTGCGAAAGGTGAGTATCACTGAGGGTACCCCGGGCACCGGCTAGTCGGCCGTGTAGGCAAGGCCCATGGGGGGCCGGATAGCGTAGTGGGCACGGTGCGCCCGCTTGGTGCGGGGCCCGGGCGCCTTAGCCGCGTGGCATGTTGTGGGCACGGGTGACCCTCGGAAAGGGGCCCGGGGCCAGCCTGCCACGTGAGCGTTTCAGGGAGTCGCCAGGGGGCACTCCCCGGTGTTAGGGAGCTGGTGGCTCGAGGCAGTGTAGTGCCCGGGGTGCCATTGTGGGGAATCGCAGAGGGTGTGCCTGCCAAGGGAGCCACGCGTCCCAGCCACGAAACCGTGTGAGGCACGGAGGAAAATTGGGAGGAGCCCGAAATTGAGAGGACACCAACACAGGCGACGGAATCTGGGTTTTAGAACCAATAGTTTAAGCGAGAGGCGCTTGTTGAAAGCCCCAGGGTAGTTTAAAGGTTAATGGTTAGGGTAGATTAGAAATGTACCCTCCGCACCATCCATTCCTTCGCTCTGGTTGTGGGCCGCTGACCCACTTTGGTTTAGATCGCTGAAGTCTGGGGAGGCCATCCTGAGGCTTCTTGGGCCTCGACACAGGACGCTAGCCCTCCTCATTCCCTCCGGGAAGGGAACGTAGGGGTTGGAGTAGGCTAGGGACGATAGGTTAGCCGAACAATGACAGCAAAGGGGTTAGGACGATTTATAGTGGGAAGTAAAATAAAAAACAACAAAAAAATAAGTGGGCTAAATTGGTTTTTACAAATTAAGGGAGTGGTATTAACAGTGACAGCAAAGGCGATAAGTTGGAAGGAGACCGTAGGTAGTCCGAGCCCGCCTTGCTGTGTGGCCAGCACCACCGCACTCCTCCCACGACCTGCACTGCACGGCAAGAGCCGGCCAACTTCATCTGCTGCTGTTTTACTGCAAGGCCTGTGCCGGCCCACTTCATCGCGCTGGCTGGTTTTACTCAAGGCCCTGTGCCGGTCAGCTCCACTGCCGGCTGTCTGTGCTTCAAGGCCTGTGCCGGCCAGTTCGTCTGCCGGCTGTGTTTGCCTGCAACGGCTTGTTCTGCAGGCTGTGTTTGCCTGCTGCCTTTGCCATGCCATGCCCACTGCCCATGTTCACCAGCCCCGTTCAATTTTGCTTGCCCCCCCTTGTTCATTGCCATGTGCGCCAGGATCAAGGCAACAGTATGCAAGCTGCGAGAACTGTCCTGTTGGCAGCTACAACACGGCCTGCAGTGGCGCCCGTGCACCGTGTTGTATCCATCCATCCATCCATCTGCACCACGGGCCTGCATTGAGCAGCCCGTGCACCTTTGTGCTTGCGTCAGTGCCCGTTCAGTGTTCTGCAGGACTGCCTTGCGGCAGCCGCACCAGGAGACTGCGTTTGTGCACCCATGCACCGTTGTGGTTCACTGGGTTCATTTTAAAAGGGGAGGCCTTGACTGCGTGTGAGCAGCCGGCCACGTTCCCTGCCACCTGCATTGCTTGAGCCAGAGACTGCATCGAGCAGCCTGGCTCCA
This sequence comes from Eptatretus atami, assembly GCA_035128595.1. Taxonomy (NCBI): domain Eukaryota; kingdom Metazoa; phylum Chordata; class Myxini; order Myxiniformes; family Myxinidae; genus Eptatretus; species Eptatretus atami. Next base: position 85,439,116 of record CM068963.1, on the reverse strand, counting down.
TGCTAACTGCTTTTCTCTTTGCAGAGTCCATTGATCCTGGGCCATGGTTTAGTGTAAAATTTGTAAGTTAAGGTTAAGATGTATGTACTGTAAATATGAGTGCGCCCCCGCATGTCTGTCTAGCGCCGGCAATTTATTTAAGTCGTCCCGATAGTGGGTTGTTTTAGTTATACTCAGCCCTCAGGTTATTTCTTTTGGGGACACGAATACCATGAATGTCGCACTCAGGATCCGAAGGTAAAACGTACTAGGGAGAACTACACATGATGGCACACGAAAATTGACGACTCGGACGAGTCTGTAAAGGGAGGGGTAGTGTTACGGCTGTGGAAATTCGCATTACACCATTCAGGTCCCGTAGGTGAGATATCTCTAAGTACATGTGTAGTTAGCCCCAAACCCGTTGTCTAGAGGGAATTTATGTGATTCATTCGCGGCTGCGATGCTTTGAGATAGCCGTTTTTCGTTCTATCTTTATTTGAACCAACCACGTCTCAACCGCAACCACCGCAACCACCACGCCAGCCATCGTCACCAACTGCAACCACGCTCCAACCCTCAGACAACAACAACAACGCCAACAGCCACGACCTTTACCGTCACCACTCGCTCCCACATCATCGCATCATGCCATTCCCAAACGGCACCATGACCATCAAAGCACACCAAAACCCCTCCACCACCCTCACTCTCTCCTTCTACGGCCATTCCCGCAGCACCTGTGAACACTGAGCGTCGGGCTGTCCTGGGCTCGTTCAGCGATACGCACCGAGCCGCGAGTGCAAATAGCAGCCTTTCCGAGGGAGAATTCGGATCAGGAATGCTACACGCCACTTCTGATCCGTCCAATTAGCAAGCGCGGGGCGGCTTGGCCCCACCTCCAGCGCGTCTGTTATGGAATCGAAATATGCAAATTCTAGAGATCAGGGAGATTCACGCCCCTTTTCCTCCGTCCAATCGGCGAGCGTGGCTCCGCCCCCGAGGTGATCCTGATCGGGAATTTTATATGGTTCTCCTGCCGGCCTATAAAATGCCGAGCGCACGGCAGAGAATGCAGAGGGTTTTGGGCAGTCAAGTCGGGTCTGGAGAGCCGAGTGAGCCCGAAGTTTTGGGGCAGTCAAGTCGGGTTGGAGACGGAGTCGAGTGGGTGGCGAAGGCATCGAGGGTGGTTCTGCAGTCGGCTGAGGAGAATTGGGAAGAGGCCAAGGAGCTCGGGTCCAGCAGGGAAGTCGGCGACGAGAGTCACGGTGGATCGCTCGTCGCGGGACCCAAGCAGCCAGCCATTCTCCTCCCCCAGGGCATCAACAATTTCCCCCCTTTTCCCCGCCGCTGAGATAGTGCAAAAAGGGCCCCGTTTCCCACCCGACTCCAAGCGTGCCACAAAAACCCGCGAAGGAGCACGAAGTCGGGCACCGCCGCGCAGCCACATTTGCGGCTCGTCACAGGACGGGTAGGACCCCCGGTCTCGCGACCTGGCCGCTCCTGCAGTCCCGCACATATTGGCCTACAGGCCCGTCTGCCCCTTGTCTATGAGGGTGCTTCTTTCCTTTGCTTTGAGTAATAATGTGTGTCGGCGCCGTCTGGGAAGTAAAACTATAAGTGTTGCCGTGTGTGCGCGTAGTCGGTAGTAACTCTGCGTCATTGTTTCTTTTGTTCACTGCTATAGGTGCATTTTGACGTTTGACTGTATATGTTTGCTTCCGTGGGCGGGTAATAAATGTGCTTTGTGTGAACTGTTTTCCCGTTTCGCTTCGTCTTCTCTTAATTGAATCTCCATCCTGCTTCACGTAAAGGGTTGCGTAGTGGCTTAATACGCCCGATAATTAATTGGAACCGTCGAGGCCGACGATAACACCGCTCGGTTATCCCGATAGTACGGAAACCGCCCAAGCGGCTCGCGTCCGGAATCGACCGCGGCGAGGTGCGATCGCCCGGTTTACCATCCGCGTGGGTACTTAGGTAGGTCGAGTTTGGCGAACAACCCTATCCCACGCGGGTGGCCGATTGCACGATCGTGGTGAGGCCGAAAGGCCCACCCGTGACTAGCTCCCGGCGTTAGTCCGAGAGGGTCACGACAGAATTGTCCGTCCGGTGGGCGACATGCCGCCGATTCGAGTCACTGGCCGTCCGCACGCCGGCGGGCGCGAATTCGCAACAATATATATATATTTAATAGGTGAGAATGCAGAATGCGTGCAAAGAAAAAAAAAATGAAGGACTCAATTTGTGGAGCATCATCTTACAAAATGGTAGCTTGCTCTTTATTTTTTTGGTAACTTTTCTTTTTTTCTGCCTGGAAACAAATCTCATCTCAGATGTGCTGAGCAACATTTAAAGTGAAATAGTTTCACACTAAATGAGGTAGAGAGGACAAGATAAAAAATGATGTGCACATATGTGCATTAAGGCTTCAGACCTTCCATTGGTCTATAAATACAAGCAAGGAAGTACAAGCACAAGTAATGTGTAAACTCTTGTTTGGTCCCCTGATAAACCATTAAAGCCGAAACGGCACTGCCCAATACTGATATTGATATGAACTTAAAATAACCCATGTGACTTTGACACTTTATCCCTTTTCTCTATGTCGTGACAATGTCCTCTGGATGCATATTGTCTTTACCTTTCTTCATTTCCTTGCATTGTTTTGTTCTACAGGGTGTTCCAAAAGACCTGGACAAATTTGTTGTTAATGTATTTAGTACCACAAATGATACAATGATGCTCTTTGTTTTATATGACACAGAAACTCATAAAGTTTCATTAAACATATACATGACAGTCCAAAGTCAATGTGTGTGTGGCTTCTCAATGACTGCTTGTGGGTCCGTTTTTCTTTGCGGAGATGCAGTGATCTCAACAATTTGACATGAACATGCTAGTAGGATTGTCTTTCCATAGATTGAAGACCTGCACCTGGATATAATTTTTATACAGGACGGAGCTCCCCCTCATTGGGCTTAGTCGTTTGAGTTGTCCTGAATGAAAAATTTCCAAGTCACTGATGGCCGAGACTGACCAACCGCCTGGCCCCCACGATCACCAGACATAACCCCCTTGATTCTTTTTCTGTGGCGGGTTTGTCAAAGATGTTCTCTTCAACACTAATGTGGCAAACCTGCAGAATCTTCATTCTCTGATCACAGCTGCATGCACACTGGTGGATGCAAACATGCTGAGCCAAGCATGACAAGAACTCGTGTCCTGACTTGATGTCAAACTTGATGCTTGTGACAAACGGAGCTCACATTGAAGTGTATTGATGGTGTGTACAAAACTTTGAGCTTTGGTATCATATAAACCAAAGGGTATCATTGAGTCATTTGTGGTTCTAAATATATTAACAACGAAAGTTGTGTGGGTCTTTTTGGAACACCCTGTATAACATCTTGTGTGTGTGTGTGTGTGTGTGCATGCTTGTGCGTGACACAGAGGCACAGTTCACCAAAATGTGTCATTGGAATCTCAAGCCAGGGCAATCACAGTTCGTGAGCACGTTGATGTATTGTATCAAACACGTAATGATTGACCTGAGTGTGCTGTGAGCACTCGGCAGTGGTAATCGATTCACAATAACCCCCTGTGTCGTTGACTTGACAGTGTAGAGAGCTGTAGAAGCAGTCATTTGTGTGGTAAGCTGTAATATTTAATTGCTCCATAGTACAGTGACGTGTTGATATTGTACACTGTTATTGGTTGTCATGTAAGCCATAAAAGTGCCACACCTGCAGAAGTATAAATGTATAGGCGGTGATATCATTGTCTTGTGGTGAATACTCGGCCTCTTCGGAAGAATATAGATCAAGTGACAATTGCATAGAAATCAAAGTCTAAGTTGGTGAAGGCTACTCCACTATACAGTAGCCCTGTTATAACTACCTTAGAGCATTTCTCTCTGTGACAGATGAGGATCCAGTAGAAATCTTGTAAATGACATAGTTGAAAGTACAGGTGTTAATTTTTCTTGAAGAAGAGTAAAAAAACATATTATTACAAAGTGGTCTCAACTAACATGTGTAGCTGCCTGGAAACCTTTGCTAAGGAGATGCAACCAAACTAAAAGGCCGAGATAGAAATGAAATGGTGCAAAGACTATACCTGGAAGGAGGTGCTCTTTACAGATTGTTCCAAGTTTGTACTGTTTTGGCAATAATTAATTGCAGTTTGTTCATTGCAGATGTTAGTAATTTGGTACATGTTGAATGTACATTTGTGGTGCAATACCTGGACACAAGCCATGTGACTGCCCAACCACTCTTGCCTACGGGCATCACTTGCACAGCTTTGTGGGCCTGCAAGCTCATTACCAGTATGCTGCCAGTGGGCCCAACACGCCAGGACATTTTTTTGTATGCAATGTCAAGGCTCGTGGAAGAGTGAGTACATTAAACGGATCAGGACGCAAACAGAAGAAAAGGAACAGTAGAAAGAGAAGGGGGGAAGCACCAACAGCAGGGTTGAAGGATTAAATAAACGAAGACTTGGAAAAATATTGGGTGTGGGGAGGAATGAGGGATAGGGGAGGATGCATGGTGTGGACAAGATGGATACAGAAGCAAACTTTCAGGAAGGAAGAAGTTGAAATTTGGAAAGAGGTGGGCTTGAGGGTTGGAGGATGAACAGGGGTAGAAAATATCATGATTTTGGATGGGGGGGGGGGCGTGACTTGAGAAAGTGGTGAACTGCTTTTGTGAAGATGTGGAGGGAAGAATTACATTGAAAATGTGGAAGTTCATTTCACTGGTTTGAAAAAAGCGGAACAAATAAGTGGAGGAGAGTACTGATAATGAAATTTGAGAGTTTCACCAAAGAGGGGTTCCAGAATGGAGGCGGGAGAAGACTGAGAGACCACCAATCTGACCTGCGATGGGAAAGTGATTGTCCCATAGACTCAGCTTCAATGCAGGAGATTCCAGTGATCTTGAAGGCTTTGATTTTGATGGCTTTGATCAAAATTTTGATTTTGACAAGCTGAGCAAGGTGTGAGGCAGGGGATTCAGCCCAGAGGGGAGAGCAGTACTCCTTCAAGCTGCGTTTGAGGGCCTTGTAGGTGGATAGTAGTTCAGGTATGCCAAGGAAGGACTTTGTATGATGAGGATGTCCAGTCGGTGACTTGTTTTGGTGACCAACTTTGAAATGTGGTTTGCCCAAGAAAGATCATGGTTGATAGTGAGACCTAGGAGTTTGTTCAAACTTCGCCACGAGGATTGTTATGAATGTAGATGGGGGTGTGGGGGGGGGGGTGCCAGATGGCCCTTACAGACAGACACAGACAGACAGACAGACAGACAGACAGACAGACAGACAGACAGACAGAGACATTTGTCAGAATTGAAAGATGTATTCCAAGTGTTTGACCAACTTGTGATTTTGTCAAGGTCTGAAGAAAGGGAATAGACTGCTGCCTGGCTGAAGGATGAGGGATGTCACGGCAGAGGGTGGAGTCACCCGCAAATTAATAAAGGGGATTTTTGAAAATGAGTCAGAAAGATCATTGATGAAGATTAGGTATAAGACTGGGCTCAGAACACTGCCTTGTGGCACTCCAGCCTTAACAGTGGCACAGCCAAATTTGTATCTGCTATTGGCAGATGCCAACCTGGTTATACAGTTGTGGGCTCCAAACGGGTGCACTGCTGATGTGCCAACCCTCATACCAAATATTCTTCCTTCCCCGATACTGCTTTGTTCCCTTTTTTACACAGCCCACCTTGGAGCTCGTGTTTCCAGTGCTTGTGTTTTCTGCTGCCTTGTATTCCTTAGGTCAGTCATGTATGGAGTGGTTATGGGCAAAGTAGTCTGTAGTGTTTGTGTAGTCTTTTGGCCTGTGTGGAGACAGTCGTTCCATGAGCTTCACTACATACATTATGCAACAAACCTTTTTACTGAATCTTCTTTACCACAGTACAATCCATGCTGTTTCGCAAGTCTGTGAGTAGTGCTCAATGTATCTACGTCACCTCAAAATATTCATTACTCTTTCTGAATCACTTTCTTTGATAATAAATGAAACTTCCAGCACAGTTTTCTTGATGATTAAAGCAAATTGCACAGTTGATCCGAGATATTTTGGATAATGTTAAATTCCAGATTCAATTTTTTTGATGAAACGTTGAGCTCAATATGGTTAAATATTCTTTCATCATGGTTTCTTGTATTTTGTCTAAGTGCCAGATGAGCGTGTGGCCGAGTGCACTCAAGTGCTGTTGGGATTCATAAAAGACTTGAGGCAGTTCTTCCGAAATATCACTGAGAGGGAACTCTGGAATTTTTCAAGTGAGGTAGAGGTCGACTCTGTCACTGTACCACAAATCGCTTCCTGGGAAAACATGTCCACTCGTGTAAGTAATGAATATGCAGTTATGTAATATAATATGCCCATCATTATAACACTATTAATAAATCATGATTCATTTAATTGTAGATGATGGAATATATTTTGGTGCTGCAGTTTTTTTATTTTCAAAGGATGGCCTATTGACACCTTGCGTCACATCCCATTACCTTGATCTTTTTCTGAATCATTTTATTTATTTATTCATTTTTGAAACTCCATGGTTCTTGACCTGTTTCATGATTCATCTACCTTCTTTATTTATCAAAGAGCCTTTTTTGTATGCAGTCAAGGCTTGTGGAGAAGCTAGAACACTGAATGGATCAGGATGCAACAACAAAAGGCACTGTAGAGAGAAAGGGGTGGCACCAGAAGCAGGGTTGAAGGACAAAATAGAAGGAGACTTGGCCAAATAATGGGTGCTGGGAGGAATGAGGGATAGGGGAGACACATGGAGTAGACAAGATGGACACAGAAGGAAACCCTCAAGAAGGAAAAACTGGGAATTTTGAAGGAGGTTGGGGGTTAACAGGGGAAGTAGAAATTATGGAAAGCTTGCTTGAAATTTGAAATGCAAGCTTGCCTGAAAAAGGTTAATAAAATGTGTTTACCTTGAAATATTCACATGGCAAAATACAGAGAGGATGGGGGGGGGGGGGGGGGTGGGAAGACCAGAAAGGATGTGAAAGAAGACAGAGACCATCAACCTGTCTGCAATGGCAAAGTGATAGGCCCATAGACTCAGCTTCATTGTGTGACATTCCAATGATATTGAAAGCCTTGGTTTCCAGGGCAACAAGTCGACCAAGGTGTGAGGCAGGGGCGCCAGCCTAGTGGGGAAAGCAGTACTCCATCAAGCTACGGAAGAAAGCCTTTTGTATGTGGATAAGAGTTCAGGTGTGCCAAGGAAGGACTTTGCTTGAACGAAGATGCCCAGTCAGTGACTGGCTTTGGAGGTGAACTTCTGAAATGTGGTTTTCCCAAGAAAAATCATGGCTGAGAGTGAGATCCAAGAGTTTGAGTGACTGAACTTCTTCAAAAGTATTGTTAAGAAAGTAGATAGACAGATAGATAACGCGATAGATTGATTAGGATTGAAAGACATATTCCAAGCTATTGACCAGCTTGTGATTTTGTCAAGGTCTGAAGAGAGGGAATAGGCTGCTGCCTGCCTGTCTGAAGGATGAGGGATGCCATGGCAGAGGATGGAGTCATGAGGAAGGAGATGGAGGATTTTCCAGAGTCAGAGAGATCATTGATGAAGATTAGGAAAAGGATGTGGCCGAGAACACTGCCTTGGGGCACTCCAGTCTTGACAGGGAGAGGAGAAGGAAGGATTCCGTTGAGAGCCACACATTGGCTCCAAAAGTAGAGAAAGTCTGTAAGGCCTAGGTCACATTTGCTCTACGGCGAGGATACGGCGACCGTACGCCCTCTGAATTGACAGAAACGTGCGGCGGCCGCAGAGAACTGAGGTGGCCTCAGGAAGGCCCTACGCCGTTTGGCTATATTTTACAGGCGTAGGGGCGCCGTGGAATTATAGGCGGAGTTATAACTTTTTTTCATTTCTACGTTCGCCGTAGCAATTCGACAAGCCAAGCTATGACGTAGATGTGTTCCACATCGACCGTATGTAGGGCGTACGGTGGGCTTGCGTTATTCGTGCGGCTGCCGTAAGCTCTTCTCAATGAAAAATGAATTTTCCCAACCCCCAAAAAATTACGGTGGCCACACTATTTCCACGGTCGCCGTACGGTGGCCTTGCGGTCTGTGTGACTACCTGCGGGCAACGCAGGGTCGACGCACGGTTCCCCTACGCCCGCCGTGCACCTACGTACGCCTCCGTCCGTGGCATTCTGCGTCGACCGTGCGTCCACCGTGCGCTACCGCTAGAGATCGGAGTATAGGTGTTTGCCTATACAGTGGTGCCCCCAGAATCCCAATTTAATTCGTTCCAGGAGGCTGTTCGGATTGCAAAAAGTTCGGATTCCAAAAATATTTTCCCAATAAGAAATAATGGAGTGAATTAATCCGTTCGTGGACCCAAAGAAAACCCACTTTCAAGACACTTTAAACTGAAATTCCCCATGTTTAAGGTAAAATAAGATGAGTAAATGACCTTCGGTGGTGGTGTATTGTATGTAAACTGGTACAATCACACATCCAAAGGTCCACACAGGCTCGAGCTCCGTCCTGGGTTCCGATCGCCCGCGCACTCTGCGAGAGCGCTGCCCCCAGGGCAGCTCATCAAACATGATTCCCGCAGAACCACAATCACTTTCATCAAACGCATCGGGCTGACGTAATCATGGATATTCCAAATTACAACCGGTTTTGCTGTGAAATTCAATCCTTGCCCGACAGTCCGTCACACCACGTGATCGGATTGCTTTTTTTGTTATTAATTAAAACACAAGTGATTAAAAAAAACAAACATCACAAATGAAGGTGAAAACACGAGGCAAGGCCTAAGTCACATTGGCTCGGCGGCCGGAGGGTCTACAAAATGTACGGGCACTAGCAATTATAAAGCGGCCGCAGTATTTCCACGGTCACACAATATAGCAGTCACATATGTTTTTATTTTTCGGGTAGACGCACGGGGTATTTATAAATTGTGGAGACGAAAACGTGGGGTGCCGTACGGTCTTTGATTTGATGTCGCACGTTGACCTTAGGGCGTTCCTGCGGCGGCCATAGAATTTCAAGTCAGACGCAAGGCGACCGCAGGGGGACCACAGGGGGACCCTAATCCGAACGTGCGGCCAGATGGACGGTAACGAACGGGTAAATTCTTTTTTTTTTTTTTTTTTTTTTTTACCAGTTCTTTTGTTTCGGCTTGTCGAATTTCTACGGCGAACGTAGAAATGAAAAAAGTTATAACTCTGCGTTATAATTCCAACGGCGACCTTACAACCTGTAAAATATAGCCATACGGCGTAGGGCCACCCTGAGGCCACCTCAGTTCTCTCGCGGCCGCCGCATCTTCTGTCAATTCCAGAGGGCGTACGGCCGCCGTATCCTCGCCGTAGAGCAAATGTGACTGAGGCCTAAAGTATCGATCGACACACGAGAGATGCTTTCACGAGGACTTCCACCGACGAACTGAATGAACAAAGCGCGAAGATGCGGGTCGAATAGGTGGGGGAGACACGTGAACAAACATGAACGCTACGTTGTGTTTCGGTTTTTTAAAATGTATTAGGTTTTTAGGGCAAAATTTTCTCGAAAAAATTGTTCGGATTCCAATTTGTTCAAACAATGGGGCGTTCGGATTCTGGGGGCACCACGGTATATTATAGTTATAGTATATTCAGTTATATATACTGTTATATTTTTATTCAGTAAAAAAAAGAACTGGATATATATATACCCACTCGTTACCGTCCGTCTGGCTGCACGTTCGCCTTAGGGTCACCTTGCGGGCACCTTGCGTCTGCCTTGAAAATTCTATGGCCGCCGCAGCGACGCCCTAAGGTCACCGTGCGACATCAAATCAAAGACCGTACGGCACCCCACGTTTTCGGTCTCCACGATTTCTAAATACGCCGTGCGGCTCCCCGAAAAATAAAAACATATGTGACTGCTACATTGTGTGACCGTGGAAATACTGCGGCCGCCGTATAATTGCTAGTGGCCGCAGATTTGGAGCCGGCCGCCTGGCAAAATGTGACCTAGGCAGGCCTAAGCCATGTGTGGAGTTGGCATTGGATGCCGGAGACAGAGAGTTTGGAGAGCAAGGCAGAAAGCCAGACTGTATTGAAAGCTCGAGGTATGTCTGGAACGATGTTTTTGAAATGAATACATTGTAATGTCTTTTTTATTTTTATTTTCTTGTTAATCACGCAAACAATGTGAATTGAACATCTTGTATAAAAATATTTTTGAAAATTCCAATCAAATAATGTACTCGTGCTGTCATTTTCTCAAAAAGCATTGAGGGCTGAAGAACAAGTGTGTGGTCCACTCAAAAGTGTAAAGGAAAATGAAAACATAGTAAAAACGTTCTTGCATAGCAATAAATTTATTTTTAAATGTGAAAAAAGAAAAATAAATTGAGATTGTCATGCTGCTATGTAGAAAGATGTTTCTTACATATGAATCGATGACTTTTTTTTCTTTTTCTTGGGATCCTGTGGAAGTTTAGATATTGATTTGAAGGGATAATACGATGGCCTAGAGTTACGCACACTCGCCTCTCAGCTGTGTAGCCTGGGTTTGAATCCCGTCCCAGCTATAAACCTATCCCTCTTTTTCAGGCAGGGTGATTCATCAGTGTGTGTGCCGTCCCTCGGATGGACGTTAAACAGGCTTTCCCGTCTGCCAGTTTTTGTTGGTGGATGATAAAGGTCCCACGATGTCCTTCACAAAGAGTAGGCGAGCTATCGCTGGCACTATGACCAAATTACAAATTCCTGTCCTAACCAGCAGAAGGCACTGCATCAGTGGCACAGCCACGCCCTCAGCCGATGATGCTTCCCTGCAGCCTTGTGCTGCAGACAAAAAAAAAGAAGAATTGATTTGTAAATAGATTCATCACGAGTAATTTGTACGGAATGGAGAAATAATATTAGTTCTCTTTTCTTTATCATTACAAATCCAATTCCTCCTGCCTCATTTTGCAACTGCCCCATGCCTACCCTGCAGGATGTGGTGAAGAATGCAATTATTTGTGGGTGCATTCCAGCAGCTCAAGCATGGCTAAAATCACGGCGGGACAACTGTGGCAACTTGAAATGCCTGAAGTCTCTCGGCGTAGAACTGGTGGATGCTGCACTGCAGCAGAGAGATATGAAGACCACCTGTACACTCATTAGCAACTTGGTAATTAACCAGTGGGTTAGCTTTGTCAACATTTAAACAAGAAGTAGACATCGTGCAGAGCACGATACTTGCAAAATCCATAAAACAAATTTTACCTCAAAAATAATTGGTGGTTGATTCAATGACCAAATATGCACTCCTCTTCAAATTTCAAGTCAATCGGATGAAAATTGATAATTTAGAATTTGGCCTATGTGGACCTAAATCTTAGAATTTGTCCTATGTGGACCTACAAATAATTGTCGAGTTGAATTCAGTGACCTGAAATATATACTCTTCAAATTTCAAGTCAATCAGATGAAATTGAGAATTTTAGAAAAATCCGCCTTAGTTGTTGACCTTGGGACTATGTTGACCTTTTGGTCGATGTTGACCACAAAAATAATTGTTGGTTAAATTTAGTGACTAAATATGCAACTCCTCTTCAAATCTCAAGTCAATGGGATGAAATTTGATAATTTTAGAAAGTCACCCTATGTTGTCCTTTTGGCCTATGTTGACCTCAAAAATAATTGGTGGTTGAATTCGGTGAGCTGATATGCAAATCCTCTTCAAATTTTAAGTCGATGAGATGAAAATTGAGGATTTTAGAAATACCTCCTTAGTTGTTGACCTTTGGACTATGTTGACCTTTTGGTCCATGTTGACTTGAAAAAAAAAAACCTCTTCAAATTTCAAGTCAATCGGATGAAAATTAACAATTTTGGAAATTCGGCCTTTGTTGAGCCTCAAAAAAATAAAATCCCCTTCAAATTTCAAGTCAATCGGATGAAAATTGAAGATTTTAGAAATCTCCCCAAAGTTGTTGACCTTTGGCCTATGTTGACCTTTTGACCTCAAAAACAATAGGCTTCTTGCTTATGACAA
>CM068963.1:85408208-85427066 GCA_035128595.1 Eptatretus atami | reverse complement strand
ATTCAAAAAATTTCAAGTATATTGATTAGTCGATTTTGTTATTCTGTCCTTCCGTCCGTCTGTTTGTCGCCTACAGATCACAATTTTAAACAGTTCTTCACGAAACTTCACCACATGGTAGAGTTTGTCATAAGCAAGAAGCCTATTGTTTTTGAGGTCAAAAGGTCAACATAGCCAAAGGTCAACAACTTTGGGGAGATTTCTAAAATCTTCATTTTCATCCGATTGACTTGAAATTTGAAGGGGATTTTATTTTTTGAGGTCAACAAAGGCCGAATTTCCAAAATTGTTAATTTTCATCCGATTGACTTGAAATTTGAAGAGGTTTTTTTTTTTCAAGTCAACATGGACCAAAAGGTCAACATAGTCCAAAGGTCAACAACTAAGGAGGTATTTCTAAAATCCTCAATTTTCATCTCATCGACTTAAAATTTGAAGAGGATTTGCATATCAGCTCACCGAATTCAACCACCAATATTTTTGAGGTCAACATAGGCCAAAAGGACAACATAGGGTGACTTTCTAAAATTATCAAATTTCATCCCATTGACTTGAGATTTGAAGGAGAGTTGCATATTTAGTCACTAAATTTAACCAACAATTATTTTTGTGGTCAACATCGACCAAAAGGTCAACATAGTCCCAAGGTCAACAACTAAGGGGATTTTTCTAAAATTCTCAATTTCATCTGATTGACTTGAAATTTGAAGAGTATATATTTCAGGTCACTGAATTCAACTCGACAATTATTTGTAGGTCCACATAGGACAAATTCTAAGATTTAGGTCCACATAGGCCAAATTCTAAATTATCAATTTTCATCCGATTGACTTGAAATTTGAAGAGGAGTGCATATTTGGTCATTGAATTCAACCACCAATTATTTTTGAGGTAAAATTTGTTTTATGGATTTTGCAAGTATCGTGCTCTGCACGATGTCTACTTCTTGTTTAAATGTTGACAAAGCTAACCCACTGGTTAATTACCAAGTTGCTAATGAGTGTACAGGTGGTCTTCATATCTCTCTGCTGCAGTGCAGCATCCACCAGTTCTACGCCGAGAGACTTCAGGCATTTCAAGTTGCACAGTTGTCCCGCCGTGATTTTAGCCATGCTTGAGCTGCTGGAATGCACCCACAAATAATTGCATTCTTCACCACATCCTGCAGGGTAGGCATGGGGCAGTTGCAAAATGAGGCAGGAGGAATTGGATTTGTAATGATAAAGAAAAGAGAACTAATATTATTTCTCCATTCCGTACAAATTACTCGTGATGAATCTATTTACAAATCAATTCTTCTTTTTTTTTGTCTGCAGCACAAGGCTGCAGGGAAGCATCATCGGCTGAGGGCGTGGCTGTGCCACTGATGCAGTGCCTTCTGCTGGTTAGGACAGGAATTTGTAATTTGGTCATAGTGCCAGCGATAGCTCTCGCCTACTCTTTGTGAAGGACATCGTGGGACCTTTATCATCCACCAACAAAAACTGGCAGACGGGAAAGCCTGTTTAACGTCCATCCGAGGGACGGCACACACACTGATGAATCACCCTGCCTGAAAAAAAGGGATAGGTTATAGCTGGGACGGGATTCAAACCCAGGCTACACAGCTGAGAGGCGAGTGTGCGTAACTCTAGGCCATCGTATTATCCCTTCAAATCAATATCTAAACTTCCACAGGATCCCAAGAAAAAGAAAAAAAAGTCATCGATTCATATGTAAGAAACATCTTTCTACATAGCAGCATGACAATCTCAATTTATTTTTCTTTTTTCACATTTAAAAATAAATTTATTGCTATGCAAGAACGTTTTTACTATGTTTTCATTTTCCTTTACACTTTTGAGTGGACCACACACTTGTTCTTCAGCCTCAATGCTTTTTGAGAAAATGACAGCACGAGTACATTATTTGATTGGAATTTTCAAAAATATTTTTTATACAAGATGTTCAATTCACATTGTTTGCGTGATTAACAAGAAAATAAAAATAAAAAAGACATTACAATGTATTCATTTCAAAAAACATCGTTCCAGACATACCTCGAGCTTTCAATACAGTCTGGCTTTCTGCCTTGCTCTCCAAACTCTCTGTCTCCGGCATCCAATGCCAACTCCACACATGGCTTAGGCCTGCCTAGGTCACATTTGCCACGGCGCCGCTCCAAAATCTGCGGCCACTAGCAATTATACGGCGGCCGCAGTATTTCCACGGTCACACAATGTAGCAGTCACATATGTTTTTTATTTTCGGGGAGCCGCACGGCGTATTTAGAAATCGTGGAGACCGAAAACGTGGGGTGCCGTACGGTCTTTGATTTGATGTCGCACGGTGACCTTAGGGCGTCGCTGCGGCGGCCATAGATTTTCAAGGCAGACGCAAGGTGCCCGCAAGGTGACCCTAAGGCGAACGTGCAGCCAGACGGACGGTAACGATGTGGTATATATATATACCAGTTCTTTTTTTTACTGAATAAAAATATAACAGTATATATAACTGAATATACTTATAACTATAATATACCGTGGTGCCCCCAGAATCCGAACGCCCATTGTTGAACAAATTGGAATCCGAACAATTTTTTCGAGAAATTTTGCCCTAAAAACCTAATACATTTTAAAAAACCGAACACAACGTAGCGTTCATGTTTGTTCACGTGTCTCCCCACCTATTCGACCCGCATCTTCGCGCTTTGTTCATTCAGTTCGTCGGTGGAAGTCCTCGTGAAAGCATCTCTCGTGTGTCGATCGATACTTTAGGCCTCAGTCACATTTGCTCTACGGCGAGGATACGGCGGCCGTACGCCCTCTGAATTGACAGAAACGTGCGGCGGCCGCAGAGAAACTGAGGTGGCCTCAGGGTGGCCCTACGCCGTATGGCTATATTTTACAGGTTGTAAGGTCGCCGTGGAATTATAACGCAGAGTTATAACTTTTTTCATTTCTACTTCGCCGTAGAAATTCGACAAGCCGAAACAAAAGAACTGGTAAAAAAAAAAAAAAAAAAAAAAAAAGAATTTACCCGTTCGTTACCGTCCATCTGGCCGCACGTTCGGATTAGGGTCCCCCTGTGGTCCCCTGCGGTCGCCTTGCGTCTGACTTGAAAATTCTATGGCCGCCGCAGGAACGCCCTAAGGTCAACGTGCGACATCAAATCAAAGACCGTACGGCACCCCCACGTTTTTCGGTCTCCACAATTTATAAATACCCCGTGCGTCTACCCGAAAAATAAAAACATATGTGACTGCTATATTGTGTGACCGTGGAAATACTGCGGCCGCTTTATAATTGCTAGTGCCCGTACATTTTGTAGACCCTCCGGCCGCCGAGCCAAATGTGACTTAGGCCTTGCCTCGTGTTTTCACCTTCATTTGGTGTTGTGTTTTTTAATCATCTTGTTTTAATTAATAACAAAAAAAGCAATCCGATCACGTGGTGTGACGGACTGTCGGGCAAGGATTGAATTTCACAGCAAAACCGGTTTTAATTTGGAATATCATGATTACGTCAGCCCGATGCGTTTGATGAAAGTGATTGTGGTTCTGCGGGAATCATGTTTGATGAGCTGCCCTGGGGGCAGCGCTCTCGCAGAGTGCGCGAGCGATCGGAACCCAGGACGGAGCTCGAGCCTGTGTGGACCTTTGGATGTGGTGATTGTACCAGTTTACATACAATACACACCACCGAAGGTCATTTACTCATCTTATTTTACCTTAAACATGGGGGAATTTCAGTTTAAAGTGTCTTGAAAGTGGGTTTTCTTTGGGTCCACGAACGGATTAATTCACTCCATTATTTCTTATTGGGAAAATATTTTTTGGAATCCGAACTTTTTGCAATCCGAACAGCCTCCTGGAACGAATTAAATTGGGATTCTGGGGCACCACTGTATAGGCAAACACCTATACTCCGATCTCTAGCGTAGCGCACGGTGGGACGCACGGTCGACGCAGACTGCCACGGACGGAGGCCGTACGTAGGTGCACGGCGGGCGTAGGGGAACCGTGCGTCGACCCTGCGTTGCCCGCAGGTAGTCACACAGACCGCAAGCCACCGTACGGCGACCGTGGAAATAGTGTGGCACCGTAATTTTTTGGGGGTTGGAAAATTCATTTTCCATTGAGAAGAGCTTACGGCAGCCGCACGAATAACGCAAGCCCACCGTACGCCTACATACGCGTCGATGTGGACACATCTACGTCATAGCTTGGCTTGTCGAATTGCTACGGCGAACGTAGAAATGAAAAAAAGTATATACTCCGCGCTATAATTCCACGGCGCCCCTACGGCCTGTAAAATATAGCCAAACGGCGTAGGGCCTCCCTGAGGCCACCTCAGTTTCTCTGCGGCCGCCGCACGTTTCTGTCAATTCAGAGGGCGTACGGTCGCCGTATCCTCGCCGTAGAGCAAATGTGACCTAGGCCTTACAGACTTTCTCTTACTTTTGGAGCCAATGTGTGGCTCTCAACGGAATCCTTCCTTCTCCTCTCCCTGTCAAGACTGGAGTGCCCCAAGCAGTGTTCTCGGCCACATCCTTTTCCTAATCTTCATCAATGATCTCTCTGACTCTGGAAAATCCTCCATCTCCTTCCTCATGACTCCATCCTCTGCCATGGCATCCCTCATCCTTCAGACAGGCAGGCAGCAGCCTATTCCCTCTCTTCAGACCTTGACAAAATCACAAGCTGGTCAATAGCTTGGAATATGTCTTTCAATCCTAATCAATCTATCGCGTTATCTATCTGTCTATCTACTTTCTAACAATACTTTTGAAGAAGTTCAGTCACTCAAACTCTTGGATCTCACTCTCAGCCATGATTTTTCTTGGGAAAACCACATTTCAGAAGTTCACCTCCAAAGCCAGTCACTGACTGGGCATCTTCGTTCAAGCAAAGTCCTTCCTTGGCACACCTGAACTCTTATCCACATACAAAAGATCTCTCTCTTTTTTGATTTTGCAAGTAACAATAGTATTTTATGAACCACACGGGCTTCGGTTGATCGTGATGGGAACTGTGGTTTTGATGAGATTAAAATTTATCATGAGATTTAAACCAAATCAGCCATCCTGATTTTCCTTTTGTTTTTGTTCAGTGTTAATTTAATTTCTCTTTTACTTCTTGTGCATTGTCAAACTTTCCTATTGCAGGGATTTGAAGTTTCAGATCATTTGCGCAAAGTATGTTTTTACATGGCAGATAATGATTTGCGCGATTTTCTGGTGAGTAATATTTTACTCCATCTTTAGCTGAATACTTTCATAATGTCTCAGAAAAGCTACACCTGATGCAACGAAATGAACTCTGCTAGCTCCCTCCCATTCTCCACCATCTGGAACAGGTGGAGACAAATGAAGACATGAGTTTCCTTAATCGTGAGGAGCAGGAAGTGGCAAGATTTGTCCAGCATGTTGAGAGCCTGTACAATCTGACTTGCCATGTAGTACAGCCAAAAACGCCAGCAACCATCAGGTTCATATTAGAGGCGATTCTTTATCGTACAGTATTAATATTTTGGAATATTTAACATGCCAATGGAATGTTTTTGTGTTCCAAAAGGCTGTTTCTCATTGCTTCTTACCTTTCTGTTGTGCCACACACTGCATTTTGAGTCTACTCACCACGGACCGCTTTCCCCTTGCCTGTCTGCCGTGAACCACATCCCTGTGCATATCCGCTGTATTTTATTATTTTCATTGAAACAAGTGTTTTATTGTAAAAAAAAATTTTAAACAAGTACATTCTGCTGCAGCTATTTGCAGCCCTCTCCCCACAGCCTCTGCTGATATTTCCACTTTCCTCTTTTCACTTATTTGTCTTCTTCACCTTCCCTCTCGGTGCTTATTTGAAAGTCAATTAATTTGGTATTTTTTTGCATCTGTGCACATCGAATGATTCATTTTTCGAACTTTTTTTTTTGTCATTCCTAACTGGCAGGACTCTTTCTTTCATTACCAGACCAAGTTATCCCCTTGTCTTTAAACTTTCATGCACTTGCAGTTCAGTGTTTATTTGCTAATTTGCCTTGGCAGCAAAGTTATTTTGATATAGCATATCTTTACATTGTTGAACCTTGTTTTGAATTTGGCTTTTTGGGTGCTTGCAAAAGCTCTTGTATTGTTTAGTGTCTGCTTCGCTCCATCCGTAATATATGCATAAAAGAGGCATGAATGCTGATTCTCACAACAGAGGTATTTTTTAAAGGCAGGTAAAGCAAGGCTAAATCCTTGCAAGACTTAGTTGGCATGATACCATGATTAAGTTATGAGGGCTATTAGCAACTCTCAAAAAGGGCAATAAACATACTGAGTCCGAGCTTACAATAGCTCATGTCGTCGGGAAGCAACAGTATTCAGATTTTCATAAAAGAGAGTCTCCACTTTAAAATGGGAAATCACCATGGCGATCAACAGTATGGACCAACATCACCAGAATCGCCCAAAATACTTGCAGATGCAGCATGCCCAAAACAAAGGACGCACGTCATGTCGGTCTTGATGCATCACGTAGTGGAAAGGCCAAATTGAGGCCGTGATGTATGCTATTTCTCAAGTGCTATGAGTAGTACACGTGCTGCATCTGTGAAGCAATGCTGAATGTCCGATAATGCCTCCAGAGAAGACTATGAGAGTGAGGTCGACAGCAGACATTGTATCATAGAGTGAGCCCCAAGGACGACGGCTGCATCTCTTTCCATGCATTTTTATACTCTCCGTACTCTTCATAGCCATTCTTCTCCAGGGGACCAATTACAGGGCCACACTTGACCTCTGGCCAGCCCTTAACCAATTTGTTGATTTTACACTACCACCTTGTGTCAGCCCCAATGCCCAGCTTCCTCTGAGCATGTATGCACATGCCCAATGACCCTCGAGTCGGACTGACATTCATTTAGGACCAACTTGCTCATCTCCAAGTGCAGCTATTTGGTCAGGAAGACCCTGCTGGTTTGTGTAGATAGACTTGCTGATTACAAGCTCAACCTATCGCACATCCATATCACTGACTATCCGTCTCATTCGCATTTTACGACTTTGCCTTTCTTGTAACTACATATACTAAACAATTTTAAGACATTAATAGTAATCACTTGTCTCCAAAGTGTAAAATCTCATTTGCAGCAATAATGTAATCAATAACCTCTGTTCAGCTTCGGTGGCAGAGGTAACTAGGAACGACACTCGCAAGAGAGCATAGTCTCACCTCGCATGCTCATTCTGAACAAAAATACCATCATTAACTTAACACGCTACGACTATGGCCCATATAACTGTATCATCCATGCACTCTGTTATGTCACATACCTTGCCATTATCCGTAGCTTTAATAATTATTAATTGATTAATTATTAGCATACTTAACGACCACTTTTGCGTATATTAAGTCTAAATTCCGTCAATGAAGATTAATATGAAAACTATTTAAAATTATATTCCTTATGGCCAGTCGATCAAACGTATGAAATATAAGGAAATCAGACAGGTGGAGGCCATTCAGCCCATCATGCCTGTGCGAACACCATAATAATTTATCTGCACAAGATACAAAAAGAAAATGCTAATTTTAATTTTTTGTTTTTTATTTATTTATTTTAAGTTTTTGTATTTTTTTTCTTCTTCTTCCCTTCAGGGGAGGGGGCATGGGCTTGGTTAGAAACACAATATCAACTACACAACACCCCTTGACGAGACCACCACCAACAGCACTACGTTCATGTATGCAATCACCCATCAATGCTCAAATTACCTAAAAGTCCTGTCAACATCCCTATACCCCTCTATCTCCATGACTTCCAGGTACCTATCTCATTCTAATTTAAACTTATCTACTGTTTCGGCTGCCACTATCTTTCCAGGGAGGCCGTTCCATGCATTGACTACTCTCTGAGTAAATGTTCTGTGCCTTACTACCATCTTAACTCTCCTCTTTGTTACTCTCAGGCTATGGCCCCTGTCCTATTACTATCTACTCTGTTGAATAATTAATCTGCACTTATGTTGTCTATACCTTTCATTTTCTTAAACATCCCGATCATATCTCCTCGAAACCGCATCATTTCTAGTGTATAAAGCCCTGTCTCCCTCAGCCGCTCCTCATAGCTGAGTATAACTAGGCCCGGAATCAAACGAGTAGCCCTGTGCTGGACCCTCTCTATGGCATGTATGTCCTATGGAAGTTTCGCATTGATCCGTTAACCTCTTCTGTAGAAGATTATTATTTATTTATTTATTTTAAACGTTTTCATTTTCAATCCAATATGGCCACCAGACCATGTGAATCCAGATCCATTGGGACTCTACTCTGTGCAGAATGTTGGTGCTGCCTAAGCAGTCTCCTGGGCTATTGGGCACAATCCTGGACGGGTCGCCACTCTGACGCAGGATACTCGAATGGCTCAATCATCCCAGCAAGCTGGTACTCGTTTTGCCGACCTCCGAAGGAGGACAGGCTGAGTCAACCCCACCTGGTATTCATTCAATGAGCGGGATTTGAACTCGGGACCCTTGGATCCCAAGCCCACCACCCTAACCATTAAGCCAACACCAGGCGTACCTCATGGATGATGATGTCATAAATTTCATTCTTCACTTGCATTGGGTCATCGATCAGATATATGAAGTTTGTTTTTTTAGATAATGATTTTGATTCAATTATGGCTGAAATACCACTTCACTGATGACGTCATCTTTATCGTCCTATATACCCCATAGGGAGTTGACGACATATGCCAAGTTTCAATTCTTTTTCGTTGAGCGGTTTTGGAGAAAGAAATGTCCAGATTTTTTTTTCTTCTTTCCTTTAATCCAATATGGCTGCCAGACCATGTGACCTATGATGTATACATTTTCCAAATATATTCCCCGTGGCTAGTTGATCACACACATGAAATTTCGCCTCAATCGATTCAGTAGTTCAAGAGAAGGAATTTTTGTCAGGTTTTCAATAAATCCAATATGGCTGCCAAACCACATGACCGATGACTATGCTATCGCCCTTATATCCCCATGAGTAGTAGTTGATTGATATATTGAACGTTTTGGATCCATTGGTTCAGCAGTTTGAGAGAATGTTTTTAAGGTTTTAGCTTAAATACAACATGGCTGCCTGACCTTGTGTCCTATAGAGTTGAAAATTTCTAACTCTATTCCCCATTCCTAGTCAAACATATGTGTGAAGTTTCACATCGATCTGTTAAGCGGTTCTGGAGAAGATTGTTTTTTATCCCCCGCCGCGTGGCGGAAGGGGGATATTGTTGTCACCCAGGTCGTCCGGCTGTCCGTCCGGCTGTCCGTCCGTCCGTCCGGGCGTCAACATTTATAGCTGTGAGTGCGATAACTCATAAACTGTTCGCCATATCGATTTGAAATTTGGGTCACACATGTACCACCTGAAAAGGAAGAACCCTATTGATTTTGGGCGTTGCTGGGTCCAAGATGGCTGACTGGGGTGGCCATTTTGAAAAAAATGTTTTTTCGCCATATCGATTTGAAATTTGAGTCACACATGTACCACCTGAAAAGGAAGAACCCTATTGATTTTGGGCGTGGCCGGATCCAAGATGGCCGACTGGGGTGGCCATCTTGAAAAAAATGTTTTTTGTAATAAATGGAAAACCGCTTATCTGATTTCAATTATTTTTGGTTACTACGTTCCTCACCCCTGGGGAACTTTTTCGAGATGACCAAATGGTGTCTTGTTTCCAATTCACCTCCCTCATTATCTGGAATATGTATGACCTTTTTCATTCAATGGCGGGGGATTCCCCATCTCTGATGGTATATTTATGTTTTATTTTCAATCCAATATGCACGCCACACCATGTGACCTATGAGATGAGCCTGGTGTGGCTCAGTGGTTAAGGCGGTGGCTTGGGATCCTTGGGGTCCTGAGTTGGAGCCCCGCTGGCCGCTAAGTTAGCATCGGGGGGTTGACTCAGCCTGTCATCCTTCCGAAGGTCGGCGAAATGAGCACCAGTATACTGGTAATTATCCCTGCATGGTCGAAGGTGACTAAAGGGTTGGCGTCAGAAAGGGCATCCAGCCGTAAGAACATTGTCACAAGAAAGGGTACCATGATTGGAGCCCGCAAAAAGCTGACCCCTGTTCAGCGATAAAGGCTTTTAAATGGTGTGATGATGACCATGTGACCTATGATGTCAGAGTTATCAATAAAATATTATCCATGGGGAGTCCCTCCTATGTTTAAAGTTTCACATCGATTGGACAAGCGGTTGCAGACAAAACAAAATTTCAAGCGAAAATTATACAGACGAAGACACACGCAGACAGACGGGTGCTAAAATAGTCTCACAACCCCTTCGGGGTGGGACTAATAACTGCTATCCAATCAGCAAAAACACC
Organism: Eptatretus atami; assembly: GCA_035128595.1. Lineage (NCBI taxonomy): Eukaryota > Metazoa > Chordata > Myxini > Myxiniformes > Myxinidae > Eptatretus > Eptatretus atami. Next base: position 85,416,710 of record CM068963.1, on the reverse strand, counting down.
ACCATACAATAAAGGAAACGTCCTAATTTTGTCACAATATACAGTACTTTATTTTGGTATTCAGAAATGAGTTATGACTTCACTCTCTGCAGACCTGGATAAAAATCACAAACTGGTCAAACACTTGGAACTTGTCTTTCAATCCTGACAAATCTCACACTCTCACTATGTCTCTCCGAAAGGACCATCTGGAAACTCATAACCCCCCCACCCCCACCCCCAATCTACTTTCTCATCAATCCCCTTGAAGAGATCATTTTATTCAAGTTTTGGGCCTCACTATCTCCATGATCTTTCCTGGGAAAGCCACATTTCCAAGCTGGCCTCCAAAGCCAGTCGCCCTATAGGCATCCTCCGTCGTGCAAACCCCTTCCTTGGGACACTTAAGCTCCTAACCACATACAAAGCTTTTATCCGCAGAGTGATGGAGTACTGCTCTCCCCTTTGAGCTGGTGCTCCTGCCTCACACCCATCTCTGCTTCCCGCTGTGGAAACAAACGCTTTTAGGATCATTGGTATCTCCAGCGATGAAGCTGAGTCTTTGGGTATCTGACTCACCGCAGGCAGGTCGATGGTCTGTCTGTCTTCAACTGTCTCCCCTCCGGCCTTGCACCCCCTGCTCTGTTCCTCCTATATTTCCGCAGGGCACTCAAGATCCGCCAAAAATCCCCTTCTGGCGAAACTGCCAAAATCAAGAATCATTGCTCACATTCACTCTTTCATTCCTCTTTTTTCCCACCTCTTGACCAAACTGCCACAGTCTTCAATCCCACTCCTCCTTCCAGGTCTTAAAAACAGCTGTTCACCACCATCTTGTGTCTTCCCTCATCCAAAACCTCTATCTTTTCTACCCCTGTTAATCCACCCCAAACCCACCTTCAAATTCAAATTCCCTCCTGAAAGTCCCTGTAGTGTCCATATTATTTACCCCGTATACCCCACCCTATCCCTCTACCTTCCACACATCTCTTAATGTCTCTGTTCCCCACTGTTTTGTGCTTCCCTCTCCTGCCCCTCTTGTCTCCTGCTCCCCTTGTTATATGTTCTGTGTGTTCGCTCTTATCCAAGCTTCGACAATGTATACAAAAAAAACTTTTTGCTACAGTGTTCTCCTCATTGCAGGTTAGGTAAATATAAAGAAGACTGTAGAGAGCCCTCTGTGCAATGTCCTTTGGTCGATTTGTTGGACACCCCATGCACATTGGATCATGAGGCTGATCCCATGAGCCTCGCCTGGATGCTGGGCTTGGATGAAGATGTGCGACAGAAAATATTGTTGGACAGTGGTCGACTGAATGGTATGTTACGTATTTGGTTTGTAATGGGAAAGTGTCTCTCCCTTGATTGATGAATATAGACTGCAAAGCATGATGCATCCCAGAACATGTGATGCCTGCATTTTATTTTTTTCCCCTTCCATAACTGACATTCTAACAACTTGAGAAGCTTGTCCAATAAGTTTACGTAAAATGCAAACCCACTGACAGCCTCACCGCAAAAAGCGCCATCACCTCCAGCATGGCCGAAATAGGGTGACGGAGTGGGAGCGGCAAGGGTGCATGGATGGTTGTACCATCTCAATGAGTAACAAAATGTTGTCACTGAAAATGCATCTAGAGCGTTTTGATATGAGAGAGAAAATTTCTTTCTATTTCTCCTAATTCTAGCAAGGAAAGGGCCTTGCTTTGTGGTATCAAGCATTTTGTATGCTAGGCAGTATGATTTGCATACTTGACCTAGAGGTGTTGCAGTGCTTCAATGTATTGATAAATAACTGTTCAGCAAAATCTGGCAGATAAGCAATGGCTGTGCAATTTTCTTTTCATAAATAATATTGCCGTTCATCTGTTCGCATCATTTATGGATACAAGACAAAGCTTGGTGTTTGCTTTGTGCATTTAATAGCTCCTGGTAGAAGTACCTTTCCACGATGACATTATTCACTTTCTTCATGCCAACCTCGATCTTTCCCCTCCCTTTTTCATCCTCTATTACAATCCTAACAACCTGTAATTGAAATGCAAGTTTTTCATTTGAATTTTTTTCATTAAAACTTGCCAACAGTTAAGATGTTTGGAATTTTAAAAAAGCACAAATGCACCTTCATAATCTCATGCAAATTATCTTCCTTGCATGTCATGTAAGAATAGTTAAGCCCCCCCCACCCCTCCAGGATAGGGGATGGCTTATTAGAATTGTTGTAGGTGTTGTTTCTTATATTTGTGCCCCCAATTTTTAATGGTATCTCGAATTTCTTAGACCCCCAAGTGAAGATTACTAACTAAACCACCTTTTAGTTGTATTTTTCCCCTTCCCCTTTTTTTTTGTCCTGACAATGTTCGAGCTGTATCTCAAAGCTGGCTGGGACTTTCAGAATGAAATTTTACATCAATAATGGGAATAAGAAGTATTCGATGTTGACATAATTTGAAACCTTCACCTAATTTTAAGGTCATGATCTAACTATATAATTTTTTTCCTGTAACTCGACTAAGGTTTGTCTGATCGGAACAAATTTGCCCTTTATATAGCCTAGAGCAAGGCACATTGTTGCTTAATTTACATCGTAACCATCTGAGTTAAAGGTCAAGGTCAAATGTCGATCTGAAAAAAAAAAAGCGTTTTCTGTCATTGTTCAATTTTGCCAATGTGGAATCTCAAAGACCGCTTGACCTTCCAAGATGTTTGTGCATCAGCATGGATCTGCACTGAAGTTGTGTACCTGATATTTGATCAGTGGCCTTGACCTACTTTTTTCATATTGTGACCTCATGTGTAATATTCTTGTCGCATTTTCTAGAATTTTCTTTGATTTGTAAGAAAGTGTTTACTTTAATAATATGTTCACTTTGGTACCTAAGTTGTCATCTTTCTTGTAAACCCTTTTGTGTTGCACATGTACTAAATGCATAAAAATCTGTCTTCTTTGCTTCCCATTCACTGCTGTCTACCTCCTTCCAAGTTTAGGTGTTTGTCTGAATTACTGATATCAGCTCACAAGTGACCATTGAGTGCGGTAGGGTAAGGGATTCACAAGTGAAGCTGGCATCGTGGGAAGCATTTTGAATTGCATTTTGTTATTTTAGCATTAGCTTGCTTCAAAGCATAATATTGTCATCAGATATAACAAAAAAGTGAATATCTGAAGACTCAGTTAAGGTTATTACACCAGCTCAATGTCAAAGGAGTAGTTTAATCTTTTTGCATAACTGATATAAATTTATGCAGCCACCCATTTTTTTTCCCCAAAATCCACTTCAGACTGAGAATCTTTGTGTTTGTCTGAGGATATTTTGTTGTGCCTCTTGGTGGTTAGTTGTACCATCTACATTTTGAGTCCTTATGTACATGCGTCGATGTACAAAAGCTGCATTTACAAGTTTATCCATAAATTGTGCGCTCAATGGTAAATCTCAATGCAATGTTCTTTCATAGACTACTACACTTTTTCCGCGGACACACTGTGGTACTACTTGACGAGCCACCACAAACAGGAAGATGTGCATGCTTGGTTGGAGAATTGGTTGTCAGGAAGGGAGTCGCAGCGTTGGCCTGTTTTGTGTACTGATATCGTGGCCACCAACACCCATTGCTGCAGTTTCTTTCGTGAAGAAATTATTGACCATATGGCAAGGCATGTTGATTGTCATTAACCTGGTGAAGTTGTACTCGTGCTTGGAAACGATTTAAGTAGATGCTTGTTTTAAATTACTCAGATAGAAGTACATACATGCAAAGGAATGCAGTCTTTCATTGGATACTGCATCAACAATTTATACAACTTCCTCATTGCAACCTCCACCTTCCCCAACTGTTGGTGATTAAAGAGATCTATATTTTTAGGAATTGGGGCTGGCAGTATGGCTGAGAGGTATGTACACTCGCCTCTAAGCTGTCTAGGTTGGTTTTGAATCTCTGCGAAGCTACAAACTGTGTTTCATAGGCAAGGTGATTCATCAGTGTGTGTGCCGTCCCTCGGATGGACGTTAAATGGGTGTCCCATCTGCTGGCATCCGCTAGTGCATATTAACGATCCCACGGTGTCCTTCGCGAAGAGTGGGCGAGCTATCCTCGACACCACAGACAAATTACAAATTCTTGCCCTAACCTTAGTCAACTGGCAAGCCGGTTCATGAAAGATTTGGGTCAAGCTTCCCCCGGGCCCACCCCATAAGAACGTGGGAATAATTGTGGTTAATAAAGAAGACGATATTTTGAGGAATCAGATAATTTTATAGGATTACAGCTGCAAACTGGTGTCAACAGACTGTTTTGCTGATCCAAAATACTGTGTTTGCCAAAATATGAAAAATACATTTATTATTATTCCAGCAATAGTGCTTAGTTGAAAGAGTAATGCATATTTCTCCTACTTCACAGGAAGGGCTGTTTTTTGCCATCAGAGGTTTCAGATATGTCCAGCCTGGTGAAAAGGCTGGCTTGGACACTGGGCTTCACACCACAGCTATCGAAAGTCCAGAATGTCAATGAATTCCATGGCCGCTTTGTGCGATTTTGCCTGGAGATCGATTTCCCACACATCTTGAGCTTGTACCTTGATCATTACAGGTGTGAGGGGTGAAAGGGAGGTTTCAATCATGACTGGATTGTTTGCATAAATCTAAGCTTGTTGAAGTGTTAATTTGGCCTTTCGGCCAATTTGACCTTTTTGACCTTTGGGAGGTGCTTTCCTTTAGTTTGTGGAAGTCACGGGAAATTGTATGGTAAAACTGGCTGCAGTATCTCTCCTCTTTGAGGATAGGTAATGAATATGATGCAGTTATTTTCATAATTCAAAATAGAGTATGCATTGTTGTGGTTCTGTAAAACTGCATGCCTCCAAGGTAATGGCATACAACATACAGTGATGCCAGGGCAGTTATTTAAATAGTATATGTCTTAGTCCCTTCCATATGTCTAGTGGGAAAAAGGGAAAAGATGTGTTGCGTGGGACTCTTGTAGTTTGTTCTTTCATATATCATATATCTTCACTTTAACCGTTGACCTTTTCCCTTCCATTACACGAACTATGCAAGCAAGCACATACGCCATGCAAATAAGAATGAGCAACACACTACGAGCGTCTCCAGCGTGTTTGCGCCGCGTGCGCTTCCTGCCGACAATGCACAGTACATCGTTCCTTTGGAGTTTGCATGCCCATTCTCCTTTCAAATGTGTGCACCAATTCCTAACCGCCACCTCACCTCAGACTTCATCCCGCTCATAAAACCTTACCATGTTCACCACAACCACTTCATACAACTGGGAAAAATATCAATGCTACAACTCATGCTAACTCATGACTTTTATTCACCCATTTCAATACGAGTGCCATGTGGCACTCAGTCCTCACCATGAATGCCACATAGCAATCATCACTCGCTACAAATGCCACATTGCCACCATCTCTCACTACGAATGCCACATTGCCACCATCTCTCACTACGAATGTCAAGACAAGAGCACCTTGCTCTATAACTGTCGCAACTGCCCCATGGTGGCCAAATCAGCACCGAAGCATCAAAGGACCCGGAGGGGATGCGGGTCAAGCTGTTTCAAGGCATAACGCGAGGCGCGAACGTGCGCTGCGGCTTGTGAAGAGACTTACGGGTAGCGCAAGGATTTCGCTATGATTCCATGTCGGAATGAGGATCGGCGCACGTTTGGTGCCGGAGAACGCGTCCGAAGACCACGGCCCAATGTAAAACACGGAGCTCCGACCCGTGTCAAGTTCAGCGAGTAACTGACCCATTTTCCATCACCGAGGCCTGGTGGGGCATGGCTGCGGCCCAATAGCTGAGCGGGATTTTGCCTCCAGGTCATTGTGATCCGGTTCTCGGCCCCTCTCCTTCGTCCGGGCCCATAAAAAGGGCAGATCAAAGCCAGTTCGCTCTTCTTTCTTCTTTTCATCTCTTTGAGTCTGCTCGTGGGTCATTCCGTCAGCTTGCTTGCCTGCTTGAGTTTCAAATCTTGTTTCGCCCTGGTCGCTGCTTGTGTGCTTGCCCTTCGTGTTCGAGGCTGTCGTGCTGCTGCAGAAGAAACGTGGAGCAGACAGGATCGGCAAGTAGGCGGTCGGTAAGTCGGGTGAATCATCGGCGCAAAGCGAACGGCGCCGCGAGTCCCCATGAACAAGTGTGGGGGGAGGGAGGGGGTCGCACACTACTGCTACGAGGTGGGGCACTCCGTTCGAGCGATCCTCAATAGGTACAGACATTTACAAACACAGATTTTCATACAGATAGGATAGAGACTTTCTCCTTATGCCTCTTTTTCTATCATCTTTTTTCTCTCTACTCATTTACTGTGGACGCATAAAAGAGCATTAACGCAGGCGGAGCCTGACTGTTCTTTTACGGGCAGAACCTGAAGGAGCGAACAACTGACTCGCATTCACATTTTCCTCTTGCACTACGCCACACCCCCGACGTTGCACTGCACCACACCTCCCAATCCATATCTTTGACACAACCAGTATTGCTCCCACCTCCCTCTCCCTAAGGAATTCTAGGTTGTGTTGGTTTGCCGACCATGCAAGATATCGAGAGGTCGTTTACCCTCACCTGCTTTCTTTTTCTCTGGGTTATACCTAATCTTCCTGTGGTGTGTGTGTGTGTGTGTGTGTGTGTGTGTGTGTGTGGTGTGTGTGTGTGTGTGTGTGTGTGTGTGCTGGTGATGTGTGTGTTTGTGTGTGTGTGGATGGTGCCTGTCCGAGCATAAATTAAGATTGTGGAAGATTTAACGGGATAACTGTGCTCTGTGTCTGCTTTTGTTAGATTGCTTGCCCTTTTGTTGCACCCCACAATTCCTTTGCTTTCCCTGCTGTACATACCAATAAATTCCATTTACGGTGCCATATAACTTCCTGGCATTTCTGGTTGTAAAGAAATGCATGGTTGTGAAATTTTCCCAGCACGTTTTCGTGTTTGCCTTCATTGGTCCGAGCATGGCCCACACCCTAGCTTAGCCGGGACGTTATTCCCTAAAGATTCGCTTCGTAGTCGGTACGTACTTGGCAGTTCCGCTCGACTGCACCTGATCCGGAAGGTAATCTGGTTAACACAGGTACGTATCGAGGGCGCGTTCCCCGGTAAGGAGGTCACGTGACCTTAGGTAAACAGTTTATTAGACTGAGGACCCTAAGTCACGTGGTCAAGTTATTGGCGTTTGCGGTCGATTAGTGACCCTCTGTGTCATTAATTTATTCGTGTGCGACGGCCTGCGATTCCGGGAAGTCTGGCGAGTCACCCGATGCAGTCCATCCCTTGTGGTTCCCCTGCGATGCCGTGTCTGCAACAGTATGTTTATTATTTATTTATATTTCCAACTGAATTGGATAACTTTTAATGTGATGCAGTCGGTGTAATTGTGTAAATCGTCCTTTTTGGATCACGCCCCTCTGACAAGATCAGAGAGTGTAGACATTAAAATGAGCTCCGACTGACCGATCAGCTGTGCATATAATTTTGTGTACACGATGTTTCAAAAACCATTGAACACTTAGCTTTCATTTTGCAGAGAATTTACCAATCAAATCAAATTTTCTACTCGCAGACCCCACCCATGTCCTTTTTCTCTAGACTGCGTGGGGTAAGGTGGTCTATGAACTCTATAGTTTGTTCAACGTGCCAATGATAACCCACCTAATCTTTCTGAAAGATAACGACAAATCTTTTTGTCACCCACCAACTATTGCTAGCAAACGAGCCCCAGTGAGTTGATCCGAGGGATGGCACATTTTGTCCTCCATTTCCCTGAGAGATAATTTCTTGTTGTCAAAGGTTGTTTGGCATCATCATACCATTGAGACTTGGAAGGCTGTCATTAGCTTCCAGTGGCATATGGATTCTCCATTTGATACTTGAGACCTCACATGCAGGGCACCAAAAGACTAGCTGACACATGGGGATAAAATCTTTCCAAGATCCTGCAAAGTATTCCGATCCAGCTGTTATAGGGATATTGTTGTCATCATGTCCAACTTCTTGTGGTGCATATTCAACATGATGTATCTCTTTCAGCTGTGAATTTCATTTTGTGGCATTTTTTTTTGTTTGGATTGCATGTTCTTCCTCGAGAACACTGTTTTTCATTGTGAGGCCTGGGAGCTACTGACACAGCCCCTAGTGGCCTAAAGTGCAGCCCCTGATGTGTGGCCGCTAATACACAAATGTGAAAACACTTCATCCACCATATGTGCTATAAAGGCGCGACCTACTAGCAGCCATTACGGAGTCCTGCAGGCAGTGTGGCGGCTCTCACACTGGTGTTTTATCAGCAAAAGTGGCCTCCCTCTAAAAAATAGTGAAGAACACTGCTTTAGAATGTATATTGCATGAGAATTGCTGCAGTCTTCGAAGTCTGTGTCAATGCCTTCATCATTGTACAAGCCTCCTTGAGCCCATCCTTAATCAAAAGTTACAAAGCACAAGTAAAGCAGGTATTTTTCTTTGGGAAATGAGAGAGAGAGAGAGTCTCATTACCATACATCCATTTTCATAAGTG
>CM068963.1:85378429-85385929 GCA_035128595.1 Eptatretus atami | reverse complement strand
GGACAGATGCTCTAACCATTACGTCACCGAGTCTGGAGATAATATATATACACATATATATATATATATATATAATATTATAGATATATACATACATTTGAAGGAACATTTCTACAGGGTTGGGAATTAATTTTGGAATCTCTTGGTAGGAGAAGATGTTGAGAGTTGTTGGGACTCTTTAAAAGATGGGCTGCTGCGTGCTACTGATTACACATGTTGGATGGCTGGACGAATGGCCCAGCTAGACAGGCTACATGGTGGTGGAACAATGAGGTGGATCGGGCTAATCACGAAAAAAGAAGATTGTTTGTTGAGGATTTGGGAAAAGGAGGGGATAAGGAGGAATACTTAGTGGCTAAACGTAGGGCAAGAAGGGAAGTTTACAAGGCCAAAAAAATAGTACAGCATCTGCTTTCAGATGTGATAAATAATGCAGATATTAGAGGGGAGATACCTCGATAGCAAAGCAAATGATCGGTCAAAATAAGGATCTCAAAGGAGAACAATGTGTGAAGGATGATATGGGAAATGTACTGGTTGACCATAAGGAGATTACAAATGCTTGGAGGTGTTCTCTGAGCACCTGCTAAATGAGGAGTTCCCTTGGACCAGGGATATTTTGGAGCCAGTGCAGGGCCCACTTCACCTGGGGTGAAGAATGCCATCGATGAAATGTAGAATCGTAAAGCAGCGGGCAGCACTGGTATTAGCGTGGAGATGCTGAAGGCATCTGGTGATTTATTGGAGTGAATTGAAGCACAAAATTAGTAAATGCAATTATAAGGGAGACCTCTGTCCCAGATGACTGGTTGAAGAGTGTAGTAGTGAATATTTATATGGGGAAGGGTGATGTCTTAGTTTGGGGCAACTATAGGGGTCTGAAGCTGCTGGTTGAAAAGACAGTGTGTTAATGAACATGAAATGCAATTTGGTTGCATGTCAAGAAGGGGCATGATTGAGGCTATTTTTATAGTTGGGAAATTACAGGAAAATATCTGGAAGAAGAGACAACAGTACTTTATATTTGTGAATTTGCAGAAGGCATTCGATAGGGTGCCTCAGGAAGTGGTGCAATGGTCCATAAGAAAGTTACGTGTGGAGGATTGGTTAGTTAGGGTAGTCATGGCAATGTATGATGGCTCAAAAACTTATGTGAGGGTAAATAGAATGCAGAGTGAGTATTTTGAAGTGAAAGCGGGTGTTCATCAGGGGGGTCAGTCTTGAGCCAAATCCTGTTAATCATGGTTCTTGAGGCTATATCACAGGAATATGAAGGAGGCTTACCTTGGGAACTCCTGTATGCTGATAATCCAGTGGTGATAGCCTACAGTGTGGAAGAGGTAATGGATAACTATACTGTATGTAAGGAGGGTATGGAAGCCAGCGTACTGAAAGTGAATACAGTAAAAACTAGAAGGGCACTTGGTAGAGCGCATACCTCTGCCACGTAATGTCTGCTCCACGAGAACATATCGGCCCCAATACATTTTTTGAAATATCATGCTATATATCGCTTTCGGCCCTATCTCTCAATGGTGAAGAATCACTTTAATAATTAAATAATTCTCAAATCCAGATCAATTCGGATCTTCACCAAAATCGAATCAATTTGTCAGGGTCACACACCCAACCTATCCACCCGATTCCGATTCCGTCTACAACTTTTTGAGATATCGTGCTTTATATTAGTTTTGCCATATCTCTCTGGTGAAGAATCACTTAAAAAATTATCTGATCCGGATTCGGATCTTTTCTTCTTTGTCACACACCCAATGTGTCCCCCAAGTTTCATCTGAATCCGTCCACAACATTTTGAGATATCGTGCTATATATCATTTTTGGCCCAATCTCTTAATGGTGAAGAATCACCTAAAAAATCCTTGTTGTTGGATCCGGGTCTTCACCAAAATCTAACCAGTTCGTACTTGTCACACACCCAACCTGCCCACCAAATTTCATCCTGATCCGTCCACTACTTTTTGAGATATCCTGCACACAAACAGCCAAACAAACACAAACGGACAGAAAGGGGCGAAAACATAACCTCCTTCACCTTTGGTGGTGGAGGTAACAAAAGTACTGATTAGTAGTGTGGGTGAAGAAAGTGTTGGAAAAAGGGGGAGGTAGCCCTGTGCTGTTTGTAAAAATGAATGAATAAATAAATAAAATGGTGTGGGTAGCAATTCAATATTATATTAATACTGCAACTGCTGGGTGCACACGAGGTGTTGTGGCCTCAGGGGTAGACTGCAGGTGGTTCTTGACTTCAAATGTGTTGTTTGCACAGGTAAACAAGTTGCTCCAGTTTGAGTGGAAAGGTTAGTTTATGGGGATATATCTTTGTAATGTGCAGGTAAATTATTTTATCTTAGTGATATGATTGGTGTAGGTGATTGCAAGAATTAGAAGTGGCTGGAGGAAGTTTTGGGAGTCGAGGGACCTCTCTCCAATTAAAGTGAAAACATTTTGCAGTTTGCATAAGAAGCAAATTGTCATGTGGCAGTGAAACACGTGTGAACAAAAAGGAGGATGAACGGAGGTGTTAACAAAATGAAATGAGAATGGTCAGGTCGGGTCTGGTCAGGTATGGGAGCATGTGCCGGAGCAGCGTGTCACTGCATACACTTTCTGCTGGTACTCCAGGGGCCGCCGTCTGGCCATGTCCCAGGCAGATGCCCGGCCCATCTCCATATTGAGATGCTGATCAACTTGCTGCAACCACGATGCACGTGGTCGGCCCATTGGCCTCCTCCACTCACGAGGTTCCCTCGCTGAGAATCTGGTGAGCAGGATCAGCGTCAGAAAAACGAGCCACATGTCCATACAGCCGCAGCTGACGTTCACGGACTATGCAGGTAACAAATCTCATTTGAGTCTCTCTCAGCAACCGCTCGTTGGACACAAAGTCCGACCAGCGATAGCCAAGGATTCTCCGAAGAGACCTGGTACCAAAGGAATTGTCTCTGTCTCAGTCAACCTTGTCTCCACAACTTCTGCACAGGGAAGCAATGGTGAGATGGATGTGTAATGTGACACTGAAGGATTGGAAACTAAATGTGGAATTAAGAGATAGGTTATGTATAGAAAGCATTCGTGAGGTTATGCGTCGGGGTAGGTTGAGGTGGTTCGGACATGTGGAAAGATGGGGGTGGGCAGCTGTGTGAATAGATGTATAAATATGAACGTGATTGGAAGGAGAGCTAAAGGCCATCCGAAGGAAATCATGGGATGTGTTGCTGAGAGACAATCTTAGAGTTAAAGGCCTAACAAGAGGGCTCGCAAGGACCATGCAGCCTGGAAAGCAGCCATTAGGTGAACCACGGATAACACATGCAAGCATGGAAACGGGCTGTAAAACGATGGTGATGACAATATGTATATATATATAATGTATATATACATTATTTATATATATATATATATATATATATATATATATTCAAAACTATATACAGCCTTGATGCATGGTCCCGGAAGCGATAAGTCTGCTGCCATGCAGAAACATTATCTTTCACTTCACCAACACAAATAATGACTCCAGGTATTATTCTGATTCCAAATTCCCAACTTTGACAAATGGAGATCAGATCTCTTGTTAAACGGATGGAGAAATGCTGCATTGAATGCATGGTTGGGGGGCGGGGGGGCTGAGGGGGTGGTGGGAATGTGTGTAGTGGGAGAGGGGGTTGGTTTTCTCTTTATTCTTAATTTCTGCATCCAAAGTCACAGCTTTGAAATCTTATTTTTGAGTGTTGCATTTCAGTCTGAATAATTTAGCTCTTCATTGTGACCCTTGTGCTGCATTTGTGTGAGAACATCACACCACCTCCACAAATGGAATTTCAAAGACAGCCCAGCATGTAACTGCAGTCATCCTAATCAGATGGTTCACCATATTGTTAATGAGTGTCATCTACGTGAATTTGATAAAGGATTCAGGGCAATTCACCTGACAATATGATAGTGCTGTGATGTAGCTATCCAATTTGGACTTTAATCTGTGAGCTGCATGATGCCATACACAAGAAGAAGATCATTACCCTTGATGTGATGTGGGTATAGTGCATGAATGCAGGGGTGAGATGGGGGAAGTGAGGCTAGTTTGACAGATTTGCCTTTGTTTCTTTGTACGAGGTGTTCCTTTTTTTGGCAATAGTAAGTGGAATTCCTTAAATGTTTATTTGGAGGATGCACCATGCATGTAAAGAACATCTGATTTAACAGTCCTTTGTTCAATTTCAGCATGTTGAAGCAGCAGATGTGTTGTTATGTTCGTGAAGTTGAGTGTTCAACTTTTCCTGTGTTGAGATTGGCAGACATGTTCCATGGATGGAATTAACAAAACGTTCATGAACTTGTACTAACCATGGGTTGTTAGCGTACTTTGATACGTTAGCTTTTGGATATTAGGGTAACTTTAAGAGCTGCTGGCCACGATTGAGTCCTCACAGGAACGTGCAGTTGGCCACTATCGTGGCCCGTGTCATTGTTAACAAATTGTTAGGTTTTCCTCTTTCAGTGTTTCTAAAGTTGCCTCATGTGGTTGCCTTATAAACAATACAGATGTTTTATTCTGTTTGCCTGAAAAAATAAAAATACCATATTTTTGAAATTGCATACTGGAAAAATTCAGCACTCAAACAGTTAACCCTTCATTTGCTCTTTTGCTCCGACGAAGAGTTAATGCCCAAAGCGTCAGTTTCTCATTGCTTTCTATGACTTTTAGCATACTTTTATCAACATTCTTTTGATTCCACTGATGCAGACCAATACCAGCCTTTATGATTAACATTAGATTTATATTCCATTTCGGATCTCTTGTATATCAATTGTTAAAATAGGCGAAGGAGTATGGCCTTGCAGCCACCCCTTTTCCCTCGATTAATGGAGATTAATGACTGTCATGAGTTGTTTTCATTGCATGATTGGGTCAAGAGGAACTAAAATGCTTTTAATAATAGTTATTTCCCAATTAAAAAGTCCTTTTAAAATAAGCTATCTTTACCCATGTTTTGCTTTGCTGCTGTGCATTGTAAAATAGTACTTTCCAAGAGGCTTCATTGTTTCTTGTTGTTACTTCTTGATTCTGCAGTGCCCATTAAATTGTGAACACCTTGAATTATTACTTCTGTAGACGTAATTTAATTCGGTATTAAAGGTATTAGTTAAAAACATCAAATTTGTGTTCCCTTTATCCTGCTGAAGCTGTCAATTCTTTTTTGATTTTTGTCAACAGGTTGAATGTGGAACAATGTCCTGAGGTTGGAGATACTGAGCTGCTGAAAGTCCACCCTTGGTTCAATTTCCTGATCTCCATTTGGCAACTGCAAGATAAAACTGCAATTCGTAAGTCTGTATATACAAAGGCCTGCAATCTCTGCCATAGTTTATCATTTGTTTCCACACCTTGTCTGAAAACAATGTTCTTGGGTAATTCACCCTTACACACGAAGCGAAAAGCAGGTTTAAGCAATTGCTTCACTTATGTCTGTCTGTCTGTGTCTACAAATGTCAGTTTATGATAGATGAACAACTTCATTTCAATCGAATGTTATATTTTGAATACGAATCGGAAAATATATTTTGAACATATTGTTGCGGGCCGGGGGAAGCTATTTCGGTCTACCAGAGTCCCCAGAATTGTAGGCCGTCGCACACGGATAATTCCGTGACGCGGCGGGTCGCTTAACCGACGGTGAACGCCAATAACTCAACCGTGTGACCTAGGGTCCTCCCGTCTCTGGGTTAATCAGGTTACCTAATTAATCACGTGATTTAATTACCGGGGAACACGCCCTCGGCATGCCTTGTCCGAACCAGATCACTCAACCGGATCGGATGCAGCCGAGCGACACTGCCAAGGACATACCGGCTAAAAGGAACGGATCGTTGGGTGGACTAAAGTTCCCGGCTAAGCTAGGATTTGGACGACATGCTGGATCAATGAAAAAAAAACACAAAAACGAGCTGGAACATTCCTAATAATGATTTATTTACAGGCAACTTACAAACGGGGACACAGAGCAGACTTAACGCGAACATAATAACAATAATAATGATAACAATAACGATCTTCTGCAGTCTTACTTAAGCAGACAGGCGCCAGGACACACATACAACGCACACACACAGACACAGAAAAGCCGATGAAGAGAAAGTATTGAAACAAGAAGGGAGAGGAGTTGAGGCTACGAAATTCTGTACTTTGTACTTAATTGCATGAACGCACCACCAATACATTTTGGGGTGGGGTGGGGGGGGAAGATTGCTCGTGGTACGGTACCGCGACAGCTGGCGCATCGCTTCTGGCTTCAGCAGCACGTGTGAGACCATGGGCGTGAAGAAGGGGCTGGAGTGGAGAAGGGGCTCAGTCAAGAGTGCGTGGATGGAGTGGTAGGCAGGACCACATGGTCCACCATAATCCCCCTTCTGGTGAAACACCCAAAATCCAGAATCACTGCTCACTTCCAATCGTTTCTTCCTCTTCCCCCCCCCCCAAAATCAACTTCCACATCCTCTTCAATCTCATTCATCCCTCCAGGTCTTCAAGACAGCTGTTCACCACCATCTCAGATCATCACCCATCCAAAACCATATTTTCTACCCATATTAATCCACACCCACACATCCTTCCAAATTTCTAGTTTTTCCTTCTATTCCTGAATATTTGCTGCTGTATCCTTCCTGTCCACCCTATGCGTGCTCCCCGATCCCTCATTCCTCCCCACACCCATTATTTGTCCAAGTCCCCCTGTGTTTTGTCCTTCAACCTTGCTGTGCTGGGTGGGGTCAACGTCGTGTGGGCAGAGACGAGGAGGCGGAGTCCAGGCAGCAGGAGGCGGGTCGTGGCGATGTCGGGCAGAGAGACGAGGGTGAGCGAGAGAAAGGCGGAGGGACTGCTCCGACCTTCATGGGACTCGCAGCGCTGGGCGGGGTGCCACCCCGAAGCGAAGCGTCATCACCTGAATCGGGCGCTCCGATATCCCCGACCCCTCACGCGGCCTCATGCAAAAACCCCGGGGTCATGCCCTGGCTACTGGCCGACGGTCCCGCATGCCCGCTCGGGCATCCGACCAGCGCTGATCAATGCGCTTGCTCTGCGTGCGCCAACGTGTCCCGCACTGTACAACATTCCTCTGCTCGATCGCAGCTTCGCTGGCCGTAGAGATGAGGAGACGTTCACCATCCATGGGGAATCCGCTGCTGCCAGCGAGGGCCGAAGGTACATTGTTATGGATAAATCCATGCATATTTCGTACAGTACGTGCGAATCCACCATGGCCCACGTGGTCAGGGCTCGCGTTCGCCCGATTCTGCTGGTGTGTGCGTGGGGCGAACAGCGATATGTGTCAGATATTGAGGAAATACGATACAAAGTCGCGAACGGTGCATTCGTGCTCTACTTTGTACGATAATAAATTCGCGAGCGGCGTATGTGTCTGCCTTCGAGCACATTCCATACAGTGCGCGTGGTTCGACCATTACGCATGTGGCCAGCGC
>CM068963.1:85343906-85359873 GCA_035128595.1 Eptatretus atami | reverse complement strand
GAAATGATTTTTTTCATCAACCGCTGTCACAACGGGTTCACGGGTCATCTAGTTTAATTTTAAAAGTGATTCTTCACCATTGAGAGATTGGACCAAAAACGATATAGTACTGTATAGCATGGTATTTCAAAAATGTATTTGGCCCGATATGTTCTCGTGGATCAGGCGTTGCATGGTGGAGGTATGCGCTCTACCGAGTGCCCTTCTAGTTATCCCTGCAATCATTCGTGGCATGTAAAGCAGCTACATATGATTCAAAGTGCTGCTGTGGCTGTGTGCACTGATCATGCAATTGAATTTTTTTTTTTTGTACCTTATCAAATGCATTTTGCAATCTAGCATTAAAGAACCTTTTTTATTATCACCTTATTATTATTATTATTTTTTAGCTCTTTGCATCAGATGGAATAATGCTGTTATGTTTCGAGCCATATATTTTTCCATGCATGCGTGTGTGTGCACTCATGGGCATGTTTGCAGTCTGCAAGCAACTACTTGGGTATGTCCTAAGTTCAGACGTAATAAATATATGCTTTATATGTTTGATGTGGATTGGGAGAGAGCTATATATGCAAGAACACAAGGTTACAATGATATGCAAGTCAAAAGACAAAATTAAAATGTTGCTTATTTGTAATTAAGTTGATCAATGACCAAAAGGATGGCATCATGTGACCTAAAATGCAATATAATTAAATGTGCATTCTTTAACGTGTGTTATTACTACGATTAATTAATAATTGCAAATTGCTCAATACTATGATTACTTAGTCATTAGAAATGTTTAAAGCATACGTATCGATACTGTGCACATCATAGATCAGAGACCTAGACAGAGGAATCACTTGTAATTGCTTCCTTTCTAATGTATAAAGTTCAGTCTCCTTATGTATAAAGCCCAATGTGCTTGCATTCTCAAGTAAACAGCTAAATAACTCAAGTAAGTCAAGAATTGGTGATTGGAATCAACTCTTTATTACATAGTTTCCAACTGAAATAATTTTTAATATAAATGTGTCAAAAGTTGTGCCTATACAATATATATGTATGTATACTGGATTAGGTGGTGTAATGGTGAGAGCTTCCACTCAGAGTCTGGGAAATTGGTGGTTGAAACCCCAGCTGAGTCGTACCAAAGATTTTTTATTTTATTTAGATTTTATGTGCTGCTTCCTTGCATGACGTTCATCATTTAAAAGGATAGAGCACGGACAAACGATGCTTGGAAGGCACTTGCAAACCGCCCAGCGTAACCCTTGCCAAGAAACTGATTCAGCAGCTCCAATGCTCTGTAATGAGCTTGCAGTGTTAGTGTGAGAAATTTCTGAGGTTAACCTGAAGGCTCAATAGCTTAGTGGGCTATAGCCATGTAAGCGATGAGGTCTTTGGGTTCTAGTCCTGGGTTGAATCAGAATTTTTTCACATGAGCCCCACACAGGAATTTATTCCTGTTTATTAAATTTTGAGATTATATTTATCACACATACACATACACAGCGGAGCGCAGCACACACACAGCACAGGTGGTAGCACACACACACACCACACGCGAGTCACATGCACCGACAGCAACACTAGCTGATGCTCACACACAACAGTGTGGGTGGTGAGACACAGGAAGGACATCCATTCTGTATGGAAGACATCGGCCATTATAAAGCTTGCGGTGTTAGTGTGAGAAATTTCTGAGGATAACCCGAAGGATCAATAGCTCAGTGGGCTGTCACCATGTAAGCGATGAGGTCCTTGGGTTCGAGCCTTGAGCTGAGTCAGAATTTTTTCACACTCGCCCCACGCAGGAATTTATTCCCGTTTATTTAATTTATGTATGTATGTATGTACCAGATTAAGTGGTGTAATGGTCAGAGCGTCCGTTCAGAGTCTGGGAGGTCAATGGTTCAAAACCTGGCCGAGTCGTACCAAAGATTTTTGAAATGGTATGTGCTGCTTCCTTGCATGATGCTCATCATTTAAAATTGTATGGCACAGCCAAACAATGCTTGGATGACAATTGCAAACCACCCGGTATAACCCTTGCCGAGAAACTGCTTCTGCAGCACCAACGCTCTGGAAAGAGTGTGGTCTATCATTAATGTACTGTATATATACACCAAGTATAATACTTATAATTTCCATCATCGGAATTGATCAAATGATTGTTACGGCCTAATATATCCGTAACGGATTGTTATGGCGTAACAAGAAAATATTGTTACGGCCACGGGTACCGAGTGTATTATGAGGGGGTGAATCCTCGTTTCTTCTCGGAAGAACCGGACCTGGGGCCACCGGTAACAATTAACTCTGTGGTACGGTGGGTTGCTTAACAACCACAAACGCCAATCAGTTAACCACGAGTTCCAGTGTCCACCGTGTAATTTGCCGTTTAAGTAGAGGTCACGTGGCCTCCTGACCGGGGAACGCGCCCTTGGTGATGCACCAATCTTATCTTGAGTAATGCAGCCGAGCATTGACTGCTGGTGCATGCCGACTATGACAGGTTAATTAGTTTGGGAATTATCTCCCAGTCTACCTAGGCTCGGACAATGCTGGATCAATGGAAAGAAATGACAATCACGGACAGGTTGAAACATCAACAATAAATTTATTATCACGAAAAAGAAATAAACTGAAGGACTTTTTATTTCCTTGTCGATTAAATGGATGAATTCAAATCAAATGTTCAATCAACAAAATAATCTCAAACAGATAAAGAATTCAACAAGCATTTATAGAAAAATGGACAAAGAGTAGATCCTTATCACCATGCTTTAATTAAACACCAGACATGGGTACCCATCAGATCATTCAGTGGGAAAAAGAAATCCAGTCTCGGCTTACCAAGGCAGAAGTTGTCGTTCGTCTACTAAAATAACCCAAAATGTGTGAGAGTGCCTTCGTCTGCCTCTCCAAATGAGCTCTCCACAGCCCAGCTCATTTCTGCTGCCAGTGCCCTGCCTTGCCGTGCATCCACCCGCAAATAGGCTCGAACACCAACCGACGTCACATCATTACGCCAGGAGCCAGGTATGCCAAGAGCCATGTACCGAGCAGAACCAGCAGGAACAGTCCAGCTGTCACCAACTGCTGTTGCTGCTGTCCCCAACCATCAGGGTCTGTCACCAACCGTCAGCAGGATCTCCCACCAACTCTAATCAGGATCTCTGACCAACTGTCATCAGGATCTCTGACCAACTGTCATCAGGATCTCTAACCAACTGTCATCAGGATCTCTGACCAACTGTCATCAGGATCTCTGACCAACTGTCATCAGGATCTCTGACCAACTGTCATCAGGATCTCTGACCAACTGTCATCAGGATCTCTGACCAACTGTCATCAGGATCTCTGACCAACTGTCATCAGGATCTCCCACCAACTGTCATCAGGATCTCCCACCAACCGTCAGCGGGATCTCCCACCAACTGCTAACAAGGCAGTCCTGCTGTCCTTTTATAGGCGACCAGTGTGGGTGGAGCCTCAAGCACGACTTCAGCCAAATCCAGCTTGCCTATTGGCACATCGCTGCATGTGACCTCCAACCGTCCATTCTCGCGGTCATTCTTTCCTAACCATCGAACAAGATGCAACTCCCAATTAACACAGGCCTGGCTTATGACGCCATGTTCGGGGTGCTGGACAAACGCCAGGAAGCAGCCATTTGCTGGAACAACCGAGCAAAAACATGAAGCGCTCACAAAACGTCAACGGGCGATTATCACCTCTTTGTTCAGCCCGACATGAAGAAGAGCCAATTAGCGTCCCAAGAGTTGCTGAACGGGGTGTCGATCACCGATGGAAAAAGGTGGGTCCTGAGGTAAATGATGCAAGACCACAGCCATGTTTGTCCATCAGAATGAACTGTTCGGGAGAAGCTTACGGTGTGATTAATGACTCAAATGTCTTGTCAGTCCAATGTGAAAATGATAGCCAAAATAAAATGTGTAAATAAATCGTGTATTTCCAAGCCAATGTGTCTTGATGGAAAGGGAATAGAATGAGTATCCGTTTGGGATATACGGGATAACGTTTGGGATAACGGCTATCTCTCGCGTGCACGAACGGTGAATATCACTCATGCAGAAATGAAAACTGACGTAAAATCATACGTCATGAACGTGTCATAAAGAGGAAAAGGTTATCCCATTAGAAAGGAAGGGAACCTGTTCTCTCCCCTTCTCCAACACATCAAAGAGTTAGAATCCCACCAGACAAGGGGATGGGTCTATTCTGAACGTACATTTGTGGAAATAACTGTCTGAGGACCTGGATGTTATGTGCATTACTCGGATCTGATTCTGAAATCCACAACAGTATCTAACCTCCTCCCCCCCCCCCCCCCCCCCATCCCGATTTTATTCCATGATACTATCAACCAGGGCTATTTTTGGGAGTGTTTCCTACGAAATGTCGAATGTAAAATGTAGTTACTTTATATGCGTATGTAATTAAGTCCACTTTTTCAATTGCCATTGGAATGTCAGATTTTTGTGATTAATGGTATCACATGCATACTCGGGCAAAATTGCAACAGATTTGAACACTAGTACTCTAATTTATTTTCGTTCATCTTGTTTGATTAGTTTTTGATGCTTCTTCATCCTTGCTCCAATTCATTTTTCTGGCAGACTCTTTCCAGGAGCTTCCCAACTTCTCGCAGCCTTTTCTCAAAGCTCGACCCATCACATGCCAATTTCTTGGCTTTTCCTATTATCTCCTGCATGGCCGGCCCTCTTTTGCTTTTGTGGCCTTTGTTCAGGAGGGAATTCAATGTGGAGGTATTTCGAAATCCAGGTATGTTAGGCAACCTTTTTCTGTAATTCGTGGATTTACCCATCAAGGGTGGGTGTTGGAATGAAATGGCATTTGATAGGATGGGAGGGCCATAGACCACCACCATCAACAACAACAACAACAATAATCCCATGATGAATGAAATGAATGTAGTAGACAGCACCAATCCTGTTACAGTTGGGCTTGAAGCATCACCCACTGAAATGCTTTGTCGTCATCTAGCATAGTGAGCACTTTAACAAAAATCTACTTTGACTGAGCCGAAAGCCGAATATAAGTTGGAAGTAAATTTAGATGCCCTAAGCAGAATTATAAGAGATTGTTAATAATGCCTTTTGAAGTTTGGTGGTCATTGAATTTTGTTGTCTACTTACTTCCATTATGACATACTGTCTTTCAATTGAACTTTTCTCCTTTTGGAACTTTATCTATTTTTGTTTGTGGATCATTATAATAACTGTGTTAAGGATTTATCAAATTGTTGATTTGCTTATTAGTTAATATTGGACATTCAGAAGTACCATGTGGACTGTGGAGTGCATTAAGTGTTTTTATTTTCTATTGGAATCCAAACTAACAAGTCTTCGTAATAGTATAAATGAAACATCACTAAGCTGGGCCATGCAAGCCTTTCTGTAATCGTGAAAGTGATAGCTTAGCAACTCGAAGTTTATTTCCAAATACCAACATTAAGTTTTCTCAACATACCTTTTTCATCACATGAGTTTGCAGTTGGTCTCAGCCCCTGCTGGAGCTACCCTTGGCGATCCTTGGATTTTGCAAGGGTAGAGGGTGCAAGACCAAAAAGGAGATGCCACCCTGTCTGCAATGCGAAAGTAACTAGTCGAGATACTCGGCTTAGTTGCAGGAGATCCCAATGGTTTTGAGGGCTTTATTTTCCACGGCATCAAGAAGGGCAATGTGTGAGGTAGGGGCACCAACCCAAATGGGAGAGCCATACTCCATCAAGCTGTGAAGAAGGCGTTGTAGGTTGTCAAAAGTTCAGAATGGTCAAGAAGTGACCTTGCATGATGAAGAAGCACCCCTAGTTTGCGGCTGGCTTTAGATGCCATTTTGGAATTGTCTGCCCAAGAAAAATCATAGCTGATGGTGAGGCCCAAAAGTTGAAGTGACTTAACCTCTTCTCTTCAAGTGGTTGTCAGATGGTCCTTTTGGAGAGGCAGGGTGTGTATGTGGGATTTGTCTGCTTTGAAAGACATATTCCAAGTGTTGGACCATCTCTTAATTCTATTCATTGCTCGCTTCAATCAAAACCTGAGCCTGAGGACCATGGGACCAAGGACCAACCTCATTCATAAAATTGACTTGACATTCACATTTGTTCTTCATTTGACCGCAATGCTTTTGTAAAGTTAATGTAATATGGTAACATGACATATAAATGTGCCTGCGGTGTTTTTTTGTTTGCTTCCACATCGACTACTCAGTGACTCGCACATCTCCAAAAACCTGTTGTGAGAAGCAATGAGCAATTGAGGTAAAAATGATCAATTTAATGACAGTGATGGGCTGGAAATGAGTTTTCAGCACAACTATGCTGTGTGCCAGTCCTGGGTGGCAGTCCTATGAAGATGGCAGTTTTGGGAATAGGTACCAGGATTGTCATGGACAAGGAAGATTTTGCACTTTTAGGGGGTTGGGGACTTTTGGAGGAAGGGGTGGCACAGTGCCTGAGGGTGGGTGGAAGTTGAGACAAACGGGCAATATGTAATAATTGGTGAAAACAGGATCTGACAAATCACGTATGCTTGATAAACTGTGAACACATAAACTGTCACTGTGTCGAAGATAAAGATGTCACTGGTAATGTGCTGATATGGGTTGTAGTAGAGAATTTACCCATAAATGAATTATCTTCAGATTGAGTAGTATGGAATTGCTACTGTAAATCATTCTATTTTCCTGTGATAAGGTAGTAACAGGAAGTGATTCTTGAAAAAAAACAAAAACATTTCATGGTGGTGGGTAAATGAATTTATGTGCATTAGAGCCAATATTTACAAGCATTGGAAGGTGATTTCATGGAGGTGATGCTTTCAGATTGAAGATAGGCTGCAAGGAAACATTACATTGTCACAAAGATTGTGCTGCGATCTTGTTCTGATAATAGTGTGCAGGATGCTGGAAAGGAGGCATCCATGTTGGCATTGACCAACTTTGACTCTCCGGCTGTGGTGGCATCTGTTGTTGCTTTTGCGGAGATGCTGGGGCTGGACAGGGTAATGACCCAGGTGAACACCCGGGTAGCCAATACCATACTGCAGAACAAGCTGGCTGAGGGTGGCACGATGCCTGAGGAACGGCAGCAGTTAGGTATGTGATACTATCCATTATCCAGTATGGTTTGAAGCTTAATGCGCTCGCCCATAAAATTGGAGTTTGTGTTGTTACCTACGTCACCGAAGCTGGATGGAGGTTGTCTTTTCACCCCTGTCTGTCGGTCTGTTTGTCTTTTTTATATGAGCACAATATCTCAAAAAGTTATGGACGGGTTGGAGACAAAACTGGGTAGACAGGTTGGGTGTGTACCAACAACAAATTGATTCGATTTTACTCAAAATCCGGATCCAATAATTTTTTAAGTGATTCTTTACTATTGAGAGATGGTGCAAAAACGATACATAGCGCAATATTTCGAAAAGTTTTAGATGGATTATGACAAAACTTGGCGGATGAGTTGGAGAGGTGACAAGACCCAGCCAATTATATTTTGGTTAAGGTCTGGATGTGCTCTGCTGAGTGCTGTTCCAGTTGAGACTGAATTTGGTGGGTACCATGTGTGTGTGAGACTGGAATGAGTGGTATTTTTGAGTGTTTGCACAGAATTTGATTGGTATGTTGGATTTGATAGAAAAGCTCAAATTGTATTACTTGAGGTTATTCATGTACAATATGATGGATTGGAAAGAATTGTTCTTTTTTTTATTGATTTAGGTATTTCTGCAAGTGTGGTAGTACCTACACTTTATTTCATGTTACCAACAACATTTTATTTAAAATTTGACTTTGCAAATTAAAACATTAAAAAAAAAATTAATTAATCTCTAATAAATAAGATTCATCAGATGTCTGTCTGTCTGTCTGCGTTTTTTGCAAGGACCGCTGGACCGACAACCATCAAATTTGGCACACAGCCAAAGTCTGATCTGGGGATTGTCCTAAGGGTATTGCATCCACCACCTGAACATTTCCAATCAACTGTGGTCCACCTTCGCTTGTGGAAACACGGGCTGCGGTGAACCGGTTGAAAGGGAGTAAAGCTCCTGGGATCTGTGGCACCATGCTGAACTTCTCAAGGCTGGTGGAAATGCTGCACTCGTGTCGTTGCATGCAGTTTTGTGTCCTGCTGGAACACAGGCATCATCCCAACTGATTGGGAGAGGGGCCTTGTTGTCCCTCTCTGTAAAGGGAAGGGTGATCGCCAAGACTGCAACAACTACCGAGGGGTGATGCTGCTCTCAGTGCCGGGCAAGGTCTTTGCTCGGATAATTCTTGATAGGGTTCGCCACCATCTGCTTGAGCACCAGCGTCCAGAGCAGTCAGGCTTTACACAAAGAGGTCAACGATTGACCGTATCCTTGCTCTTCGGTCCTCACCGAACGCAGACGAGAGTTTCGGCAGGGGCTGCTTGCAGCCTATGTTGATCTCTGTAAAGCGTTCGATTCAGTGAATCGAGATGCCCTCTGGAGGATTCTTGGTCTTCGTGGGGTGCACAAAACTGATCGATCTGATGTCTGAACAACTCTGATACTGAGAGTGCTGTGAAATGTGTGGTACCATCTCTGACTTATTTCCAGTTGTTACTGGAGTTCGTCAGGGGTGTGTACTGGCCCCCACACTTTTCAGCACTTGTATGGACTGGATTCTAGGGAGGATGTCGGAGAGATCAAGCTGCGGTGCATCGTTGGGAATGTCAAGTGTGTCTGGACCTTGATTTCGCAGATGATGCAGTCATCTTTGCGGATACTTTAGATATCCTTTTGCGGGCCCTCGAGGTGCTGAAGGAGGAGTCGGAGCCGCTGGGATTACGGGTTTCTTGGGTCAAAACTAAGAGCCATGCTTTCAATGACATCTTGGATGCTGCTGTTCTGTCTGTGTCTGTTTGTGGTGAGGATGTTGAGGTCGTGGAGAGATTCACTTACCTTGGCAGTGATATTCATGTCTCTGCTGGCTGTGAGTCAGAGGTCAATAGACGTCTGGGTCAGGCCTGGGGAGTCATGGACTCACTGGATCATGGGGTGTGGTGCTGTCGGTACCTGTGCAGGAGGACAAAAGTCCGAGTCTTTAAGGCCTTTGTGCTTCCAGTCTTCCTCTACGGATGTGAGACTTGGACTCTGACCAAGGATCTGAGATGGAGACTTAATTCCTTTGGTTCCAGGTCTCTTCGGAGAATCCTTCGCTGTCGCTGGTCAGACTTTGTGTCCAACGTGTGGTTGCTGAGAGAGACTCAGGTGAGATTTGTTACCTGTATAGTCCATGAGCGTCAGCTGCAGCTAGTTGGACATGTGGCTCATTTTCCTGATGCTGATCCTGCTTACCAGATTCTCTCTGCAAGGGAGCTTCGTGAGTGGAGGAGGCCAACGGGCCGACCACATGCCTTGTGGTTGCAGCAGGTTGATCGGCATCTCAAGGAGATGGAGATGGACCAAGCATTTGCCTGGGGGGGTGGCCCGACGGAGGCCCCTTGAGTACCGGAGGAAAGTGGACGCAGCGGAGCACTGCTCTGGCGCATGCTCCCCAACCTTACCTGACCTAACGGATTTCACACCGGAGGGGACTCTCGGTTTGCCGTCTGTCCTTCCATCCCACCTTTGTTAAAAGGTTTGGGGGAAAAAGTCTGAAAAACCATATTCAACTGAAACTTAGTACATCACTTTATTATGCAGTTACAGAAGAAGTTTGAGTTGCAGGGCGTTTCATCAATTTTTCATCGTTTGGCCCTTCTTCGACCTCGAAGATATCACATCGGTAGGGGACATGTATTGCAAAGCAATTCTCGCTCTTAGATATTGGTCTAAAAGCAATTTTCTGATTAACTGTATAGCTAAGCATTCTGTTGGAGACTCAGTATCTGGTAATGCTGGAAGCTCATTCAGAATGACCCAAAACAGGCCAGCATTGTATTTCTAATGTGTTGTGATGTTGGATTTGCAGTTGCAAGGTTCCTGGAGCTAGCTCACGGAAATACTGCTGGATTTTCCGGTGTCCTTTTGGACCTTGAAGAAGCGATAAAAGTCACCTTGCTGGCAGATGGCATAGAGAGGTGCCTTGTTATCCATACAAATTATGCTGTCACACTACATCTATAATGTGAAGTGGAGTGCTTGATTTGCATGGAGTTTGCTGAAACACAACTTTTGTACTCATTGATTTGAATGCCTTTTCCTTTCTTAACCGTAACTTTTCTTTTCATAGTGGTCTATCAAATACAAAACAATCTTGCATTGATGTTTCCTGCACCGTCATTGCATTCCCTCTCACAGCTCATCGATGGATGCTGCAAACAGATGGGAAATGGCTGTACAGTTCTGCCAGATCCATGGTGCTGAGCTAAGTGAAGTCTTTGTGAGAGAATGTGCTCGTGACAATTGCTGGCTACCCTTTATCACTTTCATTCACCGGCATCATTACCCTGTTCACCAGGTAGATCACCTTCTCAATTCAAAGCTTTATCCTTCTGATCTAGATTTACTTAGGTTTTTTAAGGCAGCAACTTACCAGGCATCACCAAGCAACAAAAACATAATGTTCCAAGTCCTTTGCTCACATTTCTCTTTGAAATCTCCTGATATTGTTCTCAATATTTTTCTTTTGAATGTTATCCATCGATTTTTGTATACCAGCAGTATCCCTTAAGACACACTTGTGCAAACTGAAAATTACTTAGCTGTTAACACCCTATCTTCCCTTTCTCAATTTTGGAACTGATGGGCATTTAGGCAGCACTTTGTTTCCTCACTTACTGCAGGTGATGTCTGTTGTGGAAGATTTTCCATCCCCTCTTCGAGAGCATATTTCACTGGCTTTCTCTGGCCTACTGGATGCATCAGTTGGACATGAAGGTTTCAACATCTTTCGGTCTATTCTTGATATGCGGCAAGGACCTCGTTCCTGGCAAGAGCTGTTGCAGCAAGCAGTGAAAGCTTCCATTCCAATCCTCTGTGTACTGGCTACTGCATATCCGGTGTGTTTGTGTTTTTTGTAATTTGACTTCAAAACCGTGTGATTGAAAGCATAAGTTGTGGTTAATGGTGCCAAGAGATATATTTATTCATCATTCTAAGGAAGTCCTTGTGGTTTAGTGATGACAATTGTGGGATCTCTTTTTTTGTACTAGGGGGCAGAGGTGGTGCCGTGTCTATGCGCTTGGATATTGGCATCCTGTGAGTGCCATCTGGCCGGTGTAGACATGGTCGGAAAGGTGGCAAATCCAGCTCAATGTGGCCTGCTTGAGCTGTCAAAGTTGCTGTGTGAGGGTCTGAAACGGGGAGAAGTCTGCATTCTCATCACGGCCTTCCAGCTCTTCCTGCCAGTGAGAGGGATATTTTGTTTTGTGTTTGGGCCTGCTGATTACTGTAGTGGGACAGCCTAAACTAGATTCACAATTGCCAGTTCAATTGACCTTGTGCATATGGTTTCTCACAAACGATGTGACAAGACTGATGAAGTAAATTGCCTCTAGTTTGTTTGATTGCCTTGCTTCTCTGTATATTGGGTCTGAATTTGGATTGTCTGATATGCACAAAGGCTGCTTTGGGTAATCTTTCAAACCAGTAATCACATTTTGTTCAATTTTTAAACTTCTCAAGTGATTTGCATTTCTGTAAGACATCAGTTTATTATTAGCAAAACAAAGAGGATGGCCATTTTGTCTACAAGGTAAACAAATCAAACATCCACAGAATATTTTCTTAGCCCCCACTAGAATCTACTTTTAGATGGTTGCTTCAGAATAGTTTCACCCTGGGCAAAGATAGAAATATTTTGTCATAAACATAAAAAGATAAAATGTCTGTCGACACATGATTTATGTGGTGACTACGACTGTCATGTTAACTTGTTTATACCTGATTGATTTGTATGGTGCATCGTTTAAAATTGAACATTTTGGTTGAATTTTGCATGTCATAGTCACACAAATGACCTCAAACAACATGCACCGAAATAGCTTCTTCTCTGCAACTTACACTTAGTGTCTTCAGAAAGTATTGACACCCCTTGACTTTTTCATGTTAAGGGGCTGTCACACCTTGACGTTTTAGCCAGCGTATGGCAACGTATCAAAATGTATGTAAAACACTGGCGTACGCTGAACTATTGATGTTTTTTTTTGAAAGTTTTTGGCGTATTCATAACGAGTTGACGTATGCATAACGTATTGGTAATGTACACGAACGTTTCGATAACTTATACAACGAATGCTTAGCATGTTGTTTGGTGTTCACAACGTATGCCCAAGATAGTCTAACGTATGCATAGCGCAGCAGCGTATCACCGACAATCACGTGGCGTAGCCTATTAAAAGGCTGCGCGCTCGACGATTCAAATCATAACCGCACTAGAAATCGAAGTGTCAACATCACCGTCATGCCCTGTCACACCTTGACGTTTTAGCCAGCATATGCCGACGTATGAAAATTTGTCTAAAACGCTGGACAACGTCGAATACGTTATGGGTAAGTTTTGTATACTAAGAGCACGCTGGCATACGTCGTAGTACGCCGAGCTCGTAGACAAATTTTAAGCATGCTCAAAATTTTTCGACGTATGCCAGCGTATGATCACACTTCCGCATACGCTGGCCATAAGTTGTAGGCACACTTACGCGATCGTTGACACACGTTACTTGTCAGTTACTCATAAGTCGAAACACGTCGAGGTAATGTTAGCGTACCCGAAACGTATTTATAACTATGAGTAACGTGCTTTAACCTATGAGTAACGTGCTTTGAACTTATGTGTAACATATCTCCAACGCATATTGACGTATGTAGACGTATTTGACGTCTTCCGGACGACCACAGAATTACTGAACGTGTTTTAACTTACAGCTACCGTATAATGGCATATTGGCAGCGTTTAAGGGAATTGGTATATAAAATGGGCTTCACGGAGGAACCCGTCAGTGTTCCAGACTCCATGTTTTTTTTTTTTTTTTTCTTTCTTCGGCATGACGGTGATGTTGACACTTCGTTTTCTAGTGCGGTTATAATATAATTAATTAATAGGCTGCCGCTCAACGATTTAAATCATAACCGCACTAGAAATCGAAGTTTCAACATCACCGTCATGCTGAAAAAAAAAATAACTAGAGGGGGAGCACTCGTAGAGTGCAAAACCTCCGCCGCCAATACTGCTGGGTCATTAAGTGAACTGATATCCTATCATTGTAGGTCAAAACGGATCAGACTCTACTGAACCACGATTCAATAAACTAAACTAGATCGACGTGCATGTAGAAATGCAAAAAAAAATCGAAATTTTTTGAAAAAAGGTGCAAATTTCTGTTTTTTTTTCTCTAAATTTTTTGGGGGGGTTGGAAATCACTTAAACATGTAGAAATGCAAAAAAAAAATTCAAATATTTTTCAATAAAATCGGAATTTTTTTGAAAAAGTTGCAAAATTTTCTGGTTTTTTTTCTCTACCAAATTTTTTTTTTGGGTTGGAAATCACTTAAACATGTAGAAATGCAAAAACAAAAATTCAAATATTTTTTTAAAATGGCCGCCATAGCGGCCATATTGGACTTTGGACCAAGTCCAAATCTAATGGCATGATCCTTGGACCATACCTAATCCCCCACCAAGTTTCGTCGAAATCCGTCCAGGAGTTTTTCCGTAATACTGTTCACAAACAAACAACAAACAAACAGACAGGGTGAAAACAGTAACCTCCGTCCATCTTCGATGGCGGAGGTTAATAATAATAAAATAAAAACATGGAGTCTGGAACACTGACGGGTTCTTCCTGTGTGAAGCCATTTTTATATACCAATTCCCCTAAACGCTGCCAATATGCCATTATACGGTAGCTGTAAGTTAGAAACACGTTCAGTAAGTTTCTGTGGTCGTCCGGAAGATGTCAAATACGTCTACATACGTCAATATGCGTTGGAGATTCGTTACTCATAGGTTCAAAGCACGTTACTCATAGGTTAGAAACAAGTTTCGGGTACGCTAAACATTACCTCGACGTGTTTCGACTTATGAGTAACTTACAAGTAACGTGTGTCAACAATCGTGTAACGTGCCTACAACACGTTACTCATAGGTTAGAAATAAGTTTCGGGTACGCTAAACATTACCTCGACGTGTTTCGCTTATGAGTAACTTACAAGTAACGTGTGTCACGATCGCGTAATGTGCCTACAACTTATGGCCAGCGTATGCGGAACGTGTGAGTCATACGCTGGCATACGTCGAAAATTTTGAGCATGTTAAAATTTGTCGACGAGCTCGGCGTACTACGACGTATGCCAGCGTGCTTCAGCGTGCTCTTAACGTATACAAAACTTACCCATAACGTATTCGACGTGTGCAGCGTTTTAGACAAATTTTTCATATGTCAGCATACGCTGGCTAAATCGTCAAGGTGTGACAGCCCCTTTACAGCCTAAATTGAAAACGGATTAAATTTTTTTTTTTTTATTTCACTGATCTACACAATACCCCATAATAACAAAGTGAAAACATGTTTTTAGAAGTTTTTACAAATTAATTGAAAATGAAAAGCTGAAATGTCTTGCATCAATATGTATTCAACCCCCTGAGTCAATACTTTGGAGAAGTACCTTTTGCAGTGAATACAACTTCGAGTATTCTTGGGATTGTCTGCATCAGCTTTGCATATCTGGATTTGGGGATTTTCTACCATTCTTCCTTGCAGATTTGCTCAAGCTCTGTCAAGTTGGCTGAGGAGCTTCTGTGAAACGGGAATCTTCAAGTCTTTCCACAAATTCTCAATGGGATTCAAGTCTGGGCTTTGGCTAGGCCACTCAAGGACTTTCACGTTCTTGTTCTGAAGCCATTCCAGTGTTGCATATGCTTGGGGTCATTGTCCTGTTGGAACGTAAATCTTCGCCACAGTCTAAGGTCTTTTGCATTCTGAAACAGGTTCTCCTGTTTTGTCTATTTGGTCATTCATTGTTCCCTCTATCCTTACAAGTCTCTCAGTCCCTGCTGCTGAAAAGCATCCCCATAACATGATACTGCCACCACCATGCTTCACGGTAGGGATGGTGTTCGATGGAAAAGCACTGAATTTCACTGAATTTTCACTGAATCACTGAATTTGGAAAGCAACTTTTTGAGGTCAAAAGCCTAATGTCAACTGAAGGTCAAACTTTTAAAATCATCAAATTTTGTCTGAAAAATCGTCAATTTTCATCCTATTAACTTGAGTATTAAACAGCAATTGCATAGTGCAACACTGACTTTGGAAAGCAACCATTTTTGATGTCAAAAGGTCAGAGGTCAACTCAAGGTCCACTTTCTAAAATCAATTTAAATCCAATTGACCTGAGCTTTGATGAAGATCTTCATTTTAAATCTTTATGAAATGGATTTTTTTGGTGGGAATGACCTCAAGATTATGCATAAAAAATATTGTCATCCTAGCTCTCAAAGTTTCGGCGGTCGTATGATTTTTATGTCAAAATTCGAAATTTTCTAAGTTCGTGACCTTGTGACCTTGACCTTGGGACTAAAATGAAAAATCGAGCTCCGTGGGCTATGCAGGTGCCATTGGGCTAACCAAATACCGAAACCACTGCCAGATTCGACAAACCCCTCGGAGAAGATGGATTTTATGTCAAAATCGCAATTTTATAAGTTTGTGACCTTGACCTTGGGACGAAAATGAAAAATCGAGCTCCGTGGGGCTATACAGGTGCCATTGGGCTAACCAAATACCGAAACCCCTGTCAGATTCGACAAACCCCTAGGAGAAGATGCAAATTGAAATCGGCTACCTCCTAAAAACACGTTTTTTGGGCGTGGCTCCGCCCATAATGGGCGCACCATGCCATTTTCAGGAAAACACAACTAGATCATGATATAAACCTCCCACCAAAATTTTGTCAGGATCGGATCAAAACCACGGAGCTATGCTCGGGACAGACAGACAGACAGACAGACAGACAGACAGACCGAC
>CM068963.1:85320711-85343881 GCA_035128595.1 Eptatretus atami | reverse complement strand
CCCAATTTGATGTATCCATGGAAACTTTTTTTTGTTGGGAGGCAGGGTGGTATTGCATGTATCGTACTAAGCACGATGTGTTTATTGTTTGTTAATTGCCGGAATCCTTCGGATTTCGGAATTATGTTGGTCGGTTTGTGTGTGTCATTCTGTGTGTGTTGTCTGTCTGTTTGTTTGTGTGTTTGTTACCCTGTAGCAGCCACACCGTTTCAGCGATCATGACCAAACTGGGTACAGACGTCGGCCATGTCCAACTTAGACACTTGTCGTTTTTGGTGAATCTAGGTCAAAGGTCAAGTCACCGAAAAACCGAAATTCTTATTTTCGCAATAATGTCCGCTAAAATGGTCGTATCGACTTCAAACCAAATCCAAAATGTGCATTTTCAATACTGCATCCAACCATATGTCTCATTGGGTGTCCACCAACACCCTTCTTAGCGTCGGGTCGATGTCAGGGGGTCGGGTCAAACTTTCAAATTGCGATAAAAAACGATTTCAAGTCCGATTGACTTCCAAGTTATGATCATGACCAAACTAAGTGCTACAACTCATTAAACAGTAGCACTATCGACTTATAAGAACCAAATTGATTTCCAGGTTGTTTTTTCAGAGATCATGGAATATGACAAAGTTATTGCGGCAATTCTTTGCTCAACGAGCAATTTCATTTCTTTGTTTGTGTGCAGGATATCTCCAAAAGTTGTTAATGGATTCAGATGAAATTTGTGGGCAGGTTAGAGGTGTGACAAGGACAAACTGATTAGATTTTGGTGATGATCCAGATCTGGATACAACACTGCAACTTTTAAGTAATTCTTCACCATTGAGATATAATATACTATAATATATAATATATATATATATATATATATATTATATTTATATATATATATCATGATATCAAAAGTAGTTGTGACGAATTTGGATGAAACGTTGTGGACACTAGGTGTGTGACGAGGAAGAATTGATTCAATTTTGGTGAAGATCCAAATCTGGATCCGATAATTTTTTAAGCGATTCTTCCCATTGGTGGGGCCAAAAAGATTATTGCAGGATATCTCAAAAAGTTGTTGCAGATTTGGACGAAACTTGGTGGATAGGTTGGGTGTGTGGCAAGGACAAATTGATTCAATTTTTTTGAAGTTCGAATCCAGATCTGAATACGAGAATTTTTTTTAACTTCTAAATTGATTCTTCACCATTGACAGATGGGCCAAAAACGATATATAGCATGATATTTCAAAAATTAATGGACCCATATGTTTCTTTGGATGATTCATTGTGGTGGAGCTATGTGTACTACCAAGTGCCCTTCTAGTTGAAGCTGTTTTCTGAGGTCAAGCATTCTAAAGTCGAATCCTGTGCCCTTGAATCATTCCTGCATGGTGACTAAGAAAATGTTTGATGTACTTTGTCCGACAATGATTGAGATCACTAATGACTCATTCCAGTTGGATGTGTTCTATCAAACCTCAGAGTCGCTTTATTGACACTGATTTTGTAGAAACTTGGTCTTGATGGTATAGTCATGAAAATTTATCGGCGATTTCTAATGTTCTTTTATGGGCAAGATGATTGAGCAAGCTTACCTTAACAGTTGCGCTATTACCTGAATGACAACTGTCTTCTTGCACCATCACAGTCAGTGTGTAGACAACACCACAGTGTAGAAACTGTTGTCTCCATGTTTACAATGATTTACTCCAGTCTCTTGATGGTCAAAGTGAAGCCATTCTTGTACTTTGGATTTTGTGTACTTGTAGGGAGATTTGATTTTTTTAGACCATTCTTAATTTACCCATCTGAAGAATAGATTTAGATAAGAGACGGTTCTAAATTTGCTCATATTTTCGAAGGAGGCAACAGACTGGTTGTAGGAAATAAAATGCTCTAATCCTGTTATGCTGGACGGCAGTGTAGCTCATGGATCTGTTTTTAGGTCAGATTATTTATTTGTTATACTACTCCTGCACAATATATTTTCCAATCACTTGGATTATCATGTGTAATGTATGCTGACACACAACTTTACATTACAATGAAGCCAAGGAATAGTTCAAACTGTTGAGAATTGGAGAGCTGCATTTGTGAGATTAAAAGCTGATGGTTGGCAACTACTTGAATTTAATGATAACAAGTCTGAAGACGACGATGGTTCACGAATGGTATTTGACGACGTAGATTGTTTCAGAAGTCAAGGATGAGACAATGTGATAATGTTTGACCAAGTTATAATAATGATCAACATGATGTGGTACGAGTGACAGGTTATTAGCTGCAAAATGTCGAAAACCCGGTTTCGTTCAACAACTTAAAAAATTTGACCTTTGCATAACCTTTAAAGTCACAAAACAATGTTGTGGATATTAAAATAAGGAAACAGGATACGTGCTATAGCTTTTTGTAGTTAGTTCGTCGAAGAAGGTCGAAAACCCGGTTCGATTCCCACAACTTTGAAATTTGACCTTTGTGACCTTTAAAGGTCAAAGGTCAAGGATTATGACCTTTGGTGCAAAACTTCCTCTGGAACATTCCAGGAACAATATAACGTCATATAGGCTATATGGCATTTCGCACTCATCGGATTATCCCTACTTTATGAAATCAGCGTAAAAACAAACTTGAAGGGGCGCCACGGGCAAGGTGTTCGAGATAGAGCAAATGGTTTCAAGACTTTAGGTGGGAATGACCTCAAGATTATGCATAAAAAATATTGTCATCCTAGCTCTCAAAGTTTCGGCGGTCGTATGATTTTTATGTCAAAATTCGAATTTTCTAAGTTCGTGACCTTGTGACCTTGACCTTGGGACTAAAATGAAAAATCGAGCTCCGTGGGCTATGCAGGTGCCATTGGGCTAACCAAATACCGAAACCACTGCCAGATTCGACAAACCCTCGGAGAAGATGGATTATTGTCAAAATCGCAATTTTATAAGTTTGTGACCTTGACCTTGGGACGAAAATGAAAAATCGAGCTCCGTGGGGCTATACAGGTGCCATTGGGCTAACCAAATACCGAAACCCCTGTCAGATTCGACAAACCCCTAGGAGAAGATGCAAATTGAAATCGGCTACCTCCTAAAAACACGTTTTTTGGGCGTGGCCCGCCATAATGGGCGCACCATGCCATTTTCAGGAAAACACAACTAGATCATGATATAAACCTCCCACCAAAATTTTGTCAGGATCGGATCAAAACCCACGGAGCTATGCTCGGGACAGACAGACAGACAGACAGACAGACAGACAGACCGACAGACACACAACAATAACGAATATAGTGGTCACTTATTTTTTTCGTGAAAATTTTTTTTCGTGAACCAATAAAATGAGGTGCTTCATGGATCATCACGAACCAGAGTGAGTCATGATATCTCTGACATAACTACCGGCAACTTTTAGAAAAGCCGACGTCTGCTGTCTGTGACCTCAGAGTGACGTTTGACAGTCATCTCAGTATGCAAGCTCACATCAACATTATTTTTAGAAATGTTAATTTTCCTCATGCAAACTTGACAGATCCGCATATGTCTGAACAAACGCAGCACAGGAAATGTTGTGCATGTTTTTGTCACATCACTGCTTGATAATTGCAATTGCCTTCTTATCATTCTTCCAGCCAAATACATCTCCAAGTTACAACAAATTAAAAAGGCAGCTGCCTGTCTGGTATCTCTTATCAAAGCACAATAATATTACAACTGTCCTTCAGAATCTACACTCACACCCCATTCATCAAATAATTGATTATAAGGTACTCCTATTAACATTGAAGCCATAAATGATACTCCTACCATACTCCTCCTACCTTACTTGTTGTGCATACTCCTACCTTACTCACCTCTGAGCTCCCTGCTCTCCAGTAAGATCCTACCCGTCGTCAAATACATAGCTATTAACACCAATATCCATACGAACAAAAATATATGGAAAATGCGCCTTTATTGTCACGAGAGTCCAGGCTCATGTAAGAGCTAGAATTTATCAGATCGCAACAAACAAAAGGAACAGCAGAAATAGTTCTAAGGGGGAAATGTCAATAGCAGGGCCAACAAACAAATAAAACAATGTCACCCGCAGGGTGACCCGTATCTTGCCAAAAGGTGACCACGTGTGACTTCTTTAAGGTCACACTGAGGTGAACAGAGCTGCTATCCACCAGGAGCGATCCTTGAGGAATATCTGCCTACGAGAGATTCCGATGAGAATCGTTCTACAGAGTAACCATGAAAATATGCGTTTGCCTCATAACGTCACCAAATGACGTCATAATGTCTCAAGCTTGACATATCTAGAAAGCACTCATCGAGGTGTTCAATTTGAGGAACTACACGATATGGTTCCTAAAACTTGAAAATTTACCTTGGGGTCAAATATGTTTGACCTTAGGCGCTAACCATGAAGGTCAAGGCCAATCGCCACCAAAAATTAATCAGCTGAGCGCCAGACCATGAACTATATTCACATGAAATTGAAGACGATCCGATCAAAATTACTCAAAAAATAAGGGTTCGTCGACTCCCCTGATTTGCGACAAAGTGACCTTGACCTTTGACCTTGACCATCAAAATTTTATTCGCTGAAAGGGACCTCTATAGGCCTCTGATATGCAAGTTACAAAAATTTCCAATGATAACTGTGCTCTGCAGAGTGATTTATACGTGATTACAGACAAAAAAAAAAAATTAAAAAAAAAAAACATATGAAGGTCAAGGCCAATCGCCACCAAAAATTAATCAGCTGAGCCGCAGACCATGAACTATATTCCCATGAAGTTTGAAGACGATCCGATCAAAATTACTCAAAAAATGAGGGTTTTGTCGATTACCCTGATTTGCGAAAAAGTGACCTTGACCTTTGACCTTGACCTCAAAATTTTATGGCCTGAAAGGGACCTCCATAGGCCTCTGATATGCGAAGTTACAAAAATTTCCAATGAAAACTGGTCTGCAGAATTTTTTTTCGTGATTACAGACAAACAAACAAACAAACAAAAAATATATATATATATAAAAAACATACAGACGACTAACATATCTTGCAAAACCTTTCAGTTACTGCTGACTAACATATCTTGCAAAACTTCGTTTCGGCAAGATAATAAACTGAGAATGACAAACAAGGGATACAGATATGGATGAGGGTGAATGCAGGGGTGGATGTGATTGATGCAGAGGCAAACTCTCATGAAGGAAAAACTGGAAATTGGGGGGTGAGGGTTAACGGGGGTAGAAAAGATCATGGTTTTCTATTGGGGACGATTTGAGATTATAGTGAACAGCTGTCTTGAAGACATGGAGGGAAGGATCAGATTGAAGAGAATGTGGAAGTTGGTTCACAGGTGGGAAAAAAAATAGCAAGGTGAAGTGAGTCGTGATTCTGAATCTTGGAAGGTTCACTAGAAGGGGGTTCCTGGTCGACCACATGCTCCTAACGTGAGCGGGACAAAGCACGGAGAGGCAGAGAGTGTTAGACCCGAAAGGATGCAGTGGAAGACAGATAAATCACTGATCTCTCTGTGATGGCAAAGTGATAGGCCCATCGACTCAGTTTTATCGCAGGACATTCCAATATTCTTGAAGGTCTTCGTTTTCTTTAGTGTCAAGCTGAGAGAGGTGTGAGGCAGGGGCGCCAGCACAGAGAGGAGCACACTACTCCATCAGGCTACGGATGAAGGTCTTGTAGGTGGATACGAGTTCAGGTGTGCTAAGGAAGGACTCTGTACGATGCAGTATGTCCAGTCAGCGACTGGCTTTGAAGGCCAACTTTGAAATGTGGTTGCCCATGAAAGATCGTGGGTGTAGTGAGACCCAGGAGTTTGAATGACTGTCACTGTGTAGAAGCAACATGTAAATGATGGAGTGACCTGGTCTGAAACCAAATTGATGATCTGAGATGAGGTTATTTGAGAAAAGGAAGGATTTCATATCAACTGCGATTATGGATTCCATGATCTTGCTGAATATTTTAAGGAAGCTAATCGTTCTGAAGTTAAGGAGATCATTTTTTGTACCTTTTTTATGCAATGCAGTGATGTTGGCTGATTTTCCAGCAGATGGGAGATGAACTATGGCAAATAGGGTGAAAAGAGCAGAAAGAGGAAGTGCAAGAGCAGGTTTTTCGGACACGTGAGCTGATGCTGTCCAGTCCAGTTGCAGAATCAGAGTTGAAGTTTGCCAGAAACATCTCCACCATCTGAGGTCAAATGACAAGAGTCCAGGAGCAGTTGGGTGTTTCTGGGTAGGGTGGTACAAGAGGGAGGGGTTGGGAACATAATATTTGGAAGCAAACACAAAATTGAGGCATTCAGCCTTCTCACAAGTGGAGTCTGCTCTGGTGCCATTTGAAGAGAAGGAAGGAAGAGACGGAGCATATTCTTGAGACAATCTTAACATTAAAGGTGCCACCAGGTCTTAGAAGACGAAGACAAGTTTGAAAGTTCAATCATGAGGTTGAAAAGATGTTGTTTTCTGGCTCTCCTGAGAGTGGACACACTTATTGCAGGCTCTTGTTGAATGAATGACGAGGATTCTTGGTCTTCATGGGGTGCACCAAAATGATCAATCTGATGTCTGAATTATACGTTGGTACTGAGAGTGCTGTGAGATGTGGTGATACCATCTCCGACTATTTCCAGTTGTTACTGAGTTCATCAGGGATGTATACTGGCCCCCACACTTTTCAGCACATGTATGGACTGGATCTGGGGAGGATGTCGGAGAGATCAAGCTGCGGTGTTTGGGAATGTCAAGATCTCTGACCTTGATTTCGCAGATGATGCAGTCATCTTTGTAGAGACTGGATATCCTTTTGGGGGCCCTCGAAGTGCTGATTGGGGAGTCGAAGCGACTGAGATTACGGGTTTCCTGGGTCAAAACTAAGAATCCAGGCTTTCAATGACATCTTGGACACTGTGATCTTGTCTGTACCCATTTGTGGTAGGGATGTTGAGGTCACGGAGAGATTCACTTACCTTGGCAGTGATATTCATGTCTCTGCTGGGTGTGAGTCAGAGGTCAATCGATGTCTGCGTTGGACCTGGGGAGTCATGGATTCAATGGATCATGGGGTGTGGCGCTGTTCGGTACCTGTGCAGGAGGACGAAAGTCCGAGTCTTCAGATCCTTGGGGCTTCTATCTTGCTCTACGGATGTGATACTTGGACTTTGACCAGGGATCTGAGACGGAGACTTAATTACTTTGGTACCACGTGTCTTCGGAGATTCCTTGGTTATTGCTGGTTATTGCTTTGTGTCCAACGAGTGGTTGCTGAGAGAGACTCAAATGTGATTTGTTACCTGCATTGTCCGTGAACATCGGCTGCGGCTGTATGGACATGTGGCTCGTTTTCCTATACTGATCCTGCTCACTAAATTCTCTCAGCGAGGGAGCCTCGTGAGTGGAGGAGGCCAATGGGCCGACCATGTGCCTCATTGCAGCAGGTTGATCAGCATCTCAAGGAGATGGGGATGGGCCAGGTATCTTCCTGGGGATGGCCAGACAGAGGCTTCTGGAGTACCGGAGGAAGGTGGACGCAGCGACGCACTGCTCCGGCGCATGCTCCCATACCTGACCTGACCTGACCTGACCTGATGAATGAGGTGAGATTGCCGTCAGTTGGGTTTGCTTTCCAGGAAGAGAAGGAAAGTTGTTTCAGAGCAACTGCCTCACCACACAATTCATTATAGCATGGGCTTGGAAGAGGTAGGATAACTGAAGATGAGATGGGATGGATCTCTACATAAGATAGAGCAGGTTTCTGTGAGTATTCCAAGCTGAGTTAATATCAGGAGCATTCGATACAGGAGACCAGTCTTGAAGTGATATAGTTGTTTGCAGTCCCTGCCAA
Organism: Eptatretus atami; assembly: GCA_035128595.1. NCBI lineage: Eukaryota > Metazoa > Chordata > Myxini > Myxiniformes > Myxinidae > Eptatretus > Eptatretus atami. Next base: position 85,336,031 of record CM068963.1, on the reverse strand, counting down.
TCTGCCTGAGTGACTTGCCAGACTTGTAAGCATTGAGGCGGCTCTCTGAGAATATCCACAGAGATGTTGACTCTCACAAGCATATGATCAGATGAACCCATTGGAGCAGAGGAAGTGCAGGAGATATTTACAGGGTAGTTTGGTGTCGCCAAGTACAGAAGGGAGGATTTTCCATTTGGAGAAATCTGGGTTGGAAAGTTCACGGATTGAGTCGGTTCCAGAGAGTCACAGAAGTCCTTTTCTGAAGTGCCATGGCTGGTGAGAGAGGTAGCAACACCCAACCAATTTGCATGGTCGATCTCTCTCAGACACACAACAATAACGAATATAGTGGTCACTTATTTTTTTCGTGAAAATTTTTTTTCGTGAACCAATAAAATGGAGGTGCTTCATGGATCATCACGAACCAGAGTGAGTCATGATATCTCTGACATAACTACCGGCAACTTTTTAGAAAAGCCGACGTCTGCTGTCTGTGACCTCAGAGTGACGTTTGACAGTCATCTCAGTATGCAAGCTCACATCAACATTATTTTTAGAAATGTGTAATTTTCCTCATGCAAACTATGACAGATCCGCATATGTCTGAACAAACGCAGCACAGGAAATGTTGTGCATGTTTTTGTCACATCACTGCTTGATAATTGCAATTGCCTTCTTATCATTCTTCCAGCCAAATACATCTCCAAGTTACAACAAATTAAAAAGGCAGCTGCCTGTCTGGTATCTCTTATCAAAGCACAATAATATTACAACTGTCCTTCAGAATCTACACTCACACCCCATTCATCAAATAATTGATTATAAGGTACTCCTATTAACATTGAAGCCCATAAATGATACTCCTACCATACTCCTCCTACCTTACTTGTTGTGCATACTCCTACCTTACTCACCTCTGAGCTCCCTGCTCTCCAGTAAGATCCTACCCGTCGTCAAATACATAGCTATTAACACCAATATCCATACGAACAAAAATATATGGAAAATGCGCCTTTATTGTCACGAGAGTCCAGGCTCATGTAAGAGCTAGAATTTATCAGATCGCAACAGAACAAAAGGAACAGCAGAAATAGTTCTAAGGGGGAAATGTCAATAGCAGGGCCAACAAACAAAATAAACCAATGTCACCCGCAGGGTGACCCGTATCTTGCCAAAAGGTGACCACGTGTGACTTCCTTAAGGTCACACTGAGGTGAACAGAGCTGCTATCCACCAGGAGCGACTCCTTGAGGAATATCTGCCTACGAGAGATTCCGATGAGAATCGTTCTACAGAGTAACCAGAAAAATATGCGTTTGCCTCATAACGTCACCAAATGACGTCATAATGTCTCAGCTTGACATATCTAGAAAGCACTCATCGAGGTGTTCAATTTGAGGAACTACACGATATGGTTCCTAAAACTTGAAAATTTGACCTTGGGGTCAAATATGTTTGACCTTAGGCGCTAACCATGAAGGTCAAGGCCAATCGCCACCAAAAATAATCAGCTGAGCGCCAGACCATGAACTATATTCACATGAAGTTGAAGACGATCCGATCAAAATTACTCAAAAAATAAGGGTTTCGTCGACTCCCCTGATTTGCGACAAAGTGACCTTGACCTTTGACCTTGACCATCAAAATTTTATTCGCTGAAAGGGACTCTATAGGCCTCTGATATGCGAAGTTACAAAAATTTCCAATGATAACTGTGCTCTGCAGAGTGATTTATACGTGATTACAGACAAAAAAAAAAAATTAAAAAAAAAAAAACATATGAAGGTCAAGGCCAATCGCCACCAAAAATTAATCAGCTGAGCGCCAGACCATGAACTATATTCCCATGAAGTTTGAAGACGATCCGATCAAAATTACTCAAAAAATGAGGGTTTTGTCGATTACCCTGATTTGCGAAAAAGTGACCTTGACCTTTGACCTTGACCTCAAAATTTTATGGCCTGAAAGGGACCTCCATAGGCCTCTGATATGCGAAGTTACAAAAATTTCAATGAAAACTGTGTCTGCAGAATTTTTTTTCGTGATTACAGAAAAAACAAACAAACAAACAAAAAATATATATATATATATAAAAAACATACAGACCGACTAACATATCTTGCAAAAACTTCGTTTTGGCAAGATAATAAATAAAAACATACAAGCTGACTAACATATCTGCAAAACTTCGTTTCGGCAAGATAATAAACTGAGAATGACAAACAAGGGATACAGATATGGATGAGGGTGAATGCAGGGGGTGGATGTGATTGATGCAGAGGCAAACTCTCATGAAGGAAAAACTGGAAATTGGGGGGTGAGGGTTAACGGGGGTAGAAAAGATCATGGTTTTCTATTGGGGACGATTTGAGATTATAGTGAACAGCTGTCTTGAAGACATGGAGGGAAGGATCAGATTGAAGAGAATGTGGAAGTTGGTTCCACAGGTGGGAAAAAAATAAGCAAGGTGAAGTGAGTCGTGATTCTGAATCTTGGAAGGTTCACTAGAAGGGGGTTCCTGGTCGACCACATGCTCCTAACGTGAGCGGGACAAAGCACGGAGAGGCAGAGAGTGTTAGACCCGAAAGGATGCAGTGGAAGACAGATAAATCACTGATCTCTCTGTGATGGCAAAGTGATAGGCCCATCGACTCAGTTTTATCGCAGGACATTCCAATATTCTTGAAGGTCTTCGTTTTCTTAGTGTCAAGCTGAGAGAGGTGTGAGGCAGGGGCGCCAGCACAGAGAGGAGCACACTACTCCATCAGGCTACGGATGAAGGTCTTGTAGGTGGATACGAGTTCAGGTGTGCTAAGGAAGGACTCTGTACGATGCAGTATGTCCAGTCAGCGACTGGCTTTGAAGGCCAACTTTGAAATGTGGTTGCCCATGAAAGATCGTGGCTGATAGTGAGACCCAGGAGTTTGAATGACTGTCACTGTGTAGAAGCAACATGTAAATGATGGAGTGACCTGGTCTGAAACCAAATTGATGATCTGAGATGAGGTTATTTGAGAAAAGGAAGGATTTCATATCAACTGCGATTATGGATTCCATGATCTTGCTGAATATTTTAAGGAAGCTAATCGTTCTGAAGTTAAGGAGATCATTTTTTGTACCTTTTTTATGCAATGCAGTGATGTTGGCTGATTTTCCAGCAGATGGGAGATGAACTATGGCAAATAGGGTGAAAAGAGCAGAAAGAGGAAGTGCAAGAGCAGGTTTTTCGGACACGTGAGCTGATGCTGTCCAGTCCAGTTGCAGAATCAGAGTTGAAGTTTGCCAGAAACATCTCCACCATCTGAGGTCAAATGACAAGAGTCCAGGAGCAGTTGGGTGTTTCTGGGTAGGGTGGGTACAGAGAGGGAGGGGTTGGGAACATAATATTTGGAAGCAAACACAAAATTGAGGCATTCAGCCTTCTCACAAGTGGAGTCTGCTCTGGTGCCATTTGAAGAGAAGGAAGGGACGGAGACGGAGCATATTCTTGAGACAATCTTAACATTAAAGGTGCCACCAGGTCTTAGAAGACGAAGACAAGTTTGAAAGTTCAATCATGAGGTTGAACAGATGTTGTTTTCTGGCTCTCCTGAGAGTGGACACACTTATTGCAGGCTTTGTTGAATGAATGACGAGGATTCTTGGTCTTCATGGGGTGGCACCAAAACTGATCAATCTGATGTCTGAATTATACGTTGGTACTGAGAGTGCTGTGAGATGTGGTGATACCATCTCCGACTATTTCCAGTTGTTACTGGAGTTCATCAGGGATGTATACTGGCCCCCACACTTTTCAGCACATGTATGGACTGGATTCTGGGGAGGATGTCGGAGAGATCAAGCTGCGGTGTTTGGGAATGTCAAGATCTCTGACCTTGATTTCGCAGATGATGCAGTCATCTTTGTAGAGACTGGATATCCTTTTGGGGGCCCTCGAAGTGCTGATTGGGGAGTCGAAGCGACTGAGATTACGGGTTTCCTGGGTCAAAACTAAGAATCCAGGCTTTCAATGACATCTTGGACACTGTGATCTTGTCTGTACCCATTTGTGGTGAGGATGTTGAGGTCACGGAGAGATTCACTTACCTTGGCAGTGATATTCATGTCTCTGCTGGGTGTGAGTCAGAGGTCAATCGATGTCTGCGTTGGACCTGGGGAGTCATGGATTCAATGGATCATGGGGTGTGGCGCTGTGTCGGTACCTGTGCAGGAGGACGAAAGTCCGAGTCTTCAGATCCTTGGGGCTTCTAGTCTTGCTCTACGGATGTGATACTTGGACTTTGACCAGGGATCTGAGACGGAGACTTAATTACTTTGGTACCACGTGTCTTCGGAGATTCCTTGGTTATTGCTGGTTATTGCTTTGTGTCCAACGAGTGGTTGCTGAGAGAGACTCAAATGTGATTTGTTACCTGCATTGTCCGTGAACATCGGCTGCGGCTGTATGGACATGTGGCTCGTTTTCCTGATACTGATCCTGCTCACTAAATTCTCTCAGCGAGGGAGCCTCGTGAGTGGAGGAGGCCAATGGGCCGACCATGTGCCTCATTGCAGCAGGTTGATCAGCATCTCAAGGAGATGGGGATGGGCCAGGTATCTTCCTGGGGGATGGCCAGACAGAGGCTTCTGGAGTACCGGAGGAAGGTGGACGCAGCGACGCACTGCTCCGGCGCATGCTCCCATACCTGACCTGACCTGACCTGACCTGATGAATGAGGTGAGATTGCCGTCAGTTGGGTTTGCTTTCCAGGAAGAGAAGGAAAGTTGTTTCAGAGCAACTGCCTCACCACACAATTCATTATAGCATGGGCTTGGAAGAAGGGTAGGATAACTGAAGATGAGATGGGATGGATCTCTACATAAGATAGAGCAGGTTTCTGTGGAAGTATTCCCAAGCTGAGTTAATATCAGGAGCATTCGATACAGGAGACCAGTCTTGAAGTGATATAGTTGTTTGCAGTCCCTGCCAATCTGCCTGAGTGACTTGCCAGACTTGTAAGCATTGAGGCGGCTCTCTGAGAATATCCACAGAGATGTTGACTCTCACAAGCATATGATCAGATAAACCCATTGGAGCAGAGGAAGTGCAGGAGATATTTACAGGGTAGTTTGGTGTCGCCAAGTACAGAAGGGAGGATTTTCCATTTGGAGAAATCTGGGTTGGAAAGTTCACGGATTGAGTCGGTCCCAGAGAGTCACAGAAGTCCTTTTCTGAAGTGCCATGGCTGGTGAGAGAGGTAGCAACACCCAACCAATTTGCATGGTGACAATTGAAATTACCACATATGAGGAAGAGAGAGTTGGGATGATTGGTTATAAGTTGGTCCATGTTGTCTGAGAGAGAGATGGGTAGATGCACTCATCACTGTTTGGACAGTACAACACACAGACAAACAAGAAGATGGGAATGGAGTGGAAGTTCTGGGAGTTTGAAGGTACAAGATCAGTATCAGGGCAGTGGGAAATTCTGTTCTTGATGGAAAGTGCAACTCTGCCAAAGGGGTGGGGTTTGGACCTATCAAATTGGAGGAGACATTAACCGGGAAGAGACACGGAGGAGTCGTGGACATCCTGTGGGAGGAAGGATTTTGTAAAACAGATGATGGCCGATTTATCTGCAGCAGCCTGGATTGAGAAATTTGTCAGGTTGGAGTGGAGACGTCGGCTGTTTGAGGTCCACACAGTTGGGGGAGGATGGGGGGGGGCAAGAGAGGAGGAGGCTTTGTGGGGACAGTGGCAGGTTGAGGGGGGGGGCTTTGAAGAGGTAGGGTGAGGGGGAAGCATTGAGAGGGTGTGGTGAGGGGGATGTAGAAAGAGGGGAGATGAAGTGGAGGGATGCTGATTTCCAATTCCCAAATTGGACAAATGGAGATAAAAATCATGGGATGGGTGTTACGAATTTTTGTTGAAGGCACCGAGAAAGATGTCGCAGGAGGAGGGTTGGTGGATCAAGTGTTTTGCTGACAGACAGCGTTGAAAAACAATAATGTTTGTGAAGAAGAAGAAGAAGAATAAGTGTAATAGATTGTGGTGAAGAAGAACACATGGGGTACTCCAAATGGTGATATAAGGAAAGTGATTCCTTCTGGATAAGCTGATTTTTTATAAGCTGATTCCTTCTGGATGGACCGAGTGAGCGTATGGGATTTTCCTCCATGGAGTATGTTCCAAGTAGCCGGCCCATGACATTTTTCCAGATCTGCAGTAGTTCATCTCTCAGAAATGTGGGGTACTATTCTGCCCAAGGTGGATTCATCCACCAAATTTTACAGAGGATTAACCAGGGAAGCAGAGAGGTCATTGATTGAGACTGCAAGAATAAAATCGTTACTAAAATAATGTGTTGTGGGACTCCAGCCTCAAATGGGGAGATCTCAAACAGAATGTTATCAAGAGCAACCTGATAACCATGCAAGGAGTGGTCCTTAAATACCATTAGCAGACAGCTTTGAAAGGAAGGCTGCAAGCCACACAGGATTGAAACCTTGAGAGATGTCCAGAGAGAGAAAGCTCAGATCTCTTGATTGATATTTTGTGCATCCATCCATTATTGAGTGAATAAAGCACCAACAGTGGAAGTTGAATGGATGATCAGAGATGAGAGACTTTGATAAGAGATAATGTCTAATGCCTGCAGAAATATTGTTACGTTGAAGGCGGTACGTATGAGATGGTCCGCGTGTTCGCATAGGTTGAAACATATTTTTTGTAACCGGGGACCAAATAGAGTGAAGTTGTCCTGTTATTATCTCCCCCACTAAAGGTGGACGGAGGCTATGTTTTCACCCCTGTCTGTTTGCCTGTGAGTAGGATATCTTAAAAAGTTATGGATGGATTTGGACGAGACTTGGTGGACACGTTGAGGTTGTGACGAGGACAAACGTGTACAATGTTGGTGAAGGTCTGAATCTGGATCCGGATCAAATCATTTTTTGAAGTAAATCTTCACCTTTGAGAGATGGGGCCAAAAAATATATATATTGCATGATATTTCAAAAAGTTGTGGATAGATTATGACAAAACTTGGTGGAAGATTTGGGTATGTGACAAAAACAAGCCAGTTAGGTTTTGGTTAAGGTCCAGATGCAGATCCGGCCTATCAGTGGGATACAAACCATAAACTGCTCAGCCGGGTGGAGGTATGCGCTCCACCGAGTGCTTTCTAGTTTGGCGATGAAATGCGAGCTAAACATTTTATCTTTGCTGTTTAATGTTGCTGACTATGGCAGACTTATTGCCAAAAATAATTTTCTCAGTAAGAAAATGTTTGTTTTTTTAAATAAGAAAAGTTTTCTTATTTTCCTTATGGCTAGAAAAATTTTTTCACATGGTTTTCTTGTTAACAGAAAACTTCTTATTTTAAGAAAATATTTGCTTACGAAGAAATTATTTTTAGCAGTGTTGTTGTAGATACCATGTATCGACAACAACACTGCTGTTGATATATGTTGTTGTTTTTAAAATATAATAATAACATATTGTCCTGTATATTTTAATGCATTGCAATTGTAGATTTGTGAAAACATTATTCATGGCCTTTAATTGATCCTTTCAGCATGAGGTGGTCCAGAAACTGACCCGAATCACAACCCTACACCAAACTTTTATCATAACTTTTCATCTCTGTGCATTTCCCAGGACACTCACTTCTTGTACCTGCTGCAAATGTTCAACCTCTGCACAGAGCACAAAGACTACCATTCTGCCAAGGACAAGCTTCAGGCCTTCACTCGAGGACTAGATGAGGTAGGTCACGGTGGGTTGGTCACTCTTTAATCATCCCTTGAAGATCCTTCATATATAATTTTTGTTTGTTTTTCAGCAGTTCCTACAAATATTTTGATGCAAAGGTGCAAAGTGGCCTTTTACTGATCGGTCTTGTCTTGTCTTGTTTTGTCAGTCAATAAATGTTGGTCTTTTACCAATCATCCCCCCCCCCCCCAATGCAATTTGTCTAAGACACATGCTTTTCATCCTGAAGTGATGGTGAATTTTATTTTGTACTCAGCGGTGTTATAGACTTGGAAAATAGGTAGATAGATGTCTGCTTTTTGCTGCAAAATTAGTTAATTATTTTGTTAATTAGCAAAATTTGTTAATTGTTTTGTTAATTAGTTTTTGTTAATTAGTTAATTTTGTTAATTAGTTTTGTTAAAATTAGTTAATTAGCAAAGGCCCGTGGTGTGTTTAATCAAATGTCCTGTAAGTTCAAAGTGTGAATAAATCGTCAATTTCCAAGCCAATGCGTCCTCATGGAAAGGGGTAGAATGAGTCTGTTGGGCTAACGGCTACGCGTAAAATCATACGTCATGAACGTTTCGTAAAGAGGAAAAGGTTATCCCATAAGAAAGGGAATCTGTTCGATACGCTTCTCCAACGCATCAAAGAGTTAGAACCCCACCGCAAGGGGATGGGTCTATTCTGAACATGCATTTATGGAAATAACTGTCTGAGGACTTGGATGTTGTGTGCATTAGTCAGATCCGATTCTGAAATCCATAACATTATTTATTTATTTGGCATGGGGGCGGTGTACTTTGAATGTACCGCTACTTGTGTATTGTATTTTGTTAATCACTCAATTTATGTATCCCTCATGTTTATCACTGACAATCACTCAATCACTGTTTATCACAATCGCTCAACAGTAGCGTTCGATAATCTTGCTTGCTTTGATGGTGTGGACCCTTTGGCAGCTCACAGTTTATTATACATTTTTTTTGTCAGAAATGTGCTTTTCTTCCCCCCTTCCATTTCCAGCTGAAGGCCTTGGGCACACACACGAGCTTATCGCTGCCAGCCAACTGGCTTGAAGCTCAAGCTTCAGTTCTTCTCCTGATACTCATTCGGAAGAGCGAGACACAGTATCAGACTTTCAGATTGTATCAGTTGTTGTCAGAGTCACACAGTGTACTCCACTCTGATGGTATGTCTGTTGTTTACATGATATAAAAAGATGGCTGTGAAATGGATACATTTGTGGACCCATAATTAGGGTACCAAGCCTGGCTGGGTAACCTATTGTTTTTCTTCTGTTATTGTTTTTATTCCGCCAGCAATTTTCGGGGGGTTTTTTGCTTTAAAATTCATTTTCTTGGCAACCGTTAGTCCGATCAATACGAACTTTTAACAGTAGTATGTATCTTTTGTGGTAGAATATTTAATTATAATTACGACGTCATAGGTCACGTGGTACGGGCGCCATCTTTGAAAAACCGAAAAAAGTTTGGGCTTCTGTATCTCCGAAACCGCACAATTGAAAAAATTGAAACTTAGCACTTCACAAGAACTCCCCATGGAGAAGAAGTGATTTTTTGTGACGTCATCAGTGAATGAAGTGGTATCCCAGTGAAAATTCGACATGTAGAATGCTGCATCCAAAAAATTTGAAATTTGAGCGTCATCTACGCAACAACTCACAGAAGAAAAAATATATTATGAGATCATAGGTCATGTGGTTCAGCAGCCATATTGTTTTGAAAAAAAAACAATTTAATAAACATCCAGAAAGGCTGGTCAGATCGAGCGGAAATTTCAGACCCATATTCTCCAAGACTAGGGTATATAAGTTTGTTAATGAATAATTGCTCGGTTACATGGTTTGGCAGCTATATTGGATTGAAAAAATATATTAAATAATGTTTCCTCTGGAACCACTTATCCTCTCAAAGCGAAACTTTGCAACTATCATCTAACGCCATTGCTGCATATAGGGTGAAAACTATGACAAGTCACGTGGTTTGGTGGCCATCTTCGATAGAAAAAATGCACCTTATCCGATTCCCAAGAAACTTAACAAGCGTGCTCCCCGACTCCATTAGAGGCAGAATATAAATTTATGATGTCATAGGTCACGTGGTTCATCAGCCATATTGGATTGAAAATGAAATAAATAAATAAAATATTCTCTGAAACGGCTGAACAGATCGAGGCGAAACTTTACAGGTATTACCGCCTATCCATGACAAGCAAAAAGCTCCCACTCTTTTAGACGTAGGTCACGTGGTTTGACAGCCATATTGGATTGAAGAAAAAATATTAAATATGTACTGTGGAACTGCTTCATCAATCAATGTGAAACTTCACAATTATGTTTCAGCAGACATGGGGAATGTACGTTTTATATTTCAACCCAATCGGACACATGGTTTGGTAGCCATATCGGATTGAAGTAAAATATTAAATAATGTTTTCTCTGGAACCGCTTCATCAGTCAACTTCAAAGTTATGATCTTGTAGACATGGGGAATGTTTGTTTTAAATTTCAACCCGATCGACCACAAGGTGTGGCAGCCAGAATTATTTAATTATTTGAATCTGAGAATTAGAATATACTGTATATATATATATATTTTGCATAAGGCTCACTTGGCTGTGCCTGCATGCATTTGAGGGCAGTGGAGCAGCAATTGAATTGATGGCCCCAGGAAAATGGTCAACTGTGTACATAGTAAATTGATGGAACGTGCCTTGTTCCTCGGTCCATAACTTGTGAATCCTGCGTCGTAGAGAAACGTGTGGGGCCTCATTAGACTCGGGAATCCCGCTTTACCCTCTGCACCCATGGTGTCAACATTTATTACTTTGTGTTCAGGTTATTTAAACGCCAATTCAATTGATACCGACTTTGTAATTAGGAAAAGGATATCTGCTGATGTAATAAATAGATTGAATGTGGTGTGTTACTCGGTCCAAAACCCATCAATCCCACATAGTAGAGAGACATGTGCGGGGCTTCGTATTACATGGGGGAGTTCCGGTTTACCCTGTGGACCCATGGTGATATTTCCCGCACAATGATTACTTCCTGTTCAGGTAATTTTAACGCCATTTCACTTGATACCAATGATGTCCGCAGGAAAAATGGCTAACTGCGTACGTAATAAATAGATTGAACACTTCGTGTTACTCAGTCCGTAACTCCGGTGTTGTATCAAAGCCGGATGTCTTGGTACCCGGTCATCACTGCCAGCAGTTATGAAGTGGCAGTTTTAGTGTTCATATGTAATTTATTTTTATTTTTTTTGCACATGTGATTTGGTATTTTTCTACTCTGATGCATAAGGAAACTAAAACTTTGTGTTTAATGCAAATTAACATCCAATTTCAACACTACACGTGTTGTGACGTTTTGACGTGGTTGGAACCTGGTGCTTTGCAGTGCTGGATTTCAAGAAGCTGAGTCAGTTGGCACAAATTTTGCGCCACTTAGATGTACCACTGGGTCCAGCAGGATTACAGGATTGGGGCCCAGAAGGCCTGCTTTTGCACTGTGTCCACCTTGTAGCATGCCTGCAGGAACGACGGTACTTTGTACAGGCTAGACAAGTGGCAGCTGTCATGGACCTACCCTGTGATGATATAGTCACCAATGAAGTAAGTGAAAATCCTTCCCTTTTTTGTTGTAAACCCAATTTATTCAGCTTTCCTTTTATTTGAGGGCAAGGGGAGGAAATGGGGTGAACAAGATGGATTCAGCCACAAACTCTCAATCACAGAAGTATAAGGAAAAACTGGAAACCCAGAAAGAGGTGTGCTTGTGGAGGGTTACTGGGGTAGGAAGGATCATGGTTGTGGATGTTCCCATGCAGGTAGCATCGTAAAGCAATGTCAGCATTACCACTACACCAACCCTTCCATGTCCTCATTTAGCTCCATGGAACTCTCACCACAACTTTCCTCAGATCTTGATACAGGCTCCAATTCAGCCTGGCTGTCTGCCTTTTTTTTCTCGTATATATAGTCAAGGCTTGTGAAAAAGCTAGAATGATTATGCTTGAATTCCATCCTAAAACTATTTTATTTTGTCTTGCTCAACGGTATTGAAACGTAACTGACAATTCAACGATTGCCACAGAGGCTCGTCCTGATGCTTGTGTGTCACTTCTGCAAGTGCTTCCAGCGCTGTCATGGTGGAAGTCGAAAATACTTACACTCATGGGTTTTCTTTTTTTTCAAATTTCTTTGACTCCGAAGGATTTGCAAACGATAGTGCATATTCAAGTGAAAAGTATGTCGATGAACAAATACGATGTAATTAGGTCTGAGTTAAGTTTTCCTTTAACTGAGTGTCAAATTTGCATGCATACTTTTGTTTTTTTGAACAAGCAATTGTAAATCTTCTTTCCTGATTTCATTGTCTTGCATGTAATATGTGTAAACTTTGCAATAAGCTATAGGCACTAAATGCTAATAGTCGTAGTCATCATAGTAGTCCTGGATGTAGCTCCGTAGTCATTGTAATAGTACTGTGTCAGTTTAATTTCATCATCAATTTCTTCAACATCTGATGGTCTTCACGGACAATTAAGTGTGCATTGAAGGTTGTAATGTCCATATGCGGGTTTAATATGGTGGAACGAAGCCATCCCAGACCTCAAAGTGTGTGTGTGTGTGTGTGGCGTGCTGTGCCGTGTCATGCTGTGCCATGTAGTGTCATGTATATTTTAACAAGAGGAGTGATGATGTACGTTTTGCCTTCCTCTGGTAGTAACCTTGTTTTTGTTGCAAAATGCTTTGGTCCATGTTATGAACCAGATACATTCATTTATTGTATGATATAATTATTTTGCGCTTGTTTGTAAATATATGTTATTAGCAACAACTGCCTTTGCTAATTTTGCATGCAATTCCTTCTTGTTTCTCTGTTCTAGCTCTTTGATGGCATGCAAGTTCTGCAGGAAAAGGAACAGTGGGGCTATGCTCAAGTCAGAGCAACCTTTTGGAAGCAGTGCCACGAAGCCTTCGACAGTGCTCGTACCTCACCAAGCCATGCTGCCAGCTTCTTTGCTGCACGGGCATCGGAAGTTGTCATTGACAACTCCACATCACAGTTTATGACATGTCCTGTCAATGAACCTTCCTCCAGAGGCAATGCTGCATCTGTCTTGCTTTTGCATGAGAAATTTGCTCTCCTGACACTTTCAGGCCACTGGTTAGGCAATGGCCTTACCACTGAACCATCGGAAATGGAAATTGCCGAGTTTGAGTGTTGGAAATGCCGATTGGAGCTTCAGCACTCATTAGAGATTGGGAAAGTATCTGTTTCCTCTACGGTTGATACAACAGAAGATGGAAATTCCCTGCAACAAGAAAATGATGTAGAACAAGAGGAGGGATGTGCTTCCTTTGCCATGCTGTCATCAAAATACTCTTTTGATTCACACTCGCTACTCTCCTCCCCACATTATCTCAAACTGTCTGGCCTTTCTTCATCAAATGGCTTCTGTCGTATCACCAATTTTCAAGAGAAAATCTTTGAGAACAAAGTCGCTGATTTACTTGATAAAGGTTGTGTTCTGGAGGCGGCAAGGGTGTGTCATTACTTTGGAGTGAGATTTCCTGACCTTGAGTTCGCCCTGAGTTGCCTTGCCCTAGCCTCATGTGAAGCCAATGTGACTGACCTTCCAGAGCATGCTCAGGATGTTGTGCAGGGATATTCAGCACCAACACCGATTCCACGACACAGGAAAGACAGTGGTGAGCTAGGCACTTTTCATCACAATGCAATATTTTCATCTGTACTCGTTCTTGTCGTTGACATTATTTCACCACCTTTCTTCGGTGGCCTTTATTTAGATAAATCTTTTTCTGATACGCCGACCAATCTTTTTAGCTCGCCTGTTCGAAGAACAGAGAGCTATAGCGATACCCCCGGTGTGAGCTTGAGTGTGAGCGTCAGCGTGAGAGTGAAAATGTTAAAATTTTTGGTGCAAGTTATTTTTTCCTTTCTAATGTTTTTATCTACCACACTATTTTTTTATGACGCCGCGATATATATATTAATATATATATATATATATGTATATATATATATATATATAATATATGTATATATATATCGGGGCGTATTATGTGTCGTCCGTCCGTCCGTCCGTCGTCCGTCTGTCTCTCCGTCCGTCCGTCCGTTCCTGTCCGCACTCTAACTCCCAAAGTTTTAAACTTTCACGTTTCATATTTGGTACATAGGTACAGACTGTGGAGACGGTGTGTCGTGACATACGTTCGTCATCTAAAGTGGTTGCCATGGCAACCAGGATGCTGTTTTCCACGTAGTAGCACAATTCTGTATATACCTTCTTGTCCGGGCGTATATTGTGCTCACTTGCACTCTTGTTACTGATTACAATATGCAAATACATATATTGCTTTAAAATTATTTGGATTAGACTTCACTGAAATGCTTTATAAAAAATATTAAATTTATTAGACGAGTCTTTTTAAAACGATAAATATATAAACAGGCGAGCATTGGGTGGCTTTGACACCAACTCTGGTTTATTAATTTGTGATGACATCTTGTACACATTGACAAAATACCATGAGGACCATCATCTCATGCTTGTCCTACAAAAGAGATGCCTACTCCCTTTGAGGTTCTTCAGTAACAGCCTTAGATTTTACCACGATACACTGAGTATTTGCAAGCATCACATAAAACAGTAAAGTGACAGTAAATTATGTATTCACAATCTCTGCCTCAATTGCCTGGATTTACATATATATTTGCGAGCTGCCCAATTATCTTTGATGTTGGTAAATAACTAAAGGGACAGAACCAGTGGCACAAGAAATAAGATTGACCAGTGACACAGGAAATGGAGGTGGGAGGGTGAGGCAGTAAGAGGGTGAGAGGGGTAGGGTGGAATTTGGATACATTCTGGGGTGGGAGGACCTATGGTGATGGTTGGAGTAGGAGAGACTGACCTGTGGTACAGGGAATGGGGAAGGTATGCATGGCACACTCAGCATGTACATCCATTGCCTGAATTATATTGTTGACAAAGGGTGATTAAATGTACTTTAAATCATGAAATTTTGTTTCATTCAGATAATGAATAAACAAGCAGTCATAGACTGGTACTTACGAAATCGTCAACTTGACCTCTGACCTTGTCTAATAAAAGCTGTGTCTAGAGAAGGTAGCGACGCAAACCACAAGTTTCTACGATGATTCTGTACCAAACCATCAAAAATCGTAACGTCGACCGAAGCAAAAATCTCCATTTCTCCACGCAATTATTTAATATATATTTATCAAAGTCACAAAACCGTAATATTCGGCCATCCACCAACAATCTTTACATAATCCGACGGCTCAGGGAGTCAGGCATGCGACGATAACCTTTATTGGGATAAATGACTTTTAAACACCATCTTTATCGAAAACACCGTCAGCGCGCACACGGAAAACCTTTACGCAAAAGACCACTGTCTTGTTGCGCACACACGCAAAAATTTACGGAATTATGTTTGACCTCACTGTGATGTTGACCTTTGACCGATTTTGACCAAAATCTAATCAGCGCTAGCCATCACCCTCCTGAATCACGTGGTGT
>CM068963.1:85308831-85320686 GCA_035128595.1 Eptatretus atami | reverse complement strand
TGTTACTTACGAAATCTAAAGATTTCGTAAGTATATTGATGACTTCCGTCCTCTGTTTGTGTGTTTGTTTGTGTGTGTGTGTGTTTGTCTGTTTGTGTGTTTGTTTGTAGGCACGATAACTCGAGAACGGAAGAAGCTACCAATGTCAAATTACACCACGTGATTCAGGAGGGTGATGGCTAGCGCTGATTAGATTTTGGTCAAAATCGGTCAAAGGTCAACATCACAGTGAGGTCAAACATAATTCCGTAAATTTTTGCGTGTGTGCGCAACAAGACAGTGGTCTTTTGCGTAAAGGTTTTCCGTGTGCGCGCTGACGGTGTTTTCGATAAAGATGGTGTTTAAAAGTCATTTTTATCCCAATAAAGGTTATCGTCGCATGCCTGACTCGCTGAGCCGTCGGATTATGTAAAGATTGTTGGTGGATGGCCGAATATTACGGTTTTGTGACTTTGATAAAATAATATTAAATAATTGGTGGAGAAATGGAGATTTTTGCTTCGGTCGACGTTACGATTTTTGATGGTTTGGTACAGAATCATCGTAGAAACTTGTGGTTTGCGTCGCTACCTTCTCTAGACACAGCTTTTATTAGACAAGGTCAGAGGTCAAGTTGACGATTTCGTAAGTACCAGTCTATGACTGCTTGTTTATTCATTATCTGAATGAAACAAAATTTCATGATTTAAAGTACATTTAATCACCCTTTGTCAACAATATAATTCAGGCAATGGATGTACATGCTGAGTGTGCCATGCAATACTTCCCCATTCCTGTACCACAGGTCAGTCCTCCTACTCCAACCATCACCATAGGTCCTCCCACCCCAGAATGTATCCAAATTCCACCCTACCCTCTCACTCTTTACTGCCTCACTCCCACCTCCATTTCCTGTGTCACTGGTCAATCTTATTTCTTGTGCCACTGGTTCTGTCCCTTTAGTTATTTACCAACATCAAAGATAATTGGGCAGCTCGCAAATATATATGTAAATCCAGGCAATTGAGGCAGAGATTGTGAATACATAATTTACTGTCACTTTACTGTTTTATGTGATGCTTGCAAATACTCAGTGTATCGTGGTAAAATCTAAGGCTGTTACTGAAGAACCTCAAAGGGAGTAGGCATCTCTTTTGTAGGACAAGCATGAGATGATGGTCCTCATGGTATTTGTCAATGTGTACAAGATGTCATCACAAATTAATAAACCAGAGTTGGTGTCAAAGCCACCCAATGCTCGCCTGTTTATATATTTATCGTTTTAAAAAGACTCGTCTAATAATTAATATATTTTTTTATAAAGCATTTCAGTGAAGTCTAATCCAAATAATTTTAAAGCAATATATGTATTTGCATATTGTAATCAGTAACAAGAGTGCAAGTGAGCACAATATACGCCCGGACAAGAAGGTATATACAGAATTGTGCTACTACGTGGAAAACAGCATCCTGGTTGCCATGGCAACCACTTTAGATGACGAACGTATGTCACGACACACCGTCTCACAGTCTGTACCTATGTACCAAATATGAAACGTGAAAGTTTAAAACTTTGGGAGTTAGAGTGCGACAGGAACGGACGGACGGACGGAGAGACAGACGGACGGACGGACGGACGGACGGACGACACATAATACGCCCCGATATATATATACTATATATATATATATTATATATATACATATATATATATATATATATATATATATATCGGGCGTATAAAAAATAGTGTGGTAGATAAAAACATTAGAAAGGAAAAATAACTTGCACCAAAAATTTTAACATTTTCACTCTCACGCTGACGCTCACAACTCAAGCTCACACCGGGGTATCGCTATAGCTCTCTGTTCTTCGAACAGGCGAGCTAAAAAGATTGGTCGGCGTATCAGAAAAAGATTTATCTAAATAAAGGCCACCGAAGAAAGGTGGTGAAATAATGTCACCGACAAGAACGAGTACAGATGAAAATATTGCATTGTGATGAAAAGTGCCTAGCTCACCACTGTCTTTCCTGTGTCGTGGAATCGGTGTTGGTGCTGAATATCTGCACAACATCCTGAGCATGCTCTGGAAGGTCAGTCACATTGGTTCACATGAGGCTAGGGCAAGGCAACTCAGGGCGAACTCAAGGTCAGGAAATCTCACTCCAAAGTAATGACACACCCTTGCCGCCTCCAGAACACAACCTTTATCAAGTAAATCAGCGACTTTGTTCTCAAAGATTTTCTCTTGAAAATTGGTGATACGACAGAAG
Organism: Eptatretus atami; assembly: GCA_035128595.1. Lineage (NCBI taxonomy): Eukaryota > Metazoa > Chordata > Myxini > Myxiniformes > Myxinidae > Eptatretus > Eptatretus atami. The sequence continues at coordinate 85,318,432 of CM068963.1, read as the reverse complement.
CCATTTGATGAAGAAAGGCCAGACAGTTTGAGATAATGTGGGGAGGAGAGTAGCGAGTGTGAATCAAAAGAGTATTTTGATGACAGCATGGCAAAGGAAGCACATCCTCCTCTTGTTCTACATCATTTTCTTGTTGCAGGGAATTTCCATCTTCTGTTGTATCAACCGTAGAGGAAACAGATACTTTCCAATCTCTAATGAGTGCTGAAGCTCCAATCGGCATTTCCAACACTCAAACTCGGCAATTTCCATTTCCGATGGTTAGTGGTAAGGCCATTGCCTAACCAGTGGCCTGAAAGTGTCAGGAGAGCAAATTTCTCATGCAAAAGCAAGACAGATGCAGCATTGCCTCTGGAGGAAGGTTCATTGACAGGACATGTCATAAACTGTGATGTGGAGTTGTCAATGACAATTTCCGATGCCCGTGCAGCAAAGAAGCTGGCAGATGGCTTGGTGAGGTACGAGCACTGTCGAAGGCTTCGTGGCACTGCTTCCAAAAGGTTGCTCTGACTTGAGCATAGCCCCACTGTTCCTTTTCCTGGCAGAACTTGCATGCCATCAAGAGCTAGAACAGAGAAACAAGAAGGAATTGCATGCAAAATTAGCAAAGGCAGTTGTTGCTAATAACATATATTTACAAACAAGTGCAAATAAAATATATCATAAAATAATGAATGTATCTGGTTCATAACATGGACAAAGCATTTTGCACAAAAACAAGGTTACTACCAGAGGAAGGCAAAACGTACATCATCACTCCTCTTGTTAAAATATACATGACACAACACGGCACAGCATGAAACGAACAGCACGCCACACACGCAACACACTTTGAGGTCTGGATGGCTTCGTTCCACCATATTAAACCGCATATGGACATTACAACCTTCAATGCACACTTAATTGTCGGTGAAGACCATCAGATGTTGAAGAAATTTATGATGAAATTAAACTGACACAGTACTATTACAATGACTACGGAGCTACATCCAGGACTACTATGATGACTACGACTATTAGCATTTAGTGCCTATAGCTTATTGCAAAGTTTACACATATTACATGCAAGACAATGAAATCAGGAAAGAAGATTTACAATTGCTTGTTCAAAAAACAAAAGTATGCATGCAAATTTGACACTCAGTTAAAGGAAAACTGAACTCAGACCTAATTACATCGTATTTGTTCATCGACATACTTTTCACTTGAATATGCACTACTATCGTTTGCAAATCCTTCGGAGTCAAAGAAATTTGAAAAAAAAGAAAACCCATGAGTGTAAGTATTTTCGACTTCCACCATGACAGCGCTGGAAGCACTTGCAGAAGTGACACACAAGCATCAGGACGAGCCTCTGTGGCAATCGTTGAATTGTCAGTTACGTTTCAATACGTTGAGCAAGACAAAATAAAATAGTTTTAGGATGGAATTCAAGCATAATCATTCTAGCTTTTTCACAAGCCTTGACTATATATACGAGAAAAAAAAGGCAGACAGCCAGGCTGAATTGGAGCCTGTATCAAGATCTGAGGAAGTTGTGGCGAGAGTTCCATGGAGCTAAATGAGGACATGGAAGGGTTGGTGTAGTGGTAATGCTGACATTGCTTTACGATGCTACCTGCATGGGAACATCCACAACCATGATCCTTCTCCCCCAGTAACCCTCCACAAGCACACCTCTTTCTGGGTTTCCAGTTTTTTCCTTATACTTCTGTGATTGAGAGTTTGTGGCTGAATCCATCTTGTTCACCCCATTTCCTCCCCTTGCCCTCAAATAAAAGGAAGCTGAATAAATTGGGTTTACAACAAAAAAGGGAAGGATTTTCACTTACTTCATTGGTGACTATATCATCACAGGGTAGGTCCATGACAGCTGCCACTTGTCTAGCCTGTACAAAGTACCGTCGTTCCTGCAGGCATGCTACAAGGTGGCACACGTGCAAAAGCAGGCCTTCTGGCCCCATCCTGCAATCCTGCTGGACCCAGTGGTACATCTAAGTGGCGCAAAATTTGTGCAACTGACTCAGCTTCTTGAAATCCAGCACTGCAAAGCACAGGTTCCAACCACGTCAAAACGTCACAACACGTGTAGTGTTGAAATTGATGTTAATTTGCATTAAACACAAAGTTTTAGTTTCCTTATGCATCAGAGTAGAAAAATAACCAAATACATGTGCAAAAAAAAAAAAATAAATTACATATGAAACATAAACTGCCACTTCATAACTGTTGGCAGTGATGACCGGGTACCAAGACATCCGGCTTTGATACAACACCGGAGTTACGGACTGAGTAACACGAAGTGTTCAATCTATTTATTACATACGCAGTTAGCCATTTTCCCTGCGGACATCATTGGTATCAAGTGAAATGGCGTTAAAATTACCTGAACAGGAAGTAATAATTGTGCGGGAAATATCACCATGGGTCCACAGGGTAAACCGGAACTCCCCCATGTAATACGAAGCCCCGCACATGTCTCTCTACTATGTGGGATTGATGGGTTTTGGACCGAGTAACACACCACATTCAATCTATTTATTACATCAGCAGATATCCTTTTCCTAATTACAAAGTCGGTATCAATTGAATTGGCGTTTAAATAACCTGAACACAAAGTAATAAATGTTGACACCATGGGTGCAGAGGGTAAAGCGGGATTCCCGAGTCTAATGAGGCCCCACACGTTTCTCTACGACGCAGGATTCACAAGTTATGGACCGAGGAACAAGGCACGTTCCATCAATTTACTATGTACACAGTTGACCATTTTCCTGGGGCATCATATCAATTTTGCTGCTCCACTGCCCTCAAATCATGCAGGCACAGCCAAGTGAGCCTTATGCAATATAATATATATATATATATAGTATATATTATTCTAAATTCTCAGATTCAAATAATTAAATAATTCTGGCTGCCACACCTTGTGGTCGATCGGGTTGAAATTTAAAACAAACATTCCCCATGTCTACAAGATCATAACTTTGAAGTTGACTGATGAAGCGGTTCCAGAGAAAACATTATTTAATATTTTACTTCAATCCGATATGGCTACCAAACATGTGCCGTTGGGTTGAAATATAAAACGTACATTCCCCATGTCTGCTGAACATAATTGTGAAGTTTCACATTGATTGATGAAGCAGTTCCACAGTACATATTATTAATATTTTTTCTTCATCCAATATGGCTGTCAAACCACGTGACCTACGTCTAAAAGAGTGGGAGCTTTTTGCTTGTCATGGATAGGCGGTATACCTGTAAAGTTTCGCCTCGATCTGTTCAGCCGTTTCAGAGAATATTTTATTTATTTATTTCATTTTCAATCCAATATGGCTGATGAACCACGTGACCTATGACATCATAAATTTATTTCTGCCTCTAATGGAGTCGGGGAGCACGCTTGTTAAGTTTCTTGGGAATCGGTAAGGTGCATTTTTTCTATCGAAGATGGCCACAACCACGTGACTTGTCATAGTTTTCACCCTATATGCAGCAATGGCGTTAGATGATAGTTGCAAGTTTCGCTTTGAGAGGATAAGTGGTTCCAGAGGAAACATTATTTAATATATTTTTTCAATCCAATATAGCTGCCAACCATGTAACCGAGCAATTATTATCATTAACAAACTTATATACCCTAGTCTTGGAGAATATGGGTCTGAATTTCTGCTCGATCTGACCAGCCTTTCTGGATGTTTTAAATTGTTTTTTTTTCAAAACAATATGGCTGCTGAACCACATGACCTATGATCTCATAATATATTTTTTCTTCTGTGAGTTGTTGCGTAGATGACGCTCAAATTTCAAATTTTTTGGATGCAGCATTCTACATGTCGAATTTTCACTGGGATAACCACTTCATTCACTGATGACGTCACAAAAAATCACTTCTTCTCCATGGGAGTTCTTGTGAAGTGCTAAGTTTCAATTTTTTCAATTGTGCGGTTCGGAGATACAGAAGCCCAAACTTTTTTCGGTTTTTCAAAGATGGCGCCCGTACCACGTGACCTATGACGTCCGTAATTATAATTAAATATTCTACCACAAAAGATACATACTACTGTTAAAAGTTCGTATTGATCGGACTAACGGTTGCCAAGAAAATGAATTTTAAAGCAAAAAACCCCCGAAATTGCTGGCGGAATAAAAACAATAACAGAAGAAAAACAATAGGTTCCCAGCCAGGCTTGGTACCTAATTATGGGTCACAAATGTATCCATTTCACAGCCATCTTTTATATCATGTAAACAACAGACATACCATCAGAGTGGAGTACACTGTGTGACTCTGACAACAACTGATAAATCTGAAAGTCTGATACTGTGTCTCGCTCTTCCGAATGAGTATCAGGAGAAGAACTGAAGCTTGAGCTTCAAGCCAGTTGGCTGGCAGCGATAAGCTCGTGTGTGTGCCCAAGGCCTTCAGCTGGAAATGGAAGGGGGGAAAGAAAGCACATTTCTGAAAAAAAAATGTATAATAAACTGTGAGCTGCCAAAGGTCCACACCATCAAAGCAAGCAAGATTATCGAACGCTACTGTTGAGCGATTGTGATAAACAGTGATTGAGTGATTGTCAGTGATAAACATGAGGGATACATAATTGAGTGATTAACAAAATACAATACACAAGTAGCGGTACATTCAAAGTACACCGCCCCCATGCAAATAAATAAATAATGTTATGGATTTCAGAATCGGATCTGACTAATGCACACAACATCCAAGTCCTCAGACAGTTATTTCCATAAATGCATGTTCAGAATAGACCCATCCCCTTGCGGTGGGGTTCTAATCTTTGATGCGTTGGAGAAGCGTATCGAACAGATTCCCTTTCTTATGGGATAACTTTTTCCTCTTTACGAAACGTTCATGACGTATGATTTTACGCGTAGCGTAGCCCAACAGACTCATTCTATCCCTTTCCATGAGGACGCATTGGCTTGGAAATGGACGATTTATTCACACTTTGAACTTACAGGACATTTGATTAAACACACCACGGGCCTTTGCTAATTAACTAATTTTAACAAAACTAATTAACTGATTAACAAAATTAACTAATTAACAAAAACTAATTAACAAAACAATTAACAAATTTTGCTAATTAACAAAATAATTAACTAATTTTGCAGCAAAAAGCAGACATCTATCTACCTATTTTCCAAGTCTATAACACCCTGAGTACAAAATAAAATTCACCATCACTTCAGGATGAAAAACATGTGTCTTAGACAAATTGCATTGGGGGGGGGGGGGGGGGGGATGATTGGTAAAAGACAACATTTATTGACTGACAAAACAAGACCGATCAGTAAAAGGCCACTTTGCACCTTTGCATCAAAATATTTGTAGGAACTGCTGAAAAAACAAACAAAAATTATTATGAAGATCTTCAGATGATTAAAGAGTGACCAACCACCGTGACCTACCTCATCTAGTCCTCGAGTGAAGGCCTGAAGCTTGTCCTTGGCAGAATGGTAGTCTTTGTGCTCTGTGCAGAGTTGAACATTTGCAGCAGGTACAAGAAGTGAGTGTCCTGGGAAATGCAACAGAGATGAAAAGTTATGATAAAAGTTTGGTGTAGGGTTGTGATTCGGGTCAGTTTCTGGACCACCTCATGCTGAAGGATCAATTAAAGGCCATGAATAATGTTTTCACAAATCTAACTTGCAATGCATTAAATTATAAGGACAATATGTTTATATTATATTTTAAAAACAACAACATATATCAATAGCAGTGTTGTTGTCGATAATGGTATCTACAACAACACTGCTAAAATAATTTCTTCGTAAGCAAATATTTTCTTAAATAAGAAGTTTTCTGTTAACAAGAAAACCATGTGAAAAAATTTTTCTAGCCATAAGGAAAATAAGAAAACTTTTCTTATTTAAAAAACACAACATTTTCTTACTGAGAAAATTATTTTTGGCAATAAGTCTGCCTATGTCAGCAACATTAAACAGCAAAGATAAAATGTTTAGCTCGCATTTCATCGCCAAACTAGAAAGCACTCGGTGGAGCGCATACCTCCACCCGGCTGAGCAGTTTATGGTTTGTATCCCACTGATAGGCCGGATCTTGCATCTGGACCTTAACCAAAACCTAACTGGCTTGTTTTTGTCACATACCCAAATCTTCCACCAAGTTTTGTCATAATCTATCCACAACTTTTTGAAATATCATGCAATATATATATTTTTTGGCCCCATCTCTCAAAGGTGAACATTTACTTCAAAAAATGATTTGATCGGATCCAGATTCAGACTTCACCAACATTGTACACGTTTGTCCTCGTCACAACCTCAACGTGTCCACCAAGTTTCGTCCAAATCCATCCATAACTTTTTAAGATATCCTACTCACAGGCAAACAGACAGGGGTGAAAACATAGCCTCGTCCACCTTTAGTGGGGGAGATAATAACAGGACAACTTCACTCTATTTGGTCCCGCGTTACAAAAAATATGTTTCAACTATGCGAACACGCGGACCATCTCATACGTACCGCCTTCAACGTAACAATATTTCTGCAGGCATTAGACATTATCTCTTATCAAAGTCTCTCATCTCTGATCATCCATTCAACTTCCACTGTTGGTGCTTTATTCACTCAATAATGGATGGATGCACAAAATATCAATCAAGAGATCTGAGCTTTCCTCTCTGGACATCTCTCAAGGTTTCAATCCTGTGTGGCATGCAGCCTTCCTTTCAAAGCTGTCTGCTAATGGTATTAAGGACCACTCCTTGCATGGTTATCAGGTTGCTCTTGATAACATTCTGTTTGAGATCTCCCATTTGAGGCTGGAGTCCCACAACACATTATTTTAGTAACGATTTTATTCTTGCAGTCTCAATCAATGACCTCTCTGCTTCCCTGGTTAATCCTCTGTAAAATTTGGTGGATGAATCCACCTTGGGCAGAATAGTACCCACACATTTCTGAGAGATGAACTACTGCAGATCTGGAAAAATGTCATGGGCCGGCTACTTGGAACATACTCCATGGAGGAAAATCCCATACGCTCACTCGGTATCCAGAAGGAATCAGCTTATAAAAAATCAGCTTATCCAGAAGGATCACTTTCCTTATATCTCCAGTAGGAGTACCCCATGTGTTCTTCTTCACCACAATCTATTACACTTATTCTTCTTCTTCTTCTTCTCACAAACATTATTGTTTTTCAACGCTGTCTGTCAGCAAAACACTTGATCCACCAACCCTCCTCTGTGACATCTTTCTCGGTGCCTTCAACAAAATTCGTAACACCCATCCATGATTTTTATCTCCATTTGTCCAATTTGGGAATTGGAAATCAGCATCCCTCCACTTCATCTCCCCTCTTTCTACATCCCCCTCACCACACCCTCTCAATGCTTCCCCTCACCCTACTCTTTTCAAAGCCCCCCCCCTCAACTGCCACTGTCCACAAGCCTCCTCTCTCTCCTCGCCCCCCCATCCTCCCCCAACTGTGTGGACCTCAACAGCCGACATCTCCACTCCAACCTGAACAAATTTCTCAATCCAGGCTGCTGCTGATAAATCGGCCATCATCTGTTTTACAAAATCCTTCCTCCCACAGGAGGTCCACGACTCTCCGTGTCTCTTCCCGGTTAATGTCTCCTCCAATTTGATAGGTCCAAACCCCACCCCTTGGCAGAGTTGCACTTTAATCAAGAACAGAATTTCCCACTGCCCTGAACTGATCTTGTACCTTCAAACTCCCAGAACTTCCACTCCATTCCCATCTTCTTGTTTGTCTGTGTGTTGTACTGTCCAAACAGTGATGAGTGCATCTACCCATCTCTCTCTCAGACAACATGGACCAACTTATAACCAATCATCCCAACTCTCTCTTCCTCATATGTGGTAATTTCAATTGTCACCATGCAAATTGGTTGGGTGTTGCTACCTCTCTCACAGCCATGGCACTTCAGAAAAGGACTTCTGTGACTCTCTGGACCGACTCAATCCGTGAACTTTCCAACCAGATTTCTCCAATGGAAAATCCTCCCTTCTGTACTTGGCGACACCCAACTACCCTGTAAATATCTCCTGCACTTCCTCTGCCTCCAATGGGTTCATCTGATCATATGCTTGTGAGAGTCAACATCTCTGTGGATATTCTCAGAGAGCCGCCTCAATGCTTACAAGTTGGCAAGTCACTCAGGCAGATTGGCAGGGACTGCAAACAACTTATCACTTCAAGACTGGTCTCCTGTATCGAATGCTCCTGATATTAACTCAGCTTGGGATACTTCCACAGAAACCTGCTCTATCTTATGTAGAGATCCATCCATCTCATTCATCTTCAGTTATCCTACCTTCTTCAAAGCCCATGCTATAATGAATTGTGTGGTGAGGCAGTTGCTCTGAAACAACTTTCCTTCTCTTCCTGGAAAGCAACCAACTGACGGCAATCTCACCTCATTCATCAGGTCAGGTCAGGTCAGGTCACGGTATGGGAGCATGCGCGGAGCAGTGCGTCGCTGCGTCCACCTTCCTCCGGTACTCCAGAAGCCTCTGTCTGGCCATCCCCAGGAAGATACCTGCCCTCCCCATCTCTTGAGATGCTGATCAACTGCTGCAATGAGGCACATGGTCGGCCCATTGGCCTCCTCACTCACGAGGCTCCCTCGCTGAGAGAATTTAGTGAGCAGGATCAGTATCAGGAAAACGAGCCACATGTCCATACAGCCGCGCCGATGTTCACGGACAATGCAGGTAACAAATCACATTTGAGTCTCTCTCAGCAACCACTCGTTGGACACAAAGCAATAACCAGCAATAACCAAGGAATCTCCGAGACACGTGGTACAAAGTAATTAAGTCTCCGTCTCAGATCCTGGTCAAAGTCCAAGTATCACATCCGTAGAGCAAGACTAGAAGCCCAAGGATCTGAAGACTCGGACTTTGCTCCTCCTGCACAGGTACCGACACAGCGCCACACCCCATGATCCATTGAATCCAGATCCCCAGGTCCAACGCAGACATCGATTGACCTCTGACTCACACCCAGCAGAGACATGAATATCACTGCCAGGTAAGTGAATCTCTCCGTGACCTCAACATCCTCACACAAATGGGTACAGACAAGATCACAGTGTCCAAGATGTCATTGAAAGCCTGGATTCTAGTTTTGACCCAGGAAACCCGTAATCTCAGTCGCTTCGACTCCCCAATCAGCACTTCGAGGGCCCCCAAAAGGATATCCAGTCTCTACAAGATGACTGCATCATCTGCGAAATCAAGGTCAGAGATCTTGACATTCCCAAACACGCAGCTTGATCTCTCCGACATCCTCCCAGAATCCAGTCCATACATGTGCTGAAAAGTGTGGGGGCCAGTATACATCCCTATGAACTCCGTAACACTGGAAATAGTCCGCAAACACACAAACAGATGACGGAAGTCATCAATATACTTACGAAATCTTTAGATTTCGTAAGTAAAAACTGAACTAGGAGAGTACTCGGTACAGCACATACCTCTGCCAGGCTGATTAGTGGACGCTTTGTATCCCACTGATAGGCTGAATCTGGATTCAAACCTGAACTAAAATTTAATTGGCTTGTTCTTGTCACCTAACCA
>CM068963.1:85277150-85292348 GCA_035128595.1 Eptatretus atami | reverse complement strand
TCTTAATAGTTAGGGTAGCTTCACAACACAAAGGAAGACGCCCCTCCCCTCTCTGCGAAGAGGAGGAAAGAGCCCTCCCGTCCCATGATTCCGTAAACAATTCCCTCCCATCGCGGTTGTGCGGGGCACGGGGATGAGTCACGCCGGAGCGGGGAGGGGCGGAGGAGGATAAGGAAGAGATTCCATTCAGTTGGTTGGGTGTTTGGGCTGTTCAGTAAGCTTCTTGCTCTGCTTGGCTCGGGTTGGTTTGGGCCTTGTTGGGGGGGGGGGGGTTGTTCTTCCTTATTGTTGAGAGTTGTTCATCGGAGGAGTTGGTTCGGTTGTCCGTGGTTATTCTTCGGCCTGGTGGTCAAGGAGTGTCGGCCTGGTTCAAGGGTGTTCGAGCTAGTTCGAGCCTGTTGCTCTGCTTCGTGGCCTGGTTCGGCTGGCTCTTCTTGGCTCGTGGAGCTCTTTTTCTCCGGCTTGGTTCCCGGCTTGGTGCGGACTCCTTGGCCTCATCTTGGAGGTGGTTCTTCGAGATAGCGATGCATCGATGGGAAGGATCAGCGCCTCGTCTCACCAGCACGTGTTCGGAAGCGCGAGGGATTCCGCTGGAGCTCGGGAAGGATCGCGGCTCACGGCGATTGGATCCAGCTCGCTCTCGCTGGAGCCCGGGTCCGAACAGCTTGAAGACCACACGAGGTGAGAGGTTCGAGATAGGTTCTGGGTTCAGCTCATTTGTTCCTCTGGATTGAAGTCCTTATTAAAGGCATCAGCCACCATTTCTGGGGTGTGTGTGTGTGCGTACGACTGTTTGTGGGCCCGTCTAATAAGTAGGAAACTGTTAAGTGCTTGTGTGTATTTGCTTTACATTTAAATAATAGAACTCGCTGTTAGGTTTTTTTTTGCTCGTGTCTTTTTCCCCATCCCCCATTCATTACATTGCCGGTGTTCAAATAAAATGTTCCCCATTGTTAATGTCACTGCTCGTGGCGTCCCTTCCTCACATCGACTGCCATGGAGCGTTCGGAATGTTAGCTGGTTTTACACCGATAAGATAATCGGGTCCGACGGGGCTTGGCGATATATAACGCTCGGCAATCGCAAACGGAACGCAAGCTGCTTAAACGGCTCGTTTTCATGCAGGCTCCGTTGAGGTGTAGATCCCTGGCATTCTGTCTGCTGCGAATTAATTAGGTACATCGATAATTCGGGATCGACCCTATAGCGCGTGGACAGAGAGTTGGCTGATCTATGGGGTGTGTTAAACACCCGTAGCTGGGTTTCGGCGTTGATCCGGAAGCTACGACTGGATTGCTCGTTCGGTGGACGCGCGGCCTGGATTGGGTTTAAAAAGGTCGTGCGCACGCCGAACAGGCGGAAATCTACAACAATACATATGTATATCTATAAATTGTATGGCCTTGTACAGAATGCAACTGGCGATATAACAAGTTGCAACTAGACATCTGCGATCACTAAATGATCGCATAGGGCAAGCCTCCCCGGCTTACCCTTGGCAATTGCCACGATTTACCCTTGGCTCACAATGCAATGACGACAATATTTTGTTCAGACCAGCATATGACCTTGATCCTCAACATTTAGGGGATCGTGTCTAAATTAAAGAAAACGTATGACCATCTACAATCTATCATAATCTCAACATCATGAAATCAAGGAAAATTATTCAAGTTATGATCAAAAAGATGTTTTTGTTAATTGGTCACAGTCTGAAAAGAATAGGTCAAGGACACTAAAACAAATATCAGATGCATAACTTCTGTGCGGGTACACCATTATGATGCAAGAACATTTTGGAAGGTCAACGGTCTGAGTTCCGCATTAGCAAAATTGAGCGATAACAGAAAATGTGTTAATTTTCTTTTTTTCAGATCGCCATTTCACTTTAACCTTAAATCGGAGGGGTATGAAAATAATGAAGCGTAAATACGCCTTGCTCGAGGTCTAGGCTATCTAGTTCCAACTGGAGAAACCTTAGTCGAGTTATGGTGAAAATGTTAAAATGTCTAATTGCGTCATGACCTTAAAAAATAGGTCAAGGTCAATTACAGTTCAACCCCACGTACTTTGTATTGCCATTATTAATGCAAAATTTATTCTGGAAGTCCCGGCCAGATCCGAGATAAAACTCGGAAATTGGGAGTGCAGAAAGAAGGAAAAAACAAGCTCAAATGAGCTAAGATCCTCGTCCTCTTAATAATGACGTCAAATAAAACGAATATGACGTCATTGTGATGTATCAGGTTTGCGATAAATTATCTGTGCTTAATGCCCGCTTGATTCCCGCAAACAAAATTCAAACAAGCTTGCTAGTTTTTCGGAGATAATGGTATAGCGATTTCCATTAGCGGCGATATGACGTCAACTTTTTTTTAGGAAGAATTTCTAAATCGGAGATGGTTACTGCCTGCGCGTGGGCTTTCTGCATATACATGGCAAGTCTTACGAAGATCGCTGAAAACTCTGGGTGCGAAACAAAAAATGTCAAAAAATAGGAATGACGTCATAAAAATTGATATGACGTCATAGTGATGTATCATTATGTCGGTAATTCATCTCTGCTAATGCCCTTGTTGATTCCCGCAAACAGAATTCAAAAAAGCTTGCGAGTTTCGGAGATAATTTTTTAGCGATTTCCATTAGCGGAGATATTTTGACGTCATAACTTTTTTTCTAGGAGGAATTCAAAATCCGAGATGGTTACTGTCTGCGCAGGGAATTTTTACATAAGATATGCCAAAGTTTCAGGAAGTTTCGATGAAAACTGTAGGCTGTGAAACAAAAAAGTCACAAGAAGAAGATGAAGAGCAACAACGTGAGTAAGACTTTGAGATCCTCCAAGAGGACCTAAAAATATATTCTAAATGTTGGTTTCGTACTCCCAGGGATCTAAAAACTCTGGGTACCATTTAAAATTGGGGGCACCAATTGTAGAAACAAACCTTAAAACAGCAATAAGTCTTCCCCTGTATACATAGGGGGAGGCTTATTGAAAGCAACCTTTCTGTAGGAACAAAAAGCTCGTGTATTTTGAACATTATTTACAGGAGTAGGATGGTGCCTTTCTTCTGGCAGGTAAGTAATAAACTCTCACAGCAAAACAATGTCTGGAAGATGTTGCTTGTTAGATTATCACGCTGCTCAAACTCCTGCAGGAAAGCAAGATTGCCATTCTGGACCACATGATGGTGGAGCACCTCAGCCCAAAAGGCGAGTACCGATAACCTCAGCCACAGTCCGCACCTGCAGAAGGAAATATTGATGAACGACTGCTCCATTCGTTTAAATTACATTGGTATGTATCAAACAGGAAAGTATTTAACTTTAATATTGTTGCAACAGCCTTCATTACGGTTAAAAGAAGCATGAATGGTACCACCACAAATGGGCTGAGTGAATTCTGCTAGTTGTCCACTTAATGTGCTTTTCCACCATGTCTGGACGATTACAGCTTCCAAGTTCTCAAAATCAATTTAGGACAACTTAAACTTGAAGGTTCACATTGCAACTGCCTGTTGTGCCATATGGTTTTAGAAATGCACCTGATAATATTTTGTAGGGCAGAAATTATTGCTGGCAGTCATCCCGGGTAAGGTTAACAATGCGTATTCTCTTTCAGTCTTCAGAAAGTGCAGTGGAGCGTCACCAGCTTAGCCATTTGGATACATGTTTCGTGCTTGGCGAGGACAAGATTCCTGCACACACAAAAAGTCACCTTTAAATATACTGGTGTTGTTACGACGATGTGCATGGAATGGAGGTAGGGGACACGGAGGAGTTCAAGCGATATTGATGAGATCTGCTGAAAGGCCCAAGCAACATGGCAGCAATTACAATTTATGATTATGCCCAAGATTTTGATTTAATTTTGGGGAGCATCCAGCACCCTCTCCCTTATGTTGAAAAGTTCTCTCCCATCTCACTCCTTCAGCATAAATTTGATCACTACCTACGGTACTACCAGGGCATGAATATTAATGAACTCTTTTGTGCATATTATTTGAACGAATTAGGAATAAATTAGGAATGTAATCGGTTTTCAATATGTTCGTTTTCATATTGAGATGATGTCGTAAGGATGGATATATATGATTTGGATTGAAAGGGATGGATCAAACGTAATGGGTGAGTGCGTGCTCGTTAGTTGATTGGATAATATTGCATGTGTCAGTGAGTGGATTAAAAGTTTAATTGCTACCCAATCCGGCAAACATTCTGGACAATGATTTCTGTGGTGGTTTTGCATTAATAAGTAACAATTTTCCTTCAGAAATGTCACACTTTGCAATTTTTTCTATTTGTACAATTTCAATGTCTTAAATCAGAGAATGAGTCGATTGTTAGTGCAAGTCTGACTTCCGGGGGGGGAAACAAACAGATTGGACTTGTATGCCAAAAAATACGGTATCTTTGCATTCCAAAGTTGGCGCATACTGCTCTCAATATACATGCATAGACCATTATTTAAAACGTAATCCAATCGAATACTGATATCTTAGTTATGAGTTTTTTTATTTATTTTTTTTTTACAAAACAATGCACACCGAATTCCATTGCTGAATTGCTTCAAGGCCCTGTCACACCTTGACGATTTAGCCAGCGTATGCCGACGTATGAAAAATTTGTCTAAAACGCTGCACACACGTCGAATACGTTATGGGTAAGTTTTGTATTTGTTAAGAGCACGCTGGCATATGTCGTAGTACGTTGCAACGTCGTAGTACGCCGAGCTCGTCGACAAATTTTAAACATTGCTTGGAATTTTTCGACGTATGCAGCGTATGACTCACACGTTCCGCTACGCTGGCCATAAGTTGTAGGCACGTTACGCGATCGTTGCACACGTCGACATACGTTACTTGTAAGTTACTCATAAGTCGAAACACGTCGAGGTAATGTTTAGCGTCAGTGTTCCAGGACTCTCCTGGTTTTTTTTCATTTTTTTTTTTATTCGTATGACGGTGATGTTGACACTTCGATTTCTAGTGCGGTTATAATATAATATAATTAATAGGCTGCCGCTCAACATTTAAATCATAACCGCACTAGAAATGTCTCCATCCACGGGCGGACAGACTTCGGAACTGGCTTTATTTAGTCGATCTCTACTGAGATTATAGAGATGACCTAATATATTTTTATAAAGCATTTGCAGTGAAGTCTGTTCCAAATAATTTTAAAGCAATATATGTATTTGTATATTGTAATCAGTAAAAATAGTGGTAGATAAAAACATTAGAAAGGAAATAACTTGCACCAAAAACTTTAACATTTTCACGTGACGCTCACGCCGGGGGTATCGCTATAGCTATCTGTTCTTCGAACAGGCGAGCTAAAAGGAAACACCTGGGGTAAATGAGGGTCACAAGTATATTGAAAGCAACGGGCTTCCACACATGAGTGACCCCATGTGTTAATTAAGCAAATGGACATCCCAGCATGCTTCGGGTCATGTATAAAAATGCTGCACAGGCCTGGTGCCTGTAATTATGGCTAGCTTGGCTGCAAGAGGAGACCTCAGTGACTTTGAAAGGGGTGATTGTTGGGGCAACATTTGGTAGGAGCTTCAGTGACAAAGACAGCTCAACTTGTTGATGTTTTCTTGAGCAAGTGTGTCAAAGGAGATGTCGGCATGGAACTCCGAGGGAAGACATAATCAGCAAAGGCAAACAGTGGACGGAAGCGCATACTCCAGGATCGTAATATCCGTGCATTTAATTTGAAGTACAAGGCAAAGAATGTGACCAACTGAAGATCAATTGACTTCAACCTGAGGTGCGAGCAGCCAGTTTCATCAAAAGAAGTCTGCTGAGAACTCCACAGAGCAGGTTACCATCATCTGGTTGCAGTGCACAAACCGTCATCACACCTGTCAAGGCACGTTCAGGTCCAGTGGGTGCAAAGAAAACAGGCAATGGACTTACCGAGCAGTGGAGAAATGTGATATGGTCAAATGAATCATCCTTCACCATGTTCTCGACAAACAGATGAGTGCACTGTGGCACCAACCTAAAGAACTCTACAACCCTGAGTGATTGGTTCCAACAGTGAATGATTCTGGTGGTTCTGTAATGTTGTAGGACACATTTCCCTGGCATGGTTTGGGGTGCAGTCATTCCCTTAAAAGGCAAGGTTAATGCCAATTGCTACATAATGGTACTGAGTGATCATATTCACCCCATTGTTGCAGCATTTCTTCCTGTGGGGAGGGTGTCTTCCAGGATGACAATGTCCCCATCCACAGAGTATATGTGGTCGCCCATGGTTTTACAAGCATGACACTGATAAGTCATGCCTTCTCAGTCACCAGATCTGAACCAATCAAGCATTTGTGGATATTCTAGGACACCCGAGACAGCGTTTTCCACCTCCATCAAAACGGTGTGAGTTGATTGACTTTCTCGTGGAAGAATGGTGCCGCATCCTCCTGCAGAATTCCACACGCTGGTGACTCTATCCACAGTGCATACAAGCCGTACTGAACGCATGTGATGGCCCAATTCCCTATTAAGTGACTTTACATTGGTGTTCCATTTTTTTTGGCCACTACCTGTATGTGATGACAATGTTAACAGAAAGATAACACTGGTTTGCACCTGATGTCAAAGTCAATATTTTTGTAAAACCAGTATTACCAGGAAGTTGTTAAAACCCAGATGTGTCCAGAACTGTCACGAGCACTCTTTGGGTATCATCATGGTCGTTGAGGCATGTGCAGTTGACTTTGAAGATGAACTTTTTTTAAAAATGCTGAAGGAACACTCACAGTGACACACATTTGCCGCCGCTCATCACTTTCAAAAATGAGATTTGGAGAAACATAAATCTGAAAACTGAAACAGGAACTATTTATACACAACGCATGGCTGTGGTGAGCAAAACTTACCTTTGTGTAGCTCTGGGGCAGCGACAGTGAAGTAAGTCACAACCTGCTGCAGCTTGGAATAAGGTCCTTGTTTTTCTCTGTTAAAAAACAAACAACAAAAAAAAACAATCTAAATGCTTCATTAAATCAAAAAAAATGTTTTTTTATGTAAATTAAAATATTATACATTGTTTACCTTATATTTTGTTAAAATAGTTGTGTGCCAAACTGTCGTGTGCACACACTCACACACATGTGCACAACCACAATACACGCACAAAATGGTTTTCAAAGAAAACTGTTCCCGAACACGATGCAAGAACTGACCCCAAGGTTGGCGGCGATCAGCTTAAGTTGCGTTGCGTGCTGCACTTTTCTAGGTTTTCGGCAATCTCACGATTCATGCGGAAGCAGAGCGCACCATGTTATACTTCTCACTGTCTTCCAGGGCGATTTTGCTTGATGTAATCCAGCAGGGCAGTCTTCAAGCTACCATCCTAAATAAATTATTTTTTTAAAACGATTTAAAAAAAAAATTCTGGCATTTTCTATTCCACTAGGAAAGTCATTAGAGTCAACAAAGTGATTAGTGGTTTTACATAGTAAGATTTCTTGAAACAGTCTAAGCAATCAGAGTCTTGAACCGCAAATGTACCGGGCCAGATCTTTGATAGATTAAAACCATTTAAATGTTTGCTTTCTTCGCTTATCAAGATGATTTATTTAGAGCACATATAGTTTTCCTACCATGCAATTGATTTTGTGGTTATTCATTTATTTTATTTTAATATGGCACGAAAGCAAAGAAAATCCCGATTGCTTACGGACTCAAAATCGTCAGACCAAAAGGATAGCAAGTATTTCTTACCAGGTCATTTGTTTTGAGAAGGAGCTCAAACTGGTCATACTGATGCAAAAGGTCTAGAATTGTACACCATGTCAGTGTAGCGTCCAATGCCAATAGCAGACGCACCTGGTGATGCAGCAAGGAATGCAATGATCACAGAATTAACAGACAGTTGCATATCCCATTCAATTTACAGACTTGGTCCATTAAAAAATAATTGTGTGTGTGTGTGTGTGTGGGGGGTGGTTGGGGAACCATTCCTACAATGCACACGACAATTTCTGAGTTCACTGTGCGGATGGGTTGAGACTTACCATGAGAGGATATAATCATGGGGTACAAGGACATTGTGTGTCAGATGTTTGGCTAGAAGCAGTGTGCGAATAATTCCTCCCACATGGATATGATTGTGAACACTCATGCGCAAGGATCAATACCTCGACATACTGTTGGTTCTTGGCTGTCACTTCAGAGGCAAGTCACTAGTTTAGTGATGACTTCAATTACCCCAACAGAAGAAAGGTCCCACAGGAAGTGTGTCTTTGGGAATATTAAATACCTGCTAGAGATGAGGCTTTCTGAAGAAGAATGGTGCCAAGCGCTGCTGGTCCGAACACAGCTTGAAGGAGTTTCCCGAAAGCCTCTCTACCTCACTGGGCAGGTAAACCAATCGAGTTCCTCTGCGAATGTAGGTATAAAAGATATAATTTGCGAGTTAAGAGGATTGACAATAAGTGTGAAGCATAACCCAGTAGTCAATTTCAAAAAGGAAGCTTGCTGCATTTGATTAAATAACTTTTTAATGAATTTAGGAAGTAAAACAACTTAAAATTAGCAATTACTTATTTGTCTTCTCATTTATCTCATTTTTATTTGATTTATATTTCACATTTATCTCAAAAAGAATATTAGATAATATTGAAAATAGGCAAATTTGACAATCATGCCATACAATATTTGACAAATAGGCACGAAGTGGGAAATCCATACTGATTACGATGGATCTACAAAAAAAAAAAACACAAGGACCCCATTTCTCTCGGTCTCCACCTTTTGGGTGGTATGAGGATAGATCTGTGTAATATGAAAGCTAAGTCGTGACATATCCTTGGGGATAAGTGTTGGGGAAGGGAGGGGAGTAGTTGTGGGGAGGTGAAAGTCGGCAAACGAGTAAATAAGGTACCAGGTGCCGTTCACGAGCAAGATCCTCGACAATGGATCGGCCAGAAGATGGTGTGACAGTGGGGAGTGAAATGCCCCGGATCTCCACAAACACAGCTTGTCGACTCACACGATGAATATTCTCAGTGCTGAAGCACTCTGGTAAGCAGTGATGGCACTTTCCCCATTTCATACTCGGCAAAATCACGTTCAAGCTCCTGCCCGTGCCAGATGGCTCAGAAGAATAAACTGCAGTAATGCGGCATTGTAATTGTGACGAGAGAGAGAAGTTGCAAATTTAAGTTTCTGAAAGAACATATAAAACAGTTTGGCAACTCCAAAAACAAAGCTGTTAATCTCTTGTGTGAGAAAATGCAGGCCAGGACGAGCAAACTGGAAATTTTTGAGCTTATACATGATCAACACATCCTTTATTAGAAACCAAATTGATGTTGGTAATTCAATCATGACATGATGAAAACGTCCGTACCTTGGCCAGCTTCATAGGCATTGTGCATCTTTTGGCAAAGAACGCTTCCACGATGCCTGGCAAGCCTTGTTTTAGGGCTCCAGGGCAACACACCTGATTCCTCTTCGAGAAGGAAACAATGAAAAAGAAGGCAGGCATGCAGCTGCAGGCATCAAGCATAGAGTGGATTAGTGAACAGTATTGTTAGTAAAAAAATTACACTATAAGGCTCAAAGAGAAACATGCAAAGTAAGGATAAATTTACTTGACTGCAATCCATTTCTTACAAGCCCAAACAAACTCTTAGTGGAATTAAGTGTGCAGGCAGAGTCGAGACGGAATGCTGCATAGTTTGAAGATTCTGCAACATGGTGAGTGGGGGGACTGAATGGTGTGTGGTGTAATTATTATTCTATGGAATGAGCAAACAGTAAAAGAGAAAGAGAGAAGGGAGGAACAATGGCTCCCAGTAGGAGGGTCTGGTTATGTAGGGTTCATGAGATAGAAAGGTATAGGGTCATTTTTTTGTACTTTAATTCAGATGCTGAGCTTATATTTGTCCAATTAAAACATGCAATACCCAAAGGTTACGATGTTAATCGAAAATGTCAGTTTTCACACGTAAATAGATGGTCCGACTTACTGAATGATAGGTTGTAAATCCATTTAGTCTCTCATCAAAAATGCTCTTTCTATGCTTCTTTGGCTAGTTCTTTTGGGTCGGAAAGGGTTGCATAATTTAATCCAATAATGAGTGGTGGATGTATGACTAAGATTTGCTGCCTTGCAGTTAATGTAGGCATTCAACCACTTTGCTGCATTGAGATTCCCACAATAGAATCACCTTAAACCTTGTCAGCCATTTTGAAATGAGATTCTTCATTACATCTTCCAACACACTGAACATCATTTGAAAGCTTTGAAACATAAAATAATTATACAATTTTAAGTTTTGTAAATGTACTATACATATTTAAGAGTTTACACGAAAGCGTTGATAAATTGCATCCCTAAATCCAATTATGGTTCCGGTGTTTCTAACCAGTAACCCCTCCTCGTTAAATCCTGTAAAATCAACCCTGTCTGCACACTTCAACTATCTTTAAATCCTCACTTCTCTCATATGGAACCGACATTCCAAAGGCTGTTCTGTCTCGCTCTTCTCTCCAGGTCTTTCAAACAGCAGGTACCTCAGTCTTGTCATCCCAATTCTTGTCCCATGATCTTTATTACCCCATTTAACTTTCCCACCAGAGGATTTAATGCTCTTTTCGTTTTCCTCCTCTCCTCCCTTTACTCATTTCTCCATTCGTTCATCCCCTTATGTTTGTCCACTGTCAAATCTAACTTGCTCTCTATGAATCTTCACTCTGAAGAAAATAATAAAAATTTAAAAAGTCTGACATAATGCGGTTGAAAACCCATAATGTTTACGTAACAAGAAGGACACTCGGCTAGAGTGCATACCTCCGCTGCGCAATGCCTGATCCATAGAACATATGAGGCCAATAAATATATATTTTTAGCCCATCTTCAATGGTGAAGAATCCCTGAAAAAAAAAAATTCAGAGATTCGGATCCGGATTTCACCAAATCGAATCAGTTCGATCATTGTTCGGCACACACAACCTTGCACAAATTCATCGGATCTGTCCACCATTTTGAGATATCCTGCACACAAACAAGACAGACAGATAGGGTGGAAATATAACTTGCCTGTTCACCTTTGGTGGCAGAAGGTAAAGCTATAATGAACACTCGGTAGACGGCGGCACACCTCCGCGGGGCGACCAGTTTAAGTTTTGTTACCAGCGATATTTAGATAGGATCAAATTTGAAGAAAAAACAAATGAACAAGGAAGCATGTTATGAAAAAATGTAGGCACTGATCATCATCTTAGAGATGTACTTTAGTATGCCGAATCAAATTCAGTGTTTGCCATAATCGATTTGAGTTTTTAACCCTTAATGGCCACTTAAAATAACAGTAATTTTCAGCACGTTCACATGACTCGTGTACTGGCATAGTTTAACTCGACGAATAAAATACTCGACCACAAGACTCGTTTTGTGTGATAATGGATAATTCGAGCTTCGCCGTAAATACGTGGTAAATGTTCCCTCGGAGCTAAGATACGAGCGGGTTTCAGAGATGTGCTTGAATTTCTGGCGATTTGACAATCAGTGCTGCAAAGCAACCAAAATTATATAGGTGTTTGTGAATTGTTTGTGTACACGAGCCAGTCGGAAGAGTGTTATGATTCGAAGATTCCATCTTGCTGCAGAGGAGTAACGAAGAATTTTATCTATGGTCCCTAAAACACCCGACTCATCAGATTCATTATTTTGTTTACTATATTTTTGTGCTTACTTTGCACGGTTAATTTACAGGCAGTATAAGCATCCAAATCCAGATCAGATGAGTGCATTCTCTTTGTCTTTTACATAGCACTCTTTACTTCTACAAAGCATCCGGGGATGACCTTTTTTCCTTCCTTTTCTGTGTGCACTTTCCATATTTCTGTGTACCACAGGGGAATCCTAAATTGACAGATTGGTCCTGGCCTTCCTAAATCCTCTTTGCATTATCAAATAGCAACCAGCAGGGAAGGTCTCAATTGATGTTTACCTCCTGCCTTTTATTTGTAAATCACTCTTTCTCATCTCCTCTCTGGGTGGTAAGCACGCCACACGGCATAACAGCACACATACACGAGCTAATTTCTCAAGGAGTATTCAGTAGTTGACAATCTTTGGGTGCAAGTCCTGATGAGTTTTCCATACAAATTTTTATTAACTATTAAAAACTTAGCCATACAAAGGCTAGTGTTTGGCATGTGTAGAGGTACTTGGAAGCATTTAGTAGTTTGAATTGTTCGTATTCATGTAATGTTACATAAGACTTGTTAACAAGTTATGACAACACTTTTTACTCTCCAGGCAGTTCAAAGCACTTAATTATCATGGAAGAATTATGGTTCATCTTTCCAGCTCAGAAGAATCTGCTCCACCTATCAGCAGTGCATAACATGTCATGGGAAATTAGTACCAAAAGCTTCTGACAGCAACACAAGACAGATTGCGCCCAATTTAATGATGTCGGCAGGTTCGCCAAAAATCGCGATATGACCATTTTGGGCAGCCAATGGAGCGGCTCGATTCATTTTTCTCCCAGATCCCACCTCCAACATTTGCTGGCACAATGTTGGTTGTTACTTGTTGGCATAAATAAGAAAAATAGACGACGGAGAAAAAAATTTTGACCAATTGGCTGCACCAATTGGTTGCCGCAGTATGCGTTGCAGCGCAGAAAGTGAGATTACTATTACCGTAGTTGGCAGATGTCATAGCCAGAAAGCGTATGTCAGACATTTTGGAGGACTGCTATTAAGTATACATAATTTATCTGAATTCAACACCAGCTTCAAAGAAACTTCTTCATATGCATTTGCCTTTTACCTCATTTCTTTGTTGTTGGGGTGAGGGTGAGAGGGGGGGGGAGAGTGGCGTATTTGGTCATCTGGGAGGGCGTAAATTACCTTATTATTTGGGGGAATGTCGTTAGGCTTAATTACTTTGCCTGTCTGTGCTGTTGAGGAATTAAACAAAAAGCCTTCTTGTTGTCTTTCTTGCCAAATCAATTAAGTACTTCCTCGGTGTCATTTTGAATCTGTATAACAGAAGTGGGGTAAAAATATTCCAAGCTTCTCACCAGTCTGTTGTGCATTGTCGTTGAATTCTCTAGGCAATGAAACTTAGAAACTAAATACTTTGTTGAATGAACACTGTGACACTATGACAGAATATTTCACAAAAACAAAAGAGGAATATTTGGCCATTATTTTGAGTTCGGCCATTAAAGGTCGGTTAAAACTCAGAACCGAATGTGGCCAAACGCATAATCAATCTCAGCATATCCTAAAAATACAAAGTCAGGTAATGATTTGTCATCATTAACATGAATGCTTCCTCTACCTTTTCTCTGAGATCTTTTTTTTAAATTTCTTCTCGGACTTGTAGGCCAGTCTGATCTGGACCTGAATCAAAATGAATTTGGCTTGTTCTTGTCACACACTCAAACCTGTCCACCAAAAGTTTCCTTTTGAGGTACTTGCATTCTAAGTGTACCTTACGTGCCATTGCAAAAGTACTCAGCCCCTCCAAAGTTTCACATTTTGATGCCCGCCACCTAGAGCTTTAGCCCCATATGGACTTGGTCCAAATGGAGCTATGGATTGGTCTCGTCCGTCTGTTCATCGCAGCCATATCTTGGACATGGCATAGACCAATTTTGTTCAAACTTGGCAAAAAGAAATGATGTTGGTATACATAAGCACATTCATAATTTATGTTTCACGATTCGACAAAGATGGCCGACCGGCGGGCCATTTTAGTTGTAAAAACCAAATGTTGAACACGTTCCTCAACATTTCTCAGACATGCATTCACTGATGTTATTTAATTGGCCGCAGCATGAAGAATGATGGCTTTACATACGAACTTCATTATTTTCGAGATCAGATCAAGGATGGCGACTTCTTGGCCCCTTTGTTACTTGAACGTTTGCCACAACCATTTCTCGGATTGATAGTCCGTTTTTTGGTTCAAACTTGCCACCAAGCACGCAATTATGGATATTATGTGATCTCACTTCATTTTGCGATCTGATTCAAAGATGGCCGACTTGTAGACTGGCAGCCATTTTGTTGTAAACTAGAAGGGCCTCTTCACGTCGCCAGATTATGCCTCCACCCACATTATATCATTTTTCCAGATTGTACCAATTTAATAAATCCCATGAATCCAGATTTCAAATAATTTAATAATTCTAACTGCTTAGACACATGCTTGAATTTAAAACATATATATTCCCCATGAAACTAGTTTGTAATTGTGACGTTTCACGTCGATTATGAAGTGGTTCAAGGAGAGAAGTTTAAAAGATTTTCATTCAATCATTAGGCTGCAAAACCATGTTGACCTACCTATTATTTGTGAGGCACCCTGAGTACGCCAAAGCATTTGGGGACATGTGGGTGAAGTTTCCCCTCATCTGGGTCAAGCCACTCTGGAGAAGAGGGTTTTTAAAGGTTTATGCTTCAAAAAATCATAGCTGCCACACCATGTGCTTGATGTGTCATAGGTGGAGAACTTTTTGTTCCTCATGGATAGCGATTCCATTCCTGCAAGTTTCACCTCGATCTGTTCAAACCGTTTCGAGAGGGGAGGATTTTTAAAGGTTTTTATGTCAAAAAAAAAATGCGCTGGCAACCACCAGACGATATGTCATCAATTCCCCCTCCCCCCCCATACAATTTAGTCCTCGATTGACCCTCAAAGTTTCATACTGAACGGCATTAAGTGTCTGACGTATTGCAATTGATGACATAACGAAGACCACTACGAACATTCATTAAAAAAAAAGATCAAACTTGTTTCCCACGGGTACTTACATGTGCCAAGTTTTTCAATTTCTACGCATGGGGCGGTTTCGGAGTACATAGGTCCAAAGTTTTTTCCTTTTTTTCAACGCATGGCTTGCCACACCACATGCATGTCATCATTATAATGAAACTTCTGCATGAGGAGTCGCCACCGATGGTGAAAATTTTGTGTTAATCGGATAAGGCAGGTTGCAGAGAACAGAAATTAGCATGACACGTTACGTCGTACGTTATGCGACATTCTCTCTAAATTAAATCACAGCGCACTTAATCGATTTCTGCCCATTAAACAATGGAAGGTAAGCTATCTATAGAACAAGCACTTATCGACATATCTGTGCTAAAGGAACCTGAATGTTGTGTGCGATCGAATTCCAAATTCGTAACACTACCCCCTCCCCTTTTTACA
>CM068963.1:85261662-85277125 GCA_035128595.1 Eptatretus atami | reverse complement strand
TCAGGATCCGAAGGTAAACGTATAGGGAAAACTTACAAGCATGCTGGTCACACGAAAATTTGACGATCGGGACGAGTCTGTAAAAAGGGGAGGGGGTAGTGTTACGAATTTGGAATTCGATCGCACACAACATTCAGGTTCCTTTAGCACCAGATATGTCGATAAGTGCTTGTTCTATAGATAGCTTACCTTCCATTGTTTAATGGGCAGAAATCGATTAAGTGCTGCTGTGATTTAATTTAATAGTTAGGGAAGCTATCACAACACAAAGGAAGACGCCCCTCCCCTCTCTGCGAAGAGGAGGAAAGAGCCCTCCCGTCCCATGATTCCGTAAACAATTCCCTCCCATCGCGGTTGTGCGGGGCACGGGGATGAGTCACGCCGGAGCGGGGAGGGGCGGAGGAGGATAAGGAAGAGATTCCATTCAGTTGGTTGGGTGTTTGGGCTGTTCAGTAAGCTTCTTGCTCTGCTTGGCTCGGGTTGGTTTGGGCCTTGTTGGGGGGGGGGGGGTTGTTCTTCCTTATTGTTGAGAGTTGTTCATCGGAGGAGTTGGTTCGGTTGTCCGTGGTTATTCTTCGGCCTGGTGGTCAAGGAGTGTCGGCCTGGTTCAAGGGTGTTCGAGCTAGTTCGAGCCTGTTGCTCTGCTTCGTGGCCTGGTTCGGCTGGCTCTTCTTGGCTCGTGGAGCTCTTTTTCTCCGGCTTGGTTCCCGGCTTGGTGCGGACTCCTTGGCCTCATCTTGGAGGTGGTTCTTCGAGATAGCGATGCATCGATGGGAAGGATCAGCGCCTCGTCTCACCAGCACGTGTTCGGAAGCGCGAGGGATTCCGCTGGAGCTCGGGAAGGATCGCGGCTCACGGCGATTGGATCCAGCTCGCTCTCGCTGGAGCCCGGGTCCGAACAGCTTGAAGACCACACGAGGTGAGAGGTTCGAGATAGGTTCTGGGTTCAGCTCATTTGTTCCTCTGGATTGAAGTCCTTATTAAAGGCATCAGCCACCATTTCTGGGGTGTGTGTGTGTGCGTACGACTGTTTGTGGGCCCGTCTAATAAGTAGGAAACTGTTAAGTGCTTGTGTGTATTTGCTTTACATTTAAATAATAGAACTCGCTGTTAGGTTTTTTTTTGCTCGTGTCTTTTTCCCCATCCCCCATTCATTACATTGCCGGTGTTCAAATAAAATGTTCCCCATTGTTAATGTCACTGCTCGTGGCGTCCCTTCCTCACATCGACTGCCATGGAGCGTTCGGAATGTTAGCTGGTTTTACACCGATAAGATAATCGGGTCCGACGGGGCTTGGCGATATATAACGCTCGGCAATCGCAAACGGAACGCGAGCTGCTTAAACGGCTCGTTTTCATGCAGGCTCCGTTGAGGTGTAGATCCCTGGCATTCTGTCTGCTGCGAATTAATTAGGTACATCGATAATTCGGGATCGACCCTATAGCGCGTGGACAGAGAGTTGGCTGATCTATGGGGTGTGTTAAACACCCGTAGCTGGGTTTCGGCGTTGATCCGGAAGCTACGACTGGATTGCTCGTTCGGTGGACGCGCGGCCTGGATTGGGTTTAAAAAGGTCGTGCGCACGCCGAACAGGCGGAAATCTACAACAATACATATGTATATCTATAAATTGTATGGCCTTGTACAGAATGCAACTGGCGATATAACAAGTTGCAACTAGACATCTGCGATCACTAAATGATCGCATAGGGCAAGCCTCCCCGGCTTACCCTTGGCAATTGCCACGATTTACCCTTGGCTCACAATGCAATGACGACAATATTTTGTTCAGACCAGCATATGACCTTGATCCTCAACATTTAGGGGATCGTGTCTAAATTAAAGAAAACGTATGACCATCTACAATCTATCATAACTCAACATCATGAAATCAAGGAAAATTATTCAAGTTATGATCAAAAAGATGTTTTTGTTAATTGGTCACAGTCTGAAAAGAATAGGTCAAGGACACTAAAACAAATATCAGATGCATAACTTCTGTGCGGGTACACCATTATGATGCAAGAACATTTTGGAAGGTCAACGGTCTGAGTTCCGCATTAGCAAAATTGAGCGATAACAGAAAATGTGTTAATTTTCTTTTTTTCAGATCGCCATTTCACTTTAACCTTAAATCGGAGGGGTATGAAAATAATGAAGCGTAAATACGCCTTGCTCGAGGTCTAGGCTATCTAGTTCCAACTGGAGAAACCTTAGTCGAGTTATGGTGAAAATGTTAAAATGTCTAATTGCGTCATGACCTTAAAAAATAGGTCAAGGTCAATTACAGTTCAACCCCACGTACTTTGTATTGCCATTATTAATGCAAAATTTATTCTGGAAGTCCCGGCCAGATCCGAGATAAAACTCGGAAATTGGGAGTGCAGAAAGAAGGAAAAAACAAGCTCAAATGAGCTAAGATCCTCGTCCTCTTAATAATGACGTCAAATAAAACGAATATGACGTCATTGTGATGTATCAGGTTTGCGATAAATTATCTGTGCTTAATGCCCGCTTGATTCCCGCAAACAAAATTCAAACAAGCTTGCTAGTTTTTCGGAGATAATGGTATAGCGATTTCCATTAGCGGCGATATGACGTCAACTTTTTTTTAGGAAGAATTTCTAAATCGGAGATGGTTACTGCCTGCGCGTGGGCTTTCTGCATATACATGGCAAGTCTTACGAAGATCGCTGAAAACTCTGGGTGCGAAACAAAAAATGTCAAAAAATAGGAATGACGTCATAAAAATTGATATGACGTCATAGTGATGTATCATTATGTCGGTAATTCATCTCTGCTAATGCCCTTGTTGATTCCCGCAAACAGAATTCAAAAAAGCTTGCGAGTTTCGGAGATAATTTTTTAGCGATTTCCATTAGCGGAGATATTTTGACGTCATAACTTTTTTTCTAGGAGGAATTCAAAATCCGAGATGGTTACTGTCTGCGCAGGGAATTTTTACATAAGATATGCCAAAGTTTCAGGAAGTTTCGATGAAAACTGTAGGCTGTGAAACAAAAAAGTCACAAGAAGAAGATGAAGAGCAACAACGTGAGTAAGACTTTGAGATCCTCCAAGAGGACCTAAAAATATATTCTAAATGTTGGTTTCGTACTCCCAGGGATCTAAAAACTCTGGGTACCATTTAAAATTGGGGGCACCAATTGTAGAAACAAACCTTAAAACAGCAATAAGTCTTCCCCTGTATACATAGGGGGAGGCTTATTGAAAGCAACCTTTCTGTAGGAACAAAAAGCTCGTGTATTTTGAACATTATTTACAGGAGTAGGATGGTGCCTTTCTTCTGGCAGGTAAGTAATAAACTCTCACAGCAAAACAATGTCTGGAAGATGTTGCTTGTTAGATTATCACGCTGCTCAAACTCCTGCAGGAAAGCAAGATTGCCATTCTGGACCACATGATGGTGGAGCACCTCAGCCCAAAAGGCGAGTACCGATAACCTCAGCCACAGTCCGCACCTGCAGAAGGAAATATTGATGAACGACTGCTCCATTCGTTTAAATTACATTGGTATGTATCAAACAGGAAAGTATTTAACTTTAATATTGTTGCAACAGCCTTCATTACGGTTAAAAGAAGCATGAATGGTACCACCACAAATGGGCTGAGTGAATTCTGCTAGTTGTCCACTTAATGTGCTTTTCCACCATGTCTGGACGATTACAGCTTCCAAGTTCTCAAAATCAATTTAGGACAACTTAAACTTGAAGGTTCACATTGCAACTGCCTGTTGTGCCATATGGTTTTAGAAATGCACCTGATAATATTTTGTAGGGCAGAAATTATTGCTGGCAGTCATCCCGGGTAAGGTTAACAATGCGTATTCTCTTTCAGTCTTCAGAAAGTGCAGCTGGAGCGTCACCAGCTTAGCCATTTGGATACATGTTTCGTGCTTGGCGAGGACAAGATTCCTGCACACACAAAAAGTCACCTTTAAATATACTGGTGTTGTTACGACGATGTGCATGGAATGGAGGTAGGGGACACGGAGGAGTTCAAGCGATATTGATGAGATCTGCTGAAAGGCCCAAGCAACATGGCAGCAATTACAATTTATGATTATGCCCAAGATTTTGATTTAATTTTGGGGAGCATCCAGCACCCTCTCCCTTATGTTGAAAAGTTCTCTCCCATCTCACTCCTTCAGCATAAATTTGATCACTACCTACGGTACTACCAGGGCATGAATATTAATGAACTCTTTTGTGCATATTATTTGAACGAATTAGGAATAAATTAGGAATGTAATCGGTTTTCAATATGTTCGTTTTCATATTGAGATGATGTCGTAAGGATGGATATATATGATTTGGATTGAAAGGGATGGATCAAACGTAATGGGTGAGTGCGTGCTCGTTAGTTGATTGGATAATATTGCATGTGTCAGTGAGTGGATTAAAAGTTTAATTGCTACCCAATCCGGCAAACATTCTGGACAATGATTTCTGTGGTGGTTTTGCATTAATAAGTAACAATTTTCCTTCAGAAATGTCACACTTTGCAATTTTTTCTATTTGTACAATTTCAATGTCTTAAATCAGAGAATGAGTCGATTGTTAGTGCAAGTCTGACTTCCGGGGGGGGAAACAAACAGATTGGACTTGTATGCCAAAAAATACGGTATCTTTGCATTCCAAAGTTGGCGCATACTGCTCTCAATATACATGCATAGACCATTATTTAAAACGTAATCCAATCGAATACTGATATCTTAGTTATGAGTTTTTTTATTTATTTTTTTTTTACAAAACAATGCACACCGAATTCCATTGCTGAATTGCTTCAAGGCCCTGTCACACCTTGACGATTTAGCCAGCGTATGCCGACGTATGAAAAATTTGTCTAAAACGCTGCACACACGTCGAATACGTTATGGGTAAGTTTTGTATTTGTTAAGAGCACGCTGGCATATGTCGTAGTACGTTGCAACGTCGTAGTACGCCGAGCTCGTCGACAAATTTTAAACATTGCTTGGAATTTTTCGACGTATGCAGCGTATGACTCACACGTTCCGCTACGCTGGCCATAAGTTGTAGGCACGTTACGCGATCGTTGACACGTCGACATACGTTACTTGTAAGTTACTCATAAGTCGAAACACGTCGAGGTAATGTTTAGCGTCAGTGTTCCAGGACTCTCCTGGTTTTTTTTCATTTTTTTTTTTATTCGTATGACGGTGATGTTGACACTTCGATTTCTAGTGCGGTTATAATATAATATAATTAATAGGCTGCCGCTCAACATTTAAATCATAACCGCACTAGAAATGTCTCCACTCCACGGGCTGGACAGACTTCGGAACTGGCTTTATTTAGTCGATCTCTACTGAGATTATAGAGATGACCTAATATATTTTTATAAAGCATTTGCAGTGAAGTCTGTTCCAAATAATTTTAAAGCAATATATGTATTTGTATATTGTAATCAGTAAAAATAGTGGTAGATAAAAACATTAGAAAGGAAATAACTTGCACCAAAAACTTTAACATTTTCACGTGACGCTCACGCCGGGGGTATCGCTATAGCTATCTGTTCTTCGAACAGGCGAGCTAAAAGGAAACACCTGGGGTAAATGAGGGTCACAAGTATATTGAAAGCAACGGGCTTCCACACATGAGTGACCCCATGTGTTAATTAAGCAAATGGACATCCCAGCATGCTTCGGGTCATGTATAAAAATGCTGCACAGGCCTGGTGCCTGTAATTATGGCTAGCTTGGCTGCAAGAGGAGACCTCAGTGACTTTGAAAGGGGTGATTGTTGGGGCAACATTTGGTAGGAGCTTCAGTGACAAAGACAGCTCAACTTGTTGATGTTTTCTTGAGCAAGTGTGTCAAAGGAGATGTCGGCATGGAACTCCGAGGGAAGACATAATCAGCAAAGGCAAACAGTGGACGGAAGCGCATACTCCAGGATCGTAATATCCGTGCATTTAATTTGAAGTACAAGGCAAAGAATGTGACCAACTGAAGATCAATTGACTTCAACCTGAGGTGCGAGCAGCCAGTTTCATCAAAAGAAGTCTGCTGAGAACTCCACAGAGCAGGTTACCATCATCTGGTTGCAGTGCACAAACCGTCATCACACCTGTCAAGGCACGTTCGGTCCAGTGGGTGCAAAGAAAACAGGCAATGGACTTACCGAGCAGTGGAGAAATGTGATATGGTCAAATGAATCATCCTTCACCATGTTCTCGACAAACAGATGAGTGCACTGTGGCACCAACCTAAAGAACTCTACAACCCTGAGTGATTGGTTCCAACAGTGAATGATTCTGGTGGTTCTGTAATGTTGTAGGACACATTTCCCTGGCATGGTTTGGGGTGCAGTCATTCCCTTAAAAGGCAAGGTTAATGCCAATTGCTACATAATGGTACTGAGTGATCATATTCACCCCATTGTTGCAGCATTTCTTCCTGTGGGGAGGGTGTCTTCCAGGATGACAATGTCCCCATCCACAGAGTATATGTGGTCGCCCATGGTTTTACAAGCATGACACTGATAAGTCATGCCTTCTCAGTCACCAGATCTGAACCAATCAAGCATTTGTGGATATTCTAGGACACCCGAGACAGCGTTTTCCACCTCCATCAAAACGGTGTGAGTTGATTGACTTTCTCGTGGAAGAATGGTGCCGCATCCTCCTGCAGAATTCCACACGCTGGTGACTCTATCCACAGTGCATACAAGCCGTACTGAACGCATGTGATGGCCCAATTCCCTATTAAGTGACTTTACATTGGTGTTCCATTTTTTTTGGCCACTACCTGTATGTGATGACAATGTTAACAGAAAGATAACACTGGTTTGCACCTGATGTCAAAGTCAATATTTTTGTAAAACCAGTATTACCAGGAAGTTGTTAAAACCCAGATGTGTCCAGAACTGTCACGAGCACTCTTTGGGTATCATCATGGTCGTTGAGGCATGTGCAGTTGACTTTGAAGATGAACTTTTTTTAAAAATGCTGAAGGAACACTCACAGTGACACACATTTGCCGCCGCTCATCACTTTCAAAAATGAGATTTGGAGAAACATAAATCTGAAAACTGAAACAGGAACTATTTATACACAACGCATGGGCTGTGGTGAGCAAAACTTAC
This sequence comes from Eptatretus atami, assembly GCA_035128595.1. Taxonomy (NCBI): domain Eukaryota; kingdom Metazoa; phylum Chordata; class Myxini; order Myxiniformes; family Myxinidae; genus Eptatretus; species Eptatretus atami. The sequence continues at coordinate 85,269,997 of CM068963.1, read as the reverse complement.
CTTTGTGTAGCTCTGGGGCAGCGACAGTGAAGTAAGTCACAACCTGCTGCAGCTTGGAATAAGGTCCTTGTTTTTCTCTGTTAAAAAACAAACAACAAAAAAAAACAATCTAAATGCTTCATTAAATCAAAAAAAATGTTTTTTTATGTAAATTAAAATATTATACATTGTTTACCTTATATTTTGTTAAAATAGTTGTGTGCCAAACTGTCGTGTGCACACACTCACACACATGTGCACAACCACAATACACGCACAAAATGGTTTTCAAAGAAAACTGTTCCCGAACACGATGCAAGAACTGACCCCAAGGTTGGCGGCGATCAGCTTAAGTTGCGTTGCGTGCTGCACTTTTCTAGTTTTCGGCAATCTCACGATTCATGCGGAAGCAGAGCGCACCATGTTATACTTCTCACTGTCTTCCAGGGCGATTTTGCTTGATGTAATCCAGCAGGGCAGTCTTCAAGCTACCATCCTAAATAAATTATTTTTTTAAAACGATTTAAAAAAAAAATTCTGGCATTTTCTATTCCACTAGGAAAGTCATTAGAGTCAACAAAGTGATTAGTGGTTTTACATAGTAAGATTTCTTGAAACAGTCTAAGCAATCAGAGTCTTGAACCGCAAATGTACCGGGCCAGATTTTGATAGATTAAAACCATTTAAATGTTTGCTTTCTTCGCTTATCAAGATGATTTGTTTAGAGCAGATATAGTTTTCCTACCATGCAATTGATTTTGTGGTTATTCATTTATTTTATTTTAATATGGCACGAAAGCAAAGAAAATCCCGATTGCTTACGGACTCAAAATCGTCAGACCAAAAGGATAGCAAGTATTTCTTACCAGGTCATTTGTTTTGAGAAGGAGCTCAAACTGGTCATACTGATGCAAAAGGTCTAGAATTGTACACCATGTCAGTGTAGCGTCCAATGCCAATAGCAGACGCACCTGGTGATGCAGCAAGGAATGCAATGATCACAGAATTAACAGACAGTTGCATATCCCATTCAATTTACAGACTTGGTCCATTAAAAAATAATTGTGTGTGTGTGTGTGTGTGGGGGGTGGTTGGGGAACCATTCCTACAATGCACACGACAATTTCTGAGTTCACTGTGCGGATGGGTTGAGACTTACCATGAGAGGATATAATCATGGGGTACAAGGACATTGTGTGTCAGATGTTTGGCTAGAAGCAGTGTGCGAATAATTCCTCCCACATGGATATGATTGTGAACACTCATGCGCAAGGATCAATACCTCGACATACTGTTGGTTCTTGGCTGTCACTTCAGAGGCAAGTCACTAGTTTAGTGATGACTTCAATTACCCCAACAGAAGAAAGGTCCCACAGGAAGTGTGTCTTTGGGAATATTAAATACCTGCTAGAGATGAGGCTTTCTGAAGAAGAATGGTGCCAAGCGCTGCTGGTCCGAACACAGCTTGAAGGAGTTTCCCGAAAGCCTCTCTACCTCACTGGGCAGGTAAACCAATCGAGTTCCTCTGCAATGTAGGTATAAAAGATATAATTTGCGAGTTAAGAGGATTGACAATAAGTGTGAAGCATAACCCAGTAGTCAATTTCAAAAAGGAAGCTTGCTGCATTTGATTAAATAACTTTTTAATGAATTTAGGAAGTAAAACAACTTAAAATTAGCAATTACTTATTTGTCTTCTCATTTATCTCATTTTTATTTGATTTATATTTCACATTTATCTCAAAAAGAATATTAGATAATATTGAAAATAGGCAAATTTGACAATCATGCCATACAATATTTGACAAATAGGCACGAAGTGGGAAATCCATACTGATTACGATGGATCTACAAAAAAAAAAAACACAAGGACCCCATTTCTCTCGGTCTCCACCTTTTGGGTGGTATGAGGATAGATCTGTGTAATATGAAAGCTAAGTCGTGACATATCCTTGGGGATAAGTGTTGGGGAAGGGAGGGGAGTAGTTGTGGGGAGGTGAAAGTCGGCAAACGAGTAAATAAGGTACCAGGTGCCGTTCACGAGCAAGATCCTCGACAATGGATCGGCCAGAAGATGGTGTTGACAGTGGGAGTGAAATGCCACCGGATCTTCCACAAACAACAGCTTGCTCGACTCACACGATCGAATATTCTCAAGTGCCGAAGCACTTCTGGTAAGGCAGTTGATGCACTTTCCCCATTCCATACTCGGCAAAATCACTTCAAGCTCCTGCCCGTGCCAGATGGCTCAGAAGAATAAACTGCAGTTAATGCGGCCATTGTAATTGTGACAGAGAGAGAAGATGCAAATTTAAGTTTCTGGAAAGAACATATAAAACAGTGGCAACTCCAAAAACAAAGCTGCTTAATCTCTTGTAGTGAAGAAAATGCAGGCCAGGACGAGCAAACTGGAAATTTTTGAAGCTTATATCATGATCAACACATCCTTCTATTAGAAACCAAATTGATGTTGGTATTAATGCATGACATATAAAAACGTCCATACTTGGCCAGCTCATAGCATTGTGCACTTGTTGGCAAAGAACGCTTTCACGATGCTTGGCAAGCCTGTTTTAGGGTCCAGGGCAAACAACACCTGATCCTCTCAGAAGGAAACAAATGACAAAAGAACGGCAGGCTGCAGCTGCAGGGCATCAAGCAATAGAGTGGATTAGTAACAGTATTGTTAGTAAAAAAAATTACACTATAAGGCTCAAAGAGAAACATGCAAAGTAAAGGATAAATTTACTTGCTGCATCCATTTCTTACAAGCCCCAAACAAACTCTTAGTGGAATTAAGTGTGCAGGCAGAGTCATGACAATGCTTGCATAGTTTGAAGATTCTGCAACATGGTGAGTGGGGGGATGAATGGTGATGTGGTGTAATTATTATTTATGGATGAGCAAACAGTAAAGAGAGAAAGAGAGAGGGAGGAACAATGGCTACCAGTAAGGAGGGTCTGGTGTATGTAGGGTTCATGAGATAGAAAGGTAAGGGTCATTTTTGTTTACTTTAATTCAGATGCTGAGCTTATTTTGTCACATAAAACATGCAATACCCAAAGGTTACGATGTTAATCGAACAATGTCAGTTTTCACACGTAAATAGATGGTCCGACTTACGATTGGAATGATAGGTTGATAAATCATTTAGCTCTCATCAAAATGCTCTTTCTATGCTCTTGGTAGTTCTTTTGGGTGGAAAGGTGGCAATAATTAATCAATAATGAGTGGTGGAATGTATGGACTAAGATTTGCTGCCTTCAGTTAATGTAGCATTCACCACATTTGCTGCATGAGATTCCCACAATAGAATCACCTAAACCTTGTCAGCACATTTTGAGAAATGAGATTCTCATTACATTTCCACACACACTGAACTCATTTGAAAAGCTTTGAAACATAAATAATATACAATTTAGACGTTTTGTAAATGTACTATACATATTTAAGAGTTTTACACGAAAGCGTTGATAAATTGCATCCCTAAATCCAATTATGGTTCCGGTGTTTCTAACCAGTAACCCCCCTCGTTAAATCCTGTAAAATCCAACCTGTCTGCACACTCAACTTCTTTTAATCCTCACTTCTCTCAAATGGAACCAATTCCAAAGGCTGTTCTGTCTCGTCTTCTCTCCAGGTCTTTCAAACAAGCAGGTACTCAGTCTTGTTCATCCCAATTCTTGTCCCATGATCTTTATACCCCATTAACTTTCCCACCAGAGGATTTTAAACTGCTCTTTTCGTTTCCTCCTCTCCTCCCTTTCCTCATTTCGTCCATTCGTCATCCCCTTGGATGTTTGTCCACTGTAATCTTACTTGCTTCTTCTATGAATCTCACTCGGCTGAAGAAAATTAATAAAAATTTAAAAAAGGTCTGACATAAGCAGTGTTGAAACCCCATAACTGTTTACGAACAAGAAGGACACTCGGGATAGAGTGCATACCTCGCTGCTGCAATGCCTGATCCATAGAACATATGAGGCCAATAAATATATATTTTTAGCCCATCTTCAATGGATGAAGAATCACTGAAAAAAAAAATTCAGAGATTCGGATCCGGATTATTCACCAAAATCGAATCAGTTCGTCATTGTCGCACACCCAACCTTGCACAAATTTCATGGATCTGTCACAACTTTTGAGATATCCTGCACACAACAAAGACAGACAGATAGGGGTGGAAATATAACTTCCTTTCACCTTTGGTGGCAGAGGTAAAACTATAATGAACACTCGGTGACGGCGGCACACCTCCGCGGGGCTGACCAGTTTAAGTTTTGTTAACGCACGATATTAGATAGGATCAAATTTTGAAGAAAAAACAAATGAACAAGGAAGCATTATGAAAAAATGTCAGGCACTGATATCATTTACGAGATGTACTTTAGTATGCGAATCAAATTCAGTGTTTGCCATGAATCCGATTTTGAGTTTTTAACCCTTATATTGGCCACTTAAAATAACAGTAATTTTTCAGCACGTTCACATGACTCATGTACTGGCAAGTTTAACATCGACAATAAAAATCGACCACAAAGACATCGTTTTGTCGTGTAATTGGATAATTCGGCTTCTGGCCGTACAATACGTGGTAAAATGTTCTCCTCGGAGCTATAAGCATAGAGCGGGTTCAAGATGTGCTTGAAATTCTTGGCGATTTGCAATCGGCGCAAAGCAACCAAATTATTATAGTGTGTTTGTGTGAATTGTTTGTGTACACGAGCCAGTCGAAGAAGTGTGTATGATGTCCGATAGATTCCATCTTGCTGCAGAGAGTTAACAAGAAAATTTTATCTATGGTCCCAAAACACCGCGACTCACTCAGATTCATTTATTTTGTTTACTTATTTTGTGTACTTTGCACGGTTAATTTACAGGCAGTATAAGCATCCAAATCCAGATCAGATGAGTGCATTCTCTTTGTCTTTTACATAGCACTCTTTACTTCTACAAAGCATCCGGGGATGACCTTTTTTCCTTCCTTTTCTGTGTGCACTTTCCATATTTCTGTGTACCACAGGGGAATCCTAAATTGACAGATTGGTCCTGGCCTTCCTAAATCCTCTTTGCATTATCAAATAGCAACCAGCAGGGAAGGTCTCAATTGATGTTTACCTCCTGCCTTTTATTTGTAAATCACTCTTTCTCATCTCCTCTCTGGGTGGTAAGCACGCCACACGGCATAACAGCACACATACACGAGCTAATTTCTCAAGGAGTATTCAGTAGTTGACAATCTTTGGGTGCAAGTCCTGATGAGTTTTCCATACAAATTTTTATTAACTATTAAAAACTTAGCCATACAAAGGCTAGTGTTTGGCATGTGTAGAGGTACTTGGAAGCATTTAGTAGTTTGAATTGTTCGTATTCATGTAATGTTACATAAGACTTGTTAACAAGTTATGACAACACTTTTTACTCTCCAGGCAGTTCAAAGCACTTAATTATCATGGAAGAATTATGGTTCATCTTTCCAGCTCAGAAGAATCTGCTCCACCTATCAGCAGTGCATAACATGTCATGGGAAATTAGTACCAAAAGCTTCTGACAGCAACACAAGACAGATTGCGCCCAATTTAATGATGTCGGCAGGTTCGCCAAAAATCGCGATATGACCATTTTGGGCAGCCAATGGAGCGGCTCGATTCATTTTTCTCCCAGATCCCACCTCCAACATTTGCTGGCACAATGTTGGTTGTTACTTGTTGGCATAAATAAGAAAAATAGACGACGGAGAAAAAAATTTTGACCAATTGGCTGCACCAATTGGTTGCCGCAGTATGCGTTGCAGCGCAGAAAGTGAGATTACTATTACCGTAGTTGGCAGATGTCATAGCCAGAAAGCGTATGTCAGACATTTTGGAGGACTGCTATTAAGTATACATAATTTATCTGAATTCAACACCAGCTTCAAAGAAACTTCTTCATATGCATTTGCCTTTTACCTCATTTCTTTGTTGTTGGGGTGAGGGTGAGAGGGGGGGGGAGAGTGGCGTATTTGGTCATCTGGGAGGGCGTAAATTACCTTATTATTTGGGGGAATGTCGTTAGGCTTAATTACTTTGCCTGTCTGTGCTGTTGAGGAATTAAACAAAAAGCCTTCTTGTTGTCTTTCTTGCCAAATCAATTAAGTACTTCCTCGGTGTCATTTTGAATCTGTATAACAGAAGTGGGGTAAAAATATTCCAAGCTTCTCACCAGTCTGTTGTGCATTGTCGTTGAATTCTCTAGGCAATGAAACTTAGAAACTAAATACTTTGTTGAATGAACACTGTGACACTATGACAGAATATTTCACAAAAACAAAAGAGGAATATTTGGCCATTATTTTGAGTTCGGCCATTAAAGGTCGGTTAAAACTCAGAACCGAATGTGGCCAAACGCATAATCAATCTCAGCATATCCTAAAAATACAAAGTCAGGTAATGATTTGTCATCATTAACATGAATGCTTCCTCTACCTTTTCTCTGAGATCTTTTTTTTAAATTTCTTCTCGGACTTGTAGGCCAGTCTGATCTGGACCTGAATCAAAATGAATTTGGCTTGTTCTTGTCACACACTCAAACCTGTCCACCAAAAGTTTCCTTTTGAGGTACTTGCATTCTAAGTGTACCTTACGTGCCATTGCAAAAGTACTCAGCCCCTCCAAAGTTTCACATTTTGATGCCCGCCACCTAGAGCTTTAGCCCCATATGGACTTGGTCCAAATGGAGCTATGGATTGGTCTCGTCCGTCTGTTCATCGCAGCCATATCTTGGACATGGCATAGACCAATTTTGTTCAAACTTGGCAAAAAGAAATGATGTTGGTATACATAAGCACATTCATAATTTATGTTTCACGATTCGACAAAGATGGCCGACCGGCGGGCCATTTTAGTTGTAAAAACCAAATGTTGAACACGTTCCTCAACATTTCTCAGACATGCATTCACTGATGTTATTTAATTGGCCGCAGCATGAAGAATGATGGCTTTACATACGAACTTCATTATTTTCGAGATCAGATCAAGGATGGCGACTTCTTGGCCCCTTTGTTACTTGAACGTTTGCCACAACCATTTCTCGGATTGATAGTCCGTTTTTTGGTTCAAACTTGCCACCAAGCACGCAATTATGGATATTATGTGATCTCACTTCATTTTGCGATCTGATTCAAAGATGGCCGACTTGTAGACTGGCAGCCATTTTGTTGTAAACTAGAAGGGCCTCTTCACGTCGCCAGATTATGCCTCCACCCACATTATATCATTTTTCCAGATTGTACCAATTTAATAAATCCCATGAATCCAGATTTCAAATAATTTAATAATTCTAACTGCTTAGACACATGCTTGAATTTAAAACATATATATTCCCCATGAAACTAGTTTGTAATTGTGACGTTTCACGTCGATTATGAAGTGGTTCAAGGAGAGAAGTTTAAAAGATTTTCATTCAATCATTAGGCTGCAAAACCATGTTGACCTACCTATTATTTGTGAGGCACCCTGAGTACGCCAAAGCATTTGGGGACATGTGGGTGAAGTTTCCCCTCATCTGGGTCAAGCCACTCTGGAGAAGAGGGTTTTTAAAGGTTTATGCTTCAAAAAATCATAGCTGCCACACCATGTGCTTGATGTGTCATAGGTGGAGAACTTTTTGTTCCTCATGGATAGCGATTCCATTCCTGCAAGTTTCACCTCGATCTGTTCAAACCGTTTCGAGAGGGGAGGATTTTTAAAGGTTTTTATGTCAAAAAAAAAATGCGCTGGCAACCACCAGACGATATGTCATCAATTCCCCCTCCCCCCCCATACAATTTAGTCCTCGATTGACCCTCAAAGTTTCATACTGAACGGCATTAAGTGTCTGACGTATTGCAATTGATGACATAACGAAGACCACTACGAACATTCATTAAAAAAAAAGATCAAACTTGTTTCCCACGGGTACTTACATGTGCCAAGTTTTTCAATTTCTACGCATGGGGCGGTTTCGGAGTACATAGGTCCAAAGTTTTTTCCTTTTTTTCAACGCATGGCTTGCCACACCACATGCATGTCATCATTATAATGAAACTTCTGCATGAGGAGTCGCCACCGATGGTGAAAATTTTGTGTTAATCGGATAAGGCAGGTTGCAGAGAACAGAAATTAGCATGACACGTTACGTCGTACGTTATGCGACATTCTCTCTCGGATCCCTGAGTGCGACATTTCTTTATACGTGTCCCAAAAATAAATAACCTAACGCGCTGCGTAACTAATGAAGCAAACTCTCACAGACTCATTCGGACAACTTCACTAAAACAAACATGCAGGTGGGGTTCAACTTATCAACAATTTTCATTTAACTTATCCATTACATTACA
>CM068963.1:85228624-85241512 GCA_035128595.1 Eptatretus atami | reverse complement strand
TTCGTGCTTGGCTCCTTGGCCAAAGGCAATCCACATGTTCTCAAGACCTAGTTCCTGTAAGGATGGCAGTACAGATATTGCTATGCTAGTACGTCCGTGTCATTAGCCTTAATGATAATGGACTTGCTACCATCCGTCGTTGCATCCCTGGCGTGTACAAATATTAGAGAGTCAGCTTCTTCATGACAACATGGAGACACAGCATCCAGTGACTTCCTTGTGTTGCTAATGGCATATTCTCCTTTGTGACAATGACTGTGCTTGTCGTCTGTGCTTCACACATCTTTTCTGCAAGGAAGTGAAACAGCTCAGTCTTGTTGCTGTCATCTCGAAGAAAGCTTCTCCAGTTACTTGGGGTCTTACTGGTTCCTGTCACTCTTCTTCTGATTCCTTGCCCCTTTTCGTCCTTGCCTCGGACTTCAGACTTGACTTCTTGTACACATCAAACACTACGTCCACCCTCTCGTACCTGGCACATAGGATTCCACCTTTGAGATGATGTCTTCTTTAGCATAGTCATCAAATATCTTGAAGTGCATGGAGGGAGGGCATTAATAAGTGCTGAGCCATCAATGATGACTGCATCTCCCCTTGGTCTCTGTCTGGGATGTTCACTTGCGCTTCAAGAATTCAGCCAGCTGTGACATCAAATGTTTTTTTTTTGTTTTTTATTTTTCAAAATTTTGAAAAATTTGGATTTTCAAATGGCCAATCGGGCAGATTTGATCAGAAAGCCCTGCAGAACAGAAATGCCAAATTTGATGCATGTATCATATTTTGCACGATTTTTCTACTATCTGCTACACTATCTCCCTCTCAAAATCCTGGTGGCGTCTAATCAAATCTGTTTCTGGTGTATGTTCCCCTCCATCCCTCCTTTACCTCAAAAGGCCGCACTGCTGATACCGCACATGAAAAAGCTGAATGCCTAAACTCGGTATTTGCAGCTAAATCTTGTGTCCAAAACCCATCACTTTCTCTACCCACCTTACCCAGTCGCACCCAACTGTCCCTGGACTCTTTGTCCTTTTCTCCTGACAAGGTGGAGAGCTTGCTGTCAAACCTCAACTCAGATTCTGCAACTGGTCCAGACGGCATCAGCCCACATGTCCTCAAAACCTGCTTTCTGGTCTTTCTCACCCTCTCTCTGTTCTATTCACCCTCTCATTTGCTCAAGGTCATCTGCCATCTGCTTGGAAATCAGCAAACATCACTGCCCTGCACAAAAAAGGTGCAAAAACAGATCCCTGCAACTACAGACCAATCAGCCTTCTCCCAATCATCAGCAAGGTTATGGAATCCATCATCGCTTCAGACATTAAATCCTTCCTCTTCTCCAATGGCTTGATTTCTGATCATCATTTTGGTTTCAGACCAGGTCACTCTACCCTGGATATGCTGCTTCTGCTCTCTCCCAACAATGGATGGAGGTCCTCAATGCCAGACAGGAAATCCGAGATGTATCCCTGGACATATCACTTGCTTTTGACACAGTCTGGCACCCTGCCCTGCTCACCAAACTCTCTTCCTATGGTATCAAAGGCCATCTCCACTCATGGCTCGCAGACTTCCTCTGCTGTCGCAGTCAACGTGTGGCCCTAAATGGAGTTCTTTTATCCCTCTTCCTGTCCAGGCTGGAGTTCCTCAAGGAGCGTTCTGGGCCCTGTTCTTTTTCTGTTTTCATCAATGATCTCTTGACTCTCTGGAAAATCCTCTTTATCTCTTTGCTGATGACTCCACCCTCTGCCATACCATCTGGCATCCCTCAGACCGGCAAGCAGCAGCTTCTTCGCTCACTGCAGATCTGGATAAAATCACAAACTGGTCCAACATGTGGAACATGTCTTTCAATCCGGACAAATCTGACACTCTCACTATGTCTTCTTCGAAAGGACGTTTAGAACCCCCCCCGCAATCCCATCCCTTTCTCAACAATCCTCTGGAAGAAGTCCTTTCTTTCAAGCTTCTGGGTCTCACTATCTGCCATGACCTTTCCTGGGAAAGCCACATTTCAAACCTCGCCTCCAAAGCCAGTCGCCGACTGGGAATCCTCCGTCGTGCAAAGTCCTTCCTCGGCCCACCTGAGCTCCTGACCACTTACAAGGCTTTTGTCCGCAGCCTGATGGAGTACTGCTCTCCCTCCTGGGCTGGTGCTCCTGCCTCCCACCTTTCTCGCTTCACGCTGTAAAACCAAGGCATTTCAGATCATTGGCATCTCCTGCAATGAGGCTGTCTTTGGGCCTCTCACTCATTCACCGCAGGTTGGTGGTCGGTGGTCTTTCTGTCTTCTATCGTCTCCTCTCCAGCCTCGCCCCCCCCCCCCTGCTCTCGCTCTGCGATTTGTCCCCACCACATTTCCGCAGGCGGCTCAAGGTCCGCCAACAACCCCCTTCTGGTAAACTACCAAAATCACGAATCACTGCTCACCTTCACTCTTTCATTCCTCTTTTTCCTGCCTTTGGAATAAACTCCCTCACTCTATTCATTCCCATTCTTCCCTCCAGGCCTTCAAACAGCTGTTCACCACACCTCTTATCGTTCCCATCCAAATCCTCGATCTTTTCTATCCCCGATAATCCACCCAAGCCCACCTCCTTCAAATCCTGCTTTCCTTCCTGAAAGTCCCTGTAATGTCCATCTTCTATTCCCCATGTTCCCCGTCCCATCCCTCTCCCTTCCACAGATCTCCTAATGTCTCTGTTCCCCACTTTTGTCCTTCCCACTCCCTCCTCTCTTGTCTCATGTCCCCATGATGTGCGTTGTGTGTTAGCTCTCAGACGAGCCTCGACAAGGTATACAAAACTACAATATCTTGGTTGGATCAGTGTCAAACGTCCTGAGTTAATACTTGGTGAAAGCACCATTAACAGCAATTATAGAGTATTAGGATAGGTCTCTACCAACTTTTACACCTTGGTTGGGCAATATTTGCCCATTCTTCTCAACAAAACTGTTCAAGCTTGATCAAGTTGTATGGGGAACATTGATGGACAGCAATCTTCAAGTCATGCCACAGATTTTTGATTGAAAATAGGTCGGGGCTCTGACTGGGCCAATTAAGGACATTTATCTTTTTGTTCCTTCGCCACCTCAGTGCAGGTTTGGCTGTGTGCTTCAGGTCATTGTCATGCTGAAAGGTGAACTTCCATCGCAATTTCTACTTTCTTGCAGAGGGCAGTAGGTTTTCCTTTGGGATATTTCTGTATTTTGCTCCATCCATTTTCCCTTCTATCCTGACAAGTGCCCCAGTCTCTGCTGATGAGAAACATCCCCATTGCATTATGCTGCCAAACACATGCTTCACAGGAGGGATGGTGTTCTTTGGGTGATGAGCTGTGTTGGGTTTGGCCAAACGTAATGTTTTGCATTTCGGCCAAAAAGTTTCATCTTGGTTTCATCAGACCACAAAAAGTTTTTGCCACATGGCTTCGGAATCTGCATAGTGTTGTTTGCATACTTCAAACAGGACTCTGGTGGGCTTTTTTCAGTAATGGCTTCCTTCTTGCCACCCTACCGGAGAGGCCAGACTTGTGGAGTGCTTTGGATATTGTTGTCACATGCACACAGTGACCAGTCTTTGCCATAAAGGCCTGTCCTCTTTCAAAGTTGCCATTGGCATCCCTGATCAGTCTCCTCCTTGCTTGGTCATCCAGTTTGGAGGGACGGCCTGATATAGGCAGAGTCTTGGTGGAACCATATGCCTTCCACATCTTAATGAGTGTCTTGACTGTGCTCAAGGGATATTCAAGGCATTTGAAATATTTTTTATACCCATCCCCTGATCTGTGCCTTTCCACACTTTATCCGCGGAGGTCTTTTAAAAGCTCCTTGTGCTCATGGTTGAGTCTTTACTGTGAAATGCATTACCCAGCAGAGGAAACCGACAGGAACAGTTGATTTTATTTGAATAATCAGAATCACTACAATTGAACACAGGTGGAGGCCAATTAAGTTGGTGTGTGATTTTGAAGGTGATTGGTTACACCTGAGCTAATTACACTGAGCTTGCAAACGAAAAGTATGGTTGGCATTCGGTTGCAGATCTGCGTACGTCCGTGCTGCATCTGCATTTTAAAAAATTCATTTTCTCGGCAACTGTTGGAGCGATTGGCACAAAATTTTAACATCGGAATGCCTCTGCCTGTAGAATTTTTCATAATTATGATGTCATAGGTCATGTGGTACAGACGCATCTTGGAAAACGTTACACCTCTATATCGCCAAAACCGCTCAATGGAAAAAAATTCCAACATGGCTCATTGTCAAGTACTCCCAATGGAGAATGAGATATGTTGATGATGATGTCATCGATGCCTTTATTATGACTCATTTGACAAGTACAACACTTGATCTGATCAGTATGAAAAAAGAAAAATTCCCTCTGCATTGTTGGTCCGATGAACATGAAATTTTCAGAATATGAGCGGCTCCTCTGTTGAATTTTAAAAATGATAATTATGACATCATAGGTCACTTGCTACAGGTGCCATCTTGGAAAAAATGAAAAAAGTTGCACCTCAATATCTCACACCACTCTATGGAAAAAATTTAAACATGGCTTATTGTCAAGTACTCCCTTGAGGAATAAGATGTGTAATATGATGTCATCGGTATCTTATTATGACGTCATAATTCGACAAGTACAACGCTTGATTCGATCATTATGAATTTTATTTCTCTGCAATTCTTGGTCCGATTGACATGAAATTTTCATCATCGGAGCACCTCCTCCTGCAGAATATGATAATGATAATTATGACATCATAGGTCACGTGGTACAGGCACCATATTGGAAAACTTCACACTTCTATACCTCTGAAACCACTCCATGGAAAAAAATTGAGACCTGCTCATTGTCAACTACTCCCCATGGGAATAGGATATGTTAATGATGATGTCATCGGTGCCTGTTATGACGTTATGATTTGACAAGTACAACACTTATCCAATCATTATTAATTTTTTTTTCTCAGCAACTGTGGTCTGATAGACACAATTTTACCATAGGAGCGCCTCCTCCTTAGAATATGTTACTGCTAGGTTTAAGATGTCATAGGTCATGTGTACAGGCACCATCTTGGAAAAACCAAAAAACGTTGCACCTCAATTTCTCAAAACCGTTGACTGTGCGGGTAACTAATTATATGAATACAATATAGTTTACAATTGCTATTATAAATAATGGGGGGTGGACACTTATCCAACCAGATATTCGAGTTTTGTATTTTTAATTAATTTTTGAAATTTGTGAATTTGTTTTTCATTTGGAATTTGTGGGTTACAATGTGTAAATAAAGGTGGGAAAAGTCTGATTTATTGCAATTTAATTCCAGGCTATAAAGCAGCAAAAGGTGAACATTTTGAAAGAGGGTGTAGACTTTCTATAGGCACTGTATATAACACACAGACTTTGTCAGTGCTCTATCTAAAGATTGAGTGTAAAGTGAGGAAGCAGCACCGATAATTATTAGTCTTTGGTACGACTTGGCCAAGGTCAGCATTGTGTTGCCCTCCCAGATCATATCAGACGCCCTAACTGTTATGCAATTATGCCATGGAGTCTGGTTACTTCACATGCCGTGCAAATTTACATATCAGATAATATCACCGGTTACATGAAATTATATTATAGAGATCATGGGTTCTTGGAAACCTCCTGCCCAAGGTCCTTCTTGCCCAGCTGATCAGTTTGGTTGGATGGCCAGCTCTAAGAAGAGTCTGGGTTCTTCCATATTCTTTCCATTTCTAATGATGGAGCTCACCGTGCTCTTGAGAACTTTCAACACTCTCGAAATTGTTTTCTACCTTTCCCCAGATCTATGCCTCCTCACAATTATATCTCAGAGTTCTACGGATAGTTCTTTGGACTTCATGGTGGAGTTTGTGCTCTGACATGCACTGTCAACTGTGGGAACTATATAGAAAGGTGTGTTTGTTTCTAAATCATGTCCAATCAATTGAATTGGCTACAGGTGACTCCACTCAAGTTGTCGAGACATCTCAAGGATGACAAAGGAAATTGGATGCACTTGAGCTCAATTTAGAGTGTCATATAAAAGGGGTTGAATACTTTTTGACGCAAGAGATTTCAGCTTTTCACGGTTAATTAATTTGTAAAGTAATTCTAAAAACGTGTTTCACTTTATCATTACGGGGTACTTTGTGTAGATTGGTGACAAAAAGATTGAAGTTTAATCCATTTTAAATTCAGGCTGCAACACAACAAAACATCACAAAAGTCGAGGGGTGTGATAACTTTCTGAAGGTACTTATGTTGCAGAAAGGAACAGATAGACTAGACATAGAACAAACAGGCACAGGCGACAGGCAATGCATCTGGCCAGAAAACAGACAAGACAGCTGACAGAGAAACATAAGTGGACAGATAGGAAAGGCCAGTGAGGAGAGGAAAGTGTACAGGTGTGACCTGTGACAGCAGTAGTTGCCATCTAAAAGGACTGCAGGAAGTACAGAGCTTGCAAAGCAAGAAAAGGGTACAAAAATAAAGTGAGCATTCTTAGAGAATAAAAATAAATTGCTGGCTATTGTCATCACCTCGTGGTACTTGTGCTTTGTCAAAAGCTGGAACAGGAGGATACACCAGCCTGAAATTAAAAAAAAATTCATAAGATATGAACAGCTCAACAAGCAAATGGCACAGCACATATCAATGCTAACTTCAACCACAGTGGAGAGGATTTAACCAGATGCTGACATGGTGTAATAGTTCGTGTCCACTCCCCACTTTGAGTCTGGGATGATACATGCTGCTTCCTTGCTTGGTGGTCTGCCTTTAAAAGGAGAGAGCACTGATAAACGTCCATAGGTTGGCAACCAGTGTGCTGGCTTGATGGGCCTAACGGCTACACCTGCATTGAAGTTCCTTGGAAGGGAATTCCTATTTAGTTAGGGAAAGTTCTGGGTCTTGAATAACGCCAGCATACCTTTACGATGTGAAGACTAGCAATGACAGAAGCAACAACAGACGCTGCAGGTCTGCAAAAGCCACTGGGTCATGAGGATAGTGGTAGTGAAGTGTTGACAGAAGAAGGATTGATGAAATGATGGAGATCGATGTGAGGATGAGCTTCACAAGGAATTGGTAAAGATCCGGCTGAGGTGGGATGGGCACTGGTGTGTATGGAAGGAGAATGGCAAAGAAAGGAATTAAGGTTGAGGGAGCAAGGTCAGAGGAAAGAGTCAGACCTTGGTTGAGATGGGAAGATTGTATGAGGAGGAATATCAATAAGGTGGGGTGGGGTGGTAGGAGAGCGGAGAGGTTGGCTGGTGATGGAGAGCAGTGGAGGAGTATTGTACAAAAGGTGGGGCAGCAGCAGCTTGGTAGCATTAGGCCTTCAGCCATGTAAAAGGAAATGAGGAAGAAGTATATAATTGCATTTAGCATAATGCCATTGCAGGATCCTCAATATCACATTTCACAAACCACAATGCAATTAATAATATATAAATGAATATCCCATGATTAATTTGCAATTGATCACTGGCTTCGACACCAATACAAATTTTTTATTATGGGCCCGAGGCATCAAAAAGCGACGTACAGTACATTGAACAAACAGTTTCAAATGGAGCACCTCCCGCCATTAGAACATTTAATTGCATCAGATGTGGCAATAAATGTAAATCGTTGCTCCCAGCTTGCCGGCACGATGACAGAAATTCCATTTGCATTTTCCCTCCTCCATCCCTACCACGTTTAGAATCGCGGACATGGGCCCGAGCAACTTGCTAGTAGGTATAAATGTATTACTGTAATTACCGCAGCGTATAATAAAACCATGTGGATGAGGGAATTGCCAAACTTAGTCATTTCGATAGAACAGGTGCATCTAATATATAAATAGGAGCTCGGTGCCTGCGTGTGTGCGTGTGTGCGTGTGTCCATCCATCAATGCAGGCGCTTCTACTTTCAATGAACTGACATACTTGCATGAGTCAAAATTCGGCTGAACAGTTACATATCAAAACAGCTGTTCACCACCATCTCAGATCGTCCCCAATCCTAAACAATGATCTTTTTGACCTCGTTAACCCCTCAATCCCTCCTCCTTCCAAATTTCCAGCTTTCCCTCCTGAGATTTTCCTTCTGTATCCTTCTTATCCACCCCATGCATCCTTTTTGCCCCTCATTCCTCCCCACACCCAATGTTTGTCCAAGTCTGCCGCTATCTTGGCCTTCAACTCTGCTGTTGGTGTTTCCACCCTCTCTCTGCTGCTCCTTTTGTCCTATTGCACCCTGATCTTCAGTGTACTCGTGTTAGCTCTTCACGAGCCTCGACTATGTCTACAAAAAATAAACCTTGTGCTTCATATCCTTCATATCATAATTTAGTCTGGGAAATACATTTCAATCATATCTGAATAAATTGGTAATATTGTAGAATAAAATCCTTTGAATCATATCAGGGAACCTCCAAGAACTCGTTTAAATCAATTATTTCATCAATTAAATCTTTTTAAATTATGTGATGTCACAACATTTTCAGCAAATGTATTTTTTTTTAATGTTTAAACGTATTAATAAATAACTCTCTTCTCAATTTTGTGATCATTTTAAATTTAATTATGAAATTCATCAGTTTGGTTAGAGATTTGCCAGTGATATTCATTTTCCAAAACACAGAACCGTTGCTTTTCAGCACAACTTTCGTTTCTCGGGCCCGAAACTGTGCAACGATCTGGCAGATGGTACAGTATTACAAAATCCCCGTCATTGAATAACTTTTCATTCAAACTTATACAATATTTTGTCTTTCGACATTGTACATAGATTCTTGAAGAAATCCATTGTATATTGTCCATTGAATTCCTGCTCTGGTGCTTTCCATTGATCCATTGACCTTTGATTCTTTCACTGACTTTGCTGAACTGTCTCTCCATGAACACGTTTTCATTTATCCCATGGTTTCTTTCTATCTGTTATGTAATTCAATGTTGTTTCGTAATATATTCTGAACATCGCCTTGTATGTGTAAATCCCCCAAGCCATGCTTTTTGGGATTCAGACATTCAAATGTCTTAGGCAAACTGTTGTTGTTTCTGTTGAAAGAAATAAATGTTTTGAATTGAATTCCCCAATTTGGTAGGAAATTATTTTAATCATGATCATTTAAAACCATAAGAATGACAAATTGTCTTGTTATTAGTTTAAACAAGTCTCTGGAATCAAAAGTGATAATATACAATCATTTTAAATACTTCAACGTATCAGATTGTCATGTAATTGTTTGTTTGAGTTTGATGACCGGACAGAGTTTGCTTGCGATTTCTTATTTTTAGTACGCATGTTGGTATTGAGGATTGTTACTATGAGAATATTTTGGGGTACAGTGTCAAAAGCTTTTTTCATGTCTATTGCCGTGAGAACAGTTCTCAGGGGGTTGTTTTTTTTTTGTTGAAGTTGTCCAGAATGCATTGTGTTAATTCCATTGAGACGAGTGGTTTTTGAGTGTAGTGGAAGAAAGTCATGCTGTGATCCGGCCACACTGGAGGAATGAAAGGAGAGGTATTACTTTGGAGCCTTTCCAGTATTTTGCTTGGAGTAAAAGAGAATTGGAAAGAAAGTGTAGACAAGGGAAACAAGAAAAAGAGCAATCAGACATTGCAGCCCCTCGCCAGGACTTGTTTTGTGTCTTTTTTGTCTCGTGTAGCTTGTGTGCTGGTGTGTTATGTAATTAATAAGAGACTTAACTAGAGCTGTTGCTTTATAACTGCTGACGGTGATGACCGGGTACGAAGGCGTCTCGCTTTGATGCATCCCCCTGCTTTGAACGGACAGAACCTGAAACCCATTACATTTATTATTATTATTCAATTTAATTCAGAATAGGATTAAAATGAGTTCATTTCAAATCGAATTGAAGACCAAATAGGTACACAGCCCTGCATTGGAGTCATCAGAAGGAACCCAAACAAGAAAGATGAAGTCTTCAGGAGGAACCCAGATAGGATTCAGGTTTCAACTGCTACTCTCTACCCTCAAACCCATCCAGGTGACCCTTATTCAAAAATATATACCTGTATATCAAAATAACCCAGATTAAAAAAAAATTAAATAACCCTGGCTGCCAGACTATGCGTCCAATTAGGCTGAAATTTAAAACATGTATTCCGTATCAATAGTAGATTATTTCACGTCGATTGATGAAGGATTTTTAAAGATATTTGCTTAATCCAATATGGTTTCCAGATCATGTGACCTAGCAATTATAATTGCTAGGTACTATTCGTGAATACCCTGGTATCCCCAAGGCTTGGGAACATTTGTGTGATTTCCCCTCAATCTGTTCAGCCATTTCAGAGAAGGTTGCTGAAGGATTTAAAAAATATATTGTTGCGGCAACGGGTACCGAGACACAGCTCGCCACTCAGGGGATTAATCCCCGGTTGTCCAGAAAGAGCCGGACCTGGGGCCACCGCTCACAATTAACGTTGTGGTATGGTGGGTTGTTTAAAAACCACGAAACACACCCAGTCAACCACGAGTTCCAGTGTCCGCCGTCTAATTATTCCTTTAACTAGAGGTCACATGGTTACTCTGAGCGGGAGCGCACCCTCGGCAAAGCACCAATGTTATCTGATTAGATTTTAATTAGAGCGGCCGAGCGTTTTAACCGCTGTGTGTGCCGACGATTTTTTGGTCAAATCTGTGGTAATTACCTCCCAGTCTATCTCGGTTCGGACAATGCTAGACCAATGGAAGGAAAGGACAAACACGGACAGGTTGGAAATCGACAAATAATTTATTAATAATAAAATAAATAAATAAAAAGGACCTTTTATTTTCTGAGGTAAATAAAAATAATTAATTTCAAAGCAAAATCAATCAAATATGCCAGGAAAGAGACAAAGAGCAGATGCTTATCGGGGGTCACTTACTTACAGTTAAACACAGACAAGGGTACCCAGCAGATCATTCGGGGGGGGGAGGGAGAATCGTCTCGCTCACCAGAAAGTCGTCCGTGAAGCGAAAACGTCCAGCACCCAGCTTTGCCGTGCACCCTCTCGCGAACAGCCTTGAACGCCAGTCGACGTCTGGAGGGCACCGATATCGTCCGTTGCGGGTTTAGACCCTGGTGTTGTTGGTGATCGACCTGAGCCTCACTTGTTGGCGGCACTGCTCACACTCACACACTGCTTGCCGAAGCACTGGAAGGGCGAATTGTCTTTCGGCGCTGGTTAGACACCCGCTTCTTGGTCTCTTCTCTCGCCCTTTGCTTTTTCCTTTCTGGACTTTTTCTCCTCAGAGAACGTCCCTCTTTCGCTCGTTTTTTATATCTCAGAACGTCTCTCCTCACAGAACGTATGTCACGCTTTCTCTCGCTCGTTTTTATATCCCGGGCCCTCTCCGCGGGTACTGTCCGCCCCAAGCTCACCCCGCCCCACTGGGGCACGGTTACCATGACGACCTGTGCGCTCTCAAAAAAGGCGGGCGTCGGAGCTCGTGAAAGAATGTTGCTGAGGAAAAAGAGGGTGGGCTTCAGAGCTCGTGAAAGAAATGTGTGTAACGTGTCTGTCGTAAGAAAAAAAGCTTCCATACGAGAGGGGATCTATCCTTTACCCTTCTCAACGCATCACATTTATAATCCCATTACACATGGGGATGAGGCTAATCTGAACATCATTTAAGGAAATAACTGTCTGAGGACCTGGATGTGTGGATGCATTCATCAGACCGGATCTGAAATCTGTAACAACATATACGGTTGCTGAATCACGTGAGTGATGACATCATCATTTTTGTTTTTTTTTCTGTGGATCAATTTATCCCAAGATACTCTCAAAAATTTTCATACTGATCAGATGTAGCATTCTACATAAGCAATTATGACAACGTAATGAAGGCACCGATGATGTCATCAAAAAATCGCACATTCCCCTGAGGAGTATTTGCAGTGCCAAGTTTGAAGTTTTTTCCTTGGTGCAGTTTCAGATTCAGAGGTCCAGAGTTTTTCCAACATGGCTGCCACACCTCGTCACCTATGATCATCTATCTATAATTCCAGCAATCTCTGTGTGTGTGTCTGCAACCGCTGTTTCTCGACAACCTCTGGTCCGATCTAATTGAAACTTGCCAGGTATATTGCTGGGGACCTGAGTATGTGCCTTTCCAAGGTTTGATATTAATCGGACAAGTGCTTCCCAAGTTATGGCCATTTATTTATAAACCAATGACAGGACACGGTGCTATGACATCACGATTGACATCACAATTCTTCTTCTTGGCACACTGCAAGTACTCCTCAGGGGGAATGTGCGATTTTTTGATGACATCATCGGTGCCTTCATTACGTTGTCATAATTGCTTATGTAGAATGCTACATCTGATCAGTATGAAAATTTTTGAGAGTAATCTTGGGATAAATTGATCCACAGAAAAAAAAACAAAAAATGATGATTTCATCACTCACGTGATTCAGCAACCATACGATATGTTGTTACAGATTTCAGAATCCGGTCTGATGAATGCATCCACACATCCAGGTCCTCAGACAGTTATTTCCTTAAATATGTTCAGATTAGCCTCATCCCCATGTGTAATGGGATCTTAAAATGTGATGCGTTGAGAAGGGTAAAGGAAAGATCCCCTCTCGTATGGGAAGCTTTTTTTCTTACGACAGACACGTTCACACACATTTCTTTCACGAGCTCTGAAGCCCGCCCTCTTTTTCCTCAGCAACATTCTTTCACGAGCTCCGACGCCCGGCCTTTTTGAGAGCGCACAGGTCGTCATGGTAACCGTGCCCCAGTGGGGCGGGGTGAGCTTGGGGCGGACAGTACCCCGCGGAGAGGGCCCGGGGATATAAAAACGAGCGAGAGAAAGCGTGACATACGTTCTGTGAGGAGAGACGTTCTGAGATATTAAAA
>CM068963.1:85192115-85212762 GCA_035128595.1 Eptatretus atami | reverse complement strand
AGGAGGCCGCGGGAGGTTCTCCGCCCTGTTTGGTCCTCCCCCCCCGACGATTATTATGGAACCTGCCGAGCTCTATCTCGTGCTCTAGCTCTATCTCGTGCTCTAGCTCTATCTCGTGTTCTAGTTCTACTCGTTGTTCTGTTCTAGTTCTGTGCTCTAGTTCTATCTCGTGCTCTGTTCTATCTCGTGCTCATTAGTTTCTAATTCGTGGCTTCTAGTTCTATCTCGTGCTCTAGCTCTATCTCTCTGCTCTAGCTCTATCTCGTGCTCTAGTTCTATCTCGTGTTCTAGATCTATCTCGTGCTCTAGCTTCTATCTCGTGTTCTAGTTCTATCTCGTGCTCTAGTTCTATCTCGTGTTTCTAGTTCTATCTCGTGCTCTAGCTCTATCTCGTGTTCTAGTTCTATTCGTGCTCTAGTTCTATCTCGTGCTCTAGTTCTATCTCGTGCTCTAGTTCTATCTCGTGCTCTAGTTCTATCTCGTGCTCTAGGTCTATCTCGTGCTCTAGCTCTATCTCGTGCTCTAGCTCTATCTCGTGCTCTAGTTCTATCTCGTGCTCTAGCTCTATCTCGTGTTCTAGTTCTATCTCGTGCTCTAGCTCTATCTCTGTGCTCTTAGCTCTATCTCGTGGCTCTAGCTCTATCTCGTGCTCTAGATCTATCTCGTGCTCTAGCTCTATCTCGTGCTCTAGTTCTATTCGTGCTCTAGTTCTATCTCGTGCTCTAGCTCTATCTCGTGTTCTAGCTCTATCTCGTGCTCTAGATCTATTCTCGTGCTCTAGCTCATCCTCGTTGCTCTAGTTCTATCCGTGCTCTAGTTCTATCTCGTGTCTAGCTCTATCTCGTGCTCTAGCTCTATCCGTGCTCTAGCTCTATCTCGGCTCTAGTCTATCTCGTGCTCTAGCTCTATCTCGTGCTCTATCTTATCTCTGCTCTAGTTCTACGTGCTCTAGTCTATCTCGTGCTCTAGCTCTATCTCGTGCTCTAGCTCTATCTCGTGCTCTACTCTATCTCGTGCTTTAGCTCTATCTCGTGCTCTAGCTCTATCTCGTGCTCTAGCTCTACTTCGTGCTCTAGCTCTATCTGCGTCTAGCTCTATCTCGTGCTCTAGCTCTATTCTTCTGCTCTAGCTCTATCTCGTGCTCTAGTTCTATCTTCGTGCTCTAGTTCTATCTCGTGCTCTAGCTCTATCTCGTGTTCTAGCTCTATCTCGTGCTCTTAGATCTATCTCGTGCTCTAGCTCTATCTCGTGCTCTAGTTCTATCTCGTGCTCTAGCTCTATCTCGTGCTCTAGCTCTATTCGTGCTCTAGTCTATCTCGTGCTCTAGCTCTATCTCGTGCTCTAGCTCTACTCGTGCTCTAATCTATCTCGTGCTCTAGCTTCTATCTCGTGCTCTAGCTCATATCTCGTGCTCTTAGCTCTTATCTCGTGCTCTAGCTCTATTCTCGTGCTCTAGTTCCTATCTCGTGCTCTAGTTCTATCTCGTGCTCTAGCTCTATCTCGTGTTCTCGCTCTATCTCGTGCCTAGTCTAGTCTCTAGTCTTCTCGTGCTCTGCTCTATCTCGTGCTCTAGTTCTATCTGTGCTCTAGCTCTATCTCGTGTCTAGCTCTATCGTGCTCTAGCTCTATCTCGTGCTCTAGCTCTATCTCGTGCTCTAGCTCTATCTCGTGCTCTAGCTCTATCTCGATCTCTAGCTCTATCTCGTGCTCTAGCTCTATCTCGTGCTCTAGCTCTATCTCGTGCTCTAGCTCTATCTCGTGCTCTAGTTCTATCTCGTGCTCTAGCTCTATCTCGTGCTCTAGCTCTATCTCGTGTGCTCTAGCTCTATCTCGTGCTCTAGCTCTATCTCGTGTTCTAGCTCTATCTCGTGCTCTAGCTCTATCTCGTGTTCTAGCTCTATCTCGTGCCCTAGCTCTATCTCGTGTTCTTGCTCTATCTCGTGTTCTTGCTCTATCTCATGTTCTAGCTCTATCTCGTGTTCTAGAGCTATCTCGTGCTTCTTGCTCTATCTCGTGTTCTAGCTCAATCTCGTGTTCGAACTCTATCTCGTGCTCTAGTTCTATCTCGTGCCGAGCTCTATCTCGTGCTCTAGTTCTATCTCGTGCGCCGAGCTCTATCTCGTGCTCTATTCTATATCGTGCTCTAGCTCTATCTCGTGTTCTCGTTCTATATCGTGCTCTAGTTCTATATCGTGCTCTAGCTCTATCTCGTGCTCTAGTTCTATCTCGTGCTCTAGTTCTATCTCGTGGTCCAGCTCTATCTCGTGCCCTAGCTCTTATCTCGTGCGCTAGCTCTATCTCTGCCCTAGCTCTATCTCGTGTTCTTGCTCTATCTCGTGTTCTTGCTCTATCTCGTGTTCTACTTCTATCTCGTGCTCTAGCTCTATCTCGTGCTCTAGCTCTTATCTCGTGCTCTAGCTCCTATCTCGTGCTCTAGCTCTAATCTCTGCTCTACTATCTCGTGCTCAGCTCTATCTCGTGCCTAGCCTACTATTCTCGTGCCCAAGCTCTATCTCATGCCCTAGCTCTATCTCGTGTTCTGCTCTGTCTCGTGTGTTCTACTTCTATCTTCGTGCTCTAGCTCTATCTCGTGCCCAAGCTCTATCTCGTGCTCTAGCTCTATCTCGTGCTCTAGATCTATCTCGTGCCCAAGCTCTATCTCATGCCCTAGCTCTATCTTCGTGTTCTTGCTCTGTTCTGTGTTCTACTTCTATCTCGTGCTCTAGCTCTATCTCGTGCTCTAGCTCTATCTCGTGTTTCTCCTCTATCTGCTCTAGATCTATCTCGTGCTCTAGCTCTATCTCGTGCTCTAGCTCTATCTCGTGCTCTAGTCTATCTCGTGCTCTGCTCTATCTCGTGCTCTACTTATCTCTGCTCTAGCTCTATTCTCTCTAGATCTATCTCGTGCTCTAGCTCTATCTCGTGCTCATAGCTCTATTCTCGTGCTCTAGCTCTATCTCGTGCTCTTAGCCTCATATCTCGTGCTCTAGCTCTATCTCGTGCTCTAGCTCTATCTCGTGCTCTAGCTCTATCTCGTGCTCTAGTTCTATCTCGTGCTCTAGTCTTATCTCCGTGCTTCTTGCTCTATCTCGTGCTCTAGCTCTATCTCGTGCTCTAGCTCTATCTCGTGTTCTAGCTCTATCTCTGCTCTCGCTCTATCTCGTGTTCTAGCTCTATCTCGTGCCTAGCTCTTATCTCGTGTTCTTGCTCTATCTCGTGTTCTTGCTCTATCTCATGTTCTAGCTCTATCTCGTGTTCTAGATCTATCTCGTGCTCTTGCTCTATCTCGTGTCTAGCTCAATCTCGTGTTCGAACTCTATCTCGTGCTCTAGTTCTATCTCTGTGCCCGAGCTCTTATCTCGTGCTCTAGTTCTACATCGTGCTCTAGCTCTATTGCTCGTGTTCTCGTTCTATATTTCGTGCTCTAGTTCTATATCGTGCTCTAGCTCTATCTCGTTGCTTCTAGTTCTATCTCGTGCTCTAGTTCTATCGTGGTCCAGCTCTATCTCGTGCCCTAGCTCTATCTCGTGCGCTAGCTCTATCTCGTGCCCTAGTCTATCTCGTGTCTTGCTCTATCTCGTGTTCTTGCTCTATCTCGTGTTCTACTTCTATCTCGTCTCTAGTTCTATCTCGTGCTCGCTTCTATCTCGTGCTCTAGCTCTATCTCGTGCTCTGCTCTATCTCGTGCTCTAGTTCTATCTCGTGTTCAGCTCTATCTCGTTGCTCCTAGCTCTATCTCGTGCCCAAGCTCTATCTCATGCCCTAGCTCTATCTCGTGTTCTTGCTCTGTCTCGTGTTCTACTTCATCTTCGTGCTCTAGCTCTATCTCGTGCCCAAGCTCTATCTCGTGTCTTCTTGCTCTGTCTTCGTGTTCTACTCTTATCTCGTGTTTCTAGCTCTATCTCGTGCTCTAGCTCTATCTCGTGCTCTAGCTCTATCTCATGCTCTAGTTATATCTCGTGTTCGAGCTCTATCTCGTGGCCCTGCTCTATCTCGTGCCCGGTTCTATCTCCGTGGCCGAGCTCTATCTCGTGCTCTACCTTATCTCGTGTTTCTTGCTCTATCTCGTGCTCTAGCTCTATCGTGCTGTCTACTATCTCATGCTCTAGCTCTATCTCGTTTCTTGCTCTGTCTCGTGTTCTACTTCTATCTTCGTGCCCTAGCTCTATCTCATGCCCTAGCTCTATCTCATGCCCAAGCCTCTATCTCAGCTGTTCTTTGCTCGTGTCTCGTGTTCTACTTCTAATCTCGTGTCTCTAGCTCTATCTCGTGGCTCAGCTCTATCTCGGTGCTCTAGCTCTATTCTCGTGCTCTTGTTCTATTCTCGTGTTCGAGCTCTATCTCGTGCCCTAGCTCTATCTCGTGCCCAGCTCTATTCGTGCCCTAGCTCTATCTCGTGCTCTAGCTCTATCTCGTGTTCTTGACTCTTTCTCGTGTTCTAGTTCTATCTCGTGCTCTTGCTCTATCTCGTCGCTCTAGCTCTATCTCAGTGCTCAGACTCTATCTCGTGCTCTAGCTCTATTCTCTGTTCTTGCTCTATTCGTTAGTTCTATCTCGTGCTCTAGCTCTATCTCGTGCTCTAGCTCTATCTTTGCTCTGTTCTTTCTCGTGTTCTAGCTCTATTCTCGTGCCCTTAGCTCTATCTCGTGCCCTTAAGCTCTATCTCGTGCTCTAGCTCTATCTTCGTATTCTTGCTCTATCTCTGTGCTCTAGCTCTATCTCCGTGCTCTCGCTCTTATCTCATGCCCTAGCTCATCATCGTTCCCTAGCCCTATCGTGCTCTAGCTTTATCTCGGTGCTCTAGCTCTATCCGTGCTCTAGCTTCGTATCTCTGTGCTCGGAGCTCTATCTCGTGCTCAGCTCTATTTCGTGCTCTATCTACTATCTCGTGCTTCTTGCTTTTCTCGTGCTCTCCGCTTCTATCTCGTGCTCCTAGCCCTATCTCTATGTTCTAGCCTTATCTTGTGCTCTAGCTTATCTTCGTGCTCTAGCTCTAATCTCGGTGCTCTAGCTCTATCCGTGCTCAAGTCTATTCTCGTGCCTCTAGTTCTATTCGTCCTCTAGTTCTATCTTCGTGCTCTAGCTCTTTCTCGTGCTCTAGCCTTTCTCGTGCTCTAGCTATTTCTCGTTAGTTCTCTGCTCAGTTATCTCGTATCGTGCTCTATGTCGATCTCGTGTCTTCTATGCTCGTGCTCTAGCTTCTGCTCTAGTTATCTCGTTGTTACTATCTATTCGTGCTCTATCTCCATCTCGTGCTCCAGCTCTATCTCGTGCATCCCAGCTCTATCTCTGCTCTTCGCTCTATCTCGTGTTCTTGCTCTACTCGTGTTGTTCTGTCTCGTATCGGCTCTAGTGCTTCTCGTGCTCTAGTTCTATCTCGTGCTTCTCGTTCTATCTCGGTGCTCTAGTTCTATCGTACTCTAGTGCTATGGTCTTGCTCTTGTTCTATCTCGTGCTGTCGTTCATATTCTCGTGCTCGTAGTCTATATCGTGCTTAGTTCTATCTTCGTGCTCCTAGTTTATATCTCGTGCTCTCTTCTATCTCATAGCTCTATCTCGTGCTCTAGTTCTATTCTCGTGCTCTAGTTATATCTCAGTGCTCTAGTTTATATCTCGTGCTCTAGTTCCTATCTTGTTGCTCTAGCTCTATCTCGTGCTCTAGTTCTATCTCGTGCTCTATTTCTATCTTCGTGCTCTAGTTCTATCTCGTGCTCTAGTTATCTCGTTGTTCTCGCTCTATCTCGTACTCTGCTCTATCTCGTGCTCTAGTTCTATCTTCGAGTGCACTAGTTCTATGCTCGTGCTCTTCTATTCCGTAGTGCTCTGTTCTATCTCGTGCTCTAGTTCTATCTCGGGCTCAGCTCTATCTCGTGCTCTAGCTCTTATCTCGTGCTCTAGTTCTATCTCGGTGCTCTGTTCTATCTCGTGCTCTCCTCTAATCCGTGCTCTAGCTCTAGTCTTCTCTCTTCTTAGCTCATCTCGTGCTTCTAGCTCTATCTCGTGCTTCTAGGCTCTATCTTCGTGCTCTAGCTTATCTCGTGCTCTAGCTCTATTCGTCGTGCCTAGTCTATCTCGTGCTCGTAGTATCTATCTCGTGCGTCTAGTTCATATCTCGGCTTCGTTGTTCGATCTTGTGCGTGCTTGTTCTACCTCGGCAATCTCTCTCTATTTCCCCCCCCCCCCCCCCCGCATAGAGCCGGGATTCTTCTTCTTCTTCTACTTCCAAGCCTGGAATTGTGGGTTACCAAGTGTAAATAAAGGTGGAAAAGTCTGATTTAATGCAATTTAATTCCAGGATATAAGTTAACAAAAGGTGAAAATTTTGAAAGAGGGTGTAGACTTTCTATGGGCACTGTATCTTGGGTTGGAATTTCTTCTAAATTGTCTCCATGGCTGTGGAGAGAAAAGTGATGTCAAAGAGGATGACGCTGGTCCCCAGACTGCCCTGAGATGTTATGTCACTCCCCCCACAGTCAGTTGCTGTCTGGTCAAGTGTGGTGTCTCAAATCTGTTTGCATGTGTTGTTACAGCTCCTCCATGAGCATGCCATATTAAGAAACATTTTCTTATTAGGTGTGTGTGTGTGTGTATGTGTGTGTGTGTGTGTGTGTGTGTGTGTTCTTTGATATATCCATTTTGTCAATCACAGAAATGCAAGGCTTGCCTCGTCAGTACTGCAATCACTCACCTTCAAACCAAAAACAGTTCTGGAAGACAATGCAATTCTCCAACTTCGCACGGTATTTTGATTGAGGCTCCATCAAAGCAAGCAAAGATCTTTCTCCATTTTAGCATTTGAACTGTCAATCCAATGGATTGAAAATCCTGAATTTTGTA
Source organism: Eptatretus atami (assembly GCA_035128595.1). Taxonomy (NCBI): domain Eukaryota; kingdom Metazoa; phylum Chordata; class Myxini; order Myxiniformes; family Myxinidae; genus Eptatretus; species Eptatretus atami. Next base: position 85,205,925 of record CM068963.1, on the reverse strand, counting down.
ATCATTGTTCACATAAATGGTTAAAATGTTTACTTGTTGCATTTTTTTTTTGTCTCATCCAAATTGTTGCTCAAACTGTAGCTTCTACTCGTCCATCCCTTTTGTAAATCATTAACTGGTGATTAGGTTGAACTCAATTTTAATTAACTTTTCAGGCCCCCAAATTTTAAACTTAATGCAGAATATTCGGATATCTTTCCATTTTTCCGATTTATAACTTCATTTGATTACTTTCATGACCTTGAACCTCTTTAAGATGAATTTTGTTCTTGTTCTTGCTAAGCAAATCATTTGATTCAAGAAGCTTTCCAATGATCTGCATAAACTGTTCAACTTTCATAACATCATTTGCACTGCAAGTAGTGCCATGCTGAGAAGTGGCTCTGTTTACCAATTCCAATCAAAACAAAAGAATAAGAATGCATGTCCTGAAGCTCACCTGGATCAAGAGCAAGGCACTCAAACCACCCACAGATCCCCTTGGACCTTGATTAACTTTTTTAATGCCATAAACAAACTTTGGTACATCACGGGTGATGAAGGTTGTGGTCAAGTTTCATCGAAATTGTGTGTGTAGTTATGGAGAAGAGCAAAAACCTATTTTGGGGGGTCAAATCCTCCTACTCCCCCATAAAGCCCTTTAATGAGCACAAATTTTGATGCGGTCAATATGCCTTCGTTAGGCATCAGATAAACAACATGGCCAAAAGTATGCGGACAACCCTTCTAATTAGTGGATTCAGCTATTACAGCCACACCCATTGCTGACAGGTGTATAAAATCAAGCACACAGACATGCAATCTCCATAGACAAACATTAGCAGTAGAATGGGCCGTACTGAAGAGCTCAGTAACTTTCAACGTGGCTCCATCATAGGATGTCACCTTTCCAACAAGTCAGTTCGTCAAATTTCTGCCCTTCTAGAGCTGCCCCGGTCAAATGTAAGTGCTGTTATTGTGAAGTGGAAATGTCCAGGAGTAACAACAGCTCAGCCGCGAAGTTGTAGGCCACGCAAGTTCACAGAATGGGACTGCCGAGTGCTGAAGCACGTAGCATGGAAAAATCGTCTGTCGTCGGTTGCAACACTCACTACCGAGTTCCAAACTGACTCTGGAAGCAACAGGGGCCAAAAGTATGTTCAGTGCACAAGCACTCTTCATCGAGAGCTTCATGAAATGGGTTTCTATGGCTGAGCAGCTGCACACAAGACGAAGATCACCGTGTGCACTGGCAAGCGTCAGCTGGAGTGGTGTAAAGCTCACCGCATTGGACTCTGGAGGAGTGGAAACGCGTTCTCTGGAGTGTTGAATCACGCTTCACCATCTGGCAGTCCGATGGACTAATCTGGGTTTCTTGGATGCCAGGAGAACGCTACCTTTCCAAATGCATAGTACCAACTGTAAAGTTTGGTGGAGGAGGGATAATGGTCTGGGGCTGTTTTTCATGGTTAGGGGTCAGCCTCTTAGTTCCAGGGAAGAGAAATCTTAACGCTACAGCATACAATGACATTCTCGACGATTCTGTGCTTTTAATTTTGTGGCAACAGTTTGGGAATGCCCTTTCTTGTTTCAGCATGACAATGACCCTGTGCACAAAGGGAGGTCCATACAGGAATGGTTTGTCGAGATTGGTGTGGAAGAACTTGACTGGCCTGCACAGAGCCCTGATCTCAACCCCATCAAACACCTTTGGGATGAATTGGAACGCCGACTGTGAGCCAGACCTAATCGCCCAACATCAATGCCCGACCTCACTCATGCTCTTGTGGCTGAATGGAAGCAAATCCTCGCAGCAATGTTCCAACATCTCGTGGAAAGCCTTCCCGGAAGAGTGGAGGTTGTTAGAGCAGCAAAGGGGGAACCAAGTCCATATTAATGCCCATGATTTTGGAATGAGATGTTGGACGAGGTATCCACATACCTTTGGCCATGTCGTGTATGATGCTTGTGGCCAAGTTTCATCAAAATCGTGTGTTTGGTTGAAGTGATTATGACTGAAGTGTTTATGCACTGACTGACTGACACTTGCAGACACTGCCCGATTGCGTAAGCTCACCTGACTAAAGTCTAGGTGAGCTAAAATTGGCGCGGTCTTTAAACTGAGCATGCTTACACCACCTCAGTCTAAACTGGTTCACAAATTAAACACGAATTAGAATCCTTGACAGTTGTCGTATGATTATTTCTGATACATGAAACACCCTGCAAATCATGCCTTAACACAACAGACTTTTTTCTGGAATGATGGCAACATTTTCCATCCAATCATCATGCAACTGTTAAAAAAAAAATTCCATGGATAGGTGCTCTTATGTCGAAAGTTTTGTGTCGATTGCTCAAACGGTTATGGAGAAAACAAATTTAAAAGTGAAAAGGTGAGGGCCTCAGCCGACGTTCCACAACCATCCTTGTACTTATTGTGGATGCCTATTACTTGTCTCAGGGTTATTCTATTTTACCAAGTTGTCCTGTTCCATGCAAATAACTGTTTGAAAGTATCCAAAAAATCCGTTTGCATTTGTTGCTACTAATACTTTAAATTGTGGGTTTACACAGACTAATCCCTTTTGGCCAAAAACACCAATATCGAGCTCAACATATGTTGGCCTTTGCAACAGGCCGAAGTGGGTTCCAAGGATACTTTATCTACCTCTCATTTGGCAATGTGATCAGGATGGTTGAATATTAAATATAACAACAGCAACTACCACCCATTACTACTAAAGTAGTCATACCTGTGGATCGTTCAGCAGTTCTTTGGCAGTGCAATGACAACTTCAACTCTTCAAGGCACATAACAAAGATCTGCCCCCAAACAACCTATACCTCTTCGAGCAAAGTTTGACAAGGTAATTGAGCCCAGTTCCAACGGTTAGTTTTTAAACGACGACAACTGTAGCTCAATTGCCAAGACTGGTTTGATCACTATTAAACTGAAGGTTGATGCTGCTGTAGTTTTCACAAAGTCCTTCGAAAGAAGCCTCAACGATATTTTAAAAAAGAGACATTTTTAACAACTCATTTTTGAAATGAAAAGTGAAAAATACCACAAAGTTTACGAATGAATCTGAAGTGATGGCCCAGTCAAACTACCCTGAAAAAGGGCTCAACCCAAAACAAAGTGCAGAATAATTCTTTTTTTCATCGGTACATGTTTCAAGGGGAGCCCCAACAACATCATACTAAAAGTTCTCTGAAATACATTTGGTGGAAAGGGGTCAAAAATGCATTAGCTTCTGCCTTTTACCGAAACAATCTTTTCACAATAACTTTGTAACCAAACATCGCATCATGTCAAATATGCAAATTAGCTTCCACCATTACCAGAAAATCTGTGTTTTCACACAATTCGGAGAATGAATGATCAAACATGGCAAAATCAGTTCAACATCGAGATATGTCTGTGATAAAGCCAAACACTATACTGTGAAACCAGTGATCACTTTTGACCAGCCATTATTCTGGAAGGCAATGCTTATCATTGACTCAGAGCCTAGTTAGAGTGAACTAAAATCAGTAGTTTTAAGACTTGGGGGGACTGCATATGGAGATGAGCTTCCTTGGTTGTGTTGGTCATTTCATGGCCACAAGAAGTCTTGCAGAAGTCCTGGAAGTGGTCATATGTGAAGCAAAGATGAGTGAACACGGGTGTTTGCTGGTAAAGTGGGATACGCTGGATTCAGCTGCTCAGATTTAATCATCTTTGAAAGAAAATGCAAATTAGGAGAGCGAGGCAATTTCATAGATGAGAGAAAAGGACAGTGGAGTGGAATAAAGCATAATGTTTAGAAAGTGGGAGAGAACTATGGCAAGAAAGGTCATTGAGGTTGACATCGCTAACCTCTCTGCAGTGAGCAATGACGACACCGTGACAAATGCTCGGTGTTACTGAACAAGCACCAGCACATTTGTCACTACTCAGGTGACAATAATGAATACAATTCATCAGTGTGTTGGCTTCCCGTGCACACATGTCCCCAGACATCTTCCCAATAAACCTCTTTTCCAGCCCTTTTTATTTCACCTGGTGAACTTGATGTTGGAGAAGACCCAGCAAGTTACTCGAGGAGATGATCAACCTTATCATGATGCAATGGAATATGAATGTTAGTGGATTGGAAGACAAGATAAAGAACAAATTTTAACGAGGTTGAATAGGTTTACCATGATGGCAAATGAGAAGCATCAGCTCTCATCAGATCAAAAGCCCGTTTGCTGCAATCAATCACCAGATGTGATAGATATCTAACCAGAAATAAATTAAAAGACATAGAAGTAGATGATAGGTGCCAGTGAATGTACACCTTAACCCTTTAAACCCTGAGCTTCTTGGACTTTTGGTTCCATATCACCACCCCTCCCCAGGGGAAAAAAAATCCAGCCACTCAAGTTTATGGAGGTTTGAATAGCAGCTGTTAAAATGGCCGCTAGGGTTGAAACAGTTAAAATTGTTTAAAGAAATAAAACAGCAACAGATAGATTTTGGGACTTGCAAAGTCTTGTAAGTAGGCTATTGGGAAGCTCTCATATCAGAGGTTGTGAGGAAAAGCTCATGAAATGCCATATATCAAACGAGATCATTATTTCATTAAATCGTTTTTTAAAATCTCAACAAAATTGTGGACTTGACTTGCGTAAAGAATCTTTAATAGTGGATAAAAGACAAAGTAAACAAAATTCAACATGTACAAGGAAATGCTTCTTCGACAATCTATTATCCTTGGTTAAAATAGACAAATTTCAAGTATGCTCAAAAGTTGACAGTTCTAAAAATGGCTTCTTAAATAAGCCGAACAATTGGTCAAAAATTTTCTCAGTGGAAAAGAAAAATCTGCGTATTGCATTGGTATCCGAGGTTGTACAGGACGTAATACAAAGTAGATATACACAATGTAGTATAGTTTTAAACAGTGTTACAAAATGTGCAAGATATAGGTCATAAGAAGATGCAAAGTCTTGCAGAAGTCCTGGACTCAGAGCCTAGTTTGAGTGAACTGAAATCAGTAGTTTTAAGACTTGGGGGGGGGGGGGGGACTGCATATGGAAATGAGCTTCCTTGGTTGTGTTGGTCATTTCATGGCAACAAGAAGTCTTGCAGAAGTCCTGGAAGTGGTATATGTGAAGCAAAGATGAGTGAACACGGGTGTTTGCTGGTCAAGTGGGATACGCTGGATTCAGCTGCTCAGATTTAATCGTGTTTGAAAGGAATGCAAATTAGGAGAGCGAGGCAATTTCATAGATGAGAGAAAAGGACAGTGGAGTGGAATGAAGCATAATGTTTAGAAAGTGGGAGAGAACTATGGCAAGAAAGGTGATTGAGGTTGACATTGCTAACCTCTCTGCAGTGAGCAATGACGACACCGTGACAAATGCTCGGTGTTGCTGAACAAGCACCAGCACATTTGTAACTACTCAGGTGACAATAATGAATACAATTCATCAGTGTGTTGGCTTCCCGTGCACACATGTCCCCGTGTATAGTTTTAGTGTAGTTTTAAACAGTGTTACAAAATGTGCAAGATATAGGTCATAAGAAGATGCAAATGTAGCTTGGTGTTACCACCCCCTCTGCCCCAAAAAGTGATATTTGAAATACTCAATTGAGGAAATAGTCCACAATGAAATGACGAAAGTATCTTCTAAAATGTACAGATGACATTAGGGATGTACAACTTTGAAAGCCCCCCCCCCCCCAAAAAAGGAACACCAAGGAAACCAAATTCTGAAAACTACCTGCATTAAAAGGTATACTCATCATGTTCAACTCAATTGAAACTCGCACGAGCCTTGCTCCAGCATTAGGAATAGACCGAAACAAATGCAATCAGTCAACACCTTCAAATCCCTGTGTATTTTCCACAGCAAGTAACAACTTCTCACGAAGGTCTCTGAAAGACTCATACGGAGGGAGGTCCAAGCGATTGAAACTGCACACAGATCAAAATCACGTCATAGCTGAAGTACACTGAAAACGTGTCAACCACAACCAAATAAGACAAAACGTCATTGGAATTAGATTTTTTGAAACATCCTGGATTTTTTTTTGTGAGCATCGGTCATTTTGACCACTCCACTCGATTAATTTAATATCGCTCTCCTGGCCTTGTAGCATATGTGCGTGGATCAAGTATGATGACCAGGCTGCGACGTAATGGTATCACAATCACGTCCTTGCACTTCATTTAATCCATGTGGAAGTCCCCCCCTTCCCTCCCCACCAACCGAGTGTTAAACAACAAAATATCTGTAAAACTGCCTCTTCTGTTCGACCAAATACAATTAACAGACTCACCATGTATGTGCTCTTGGCAGTTTGTCTGGTGTGCCCCACTTTTGTACAGTGAACTTCTGTGGACCATTGGAACCTATGGTTTGGGATGTGGGGGGGGGGAGGTGGTATAAGTCCATCAATCACATACTAGTGATCAATATTTTATGTTGATGCATTATTTTTAATGCTTTTAAACATTTCTGCTTCATATTTCCACGACAGCAATGACAAAATAAATTGTCCACCAACATAACTCATTTGTTTTTGTACACACCGTCTTGGCTCATGGAAGAGCTCGTACACTGAATGGATGAGGGCATAACAGGATGCAAAAGGAACAGTAGAGTGGAGAGAAACACCATCAGCAGAGTTGAAAGCCATGACAGAAGGAGACTTGGACAAACAAAGGGTTGTGGGGGAGGAATGAAGGGCAGAAGAGGATGGATGGGGGACAAGATTGATACCGAAGGAAACTCCAAGGAGGGAAAACTGCGAAATGTGCATCGCGCGACGATTCGCGTCCGCGGTTGCGGCGTATAAAGATGCCCGGGAGAAAAGATCATGGTTTTGGATTGGGGACAATCTGAGATGGTGGTGAAAAAGCTGTCTTGAAGACCTGGAGGGAAAATGAGACGTAAGAGAATGTGGGAAGTTGATTCCATATGTGGAGAAAAAAGAGAGGAACCAATGAGTGGAGGTGAGCAGTGAAGTGACCTATCAGTGAAGTGAGGAGGGGGTTGCCACATGGTCCTTTCAGAAATATAGTGAGTGTGATTTTTGTCAGGATTGAAAGACATTTTCCAAGTGTTTGACAAGATTATGATTTTTTTTCAAGGTCTGAAGAAAGGGAAGAGACTGCAGCCTGCCTGTCTGACAGATGGTACAGTCATCAGCAAACAAATAAAGAGGATTTTTCAGTCAAATAGATCATTGTTGAAGATTAGGAAGAGGGCTGGGCCCAAGAACACTGCCTTTGGGTACTCCAGCCTTGACAGGGAGAGGAGGTGAAAGGATTCCGTTGAGAGCCACACTTTGGCTCCGAGAGCAGAGGAAGTCAGTTAGCCTTGTGTGGAGTTGGCCTTGGATGCCATAGGCAGAGAGGTTGGAGACGAAGGCAGGATGCCATACTGTGTCAAAGGCACAATATATGTCAAGAGAGACGGCCCTGATCTGATGTTTGACATTGAGGGCCCAACCATCCATTGTTTAGTGAGTGTTTTTTTTAGCTCTCCTGGGAGTGGACAAACACTTGTCGCAGACTTTTTGGAATGCACTGAGATTGCCTTCGGTCGGATTTGCCTTCCAGCAACAGACGACAAGTTGTTTCGGAGCAAGATTCAGTGTGCCGTGGGTGGGAAGAAGGGTAGGATAATTGAAGATGAGATGGGAAGAATCTGTGCATGAGAGAGAGCAGGTTTTTGCGGTGGAATTCCCAGGCTGAGTTAACATCAGGGGCAGTAGATATGGGAGACCTGTCCTGAAGAGAGATGGCTGCTCGCAGTCCCTGCTAATCTTCCTGTGTGAACTGCCAGACTCACCGGCATTGAGGTAATTATGTAGGATAAGTGGGTCATGAAATGATTTAAAAAAACAAAACGTTCTATTAGTTTTTGTCCAGTGAAAGTACCCTTCAACCCTTTAGACCCTAAAGGAGTGTAAAGGATCTGAGGGTGTGAAGGGTCTAAGATGTCTTCAGAGTGTAAAGGTTTGCAATAAAAGGTGGAAAAAAAAACCATTCATCAATGGTTTTGTGCAACTGTCACCATCTTCACGACAATTACAAACCGAATGTTCAGTGGCAAAACATTGATGGTGGCGAATGCCATTATTTGAGATTACCGATTTATAAACTGGCAATCTATTGCTGGACAAAAAAAAACAAACAAGCAAACAAACAATAAATTAATAAAACAATATAGGGATAATGTTTTGATTTTACAATTAACCATCGATTAAAACCATTCCTAACCATCCCGAGCTGATGTTATTAATGTTAAACATATTCACATCGGCCTCAAAGGGGACCACTCAACATGTCACGGCTGGGTGCTTAGGGGGTGACCGCTGAAGGGCACTTGCTGGTGTTAGGTGGAACATTGCTTGTGTTTTAACTTGGCATCACTTGGAGCAGTGGTTCCCAGCCCCAAAGGAGTTCTCAAGACCATTGGCAGGCATACAGGAAGGGTAGTGGGACAGACTCCCCACACCACCAAATTATGTCACAAAGTGTAACTCACGACACGTTAAAAGTGACAATTTGTGAAAGGCCGTGATCCATCCTGTTTACGTTGCAATTTGGTCACCGTGATAGTTGTACGTCACTATGATAGTTTCACATGGTCGTCCACAGAGTTGAGGGTTCGGAAGGAGTACGCACAACCAAAAAAAGGATTGGGCACCACTGGCCTAGAGCACACTGCCCGTCAATAACAAATTTCGATGTTACTGTGGAAGCAGGCGGTGGCGGTTCTCAGAGTCTACAGAATATCAGATCTTATGAAAATGTTTTCTCAAATACTATTCCTTGATAGCATGAAATTACATATGGAAAAGGGATCCCATCTTTTCCTTTTTACTCTGCCAATCCGTGGCTGCACTCTGAAATTGTATTCCCTACCACCTCCCTTCCACCCCACCCCAAATCCTCGATGTTTTGTGTCACCTGGGAGTATAAAATCTTCATCACGATAAACAGCAACAATGGAAAGGCAGACTATACTTAGCGCCTCAGTCAGTTAAGAATAAATTAATTTGTCCGTGTATGTGGATCGGTGGAATTGTACATGTGACAGTCCATCACGTTTGTTTATTCCTCCTTCCCCACCCTCAACTCATTTGTAACACCAAGAACTTGCAGTAAAATTTCAAATTCTCTTGCTAGTTTCCATCAAAACAAAACAGCTAAATGAGGGATGACATTGAAATTATTCATAGCAAGTTGAGCATAATTTATTTTATTTTATTACAAAACCCAGTAACCCCACATTCCAATTTGTCGGTCTTACCGTACAACTCTGCAAAGCCATTCATTGGGAGCCGCGATGTTCCAGTTACAAACTGCAAGCAGCGAATTCGCTTCTCTGCGTCCATCAACAGCACCGCCTGAAAAACACAACATGTGCTTCAGTGCACCCATTTGATACATCTGTAACATCGAACAATACACCATGGAATTGTTTCCCAATTTGTACCAAAATGAACAACTTGATAGATAAAGCACGAAACACTAATTTGATTTTATGCAAGTTTTTTCTAAAAGTTATTGAAATTATGGGATGCTAAGGCAGAGGCTCTGTGGACCCGAATCCACCTACAAGGGTCGTTCACCATAACGTCCCGGGACCCCAGGCTGGTTCCACACACAGGATGCCACCTGAGCCCACAGTCTACACTAAGGTCCTGGGGACCTGGTCAGGCATGGGATTCCATCCTTGAGGCCTGACCAGAGTTACACGAGTCGAACCCAGGACCCACAGAGACCCTGGTAGCAGGTGGGATTCTGTTCAGGGAGCAAGACCCAGGTACTGGGACCTCTTTACTGAGTTCAGGAATAGATGGGATCTCTACGGCAGAGGCCACCCAGCCCTGGAAAGAAGCCGTATGATGCCCCAGGACCTGTTCGGCTGATGTGCCCTGAGGGCAAAAACTGAAGCATGCGATTAAGATTGAAGAGTAAAAGTGTTTCAGCTGTTAAACAGTCATTACCCAAGGAGGCATTTTGAACCTTTTGTTTTTGCATTCCTTTGAAATAAGAAATAGCCACAGATGCGAGACCACACAGTTTGGCAGGACAATCACCGCAGTACAATTTGGCACAACATATGTCAATGAGTGTTCAAATCAATTTCCACCCATTCAAAATAATACAATTACAACTGTTATCAGAAATACTTAAACTAAGTGCACCTCCACCAAAGTCAATGTAAACCTTAATTATTAAACCATGTGTAATGGGTTTCATCTCACATTCAAGTGAGTTCACACGTGCTCACTTACTCCTGGAAAGTCTCTCACATTTCCGGTGGAAATATTAGACATACAGTATATACATGTGTACACAAACACATACGTACCGTAGCGTTGTCTCACTACACTGCCATACCGATGCCTAGTATCTGGCATTCAGCCCATCACTTACGGACGTCAAATAGTCAGATTATATGGGTTATGGTGTGCAACTGCTGTCGGCAAAGCGACGGGATGGGTTGAGTGTTGGACACTGGGTTGAAGTGCACATCGGTAGAGGCCTGGCCGAGCACTAGACATTACCACAATGACATCTCAGACATAATGCCATCCTCGTGGAAAGAGCTTGACAGAGAGGAACGGACAAATCTGGCTACATTAATGTATAGATAACGACATTTCATGAAGATTCTGACAGCCAAAATAGCTTTCAAAGATCTTCTGCCAACGTCCACCAATGTCAGGCTCGAAGAGGTACCTTCCAGAACCACTGGATAACAGGATGGTTGAGGCAGTATTCATTCTTGTATACCGTGTGCTTTTTCCAATCATTTACATCCACATCTCCGAGGCCACACATGAGCAGCTGCAACAAAACAGCCCCAAAATTAAAATGTAGACCAAGACATTGTGGAACTATTTCACAACGGGCAAAGCCTGAACTAATAAGGAACAACCAAAGAGTTAAAATCCACAAGGTTTACTGATAGAGTTGGTTAATTGAAGTGCAGTTAATCAGTGTGAATGTTTTGATAATCCCCGAAGTAAAAAACATATATATATATATATATAAATAAGGAAACTCACTTCGAGCTCATGCTCATCAAAAATCCTGATAAGATCCCTTGGAATCAGCTCTGAGAAACCCTGTGAAGAATAAAAAGAACCAGATCATCAGTAAAACAAATTGTGATACATTTTGCAAAATTTGAATTTTTGTTTGAAGTATTTTCCAATTTCTTTGAGGATATTTATAATTCTAAATCTGATTTTCACTCTCTATGATGTAAAAACAACCATTACACTCCAACAGTTAGTCTTCTAAATGTTTCTGAAAACTAGTTTTGCCCAAAAACAGCATCTGTACCATGAACACCTTTGGGATTATAATGAACCAAGGGTGCACTACTTGAGAATAAAGGCAGAGTGTTCAACAAGAACCTTGTGCAACAAAGAAAGACACACCATGAGACACAATTTTAATGAGAAAGACCTGAACAGAAGTAAAAGAAATTCCACTTTTTGAAATGTGGATCAACATTCAAAGATTCCACAATCTCCTGAACATGCACGGTCTGTTTTTGTTTAAACTTGGCACAAACAGTACATGATGGCACACACGTCGTGCCTCTCACTTCATTTTTCGATCTGATCAAAGATGGCTGACTGGTATACTGGCAGCCATTTTGGTTACATTACATATGCAAGTTGTACATACATACTGTATAATCCCTTCTATTTTCACATTATCAAATTTGTCTCCAAATTATTTTTGGCTTGAAATGGTCCCTTGGGATGGGAGAGACAGAAGACCAACAACAAGAACAATACCATGGAAGCACCATTCCCATTGGTGTCATTTACTATCTTTCATTTTATGTAGATATGCACACTTAGTAACAAGTGCATTCCATTTAGTAATTAAGTATTCCTTTTAAAATTGGAAGCAAATTAAATCAGTCTAGGACCAAAAACCCACGCTCGCCGACTTCAGCGCAGGATTGATTATGACATGGTGCATTCATTTTACTTGCCTTGTTCGAAATGAAAATGAGTGTTCAAACACTTCGAAGAGTGAACATTTGAATTAGAAGATGCGTTGTAATTATGGATAAATTTATTGCCATATTTTACCAAATTAGGGCTGTGATTCTTAGCCTTTTAGGAAAAGTATTATTAACTAAAAAAAAAAAACCAGAAAGAATGGGCAGGGGAGGGCAAGAAAAGTAAAAAAGTAAAAACAAATAAATAAATAATAATCGCAACTACTTTTTAATTGATATATTTTGGTGAGAATGGCAAATGCCAGTGGAAGCCATAAAATAGCAGAGCTGGCCTCAAAAGTGAGCCCAAGATTGGATATCTGTTCCAAGCCTTTACTTGAAAAATCAGAACTACTCTGTCTACGAGACTGTCTGCAGCTCAGTGTAATACTGCTCTCCCTTCTGGGCTGGCACACCAGCAATCAATCTTTCTCTTGGATTAGTGGAATCTGGATCTCTCAATGTTATTGGTATCTCCAGAAATGAAGCCTAAGCACAAGGTCTGGTGCTCTCAAGCGAAGGGAAGGTCGTTTATCTCTCTACCCCCTGCCCCCTTCCACAATCCTCTAGATTTAGCTTCCTCTGACCTCTGACCCTCCCAAGCATGGTCGAACTGCCAACATTCAGGGTGAGTGTTTTATTCTTCGCTTCTCCCATATGTAGAACAACCTTTCAGAGGCTGTTAAATCCCACTCTTCCCTACATGGCTTCAAGCAGCTGATGCAGTACCATTTTTCCCATGATGTTTATTACCCACATTGATCCTTTGTAACCCAACCCTCTTACTTGCAGGCTTATGCATTTCCTCATCTTCATTTCTTTTGATAATTCACTTGCTTAATGCCCAAGATTTGACGAACTGTTTCAGGGTCAGATCATACCCTCCATCACCTTGCTCTTCCTTGAGCCAATAAACAAACAACCCCACCATCTGAAGGGATATTCTGGTTCCTCAAGCATTATGCTCAGGAAAAAAAGTGCAGATCTCAGGAAACATGAGCTAGATTTTCAGGGTACTTGTTGTATAAACACTCTGTAATGAGCATTGAAATGTGCAAAAATTAACAAATGGCTACGAGGTGCCTTAAGTTTTCTCACCTCCATGAAGGCATTCATTTGTTTCTGCACCCGAGCCACAAACCTCCATTGGATCACCAAGCTAAAGTAGGTCAAATGGGGAAAAAATAAAAAATAAAATAAGTTTAACATAGTGCATCTGCTAACGGTATGTGCAGTACTGCACAAATCTCCCAGCAACACTTCTACGATGTGACACTGACACTCACACTGACCCTTTGGCAATAGGGCCAAGGTTCAAGTGTTCACGTGACAAGCCTTTGTTTGACTATGTACTTGGGTATTGGGGCTGTGTTATACATTTATCTTTATAATGTTCAATGGGGGTTTAAAAAACAATTTTTTTTTCCTTTTTTTCGATTGAAAGGGTATCTCAACAGAAATGGGAAGTAAGCCAGAAAAACGTCTATGGATTGATTCCTTTACCAAAAGGTAGGCAGTGGCTGGTGTTTCAACAATAGTTTCCCAAGCCTTCAAACTGTTACTGTTAACAGTGTAGCAGCTGACACCACATTTACCAGTGGGCAAATTTGCCTTTCACAGATTGCATTCAAACAATGAGTTGCAATTAACTTTTGGCGTTTCTTTCCCAGATACACTGCAGAAACATCGTTAACTGTATTATGGATACCTGAAGATAGTGGATGTGTGGCAGATATGCTCTGCTTGTGAGGACATTTGCAGAAAATACTGGGCTGGAACCATCACAGTCAAGAGGATTGAATATATATAT
>CM068963.1:85146504-85187093 GCA_035128595.1 Eptatretus atami | reverse complement strand
CAATGAACTCTGAAATTAACTAGAACAAATAAAACAATGCAGATAAAAAAAAATCAGGAATCTTTTGTTAACAAAAATTTATCAAATTTTGACTCATCAAATCGCCACTTTTGCAGACATACAGCGAATCTGTGGCATTTCTTTTTACAAGGAATCAAATATTGTTCGAAAGTTTCTTCCCACAACTGTTGCAGAATTCCCACAAATGTGTTGCACTTGGTAGTGCTTTCTTTCACCATTCGTCCAGTTCATCCCAAACAGCTCAATGGGTTAAGTCTGGAGAACTGTGCTGGCCATTCCATGATTCAAGCCTCCGTTTTTCTTTCTTCTAAGTTATTCTGACATAGCCTGGAGGTATGTTTGGGTCTAGTCTTGCACTGTAGATGAACCCCTGACCAATAGCGTTAGACCAGGGTATTGCATGCGCTGCAAAATGCTGTGGTAGCCCTTTGGTTCAGGGTGCGATCCTCATGTGCAAGTCGCCGACTCTGGATCCAGCAAAGACCCATCATCCACGCTTCCTCCTCCGGTTTGAGCAGTTGGGGATGTCACACACTGAGGAACACTCTCTTTCGCCTCTCGCACGGCGGTAAAAAACTGACCACTGGACTTCTCGCACCGAATGCGAGACAGGGTCAGTTTCAAATTTTGAATTTCATCGGGTCCATAAGACCTCGTACTTTTTCATGCAGGGGAGTCCACGTGGCGTGCGTCATGGCCCAGGCCAAGCCTCTTTTTCTATTTTGCCATCTTGTAATGGCTTCTTACTAGCCACTCGACCTCTGATCAAAACCTGCAGCTCAACACATCTCTCTTACACAAGTTTTAGAAAACTACCGGAGGAAGACTGTATTCCAGCTAGCCAACTCGACCGGAGTGTGTAAGCTTGTGCTTGAATGCTTGCGTGTGTCCTGTGAGCCGCCTATCACGCCAAGCTGCTTTGACTCTCAGAAACTTGTCTTACGATGTGTGAGGCTTTGGGTCTGCCAAACCTCTTGTAGGTTTCCTCCGTTCCAATCCTTTGATGTGTAGAAACTGTACTCACTGACACCTTGGTTTACTTTGCAATTTCTCTAAAGAAAGACTGACACTGTTTAGGTTAAATGGTCCTGTCTGTCTTCCTTTGTTAATTGTCTTTTTCTCGCCATATGATAGTAATATATACTCCTGCAGTGAACCATGTCCAAATAATGCTTCAGAGGTGTGCAACACAGTCTGTTCAACACTGCCTTTTTTACAACAGAGGTTTTAACTAATCAAAAAAGTTGGGACACCTGTAAGAATTTGTTTGCATCAACTTCAGGCTTAATTACTCCTATTTCTGCAGAACAGCTGCAGTTGCTAACTGAATGAGATACTAACCTGGAAGTATGAAAGATTACTGAAAAAACCCATTCACTGCTTCCCTGAAAAGAGTTTGAGAAGAGAAAAGAAGTTTTTAACACGCTCTAAAATTACATTATTTTTTCAGTTTTTGGTAACCTAAGCTTTTTTTTAGACTTCTGGCAGTTTACCGCTAGCTTTATCATTTCCAGTTATTCACTGACTTCGAACTGCTTAAATTTTAGAAAAAACTGAAAAAAATGGGTTTCTAAAACTTTTGACCGTTTACTGTTTTTTACTTACGTTGATCTTTAAGAACTTTTTGATGATATTTATTTCCCTCAAGAAATGCACAGGTATGAAGAAGACAGTTTTAAGAACTGAAGGAAGCTGATCCCAAAACGTAAGGGTTGTAGTCGGAGCCAAATATCTTATTTATTATATATACAGTTACATAGTATATATTATATTATATATATATATATATATATATATATATATATATATTATGATATATCTATATATATTTGATTTTAATTTGATTATTTGATTGAAAAGACCCAAAAATGCCCCAAAGGACCAAGAAGACTCAAAATACCAAAAATACCCTGAAGTAACGTAAAAACACAAAGACCAGGGGATCCAAAGACCACGAGGATCAAAGACCCAGGGATCAAAAGACCCAACGGACTATCTTGAGACCCATGCAAATTCTGCATTATGTAAATTGACTTCAGCTTCCCTAAACCCCCCACACCACACATGATCCCATATCCTCAGCCCCCTCCCAACTCTCGCACTCCTCGCCCCCCCCCCCACCACGACACCCAAACTCGTGCTCCTCCACTTTCTTTCAAATTCCTCAACCCCCTCCCAACCCCTCAAAAGCCTTCAAAACCACCTAGATCCCAACTCGTCCCTCTCTGCCCACCCCTCCACAAAGCCAACTCTGTTCACTCTCTGCCACCCTCCACCAAACCAACTCTCTCATACACTCCCCCTTTTTCTAAGTCCTCAACTGCCCAAACCCCAAGTACTCCAAACCCTTCTTTCCACCCCAAAATCCTCATCCCCCCCCTTTTTCCCAACATTCTCAATCTCTCGTCTTCCAATTTCCATGCACCCTCACCCCCAACTCTGCCTCCATCACCATTTTACCTGTTCTTACAATTGTCACACAAAGACACACAGGAAAATTGGTGGATGAGAAGGCATTGCCTATATGCCTGCAGTGTTCCTCTCGCCCGTTGTTCAGAACAATGTTAAAAGTAAATTAAAGGTGGAACAATAATCATAATCACTTCCCCCTTTCTTCCCTTGTTCCTTTACTATAAGTCATGGACGGTGTGGTGTGTTTGTTTGTTTGTTTGTGCGCGACTCCTGTTACAGTTGTGGGCGATTCCATCCAACTCATGCTACATGGGATCAGCATGACCCAATTAATGTTTACAAGTCTCACATTTATATACAGTATTCCTGTCCCCACGTTTTCAGTGCTGGGAGGTGTTTTGAATATGAGCAGTAGGTGCACGGACTTTTTTTGTCCTTCATGCACGAAATCAGGATATGTTTTTTTTTTTTATGTACACAGAGCTGTCGTTTCCTATACACCACCCAAATAAGTTAGCATCAGGGAAACGTGTTTCATGCTTATGGAGCAAATGCCTGTCGGGCGGGTTACTCTGCTCTGTGTGTGTTATAAATATATATATATTGCTTATAGGTGTGACTTTGAATTTATACATGTTAAAAAGAAAAGGTGAATCAACCAAAAATAACGAGATCTACTCTACTTGATCTGAGTAGATAACAAAAGCAAGAGACCAATTCAGTTAAAGCGTTATATGTACCTTGCCATTGCTTCTTTATTACAGATTGGCACAGTCGGCTCGAGTTATTTGTTGGTTTGATCCACCTTTTTTTCTTTCTTTAAGGAAAAACACAAATTATATTTTATGTTTCCTTTCTATCCAAAGTGGCCATTCACATTTGAACAGTGAACACCTGAGACGGTAAGCGGTGAAAGCCTAATGTAAAGGAATTCCAAATTATAGATTCTTTGTATCATATATACATATATATAGTGGCCACACCTTGTGGAGATTACCATGGATGTTTAACGACCACAACTAATGCTTGGCAGATGGATCCCAAGCAATTCACAGAGGAAGGTGCACTTTTTGAGCAGTATCCTATCTTTGAAAGCACAAATCTGAGTTTATGTTCTGTTTGGGAATTAACTGAGAAGTGTATGTTTGTTACATCGCTCCATATATAAGAATATATATTATATAATTATATATATATATTACAATATACATACATTACTATGTCCCATGGGTGTGGAATGTTGTCTAATGGGATGAGCGCGTGTGCTCGTTCGTCACAGTCCTCATGTTGATTTCCCGCTGATACTCACATCACATCAATCACATACAGCACATCAACATACATCACATCATCACACATCACATTACATCACATCACATCACATCACATCACATCACACATCAATTCACACACTCACATCAATCACATCACATCACATCACATCACATCCCTTTCTGGGTGAATATTTTGCTATTAGCAGGAAAGCAATTTTCTGGGTTGGAGACGGGATGTTGTTCGTGTGGATTATGTGGTTTTTACGGTGAGCATATCGCAGCGTGCTCACCATAACAGGCAGGAGGTGCGTCTGATGTATAACGAAAATTGTGGTCATCGTGTTGTTATTATATGTATTACCATCCTGATTGAGGGTAAATAAGCCCGATTCGATTGTTGGTTCCGTTTTATGGTAACGGATGAGACCATATAAATCTTTGTTCTTTGACAGATTCACCGGGCCGAAGCCTCTGTGTTGGATGTGACGGCTTTTGGTGCTGACTGTGTCCATATGGGTATCAGTGGAGTGCTCGCACACTCCTCATGTTTCGAATATGCATGTATGTTATTATGTGTATATGTATATATGTATGTATGTAATGATATATATATATATTATAATATTATTGTATATATATATAGTATATATCAATCCCTCTTGACTGTGATTGGTTCCAGCCCAGTATTTCTCTGGCAATGGCCTCACACAGCAGAGCATATCTCCACAACATCCACTATCTTCGGTATCCATAATACAGTTAACGATGTTTCTGCAGTGTATCTGGGAAAGAAAACCCC
This sequence comes from Eptatretus atami, assembly GCA_035128595.1. Taxonomy (NCBI): domain Eukaryota; kingdom Metazoa; phylum Chordata; class Myxini; order Myxiniformes; family Myxinidae; genus Eptatretus; species Eptatretus atami. The sequence goes on along the minus strand of CM068963.1, from coordinate 85,182,587 downwards.
AAAAGTTAATTGCAATCATTTGTTTGAATGCAATCTGCGAAAGCAAATTTGCCCACTGGTAAATTGGTGTCACTCTACCACTGTTAACAGTAACAGTTTGAAGGCTTGGGAAACTATTGTTGAAACACCAGCCACTGCCTACATTTGGTAAAGAAATCATCCATAGACGTTTTTTCTGGCTTACTTCCATTTCTGTGAGATTACCCTTTCAATCGAAAAAAGAAAAAAATTGTTTTTTAAAACCCCCATTTGAAACATTATAAAGATAAATGTATAACACAGCCCAATACCCAAGTAATAGTCAAACAAAGGGCTTGTCACGCTGAACAATTGAACCTTGGCACCTATGCCAAAGGGCAGTGTGAGGTTCAGTGTCACAGTCGTAGAGTGTTGCTGGGAGATGTGTGCAGTTACTGCACATACGTTTGCAGATGCACTATGTTAAACTTATTTTTATTTTCCCATTTGACTGCTTTAGCTTGGTGATCCAATGAGGTTTGTGCTCGGGTGCAGAAACATGAATGCCTTTCAGGAGGTGAGAAAACTTTAAGCAACCTCCGTAGCCATTTGTTTAATTTTTTGCACATTTCAATGCTCATTACAAGAGTTGTTATACACAAGTACCTGAAATCTAGCTCATGTGTCCTGAGATCTGCACTTCTTTTTCCTGAGCATAATTCTTGAGGAACCAGAACTATCCCTCAGATGTGGGGTTGTTTGTTTATGGCTCAAGGAAGAGCAAGGTGATGGAGGGTATGATCTGACCCTGAACGTTCGTCAAATCTTGGGCATTAAGCCAAGTGACATTATCAGAAAGAATGAAGATGAGAAAATGCATAAGCCGCAAGTAAGAGGGTTGTTGTTACAAAGATTCAATTGTGGTAAGTAAACATCATTGGGAAAAATGTACCTGCATCAGCTGCTTTTTGAAGCCATGTTAGGGAAAGAGCTGTGATGTTTAACCAGCCTCTGAAGGTTGGGTCTACATATGGAGAAGCGAGAATGAAAACACTCACCTGAATGTTGGCAGTTCCCATGCTTGGAGGTCAGAGGTCAGAGGAAGCTAAATCTAGAGGATGTGAGGGGGCCAGGGGGTGGAGAGATAAACGACCTTCCCTTCGCTTGAGGACCACCAGACTTGTGCTTAGGCTTCATTTCTGGCAGTACCAATAACTGAGAGATCCAGATTCACATAATCCAAGGAAAGATTGATTGCTTGGTGTGCAGCCAGGAGTGGAGAGCAAGTATTACACTGAGCTGCAGCAGTCTCGTAGACAGGTAGTTTCTATTTTTCAAGTAAAGGCTTGGAACGATATCCAATCTTGGGTCCTTTTGAGGCAGCTCTGCTATTTTATGGCTTTCCACTGGCATTTTGCCTCTCACCAAAATATATCAATTAAAAAGTAGTTGCGATTATTATTTATTTATTTGTTTTTACTTTTTTACTTTCTTGCCCTCCCCTGCCCATTCTTTTCGGGTTTTTGTTTTTTATTAAATCAATCTTTTCCTAAAAGGCTAAGAATCACAAGCTCAATTTGGTAAAATATGGCAATAAATTTATTCCAAATTACAAGCATCTTCTAATTCCAAATGTTCACTCTTCGAAGTGTTTGAACACTCCACTTTTCATTTCGAAAAAGGCAGTTAAAATGAATTGCACCATGTTCATAATCAATCCTGCGCTGAAGTCGGCGAGCGTGGGTTTTTGGTCCTAGACTGATTAATTAGCTTCCAATTTAAAAGAATGACTTAATTACTAAATGAATCACTTGCTTACTAGTTGCCATATCTTACTTAAAATGAAAGATAGTAAATGACACCAATGAATGTGCTCCTGGTATTTTCTTGTTGTTGGTCTTCGCCTCTCCCATCCCAGGACATTTCAGCCCAAAATAATTTGAGACAAATTATGAAATGTTGAAATAGAAGGGATTATACAGTATTGTATGCTAACAACTTGCATATGTATATAACCGCAAAATGGCTGCCAGTTAGACCAGTCAGCCATCTTTGATCAGATCGAAATAAGGAGAGGCACGACGGTGTGCCATCATGTACTGTTTGTGCCACGTTTAAACAAAAACAGACGTGCATGTTCAGGAGATTGTGGAATCTTTGAATGTTGATCCACATTTCAAAAAAGTGGATTCTTTTACTTCTGTTCAGGTCTTTCTCATTAAAAATGTTCTCATGGTGGTCTTTTTCTTTGTTGCACCAGTTCTTGTTGAACACTATGCCTTTATTCTCAAGTTAGTGCCACCCTTGTTCCATATAATCCCAAAGGTGTTCCATTGGTACAGATTGATGTTTATGTGGGCAAACTAGTTTTCAGAAACATTTAGAAGTACTAACTGTTGGAGTGTATATGGTGTTTTACATCATAGAGAGGGAAAATCAGAATTTAGAATATATAAATATCCTCCAAGAAAATTGGAAAATACTTCAAACAAAAAATTCAAATTTTGCAAATGTCTCACAATTTGTTTTACTGATGATCTGGTTCTTTTTATCTTCACAGGTTTCTCCAGAGCTGATTCCAAGGGATCTTAGCAAGGATTGTGAATGAGCATGAGCTGAAGTGAGTTTCCCCTATTTATATATAATATATACTTATGTGGGTTTTACTTCGGGATTATCAAACCATTCACACTGATTTAAACTGGCACTTCAATTAACCAAACTCTATCAGTAAACCTTGTGGATTTAACTCTTTGGTGTTTCCTTATTAGTTCAGGCTTGCCCGTTTGTGAATAGTCCACAAGTCTTGGATCTACATTTATATTTTGGGCTGTTTTGTTGCAGACGCCTCAATGTGTGGCCTCGCGAATGTGAGATGTAAAGTGATGTGGAAAAAGCACACGGTATACAAGAATGAATACTGCCTCAACCACTCCTGTTATCAGTGGTTCTGGAAGGTACCTCTTCGCAGCCTGGACATTTGGTGGACGGTTTGCAGAAGATCTTTGAAAGCTTATTATTGGCTTCAGAATCTTCATGGAAGAATGTCCTTGTATCTATAATTAATGTGCCAGATTTTGTCCGTTCATTCTGTCAAGCTCTTTCACGAGGATGGCATTATGTCTTGTGAGAATGTCATTGTTGGTAATGTCTATTGCATCGCCAGGCCTCTACGAATGTTTGCACTCAAGCCAGTGTTCCAAACACTCACCATCCGTCGCTTTGCCGAACAGCAGTTGACACCATAACCCGATAAATCTGACCTACTTTGACGTCCGTAAAGTGATGGCTTGAATGCCAGATACTAGGCATCGGTATGGCAGGTTGAGTGAGACAACGCACGGTACGCTATTGTTGTGTGTAACACAATGTATATACTGTATGTCTAATATTTCCCCCGGAAATGTGAGAGACTTTCCAGAGTAATGAGGCACGTGTGAACTCACTTGATATGTGAGAGAAACCCATTACATCATGTTTAATAATTAAGGGTTTACATGACTTTGGTGGGGATGCACTTAGTTTAATATTTCTAATAACAGTTGTAATTGTATTATTTTTGGAATGGTGGAAATTGATTTGAACACTCATTGACATATGTTGTGCCAAAATTGTACTCGGTGATTTCTGCAAACTGTGTGGTCCGCATCTGATGGCTATTTCTATTTCAAAGGATGCAAAAACAAAAGGTTCAAAAAAATGCCTGCTTGGTATGACTGTTTAACAGCTTGAAACACTTTTACTCCTTCAATCTTAATCGCATGCTTCGAGTTTTTCCCTCAGGGCACTAATCAGCCGACAGCGTCCTGGGGCATCATACGGCTTCTTTCCAGGGCTGGGTGGCCTCTGCCGTAGAGATCCCATCTATTCCTGAAACTCAGTAAGAGGTCCCAGTACCGGGTCTTGCTCCCTGAACCGAACCCACCTGCTACCAAGGGTCTCTGTGGGTCCTGGGTTCGACTCGTGTAACTCTGGTCGGCCTCAAGATGCAATCCCTGATGGCCTGGACCAGGTCCCCAGGACCTTCAGTGTACGACTTGGGGGCTCAGTGGCAATCCTGTGTGTGGAACCAGCCTGGGATCCCGGGACGTCTATGGTGAAGCGACCCTTGTAGGTGGATTCGGGTCCACAGAGCCTCTGCCCTTAGCATCCCATTAATTTCAAAACTTTTAGAAAAAAACTTGCAAAATCAATAGTGTTTCGTGCTTTATCTATCGAGTGTTCATTTGGTACACATGGGAAAACATTCCATGGATGTATTGTTCGATTGTTACAGATGTATCAAGGGTGCACTGAAGCACATGTTGTGTTTTCAGGCGGATGCTGTTGGATGGACGCAGAGAAGCGAATTCGCTGCTTGCAGTTCTGTAACTGGAAACATCGGCGTCCCATGAATGCTTTGCAAGAGTTGTACGGTAAGACCGAACACATTGGATGTGGGTTACTGGGTTTTGTAATAAATAAAATAAATTATGCTCACTTGCTAATGATAATTTCAAGGGTCATCCCTATTAGCTGTTTTGTTTTGATCGGAACTAGCAAAGAGAATTGTAAATTTACTAGCAAAGTTCTTGGTTACAAAATTGAGTTGAAGGTGGGAAGGAGAATTAAACAAACGTGATGGGACTGTCACAGTGTACAATTCCACCATACATACACGGACAAATTAATTTATTCTTAAACTGACTGAGGCGCTAAGTATAGTCTTCCCTTTCCATTGTTGCTGTTTATCGTGTATAAGATTTTATACTCCCGGTGACACAAAACATCGACGGATTTGTGGTGGGTGGAAGGGAGGTGGTAGGAATACAATTTCAGAGTGCAGCCACGGATGGCAGAGTTAAAAAGGAAAAGAGGGAATCCCTTTTCCATATGTAAGTTCAGCTATCAAGGGAATAGTATTTGATGAAAACATTTCATAAGACTTCTGATTATTTCTGTAGACTCTGAGAACGCCACCGCCTGCTTCCACAGTAACATCGAAATTTGTTATTGAAGCGGGCAGTGTGCTCTAGGCCAGTGGTGCCCAATCCTTTTTTTGGTTGTGCGTACTCCTTCCGACCCTCAACTCTGTGGACGACCATGGTAAACGTATCTAGTGACGTACAACATCACGGTGACCAAATAATGCAACTAAACAGGGATGGATCACGGCCTTTCGACAAATGTCACTTTAACGTGCGTGCAGTTACCTTTGTGACATAATTTGAGGTGGTGTGGGGGTTCTGTTTCCCACTACCCTTCCTGTATGCTTGCCCAATGGTCTTGAGAAACTCCTTTGGGCTGGAAACCAGTGCTCCAAAGTTGATGCCAAGTTAAAACACAAGCAATGTTCCCACCTAACACCAGCAAGTGCCCTTCAGCTGTCACCCCCCTAAGACCCACCTTTGACATTTGAGTGTTCCCCTTTTAGGCCATGTTGAATATGTTAACATTTAATAGACATCAGCTCGGGTGGTAGGAATGGTTTTGAATCGATGGTTTAATTGTAAAAATACAAAACATTATGCCCTATTTGTTTATTAATTTATTGTTTGTTGCTTGTTTGTTTTTTTTCTTTGATCAGTAATAGATTGCCAGTTTATAAATCGGTAGATCTCGAAATAGAATGGCTGTCGGCCCACCATCAATTCTTTGCCACTAAACATTCGGTTTAATTGTCGTGAAGTATGGTGACAGTTGCACAAAACCATTGATTGAAGTGTTTTTTTTTCCACCTTTTTATTTGCAAACCATTTACACTCTGAAAGACATCTTGGACCTTCACACCCTCAGAATCCTTTACACTCCTTTAGGGTCTAAAAAGGGATTGTAAGCGGTTACTTTCACTGGACAAAAACTAATTAGAACGTTTTGTTTTTTTAAAATCATTTCATGACCCGCTTATCCTACATTAGTTGCCTTCAATGCGGTGAGTTCTGGCAGTTCACACAGGAAGATTAGCAGGGACTGCGGAGGGCAGCCATCTCTCTTCAGGACAGGTCTCCCATATTCTACTGCCACCTGATGTTAACTCAGCCTGGAATTCCACCGCAAAAAAACCTCTCTTTGCCTCAATGCACAGCGATTCTTTCCCATCTCCATCTTTCATTATCCTACCCTTTCTTCCCACCCACGGCACACTGAATCTTGCTCCGAAAACAACTTGTCGTCTGTTTGACTGAAGGCAAATCCGACGAAGCCAATCTCAGTGCATTCCAAAAGTCTGCGAGACAAGTGTTTGCTTCCACTCCCGAGAGCTAAAAAAAAACACTCACTAAACAAGGATGGGTGGGCCCTCAATGTCAACATCAGATCAGGGCCGTGCTCTCATTCGACATATATTGTGCCTGACACAGTATGGCATCCTGCCTTCGTCTCCAACCTCATCTGCCTATGCATCCAAGGCCACAACTCCACCACAAGGCGCTAAACTGACTTCGCTCTGCTCTCGGAGCCAAAGTGTGGCTCTAACGATCCTTTCACCTCCTTCCCTGTCAAGGGCTGGAGTACCAAAGGCAGTGTTCTTTGGGCCCAGCCCTCTTCCTAATCTTCAAACAATGATCTATTTGGACCGAAAAATCCTCCTTTATCTGTTTGCTGATGACTGTACCATTCTGTTCAGACAGCACGGCTGCAGTCTCTTCCCTTTCTCAGACCTTTGAAAAAAAATCATATCTTGTCAAAACACTTGGAAAATGTCTTTCATCCTGACCAAAATACACTCACTATATTTCTGAAAGGACCAATTGTGGCAACCCCCTCTCACTTCACTGATAGTCACTTCACTGCTCACCTCCACTCATTGGTTCCTCTCTTTTTTTCTCCACATATGAATCAACTTCCCACATATTCTTACGTCTCATTTTCCTCCAGGTCTTCAAGACAGCTTTTTCAACCACCCATCTCAGATATTCACCCACATCCACAAACCATGATCTTTTTCCCCTCTTATAAACCAACCACCACCCCAATCCCTCACCGATCCACAATCTTCCATATTAACCTCCTGGAGTTATCCTTCGTATCAATTCTTGTCCACCCCATCCATTCCTCGGTCTGCCCTTCATTTCCTCCCCACACCCTTTGTTTGTCCACAGTCTCCTTCTGTCATGGCTTTCAACTCTTGCTGATGGTGTTTTCTCTCCACTCTACTGTTCCTTTTGCCTCGTTATGCCCCATCCATTCACGTGTTACGAAGCTCTTCCATGAGCCAAGAACGTGTGTACAAAAACAAATGATCTATGTTTGGGTGGCAATTTATTTTTTTCGATTACTGATCGTGGGAAATATGAAGCAGAAATGTTTAAAGCATTCAAAAATAATGCATCAACATAAAAATATTGTCAACTGTATCGTGATTGATGGACTTATCCACCTCCCCCGCCCCCCCCCCACATTCCCACAACCATAGGTTCCAAATGGTCCACAGAAGTTCACTGTACAAAAGTTGGGGCACACCAGACAAACTGCCAAGAGCACAAACGATTGGTGGTCTGTCTAATGATTTGGTCGAACAGAAGAGGCAGTTTTTACAGTATTTGTTGTTAACACTCGGTTCGGTGGGAGGGAAGGGGGGACTCTCCACGTGGATTAAATGAAGTGCAAGAATGTATCTGTTGATACCATTACGTCAAGCCTGGTCATCATACTTGAGATCATGCACAATATGCTACAAGGCAGGAGAGCGATATTAAATTAATCGAGTGGAGTGTCAAATGACGAATGCCACAAAAAAAAATCCAGGATGTTTCAAAAAATCTAACTCCAATGACGTTTTGTACTTATTGTGGTTTGTGGTTGACACGTTTCAGTGTACTTCAGCTATGACGTGACTTTGATTGTGTGCATTTCAGCGCTTGGGACCTCCCTCCTATGAGGTCTTTCAGAGACCTTCGGAGAAGTTGTTACTTGCTGTGGAAATACACAGGGATTTGAAGGTGTTGACTGATTGCATTTTGTTTCGGTCTATTCCTAATGCTGGACGCAAGGTCGTGCGAGTTTTCAATGAGGTTGTAACATGATGAGTTTATACTTTATAATGCAGGTAGTTTTCAGATTGGTTCCTTGGTGTGTTCTTTTTTGGGGGGGGGGGGTTATCAAGTTGGTACATCCCTAATGTCATCTGTTACATTTAGAAGATACTTTCGTCATTCATTGATGGACTATTTCCTCAATGGAGTATGTTCAAATATCACTTTTTTGGGGCAGAGGGTGGGTGTACAACCAAGCTACATTTGCATCTTTATTCTTAATGACTATATCTTGCACATTTTGTAACACTGTTTAAAACTACACTCAACTATACACGGGACATGTGTGCACGGGGAAGCCCAACACACTGATGAATTGTATTTCATTATTGTCACCTCGAGTAGATACAATATGTTAGCTGGTGCTTTTCAGCAACACCGAGCATTTGTCACGGTATCTTCATTGCTCTACGGCAGAGAGGTTTGAGCAATGTCAACCTCAATCACCTTTCTTGCCATAGTCTCCTCCACTTTCTAAACTATTATGCTTCATCCAACTCCACTGTCCTTTTCTCTCATCTATGAAATTGCCTCGCTCTCCTAATTTGCATTTTCTTCAACGACGATTTAAATCTGAGCAGCTGAATCCACGCGTTATCCCATTGACAGCAAACACCCGGTGTTCACTCATCTTTGCTTCACATATGACCACTTCCAGGACTCCTGCGACTTCTTGTTGCCATGTGAAATGAGCCGAACACAACCAAGGAAGCTCATTTCCATATGTGCAGTCCCCCCCCCCCCCAAGTCTTAAAAACTACTGATTTTTAGTTCACTCAAACTAGGCTGAGTCAGGACTTCGCAAGACTTTGCATCTTCTTATGACCTATATCTTGCACATTTTGTAACACTGTTTAAAACGTTACTACATTGTGTATATTACTTTGTATTACGTCCTGTACAACTCGATACCACATGCAATACGCAGAATTTTTCGTTCTCCACTGAGAAATTTTGACCAATGTTCGGCTATTTAAGAAGCCATTTTTAAGAACTGTTCAACTTTTGAGCATACTTGAAATTTGCTATTTACAAGGATATAGATTGTCGAGAATGGATTTCTTGTACATGTTGAATTTTGTTTACTTTGTCTTTTATCCACTATTAAAGATTCTTTACCGCAAGTCAAGTCCACAATTTTATGAGATTTTAAAAAACGATTTAATGAAATAATGGCATCTCGTTTATATAATGGGCATTTCTTGAGCTTTTCCTCACAACCTCTGATATGAGAGCATTCCCAAATAGCCTACTTACAGACTTTGCAAGACCCAAAACTCTTCTGGTTGCTGTTTATTTCTTTAAACAATTTTAACTGTTTCAACCCTAGCGGGGCCATTTTAACAGTCTGCGTATTGCAAACCTCCATAAACTGAGTGCTGGATTTCTTTCACCCCTGGGAAGGTGGTGATATGAACAAAAGTCAAGAAGCTCAGGCGTTCAAAGGGTTAAGTGTACATTCATGGCACCTATAATCTACTTCCTATGTCTTTTAATTTATTTCGGTTAGATATCTATCACATCTGTGATTTGATTTGCAGGCCAAAAGGGCTTTTGATCTGATGAGAGTGAAGCTTCTCATTTGCCATTCATTGGTTAACCTTATTCAACCTCGTTAAAATTCTGCTTCTTTATTTGTCTTCCAATCCACTAACATTCACTATTCCATATGCATCAGATAAGGTTGATCATCTCCTCGAGTAAACTTTCTGGGTCTTCTCCAACATTCAAGTTCACCAGGCTGAAATAAAAAGGCTGAAAAAGAGGTTTATTGGAAGATGTTCTGGGACTGTGCACGGGAGCCAACACGACTGATGAATCTTATTCATTATTGTCATCCTGAGTAGTAGACCAAATGTTGCTGGTGCTTGTGTCAGTAACACGCGCATTATGTCACTGGTTCATTCATTGCTCACTTTCAGAGAGTTAGCGATGTCAACCTCAATGACCTTTCTTGCCATAGTCTCTCCCACTTCTAAACATTATGCTTTATTCCCACTCCACTGTCTTTCTCTCAATCTATGCAAATGCCTCGCTCTCCTAATTTGCATTTTCTTCAAAGATGATTAAAATCATGGAGCAGCTGGATCCAGCGTTCCACTTTACAGCAAAACACCGCGTGTCAACTCATCTTTGCATTCACATATACCACTTCCAGGACTTCTGCAAGACTTTGTTGTTTTCCTTTTTTGTTGGGCCCCATGGAAAAATTTTTGGGACCAAACACAACCAAGGAAGGCTTCATCTCCATATGCAGTCCCCCAGTCTTAAAGACTACTATTTTAGTCACGATCTAACTAGGCTCTGATGTCAATGATAAGCATTGCTTCCAGAATAATGGCTGGTCAAAAGTGATCACTGGTTTCACGTATAGTGTTTGGCTTTATCACAGACATATCTCATGTTGAACTGATTTTGCCATGTTTGATCATCTCATTTCGAATTGTGTGAACACAGATTTCTGCGTAATGGTGGAAGACTAATTTGCATATTTGAACATGATGCGCATGTTGGTTACAAAGTTATTGGTGAAAAGATTGTTTCGGTAAAGGCAGAAAGCTGAATGCATTTTTGACCCCTTTCCACCAAAATGTATTTCAGAGAACTTTTAGTATGATGTTGTTGGGGCTCCCCTTGAACATGTACGGATGAAAAAAATTATTCTGCACTTTGTTTTGGTTGGTTGAGGCCCTTTTTCGGGGTAGTTCTGACTGGCCATCACTTCAGATTAATTCGTAAACTTTGTGGTATTTTCACTTTTCATTTCAAAAATGAAGTTGTTTAAAAATGTCTTCATTTTTAAAATATCGTGAGCTTCTTTCGAAGACTTTGTGAAAATACAGCAGCATCAAACTTCAGTTTAGTAGTGATCAAAACCAGTCTTGCAATTGATCTACAGTTGTCGTCATTTTAAAAACTAACCGTTGGAATGGACTCAATTACCTTGTCAAACTTGTCGAAGAGGTACTAGAGTGTTGGGGCAGATCTTTGTTATGTGCCTGAAAGTATGAAGTGGGTCCATTTGCATGCCAAAGAAACTGCTAACGATCCCACAGGTGATGATACTTTAGAAGTAATGGGTTGGTATAGATGCTGTTTGTTATATTTAATATTCAGACCACCTGATCACATTGCCAAATGAGAGGTAGAATAAAGTTATCCTTGGAACCCACGTTTCGCCCTGTTGCAAAGGCCACATATGTTGAGCTCGATATTGGCTGTTTTTGGCCAAAAGATTTAGTCTTGTGTAAAAACCCACAATTTAAGTATTAGTAGCAACAAATGCAAACGGAATTTTTGAGATACTTTCAACAGTTATTTTGCATGAAACAGGAAACTTGTAAAATAGAATTTAACCCTGAGACAAGTAATAGGCATCCCAATAAGTACAAGGATGGTTGGTGGAACGTCGGCTGGCCCTCACCTTTTCACTTTTAAATCTTGTTTCCATAAACCGTTTGAAGCAACGACACAAAACTTTCGACATAAGAGCACCTATCCATGGAATTTTTTTTTTAACAGTTGCTATGATGATGGATGAAAATGTTGCCATCATTCCAGAAAAAAAAGTCTGTTGTGTTAAGAACATGCATTTGCGGTTGTTTCATGTCATCAGAAATAATCATACGACATTCAGGTTCTTAATTCGTGTTTAATTTGTGAACAGTCATAGACTGAGGGGTGTAGCATGCTCAGTTTTAAAGCCGCGCCCAATTTTAGCTGCACCTAGACTTAGTCAGGGGAGCTTACGCAATCGCGGCAGTGTCTGCAAGTGTCAGTCAGTCAAGTGCATTAAACACTTTCAGTCATATCACTTTCACCAAACACACGATATTTGATGAAACTTGGCCACAAGCATCATACAACGACAGGCCAAAGGTATGTGACTTACCTCGTCAACATCTCATTCCAAAATCATGGGCATTTAATATGGACTTGGTTCCCCTTTGCTGCTCTAACAAACCTCCAATCTTCCGGGAAGGCGTTTCCACGAAGATGCTTGGAACATTGCTGCGAGGATTTGTTCCAATTCAGCCACCAGCGCATGAGTGAGGTCGGCATTGATGGTAGGCGATCTAGGTCTGGCTCACAGTCGGCGTTCCAATTCAATCCCAAGGGTCTTGATGGGTTGGATCAGGGCTCTGTCAGGCCAGTTCAAGTTCTTCTCACACCAATCTCGACAAACCATCCTTATGGACCTGCCCTTTGTCACGTGGTCATTGCATGCTAACAAGCAAAGGGCATTCCCAACTGTTGCCACCAAAATTAAAAGCACAGAATCGGTCGAGAATGTCATTGATAGTCTGTGCTAAGATTTCTCTTCCCTTGGAACTAAGAGGCTGACCCCTAACCATGAAAAACGCCCCGAGACCATTATCCCTCCTCCACCAAACGTTACAGTTGGTACTATGCATTTGGAAAGGTAGCCGTTCTCCTGCATCCAAGAAATCCAGATTAGCCATCGGTACTGCAGGTGGTTGAAGCGTGAATTCAACACTCCAGAGAACGCGGTGTGCCACTCCGTCGCAAGAGTCCAATGCGGTGAAGCTTTACACCACTCCAGTGACGCTTGCATTGCACACGGTGATCTTCGTCTTTGTGTGCAGCATCTCAGCCATAGAAACCATTTCATGAGCTCTCGAAGAGAGTGCTTAGTGCACTGAACAACTTTGGCCCCTGTTCTTCCAGAGTCAGTTTGGAACTCGTAGTGAGTGTGTGCAACCGACACAGACGATTTTTCACTGCTACGTGCTTCGCACTCGGCAGTCCCATGCTGTGAATTGCGTGGCCTACAACTCGCGGCTGAGCTGTTGTACTCCTGGACATTTCCACTTCACATAACAGCACTACATTTGACCGGGCAGCTCTGAAGGGCAGATAATTTGACACGAACTGACTATGTTGGAAAGTGACGATTATGATGGAGCCACGTGAAGTGTACTAGCTCCTTCATACGGGCCATTTATGTCTAATGTTTGTCGTATGGATGTTGCATGTCGTGTGCTTATTTTACACCTGTCAGCAATGGGGGTTGCTTAATAGTCTAATCACTACATTTAGAAGGCGTTGTCGGCATCTCTCTCTTTATTGAAACATTAAACTGCTTAAATTTCAGCGAAAACTGGAAAAATGGGGGTGTTACAAAACTTTTGACTGGTAGTGTATATATATATATATATATAACTCTTTCTTCAAATAGTTGTCAAAAACAAAGTGCTTATGAAGAAAGCATAGCTCCATCTCTGCACATTTAAAACAACTAATGCAAAAGTCAAGACCACTCAAGAAGATTAATATTAAAGCTAATTTCTGTATGACCTTTTATTTATATATTTATTTATTTTTTAAACCACTTTTAGACCTTTCCTTCCAAACTGCATCACCTTTCAGATATCCCCACCCTCTCCCCAGAGAAACTGCAATACATTTTCAGAACATAACCTTAGATAGGAGCTTTCAAAGACAACACACCAAATCAAAATAAACCCCAACCCTTAATTTAATTTAATATTTTGCAGGTACATCAATACACATCCCAGCAGGCACACGACGTCAGTATGAAAGATTCACGACGTCGGGAATCGGCCGCTTGGTTGTACAACCAGATCACGACGCGGTACAGCCGCAGAGCGCCCCGCGATTATCGAAAACTGTTTTTTCTGCCTCGTGTGTTTCCAGGGTGATCGCTTTTCCACCTCGTGACGTGTGTGGTTGTGTTTGCCTTTCACTGGAGGAGAGATCTGATTGGCTAATTGCTATTTCCGCATCACGAGCCGCCATTTGCAAGGTTTGGTTAATGTCGAATGTGAACTTTCAGCTGTTTCTGATGTGGACACACCAATCCGCTTTAATCTGCAGAAGACTTTAGCTTTTATAGTTAAATTATCTTCTGCGTGATCATTTTTGGTAAGTATAATATTATAAATCGATTTTATGTCTTAGCTTTTGTTTCTGGACGTTTTAAAGATCACAGAATCCATGATGTGTTCCTGTTACTGGTGTGCTGGAATCTGTATCGTTACATTCAATGTAAACTCTCCCGGGCCCTTCGGGCCACTCGATGGTGGTTAGAGCGTTGGACTCGAACGTGCATCTGACGATCGAATCCTCCGGCACCCGATTTCATCCGTTTATCACGTTTAGCTGTCGCTGACATGGCCCTGATATGGCCCTGATATGGCCCTGACATGGCCCTGATATGGCCCTGATATGGCTGACATGGCCCTGATATGGCCCTGATATGGCCCTGACTGGCCATGATCGTGTGGAGAAATCGACGGTAAATAATGAATTCATTTTTCGCGGGCCTGGTGAAAAAAAAACACCGCTCTGTGGCAAATAAAGGGAACTCTGTAAAAATTACTTTGCACAAGTTTAATTGGTTCAGAACCTTTTAAAAATATTTTTCTGGTGTGGATAATGCTTCGGCCGTTCGGGTCCGACGAATTACCGCAATGTACCACAATGTAACAAATTTAAAGTTCCACTGCCCTTAAAAAAAACCTCAATTTATATATTTTTTTATAATATATTTTTTTATGTCCTCTTTTAACGAGTTAGGCCTAACCAAAGGCAAAAGGAAAACAATTGTCAGTTATTGTTCGCCGAAAAATGTGGTTTTGTCATTAAAAAAATATTAACCCTTTGGCCGCCGACAAACTGCCGCTTGTAACAATGAAGCCTTCATTGCGGTAGTTTGTCACTTGGGGAGTTGTTCAAGTTTTTCGGTGCACAATTGTTTTCCTTTGGTAAAATGGTTATCAAAAGACATGAAATAACTTTATATAATAAAGAATAATATTAATTGAGGCTTTTTAAGGCAGTGGAACTTAAAATTTGTTACAAGCTGCTTTGAACACTGGTGTACTAAATTGTTTTTATTTTCTAAAATAAGGGTGATGTCCAATGCTATGATGTCCACATACAATTTGTGTGGAAAGAATGGGAAGAGACATTTCTGGAACCTGAATTTTTATAAAGTTGTCAGAGGTAATGAATTCTGCTAAATGACAGTTTATAATGTGCATGACTTGAGCGTAATTGACATTGCAAGTCTTGTTTGATGACATAAAGCCAAATATATACGAAGTGGAAATTCTTATTATTTTTCAGACAGTACCATGGCCAATCAGCCTACAGCAACAGAGGCAGATGTGGCACTGCCATATCACAACATTTGAAATATGCCCCTGATCGGTGTGGAGGTGCGGGCAGGAACAAGCCCTCATCTATCTATAATTCAGCTTGTGTGTGTGTGTGCTGTGTCTGGGTCTGTGTCTGTGTCTGTGTCTGTGTCTGTGTGTGTGTGTGTGTGTGTGTGTGTGTGTCTGTGTGTGTGTGTGTGTGTCTGTGACCGCTGTTTTCTCGACAACCACTGGTCCGATCTAATTGAAACTTGCCAGCTATATTTGCTGGGGACCTGAGTGTGTGCCTTTTCAAGGTTTGATATTAATTGGACAAGTGCTTCCCAAGTTATGGCCATTGTTTACCAAACCAACTGGTAGGCGTGGCCGATGGGGAAGAGATGCTCAGCCACGTTCCCATTACGGGTTACAACGTACGGACTTCCGGATAGTGATGACTTACTGTATTCTCATAATTTCTCGATTTCTTATGCGCATTTATAGATAAACACAATGCCCAATCCAGTCGTCATTTACGAGAGCGAAGGAATGGCCTGTGTGGTTGTTTGAAAGTTGTTGTTTTTTTTTTTGCACGTACGGGCACGCACGTACGGACACGTACTAGTGGGTAATAACGAGTAACAGCAACACGCTGTGCAGCGTCCACGTCCTTGATTATTAAGAATTTGCAGCAGAGTTAATTGTAATGTTGTAGTTGGAAACCCAGCCTATTTACATTGTGAAATATTTACATGTACTTTTATGCAGAATGAAGTTATTTTATTTTCTTGTGAAATTAAGATTGAAACACCCAACAAATTAATTTTTTTGTGCTTTGAATTATTTATGTGAGATGCCTTCAAAATTGTGTTTTCATACTTAATGATGTTAGATTTATATTTTTTCTTTGTATGAATACACACACATAGATATATATTTGGTCTCATTGATTTGCCTGATTGTAATTCCGTTTTATATAATTTTATGCACTGTTCATATCATGTCAAGTATCATCTGTTTAAGTCTTTATGCATCTCATTCTATTGATGCCTGCTGTGGGACATAACAAGTAAAAATATTTCTAAAAATATATATATATAATATTATATATATATATATATTAATTATATATATATATATTATATATATATCATGGAGAAATTCTATCAGAAAGGTGTTTGACTTCCCAAGTGGGACCCATATTGTCCTCTTTTACCAGTCATTGCTGAATTTCTACCTATGAATGTCAACTATTATGTCGTATAGAAAATTTATATGTGGTTCTTCTCTTCTCATAATTCTTACCTGAGGTTGCTTAATTATGAATCTTGTAACAATGGGTAGTATGTCATCAGTAGCTAAAATTTTAATTACATTTTATATAAATGTAAGTTATCGGTCAATACCTTTTATGCTCCTAATGCCATTTAATGTATGCAAGCATAGAATTATCAGCAGTTTTACTAACACTGCATGATGATGTTATTGTACTTAAAGGTGCCTTTGTGCAGTCAATTATATTTGAGAGAGAAGAAGCTCCACAGTTCCTCTCTGGAGCAGAACTTTCTGAATTTGAATTGTTAACTGTGCTTTGCACAAAGTGAATTTGTCAAAAAGGTATTTACGACTTTTACCCATGTGGTATTTCTTTTTATTCCCAATTTTTAGTATAGTTTCTCAATTGCAATGGTATCTACTTTTATTTATTGTACGTTTGTATTTGAGTGTGCTTTTTTGGTACGAATAAAGATATTATTATTGTTAATACTGCTTTATATTTTTGCCGCAATAATGCTCTGCGTGATACGTGATAATAAATGATTATGAATTACAGTTGTTTCAAGTTGTGGTCATTATGTGTTACTGTGCAATGTAATGATGTTGCAATAAAACTTCAATGTTTTGATAATGCACACGTAGAACAGCGGTGCTCCGCTGGCCCAGACCTACGGGTCGAGGGCTCCATCAAGCTGGAAGCTGAAGGGTGTCATGCACTGCAATGTTCGTTTATTTGGCGTGCAAAGAAAAGGGTAAACAAAAAACTCCATTTTATGAACGTTGTGATAAAGTTGAAAACTAACGTCATGCTTCATGTTGTGACAACGTTGAAATCTGACGTATGGGGTTGCAAAATCAACTTCCCACTGACCCAATTCTGACGTCAGGTACAACCAGAACACGACGCTGCAACGACGTCAGATTTCAACGTTGTGACAACATTGAAATCTGACGTTGTGACAACATTGAAATCTGACGTTGTCACAACGTTGAAATCTGACGTCATGGGTGTTGCAAATACAAATTCCCACTGACCCAATTCTGACGTCAGGTACAACCAGACACACACGCTGCAACAACGTCAGATTTCAATGTTGTCACAACGTTGAAAACCGACGTCATGGGTGTTGCAAAAACAACTTCCCACTAACCCAATTCTGACGTCAGGATAGAACTGGCAAACGACGTTGCAACAACGTTGTGTGCCCTGCTGGGATTACATTGTGTGCCCCTGCAGGATTGCTAAAAAGTAAACCAAATCTCTATCGAGTAGCTCTTCTGGAGGAGATTGAACCCTTATTATTCCTGCTGAATAAATGGACCACTCTCCCATAAGGCACTCAGTTGACACTTGCTTTTTATATACGAGTGTAGCCTAATGGTGCAAAGAACAAATGTATATTATGTGCATCCTATTTGTCGATCTCAGGAAACGTATAATGTATTTACAAAAAAAACAAAAAACAAACACAAGATGCACTTACTTGATGTACATTTTTTTGTTTTCTTCTGTAACGACGATTTCAGAACCACCGGGCTTCAACTCGACCTCGACAGTCTAAAAGAGAAATACAGTTAAAGTCAATATCAATTCTAAACTCAATCCCAGGTGTCAAAAAATCTTTTGACTCAACTTAATGTCAATTACTTCAGTTCTGATTAGCCTACAATTCAGTGCCTTTTACTTCTGCTTCACCTGGATTATTGTTATTATTCCTCCAGCACACTCACCATTGTAACAGATTGCATCCATCAACACAAATGTATAAAAAGGCACAAGGAGGAAGAAATATGTAATGGAGTGAACGGGCTCTTTATGGACCAGTAACTCAACATAAATGGACCAGTCACACCAGACTCTGCGGCATAATGGTTTGAGCGTTTGCTCTGAATGTGGAAGATTGGTGGTTCGCACTCTGGCTAAGTCATAAAAATAGTACATGCTGCTTCATTCCTTGATGCTCAGAATTTTAAAAAGATATAGAGCACAGACAAGACAACCATAGGTTGGTAATCATTGCACAGGGCCTTGATGGGCCTAAAGTACCCCTCTTGAATTGAAGTTATTAGTAAGGGGACTCATAATTAATTGGCCAGACATATTCCCAAAAATGAATCCCATAAGCAGGCAAAATGAAAGCCAATTTTAAACAGAGCAATAATGGCGTTTTAGGATTTATTTGAGCAATGCATCCTGAAAATTGTCTTCAATGTGAACAACCGAGGTAAAGGGATTCACCGAGTTGGTCAACCATGCCTTTATGACACCAGGAATCTAGAGTACCGAGAATACAAAAAAATAAAACGATGCGAGGGCAAAGATCTCCAGAAGAGAATAACATGGAGATTCCCTTCCATTTGCATAGTTCACTCAATCGTTGGTGAGTAAGCAGCCCTTAACCTTCTCCACCTCAAACAGGAGATGAAGGTTCAACAATAAGAGAGACATGATACTTACCAGGTTCTTTTCAGGTAGCCAAACTCAAAAAAGAGATTTTTGTTTGTTTATCAATATTATGGTTCAACAATTTGGAAATTGATGCTGTCATTCAAAATGTTATATGAATAGAAATGGTAAGGGCCAGATTTGCATATGCACGTAAAGAACTGCAATTCAAATTTTATTGCCTCAGGATGGTGTCGAGGTAGCACTTCACCGAGTAGTGTCATTTGGGTTTGAGTCTCGACTGGACTATAAAAGTTGGATTGATGATGCTCCATATGCAGGGGTTTATGCGTCACAAAGTGTGCCATTGCTCATATAGATGTTAAGCCTGATTTTCTGCCTATCGTTAGTTGTTGGATGTTAAGAATCCCTCAGTGTCTTCCGCGAAGAGCAAGGTGCATTATTGCTGGCACCCTGAACAAATTGCTGCTATCTTTGATCTAACATCAAACCTGGTCAACCGTTTTTTGGGGGATTTTTTTTGTTTACATAGTCAAGGCTCGTGTCAGAGCTAGTACACTGAACAGATCAGGACGTGGCAGGTGTTATGGACATATTGATTGTATTATTCACCACAGTGTTATAATCCAGTATTAACATATAATTGTCAGGCAGCATGCAACAACATATGTACTGTGCTTTACTTTATAGTTACTCAACCTGATATACTTGACCTGTGGGTGAAAGTGTTTTCCGTGAAAGGAATTCAGCGTTTTGTACTCTGTAAAAGTTGTTTTGGGATCGTTAATGCCCTGTCGGGTCACAATGACCAGCCAAGGCTGCAATGAGCCTTTGGAACTATAAACAGCTCTTGAGATAAGAGGAATCAGAGAGCAGCCGTGGCCTCGGGAATCCATCAACGAAGATCAAAAGAACAATGTCACTTGGCAAAAGATACTTAAAGAGCTAACAGTTTGCTTCAGCAGGAGAGAGACAGATAGAGAGGTAGAGAGGTAGAGAGGTAGAGAGGTAGAGAGGTAGAGAGGTAGAGAGGTAGAGAGGTAGAGAGGTAGAGAGGTAGAGAGGTAGAGAGGTAGAGAGGTAGAGAGGTAGAGAGGTAGAGAGGTAGAGAGAGAGAGAGAGAGAGAGAGAGAGAGCAATGTAGGAGATGGACCAGGTGCTGTCCACTGAATTTCATATGGCAAAATTCATTTTGAAACTGGCTCAACCAGTAAAGCTGGAATCGGGAGCCTTCTGTATGTGAACCCAAAATGGTAGAGTGACTCCGTTCCCTGACTAAAGACCCAACTGCACCCCGCTGTACGTTGGTCGCCCAACTATACCGATTGGTCTACTCATCGAATCTGCTGCCCTGTTGTCATCTCGGAGACGACTTCAAAGCAGGCATCTCCTCACTGGCTGCATCAATATAGCAGCCTGAATGTTCCTTCACTCTGTCATCACCTGCTTCCAGTACACACTGCCCATCACAGCGTGGAGCTCCGAAATTCAATGTCTCTCACACAGCATGACCTATGGACTCGGGTTCTTCTCCATGGTCCGATGTTACAAGGCTTCACCCTCTGAGGACTTTTGTGACCCGACTGGCCTGTTGGATTCATCCTGTGTCCACCCACTGGACAAGATCAGTTTGAATGTGTTCTCAGCTGACCATTTACCTATTTATAACCCGCTATGGTTTATTTTACAACCTGGTTACCTGAGAAAAATTGTCACCCCAAAAGTGGTGAGTTAATTCATAGCTGCATTGAAATCTGAGACATTTGTACTTTATTCATTTGGGTATTCCTTAAGGACGTCATTAAGGGTTTATTTTAATTAGTATTATTTGCCCCCGTTGGACTTGGTCAGAAATGGGGGCTTATGGATTGGGTCTCATCTGTCTGTCCGACCGTCCGCAGCCATATCTCAGACATGTACGGATCAATTTTGTTCAAACTTGGCACAAACACAACACATGATGACATACATAAGCACTTCATTTTGTTTCACGACTCGATCAAATATGGCTGTCTGGGTTTTTACAACTAAAATGGCTGCCAACGTTGACAATGTCCTCAACCATTTCTCACACATACATGGTCTGATTTTGTTCAAACCTGGCACAAGCACAGTAATGAGGGCATACACATGCACCTCACTTTATTTTGCAATCTGATCAAAGATGGCCGACTGGTAGACTGGCGGCCATTTTCGTTGTAAAAAAATAAACCCGGTATCGAACACATCCTCAACCATTTCTTGGACATGCATTTACTAATCTTGTTCAAACTTGGCAAGAAGATAAAGAATGATGGCTCACATAAGGCATGTCATTGCTTTTCAAGATCAGATTCAAGATGGCCGACTGGTGGCCATTTTGTTACTTAAATATGTCCCCAACGATTTCTCGCACATGTATGGTCTGATTTTGTACAAATTTGGCACAAGCAAAGCAAATTTGGCACAAGCAAAGTACATGATGTCATACATAAGCAACTGACTTTATTTTGAAATCTGATCAAAGATGGCCAACTGGTAGACTGGCGGCCATTTTAGTTGTTAAAAAAAAACCCATATTGAACGCATCCTCAACCATTTCTCAGACATGCATTTACCGATCTTGTTCGATTTTTTTCATACCGATACCATGAAGCATCTTTCATGAAAAAAAAACAATAATTCTGATTACTCTGTTCAATTTCACCCCAACCACCTTTATGTCGGCTACAGTTTCCAAAAACTGATCAGATAGCGTTTTTAAAGGAATGATAATTTTCTATTGCTTACAGTTATAGAATTTATTTTATACATAAATAAATATTATTAAATGTTAAACAGTTTGTGAAATTCAGTATGTTCCCCCCAAAATATATGGACATTGAATCTCTTCTGTGTGAAATTTGCATTCCCCATCAAAATCACCATACATGTCACGTGACCAACAATTTCACACAATTTAACGATGTGACCCGCCCATCATTAATATTCATGACCGAATAAGCCAATCATATGCAATCTTCGATGTCACATGACCTCTCAAGTCAGTTGCGCATGCACATAAATCTTGTAAATGTGGACTAGCGACTCCGTAAAGCAAAATTACTAAAACCATGGGAGCTATGACATTTTATGTCTTTTTCGCCTTGGTGTTTTTAAAGGTAGACAGTAGGGATTAATAAATATCACGAATAAAAGATCCTTCTGTCTCCTGTAATATGCTCATTTCACTGGTAAAACAACAAGCAGGGCACATTATTGTCCATTAATTTTTTCTCCCGTGACATTCTCCGGGTAACTGGTGCATTCGCTTAGGTGCCTCGAGGTGGACATGTAACAAACACAGGAGAAAAGGAACAGCAGAGAATGGTGGAGTTGTGGAAGGAGGTTAAGAGCAGGGGTCAGAATAATAAGGAGAAAAAGATTGGGGGGGGGGACACCAACAGCACAATTGAAGGACAAGATAGAGGGAGACTTGGACAAACAATGGGTGTGGGGAAGAGAGGGGGTTGGGGAAGGGCAGGAAAGGATGCATGGGGTGGACAAGATGGATACAGAAGGTAATCGTGAGGAGGAAAAACTGGAAATTTGAAAGAAAAAAAAATTTAAAAAAGGATTTGGTTTCCCGATTCGTCAAACATTTAGCCCTAAAACCTACCCAGGCTGATCCCACATGAGAGGAAGAAGTTGTCATAGCAGACATTCAAATTTGTATTCCTGGGAACATGGCCATATAGATAACCTTCCCTTCATTACATTTAAAGACATGATCACGTCTTTTTGCCTTGTGCGATAACACGACCTGCACCACGAAAATCGGATTTTGAAAAGGTAAACAAGCAGAGCGTTTGTTTTTAACTGGCATAACAACACTTCCAAGTTGGGTTAAACGTGCACTTAAAGTTGTACCTGACCAAAGTGCTCCTCCTCTACACAGAAGCGTAGGTCCAGATCAATTGGATCGTTTTCTAAGATCCATCTGAGGGAGTTGTAATATTCGCTGTCCTAAAAAAGAATAGAAAGAAAAGCAGCAGTTGCCACAATAACAGTGAAAAAGCATCGTTTCTTCTTATATATTATATATATATATATATATATATAATAATATATTATATTATATATATATATATATATATATATATATATATTACTATGGAAGTTGAAGCATAGCAACAATGTTTAAGAGGCAACAATCTGAAAGAACAAGGATCGCTATAAGTCAAAAATCAGAAAACGATTGATGCATCTTTCACATATTACATCATTCTTCATATTACATACAAATAATATGAGAAGGGTGTGTTTGATTTCTATGCACAATGTGGGGGGGGGGGGGGGGGGGGGGAGGGGAGGGGGGGGGGGAAGGGGAGGTGTCTTGAGGGTGCAAATATTTTTAATAATCACGAGGATTCAGGATGGAGGAGGGACCAGGCCGGAGCAGAAAAAGGGCAATAGGGGAAGAATTTATTTGAGGGCAAAAAAACCACAACATCCCTTTATTGATTGAGGGTAGAAGATAAATATCTGGAGATAAACAGGAAGTTACAAATTCAAGAAGAAATCAAGGCCGCAAATCAAATTAAAATGCTGCAAAGAAATTACACATAGATCATGACACTCGGGATCAAAACGGAAGTGCTTCAGTCGCTGCTGCGCCTGCACGCCTAAAGGTCCCAAAAAAGAAAAGTGATCATGTCCACGTGTGGTAAGATTATTTTAATTAATCGCAATACTGAGAATTATCAATGATTAGTGGTAGTGTTCTGCAAGGCACTATTGCTATCCTACGTAACTATGACAGCTGAAGGCTTGTCAAGTAGCGTCATTCGCTGGCAGGATACGTGCGGTGTACCATCGTAGTGAAAATTGACTAAATACAGGAAAAATAGGAATCAGCTAATCATTTGGACAAAATTTTGAAGCCTGCCTCTTAAAGGCTCTGAAAGACTTGTGAAGACAAAATTATTGGCAGTCAAAGGACATGATGCATTTTAAAAACCTCTTCTACTCCCCGTCAGTTCAGAAATGTTGTTACGCCTTTTTTGGCATTCACCCCCCCCCCCCCCCCCCCCCCAACCAACCTCCCACTCTCCTGTCTTTGGGAAAGACACCAATCCTCTCCATGGGTGTGAGGTATTACAAGTGATAATAAAACACCCCAATTCTCTGCATCAAAATTATGGACATCACAGAAGTGGACGAATTATCATAACATAATATCACACTGTTTGTGTATTTCTTTTACTTCTATGCACTCCTAAACTGCTGGAAGGAAAGAGTTGAAAAGCAGTGGCTTTTGCACATGATAAAGTTCTCGAATCTAAAAGATAACAAAAAATTAGACTTTCGGAAGTGGAAATATTATGAGAACTGAACCACTGAGTTGAATTATTTCAAAAATGGTGGTTGTACTCAAGGGGTGCACGGGAAGGTTTTACGAGGTAAAAAATCAAATCAAATCATGGACACAGGTTTCAGGGAGGACCCCAATTCTCTCGATATAAATGTGGATAATACAGTATCACCTTGTGGAAGATGGTATTGCCATCCATTAATCAAAAAAGTGTGGGAATTAACCAGTCCTTACAAATGGGTTCTTTGCAATATTTTTCAGTTATAAACAAACACAAGTACGACGTATGTCAATAACACGAGGCTGGTTCTTAATCTCTTATTTGGCAGCCAGAGTTCCACCTTGGTGGGGTTTGAGTTGCATCTTGCACAATTAACGTTTGTATGACATCAGCAAAAGCGAATAATATTTATTAACACGGTTATCATCATACTCATTCCCTTACCACAGACTCCATGTCTTTCAGGATGATATCCTTCTGCAGCATCATCTTGTAGAATGGACGGATAAAGAAACCTAAACAAAATGCAATACATAAATAGAGTGTGCAGTCATGGAAAAATTCAAATGCAACTGCAAAGTTTAAAATATAATTCACAAAAATGTAAATGTCAGACAAAATGGAAGCATAAAATACCATCCAATAGTTTTCCATGATAGACTGCCATGCCAGCCACGCGGCCAATGAACTTGAAATATGCGAGATGATTTTCATTGCAAAAACCAGAGCTGGGGTTGATCTGGAGTGTGTAGTTATCTCTGCAAAAAAAGTCATGCAAAATAAATAACTAATATCTGCACAGAAATATTTGAATTGCTGATACACTTTATTTTGTAAAAAAACAAAATAATCAATTGAATGCGAATATCAAAATGAAGTATTGAAATTATGTTTTTTTTTATATCATCATCCTGAATATATACAAATATATACATAGACATATGTATATTATATATATATATATATATATATATATATATAATATATATTACATAGACATATACTGTATATACATGACTATATATATATACATAGACATATACTGTATATACATAGACATATACAATATATATACATAGCTATATACATGACATATACTGTATATATACATAGACATATATATACATAGACATATACTGTATATATACATAGACATATACAGTATATATATATATGTATTCATAGACACACAACACACACACACACATAGACATAGACATTGCAAATAGTACACACATGAGAATCCAATGCTACCACCCTTCAGCAGTGCATACCAATGAGATATGCATTGCTTATGATTCGCCATTAAGCGATGAAACGGCCCGGCAGCTGGTAAATCGTGGTTTTTTGAGGTGAGACGAGTCATTGTTTGCATCAGGGTGTTTGATTACATCCCACTACAAGCCTTTTTTGTTTCTTGCGCAATGTTCATTTGTAGTCATCATTCAGCACATGGAATGAAGACAAGTATAATAATGAATCGTCACCGAACAGGAAATGACAAACGGAAATACGAGATCTGCAAGATTTAGTATCCCACACAACAGTTAATAATGGCACCAACATAAAAGAATGGACTAAATTAATTGTGCTAAAAGGCAGAGAAAGGTTATGACATTGTGCGAAAAAAAAAAACGACTTGTTGGTACGTTGGCAAGAGGTGAAAGTGTGGCATCTGTGGGTCGCCATTGCAGGATCAACATAAATCGACTGTGCGGTAAACTGAGTGAGCGGTGATACATGAGAAACCATTGCGGATTTACCAACATTTCCACGAGGCACCCGCGGCCGAAGGCTCCAGTTCAACCATGACAGCTATGATGCTGCTAAGAACTACCACAGCAGCTCATGGAACTAATCGAGGTGAAGGGATTTATGCCAAGCAGGTTTTTAATGCCGAAGAGACAGAATTATTTTGGAAAAGGATGCTATCACATGCTTCCTGTCAAGCAGGAAAGATCTGCTCTGGATCAAGGTGGCTAAGGATCGTTTTACCCTTCTTCTATGTTGCAATGCTGCAGGCAACTTCATCATGTTCCGATGATCCAACAGCCATCACAAGTTCTACATCCACATCTTCTACCCTAAACCTCCCCACTCTAGCAGCATCATAATCATCCTGAGATAGTCTTGTGTGTATATTTATGGCAGAGGACAGTAGAATGAGTATGTAATATGTTATCCTCACCCACCTCACTGTTTTATAAAAACCACCTTGCTGTTTTGGAATAAATTTTAAGTAACAAGAAAAAGGACAATCAGAGGTTTCAGACCCTCACCAGGACTCGTTTTGTGTGGTGTATTTTGTTTGGCATTCATGTACTGGTGTGTTACGTAATTAATAAGAGACATAATTAGAACTGCACTTTATAAATGCTGGCAGTGATGATTGGTTCCAGCATTTCAGAGAAGATTTATGAAGGTTTTTAAAACAACAACAATATCGCTGCGAAGTCACATGACCGATGACAGCATCAAAAACATTTTTGTGGATATTTTATCCCGAGATGACCTCAAAAATTTTCATACTGATCGGATGTGGCGTTCTACATATGCATTATGACGTCATAACGAAGGCACCTATGACATCATAAAACAAGAGGCAAGTGAGCACAATATACGCCCGAACAAGAAGGTATTACAGAATTGTGCTACTACATGGAAAACAGCATCCTGGTTGCCATGGCAACCACTTTAGATGAAGAACGTATGTCGCGACACACCGTCTCCACAGTCTGTACCTAAGTACCAATATGAAACGTGAAAGTTGAAAACTTTGGGAGTTAGAGTGCGGAGAGGAATGGACGGACGGGACGGACGGACGGACAGCCAGACAGACAGACAGACAGAGACAGACAGACGACCGGTATCACATAATAAGCCGACATTATATATTATATATATATATTATATATATATTATATATATATCGGCGTAATAAAATTAATCACAATCCCATGACGAGTACTTGCCACATGCCAAGTTTCAATTTTTTTCTTGGTTTGATTTCAGAGATACAGAGGTCCAAAGTTTTTCGTTTTTCTAACATGGCTGCACGTGACCTATGACATATAATTATACATTAAACATTCGACATGAGTAGTCACATCTATGGTGGGTGAAAATTTCATCTCAATCCGATAAGTGGTTGTGGACAAAAACACGAAAGTTGTGGCGGACAAACAAACAAATGAAAAATCGTGCTTAGCACGACACTTGGCGAATTAGTTGACCTTTCCGTGTGGTGGTCCAAGCTGTAATGTGATGGAATGTGTGGTGTTTATTTGTTCGTACATTAATAAATGACGCGACGTCACAATAACAATTATCAGGCGCGCGTTGTCATGGTAACGGCAGCAGATTGAAAATTTCACAACTCATTTAAAGCCACCATGTGACATTCAACAACTTATCATCGGTGCTTGTTGCCTTCATTCTGATCGTAGAAAATATTGAAAATACCTAGGAACATTGCTTTTCAACCAGCTTTACGATCCCGTTATCAGGTTTGAAATACGTTGTAAAACAAAAATATGTATTTTATATGTGTGTTTTTCATGTTTTGGGTGACCCTGACCTTGACTTGGGTCAATTTCGATCAAACTTTGTACACATGTTAATATTACATGCATAAATAGACAGTATAATTTTCAATTTAATAACTGCAAAACTCTTTGAGAAATAGCATGTGTAATTCACAAAATTCCCCATTGGTTATAATGGGCGATAATATAAAGTGATGCAGAATCCAGATCCTGATCTTGAACATCACAAAAGTCACATATCCTTTTGCACTGTGGATTTCTATCAGCTGTTAAAATTTCATCCAAATCGGTTAAGAATTGTGACCTGTAGAACGAATAGAATTTTTTTAAATCACAGCCAATAGCTAAAAACTTTGACGTCATACGCTTGCGAAAACTGTGCATAATTTGTACTAACATGCATTTTAAAACATTTAGATATTCATTGAAGTTTTGTTTTGGCGTCAACGGGAAGTCGCTACGACTTCCGTCACTGAGTTATGTTCAAAAGCTTGTTTTCACCTTTTTTTGACGTAACGTCGTGACGTTAAGTGCGATTATGACGTGATTTGATCCCAGACTATTTCAGCAAGATTGGCTATCACGTGTTAAAATTTGAGAGGATTGCTTCAGTAGTTTCAGCTGCAAACGAGCGTAAATATTTGTTAAAATGACGTCAATAGGCAAAACTTTGACGTCACACGCTTGCGAAACTATGAGTAATTTGTAATAAGATGCATTTAGTAATCATTTAATATTTGAATGAAGTTTAATTTGGAGTCAAGTCGTAGCGACTTCCGGTCACTGAGTTATGTCCAAAAATGTGTTTTCACGTTGTGTGACGTCACGTCGTGACCTTTAGTCGATTTAGACGGGGTTTGGACGCCGACCGTCTCAAGTGGATTGCCTATCAGGTGTAAAAATTTAAGAACGACTGGTCCAGCCGTTTGGGCTGTAGAGACCGGACAACAAACAAACAAACCAACAAACGGAACAGACCAACATACTTGACAAAATCGAAGATTTCGCAAGTAACAAACAAGCCGGTAGGCGGACATGGTAGTCGCGTTGCTAGGCAACGGAGGGTCCATAGCAACGGTTCTTTCTCACACATAACTAGGACATACCATGAACCTACCATACCAGTTCATGTATATCTGACTCATAGTCTCGAGATATAACGAACTTCGTTTTTTTATTGTTTTCGACCAGGGTTCATTCAAAGTCTATCTTCTCCGACAGTTTTCATAGGATCCGCTGAAATTTTGACAATATGGTTAAATGTACTGCCCACAGTCGCTCGTGGCCTGATTTTTGATTTTCGAAAAAATAAATTTTTTATGATTTTTCAAAATTTCAAAGTCCCGTTGCTAGGCAACGGTGGTGTCCATAGCAACGGTTCTCATTTGCACACAACTAGGTCATGTATGAACCTACCACCAAGTTTCATCGAAATCGCATTGTATCAACTGAAATCGCCATTTTAAATACTGATAATAAGGTAGAACAAATCTCAAAAAAAATTCTTTTGAAAAAAATTTTTTTTTTCGACTGGATCGACTACCCAACAGACCCAAATGCAATACCTCTCTTCGGCGAGGGTAAAAATCTGTTTTTTGTTTATTTTATCCTGTATTTTATTCCAGTTACATGTTTATTTCAACGTAACATGCTTTATACAGGGTGGTGCACAGCCGACTGGCACATTTCAGACCACTCTCCAGTCCTAGGGGTGGGGTTTAGGGGGTGTGGCTACACTCCAAGCCACAGAGGATTTGATGCCATTTTAATTTTGTTTTTTCTTTATTTTTCAGGCAGGTCACCTTCCTGATGTTATCTCCCATAAATAATAAAATTGCAAGCTTTGAACATAAACCTCGTGTGTTTCATTTCATCTCTCTCTTGCTGTTGAAAATTATCGCATATCCAAATGTGTCATTCGGCTCTGCACCACCCTGTGTATATTTTATTTCAATTGCAATTTGTTTATTTCTGGCTGGCCCGGACCTTCCTCTATATTTTCTCGAAGCCTAGGAACCAAACTCCCCTTTTCCTATTGGTCCTTGGTTTTCACTATTGAGGTATTTCCCAGGAACGCAACCCCCATGATATTTGATATTTGTAGATATATATGTATATCTTTATGGAAAAACTCACGTAGCAGAATACTCAAAAAGTCCATAGTAAGGGTTGAACATTTCCTTTGAGAGAAGGAAGAACCACTCTCTGGCAACACCTCCATAATCAAGACCCTTCTCAGAATCAAACTCAATCCACAGCTTGGCTCTGAGTAGCTCAACGCGTTTCACTATCATGAGTAGGCGGAACGAGTCTTCGAAGATGTGCGCACGACGTAGTTTCATCCCAAAACGATTGGTCGAATCACCAGGCTGTTGGAGGAAAAAAAATGTAATGAATATAATCATTAACCATGGTTCATTGGTATATAATACATTGCTTCAAATATTAATATTTACCTCGGCTACCAAAGGTTTTCACCCGTCTGTTTTTCTGTCTGTGAGCAGGATGTCTCAAAAGGTTATGGATGGATTTCGACTAAATTTGGTGGACAGGTTGGATAAGCAATAAGGAAAATTGATTCGATTTTGGTAAAGATCAGGATCCAGATCCAGACACGAGAAGTTTTTATTTTTTTCAGTGATTCATCACCTTTGAGAGATTGGGCCAAAAATGATAAATAGCATATTTCAAAAAGTTGTGAACAGATTGTGACAAAACTTGGTGGATGAGTTGGTTATGTGATAAGAACAAGCCAATTAGAATTTTGTTAAGGTACGGATGTAGATTCGGCCTATCAGTGGAATACAAAAACATTAATGGTTCAGCCTGGTGGAGGCATGCGCTCTACCGAGTGCCGTTCTAGTTTGCGTTGTGAAAGCTAGTCGAAGGAATTAATGGCCAAAATCATCTGGCAATAATGACATTCATTGACTTTTGAAAAGCCTTTGACTCCATCCATCATGGCAAGACGATGAAGATCCTATCAGCGCACAGAATCCATGATCAACTTGTGAAAGCAATTTCGAATATGTAAAGGGATACGCACCAACAATATACACTCACTCAATGGAGAAATGCAACTTTATGAATTTCTAGTCGGAGTACTTACAGGGAGACACCCTTGCCACTTACCTGTTTATCATAGTGCTTGATTACGCACACACTTAGAAATGCTATCGAAGGCAAAGAGGAGGAACTGGGGTTCCAACTAGAACTAGAAGGGCATTTGGTCGAGCGCATACCTCCACCCCGTAATGCCTGATCAACGAGAACATATCAGGCCCAATACATTTTTGAACTATCAGGCTATGTATCGTTTTTGCCCCCAATCTCTCAATGGTGAAGAATCACTTTAAAAATTAATTAATTCTCGCATCCAGATCCGGATTCGGATCTTCACCAAAATCGAATCAATTCCTCCTTGCAGCACACCCAACCTGTCCACCAAGTTTCGTCCAAATCTGTCCACAACTTTTTGAGATATCATGCTATATATATATATATATATATATATATATATATATATATATATATATATATATATATATATATATATTTGGCCCGATCTCTCAATGGTGAAGAATCACTTAAAAAATTCTAGTAGTTGGATCCAGATCCAGATCGTCACCAAAATGTAATTAGTTCGCCCACGTCACACACCGAACCTGTCCACAAAATTTCAACTGGATCCGTCCACAACTTTTTGAGACATCCTGTACACAAACGAACAGACAGAAAGGGGTGAAAACATAACCTCCTTCACCTCCGGTGGCGAAGGTAAATGAAGAAAAAGTGGAAGTCAAACCAGAGGTTGTAACTGATTTTGACTTTGCCGATGACAGAATTATTATCAGAAGAAATTGAGCAAGTGCAATAACCTCAAGAGTCATAACAAGTGCCAGTAACATAGGAGTAACAATTAATGCTAATTAACTAACGTGATGGCATTCAACAGGTTGAGAGAGAGGTCTCGATCATATCAAATGATGGAATAAAACACTTCAATAAGATCAATGACTTCAAATATCTTGGTTCTTGGGTTAACTCAACTGAGCCTGGTGTTGGTTTAGTGGTTAGGGTGGCAGCTTGGGATCCTAAGGTCCTGAGTTCGAGTCCCGTTGGCTGCTGAATTAACACCAGGGGGTTGACTCAGCCTGTCATCCTTCCAAGGTCAGCAGAGTGAGTACCAGTGTCCTGGTCCCGGTGTATGCCCCAGTTAGAATAGGTGTAGCATATCCCTGTGTGTCGTAAGAGGCGACCAGGGTTGGCATCAGGAAGGGCATCCGGCCATAAAACATGCCTCAAGAAAAGCTAACCCCTGCACAGCAGGGAAAAATGGCTGTAAAAATGGCTGTTTTTTGGGGGGAGGGGTGGGGGGGTAACTCAACTGCTCAGGATATCAAAACAAGGAAAACTGATGCATGGTGAACAGAGCTTGGAACAACTATAAATATATTGACATCCACACACTCATTGTATCAAGGACCGACTGTTCATGACGAACAGTCGAGTCTTCCTGCTTTATAGAAGTGAAGCGTGGACACTCACGAGAAAGGACTCGATGGATCC
This sequence comes from Eptatretus atami, assembly GCA_035128595.1. Classification (NCBI taxonomy): domain Eukaryota; kingdom Metazoa; phylum Chordata; class Myxini; order Myxiniformes; family Myxinidae; genus Eptatretus; species Eptatretus atami. The sequence continues at coordinate 85,150,361 of CM068963.1, read as the reverse complement.
TATACTCAACTTCTTCAATGTCCGTTGGTCTGAACATCAGACAAATAAAGAGCTCAATGGTTCTCTTCCAATACTGTCAGTTAAATGTAGAAGACGACTTCTCAGGATTGCTGGGCACTGCAAAAAACGAATCCATTTCTAATCTTGCACTCTGGACACCTAAACATGGCTGGAGCGGTGGAGGCCAGCTCTCAACTACATCCACATGTTGAAGGATGTGGGCCTGGAGACAGCAGAACTGCACACAGCAATGATCGATTGAGAGGACTGGAAGCTGAGGATCAATGTCATCTGAATTCAGAAGAAGATTAATATTTTCAGTTTTGTCATTCAGAAAAATCCAGTTTTGGATAAACATTTTGCTCTCGTCATCATGAACATAAGAAGTTATGCCATTGAACGTTATGAAACCACAAGTCTTCGTCTTCTTGCCTATGGCAGCTTGGCTGCCGGGTAGCTATCATTTTGTGGGGGCGTGACTATGCCGCTGATGCTGTGTCCCTATACCAGTACACTGGTACTCATTTCACCGACCTCGGAAGGATGACAGACCGAGTCAAACCCCACCTGGTGTTAATTCAGTGGTCAATGGGGCTCGAACTCAGGACCCTAATATCCCAAGCCAACCACCCTAACCGCGAAGCCAACACCAGGCTTAAACCACAAGTCATGAAACCATTGAGTGTATGGACACAGTTTCACCTATTATTTCAGAGGTTTTAGTGTGTTAATAATCTCAGTTATACGTGGGGTACAGCAACGGATTGTAATAGAATTGATCAAATTAAGAATGGATGGATGTCGACACATGTAGCCGAGCCAATTATCCTTTCAGCTTAGTGGTTTGATGGCAGGCCAACTCTACTCTTACCCCATTCCACCCCCACAATCGGCATGCCTACCAGAGTTTGAATTCTCTGCAATAGTAGTCGAACTTTGTGTTTGTACAATTTTGAAATAAATATGCAAAATTTATATGAAACCAACACCCCCAACTCTTCCTTCCACCTCCTCCACCTAACCAATATAAAAGGAAAATAAATAAACAAGAATCGAAATCCCTAAAATAAATTTAAATGTAACCAAAAATATCATTGGTGGTTGAATTCAGTGACCTGATGTGCAAACCCTATTAAAAGTTCTATTCAATCAGATGAAAAGTGAGGATTTTAGAAATTTGTTCTATGTTGACCTCAAAAATAAATGATGGTTGAATTCACCGACGTGATCTGAAAATCCTCTTAAAATTTCAAGTCGGATGAAAATTGATTTTACAAATTTGACAAACTTGTAGACCATTGACCTATGTTGACCTTTTGACCTTAAAATCAATAGGCTTCTTGATTATGACCAACTCCAGCATTTTGTGAAGTTTCGTGAAGGTCCGTTTAAAATTGTGACCTGTAGGCAATTGACATACAGACAGACAAACAGACAGACAGACAGAATGAATCACAGACCAGACCAACCAATATACTTGTGAATATTCAATTTCACAAGTAATAATGTTAAACTGATATTAGGAAACCACAGCTTACCGGCTTGGGTAACTTTTGCACATAGAATTCATATTTACGTTGGTAATCTCTCGAATAAGGCACAGCCTGGGGGGTAGGGGAGGGACAAAGAGCATAATCAGAGCCAATATTAAATTTACAAAGATACATGTATATTGTATAGCAATGGACTATTTGACGAGTACATTAGACATTCCACCCAGATAGCCTCTTCAAAACGTACAACTTGACAAGCCGATTATACATTTTACAGACGAGCAAGTCGCCAGTGCCCGCACAGGATTCCAAATGGGGTAGGGATGACCGAATGTCATTAAATACTACATTGTAAGTGAAAACACCTTTTTGTTACCTTTGAATTACTGGCAAAAATGCAAATGGCATCATCGAGCCGGCAAGCTGGAAGCAACAATTCACATTTATTGCCACATCTGATGCAATTTAAATGCTCTAATGGTGGTGAAGTGCTCCATTTGAAACTGTTTGATGTATGTAGCTTCTTGATGCCGAGGGTCCGGAATAAAAATTGGTACTGGTGTCAAAGCCGGTGACTAATTGCAAATTAATAGTAGGAGAGGATATCCTCTTTAAAAGGGACAACTTGACAAATTAATATGAAAATGTAATTTTGAAACAAACAAACAAAAAAAACCGCTTTTTGCTACTTTATAAAAATGGAAAAACTGCACAAGCACAACCAGCTCAAAGTTTGGTCAAAAATACAGAAGCTCAGAAAGGCCCACACAACGAGAGACCCAAGACTATATTTGCTTCAGTAATAAATGTGTTACAAAAGCTGGAATTGATGGATGTGTGCAACAAGTGATGAGATGCAGGAAACCATTCATAATTACATCTAAAAACTAGAAGAGCACTCGGTAGAGCGCATTCCTCTGCTACCTAATGCCTGATCCACGAGAACATATCAGGCCCAACACATTTTTGAAGCATCATGCTGCTGCACAGTACCATATCGTTTTTGGCCCTGTCCCTCAATGGTGAAGAATCACTATAAAAATTAAATAATTCTTGTTTCCAGATCCGGATTCGGATCTTCACCAAATTCGAACCAATTCTTCCATGTCACACACCCAACCTGTCCACCAAGTTTCATCCGAATCCGTCCTCAACTTTTTGACATATCGTGCTATATATCATTTTTGGCCCCATCTCTCAATGGTGAAGAATCACTAAAAAAAATTATCAGATCCGGATCTTCAACAAAATCTCATCAGTTCATCTGCATCACACACTGAGCATGTCCACAAAATTTCATCCGGATCCATCCACAACTTTTCGAGATATCCTGTACACAGACAGACAGTAAGACGGTGAAAACATAACATCCTTCAGCTTCGGTGGTGGAGGTAATAAGAGTTATTTAGTGTTATAACAGTTATAACATAGCTTTATAATTATTGCTGTTATTTAGTGACATCAACAACACCAAAAAAGTCTCTCGAGGCTGCAATTGGTGGTTTGATTCCTTCCATGCCCGAGGTTTGGCAGGGCAAGACCCAAAACTGAGGGATGAGTTCAGGAACGACTGGAGGGACATTATAAATATGTATGTATATATATATATATATATATATATATATATATATATATATATATATATATATATATATATATTGGTGCGGATCCTGGGTGGCGGGATTCTCACCCGAGTCTCGGCGCCACCCTCAGCACCACCGTCTCCAGGGTTTATAACGCCGGCTGGCTCGGCACAGGCCTCGGGTCACGCGTCTTCAATCGTGATACCAACGTAATCCTGGACCTTACCAGTTGGGGAAATAGAACCCGGTTACAGACTGGTTTTGTCAGATGCTGAGCGTTTTCTGCCAGTCTGTAACCATTTTGGTTTTATATACCAATCGAACGTTTCGTTCCTCGACGCGACACAAATTAATCCATAGCGGCAACTTCATACGAACCAACCAGATTTATTGGGGAACATCGGGGAACACAACACAAGCAAAATATTCATGACAATGTTTTTAACAATCTATAACCCGTTCTTAACTAGGGAACTACGGATTACGGGTTTCGAGTGGGTCCCTACCGAGATATGCCTTAAACAACATGCAGACAAGACAGACAGACAGCATGCAGACAAGACAGATTTCATGGACGAGAGGAAAGTGTCAAAAGCACGAATGCGTCGTAACAAGCCAAATGTCCATGGATCGAGCCCCCCCAGCTCGAGCACGCCACGTGGCAAGATGGCGCTCGCCTTCCTTTTTCGCACCGCATGCGGCCCCCCGCGTGCTCTGACCCCGCGTAAGGTCGACGGCACAAGACCGCCAGATCGACGATGGGTCTCAGCTGGTCTCTCAC